>BSBN01001185.1:3541250-4181875 GCA_027924645.1 Cunninghamia lanceolata | reverse complement strand
AGGCTTTCTTTTATGACATACTGCTATATTTTTAATCTTTCTTCTTGGCTTGTCGATACCTCACCTAGGGCTTCTTGCCTTTTCCCAATGCCTAGTCTTCTGGTACCCAGGTTCTTCTTACTAACCTATTAAACTACCACCCACATACTTATTCAAAATCATATAACCCACTTCTCCTTCTAGATCTTTTAAACTCTCCTAGATCTTTTAGGCTCTCCTAGATCGTTTAGGCTCTAATAGAAAAATGATGGCACACTCTCACACATCAATGCTCTGATACCAAATATGATGACAACCCAAGTAGTTGCAAATAAAATAGTAACACTTCAAGAAACAGAGGACAACAACAAATAGCAATCTAAAGTCACAGTATGTTATTCAATCAATTAGATCGAACCTTTTCCCAGGTGATCAGAATATTGGCAAAACTCATTCATTTGACACAAGTGACATAAACAAAACTCACACACAATAGTAAAACATTGAGGAGAACAATTAGCATTAAGTGACCAGAATTGATTACAAGAACTTTTGTTTAAAAACACACTTTTATTCGATAGTCAGCTAGATCAGCCTTGAGCATAGAGACTACACATTCATCCATTCTTAAACTTATCAGTCTTTACATAATTTAGTATTCCTAGGATTTTAGTCACATAGCCCACACAAGCTTTCCTCTCTTTATTGTTATTCTCCTTTTCGCTTCCTCTATGGTGATCTACAATCGGCAGGTTCCTTCCTACCCCCTGTGCCTATTACTTGTCATTTGGTAATTTTTTTTAACTTCCTTTCCACCGACCATAGGACCCTAACTATATCAAAGATGGAGGTGACAAGAACTGTCAGGAACTAATTAATTTCCCTCTTCTCAAAAACTAACTTGATCCATCAAATAAGAGGCTAATTACATGAAATTTAGGGCATTAACAAGTTAAAACAAATGCAACTTAAAACAACAACTAAGCAAGACAAAACTTGATGGGGAAACTATGCCCCTACATCATCATGGTGATGACTTGCCTATCCCTCATGTTAGTTGGTGAAGCATGTGATGGGATTACTGCACGGATTTCTTTTGTGTCCACCACTCCATCCTAATTTAAGGGTTGTCCCACCCTCATGCAGCGGCTCTCCCTTCTTGTTGTAAGATTGCTCAAGGACTTATGTTAGATCTTAAACTTTGATACACCTGCACTACATAATTATATCTCTAGTTTCACTTGATTGAGCATCCTTGATTAGATGGCAAATTTACCTACTTTAAGCTAAGAATGCAAGGTTTTAGTTTCTACTTTTGCTTTCTTTCCTATTTGGAACTATCACCACAAGTTTCTTGTCGATAATGGCATTCACTCCCTTTCAAGGATACCGATGCTCATGCGACACCAGTGATGCATCTACTCAAATTCAGCGTCTGTTCACTGTGCAAAATGAGGAGGCCATGCAAGCCTTGTTGCAGGTAATCAATCCTTGAATCCTAGAGGGTGGCCATCTTCATGACCATTTTTTTTAGGATGGTTCCTAGCACAATTCACACTTGCTCATGGCCACAAAGGCCTCACTTGGATCCTCATGAAGTACCTAGTAGCTCCACAATTGTAGCCTCTCGCTCATGATGAAGTGAAAGTAATTAATAAAATGCTGACCTATGGTAGTTGGGAAGGCGTGTTTGAGTTGTAGAACCTTTCAAGCAATAAGGACATGGAGAGGGTGAGTTCTCTATTATGGGAGGGAGTGATCAGAGACAACATGGAGATGTGTGAGTTTGTTGTTGGTTTCCTTGATCCCCTCATGAATGATGAGCAACACCTTTGCCTGGGTCAGTTTGCTGGGGGTACCTGTTTCCTCCTCCACCACCTTTCATAGTTGGTTTTTTATGTTTTAGCCATCTTTTTGGTAATTTTGTAAACTCTACAATATATAAAATTGGTCTTGTTTTGGCACCCTTGTTTCCAAGGCATTCTTTTGACATTCTTCTTTTTGGGAGTGGTTCCCTCAACCACATTTACTTTTCAAATATATATATGAATAAAAATTAAATAATTTTCATAAGGCTGAATATTATATTAATATGAGTATTACACAATAAAATAAATTAATATTTAGATCCCTACATTATATATATATATTATTTAGAGAAAAATTGGATTTGTTGATCTTTTTGTGGTTTAGATGTTAAAATCCTTCTTTCACCCTAACATTGAAGGATCTAGGGTCGAGTGGTGAGCACTATCATACCCTAGGTCACTTGAAAATGAGGGGAAGCTTGGATTAGGGAATTAATTATCAAAATTTCCTTCTCCTATGCTCAATTCACCATTAGAACCCTAATTATGCAAATACGATAACAAATTATCGAATTACAAAAAAAGCTCTTACAGATGGGAGTAAAATACCAAATTATAGAATACTTGTTTTTGAGGTTCCGAAGTGGAATAGTCGAGGCACAGGAGTGGGTGCCCAAGTCCAAGGTACCTACTTTTTCAGGGAATCTAGACCTCCTTCGAACATTGATTAGCCCTATAACTTCTGTTTTCCAAAATCAATCTATGGAGGACACTGGAGTGAGCACCCTAGTCCCAGAAGTGCTCCTTTGTCCATCTTTTCTTCAGATCTTGAATCCATGATGTCTTTCCAGCCTTTTTGCAACTACACTATTCTCAAATGGGACACCTATAACTTGCAATCACAAGACTTTATTTGGGGGTTGTGGTGTTTAGAAGTTTTCCTCAATGAAACCCCAGAGGACACTTAAGTCTCTGAACACTGTTGTTAGATAAAGAGGGCGTGCCCTTGTGAGGCAGAGGCCAAAAACCAAAGGAATCAATGATAAAAACACAATGATATGTCACCTTGTAGTGAAGCTTTCATGGGGGAAGATGCTCTTCATGCCATGGGGAGATTGAAGCTCAAATCTGCAAATATCAACACACAAAACATACAAGTTTGCTCTTGCAACACAATCGAAAACCTTGAATCACCTTGAGAATGCCTAGAGTTCACCATAATAATCTAGTTTACAAATGAATGCCTACATATGTTTATATATGTATCTACAAGCACTTTTGCCAAGATATTTGAAATTCAAACTTACCGTGTTGGCAAAGGGGCCCAATAACGGTCACTAGCCGACACCCAGAAATTAAGGCTGCCCTAAAATATGGCAGGACTAGGGTGCGGGCACCCAAGTCCTCCCCCTATTTTAGGTAGGGTATAGCTCAAGGGGTCCTCCTAGGTACTATTTGTCATGGGACTTAGGTCTCATTCCTTCGGGATGCTAAAATAAGAACTAAAATGCCCTAAATGCACTCTAAAGACCTGAGAGCTAAACCTTATGAGGGAAAAGCCCCCAAGGGGACATTTTTCGACGTTACATTTAGCTCCCACTTTAATGCATGTATGAACACGAGGCACATACATGCATTAAAGTAAGGTCACAAACATAACAAACACACCAAGCACATAGAAAACATGCCAATCACATAGAAAACAATAACAGACATGCAAAACATGGTGAAGATAGTTACAATCATGCATAACATGGAGTAGATAGTTAATGGATGGAAGACACATTAATGCATGGAAGATAGAAATGATATCTTTTCTTTTCTTTTTCTCATATATATAATGCAAATGCAAGTACTGGAAAGAAAACAAACCTCCCATAATACACGATGCACCACTTAAGGGCACATGTCTCTATATATGGGGCAACACACATGCAAGACATGCAAAACCTCCCAAAATGCACGAAGCACTCCCCAAGAGCACTGGTCACTGCATATGGGGCAACAAACATGCCATACAAAACAAGCATGCCAAAACACACACACTTGAAGTCATAGAAAAAACATAGTAGACAAGTGACGGTGTGTTCCCTATTTCTAGGCTCATCACCATCTCAGGAACATTACAGACACACACTAATGATTGGGCTTTGCCACAACAATCGCCAAAGACATGCTTAAGGGTTGAGTTAGTCACAGAACCACTCCCCGCCTCCACAGAGGACTTTTGAAAATGATAGGATGATGCAATCTGCTCCAAGAAATACACCATCCTTGCCTCCGTAAAGGGCTTAAGAAAAAGGATATGCTTGATATCCCTCCTCTGCAAAGGGCTTATATGATTGATTGATTGATTACAAACAAGCTCAGGATGCACGATGCACTATTCTGGGGCGTAAGTCTCTGCATCTGAGGTCAAACACATTGCTAACATCTATAACCGATAGCTTACCTTATATGTCCCCACCTTAAGGTGGTTGATATCAGTTATCGATATCAAGCATTTTAAGGTAGGAAGAAAACACACAAGGGAACACTAACTTTGCAAAACCCATGTCATACAAAACAAGCATGCCAAAACACACACACTTGAAGACACGGCCAACAAGCGATGTTGTGTTCTCTATTTCTAGGCTCATCACCATCTCAGGCACATTATAGGCACACACCGATGATTGCGCTTCACCACAACAATCACCAAAGACACGCTTAAGGGTTGAGTTAGTCACAGAACTGGTCCCCGCCTCCGCAGAGGACTTTTGAAAATGACAAGATGAAGCAATCTGCTCTGAGAAATACACCATCCCTACCTTCATAGAGGGCTTAAGAAAAAGGATATGCTCGATATCCCGCCTCCACAGAGAGCTTATATGATTGATTGATTGATTATAAACAAGCTCAAGATGTACGATGCACTACTTTGGGGTGCAAGTCTCTGCATCTGAGGTCAAACACATTGCTAACATCTATAACAGATAGCTTACCTTATATGCCCCCACCGTAAGGTGGTTGATATGAGTTATCAATATCAAGCACGTTAAGGTAGGAAGAAAACACACAAGGGAACACTGACTTTCACAAAGCCCATGCCCCCTGGCAGTGACATGTACTTTACGATTGCCAAATGTTCCCACAAACACATCCCTGCAAGAAACATGTTAGTGTCTACAACATCATGATAAACAACAACATCAATGTATATGATTAACCACACAAAGAGCCAAGGTTATACAATGAATTCAAAGTTTGAGGATAACCAGGGGCTATATCACGAAGCTCTCTAAATCAAGTACTGCCAAGGCTAGATTTAAAGGCAAACAAAGGTGCATAGAGCAGTAGTATTGTTAAGGTTTGTAAAAGCGACAGAAACATCATATAATTCACTACGTGTAAAGCATGAGTGCTTCCACTAGCCAAGCTTCGGATAAAATATACAACCCCATCGTCATATTAGGAACTAAGTCCATTTTTTGATTGCTCTTGAAAGGGACACTAGGTTTGCATCAGTATAAATGTTTGTCATCATCCACCCACTAGGTGGAAGCACTAGAGGAAGGGAAATAATAAATAAGATAGGAGAAACAAGTGTCTTAGGGACTATCACATAGGAGGGTATCCCCAAGTCACCAACCACAACGCTATGTCTGTAAGACACAACATACAACAAGGAAATCAGAGAGAGCAATTTAGAAGAATGATGATACAAATAGAAAAAGGGTCACAACAGAGGTGGTCTCCTAATATCTCTAACCTTACAGAATAATTTGAGGTCATTCCAGGAGGCCTAAACAACATATAACACATTATGGGGGAAGCACATTATGATAGAAATAAGAGTTTATAGATACATACATGTAGGGCCCCTTTCGGGCTAGAAGTTGTCTAAAAGTAAATCATCATCATCATTGTCCCATTCCCTGATGATGGAGGATAGTGGGACATATGGTACCATAACCAAATTCAATTCTTGTTCATCATGTTGTTTATCGTAGGATTGTCTTTGTTTGGTTGAATGTTAGGATTGACATTTTCTTGTTGCGAGGCAAGGTTTATAGCATATTCTTGTCTTCTTCTCCTTCTTTCTCTTGCTTTTCTATTTCATTTTGTTTTACTACTTATCTTCTGTAAGATAGAGCTATCCTCTTTCATAGGCTTCTACAAATTAGAAGATGAAGCACCGGGATCAAAACTCATTTGTCAAGGTGGAACATTTTATTGTTGACAATGACCCCCTGATCTCTATAAGGGTTTCAAGGGAGGAACCTCAGTATAGGGACCTTGTCCTTTTGGTCTAAAGTTCTCTTCACATGCTGGTTGTTTCTCTTTTTTTATTTCTTGCATAGGAGGACTAGGTACCGGATGTTATAGTTTTACCTTGTAATTTCTATAGCTCAAGAATGTAAAGTCCATTTGTAGCTCTAATTTGTCACTAGTATGTTTGTTACAAAAGTAACCCAATGTGAAGTGTTGTTTTGTAATCAACAGTTTGTATGTATTTCAATGAATGACATGCACTTATCCATTCAAAGGAAATTTAACACATTTATAAATGGTTGAAGGAACCACTTTCATAACTTTTAACCAAGGGATCCCAAGTTTTATGTCAAAGATATTAGAATCAAGAGTAATATCAAACCATTGCTTCACATGCTTCTCAAATACCATTACTATCAATGATATCTTACCTAATGGTTTCTTTAAAGCTCCCGTATGTGTCTTAATCATCAAGCTCAAAGGGCCATAAGGACCTTGTATTAATTGATTTGAAAAGAAAAAAAATTTAGTGACAACATTAGTCATGAAATTATGATCAATCAGAGCTCCCTCTATATTATTTTCCATTATCTGCATGGTGATATAAAGAGGTCCTTTGGATATACTGATTGTTCTATCATGAGGACTGAAGACAATTTCAGGTTCAGGAGCCTTTTTTTCATGTAAGCTCTAGGAGGGAACCTATTGTTTCCATTATGATTAGAGACCATGTTTACTGCTCAAACCAACGTAAAATAAGATTTTTGAAAAAGTTTCAAAATTGATGCAAACAACAAGAGCAAAAGCAACCCAGAATGCTTGATTTCTCAATGTAAGGGTAAAATGGTGATCAATCAAATGAATAATGTATGACCCAAACATCAACAAAATAGGAGATAACAGAGAAGATTAAATGAAAATAGCAATGAATAACACAAAGCAAACCTTCCCTGAAATCGATGCTTCTATTGTTTGCCTATTACAACCATCCTTTTGCAGATGATGTGAGCCCTCAGAGAGTACACTCTTTTAGCTGTTCGTAGGAAGTCGATGGTAAGTGGCTATGGTGATATGCAATGAAGATGAGCTTCAAAGCAGGTATGTGATCTCAAGCTTGTGAATGGTCAAAGGGTGCCAAAGGCACGCTGGTGATATTTCTGCAGAGTAACGATGTCAAAAGTCTGGATGAATAGAATGAAGGGATGAAGCCTCATTTATAGACTTGGAAGAATGGGAATCAATGGTTGAGAGGAGATATGAAGATCAACGGCTGAGGATGGTTGAGGAATGTGCAACCAGTAGAAATGTGACAAGTGTCCTAGCTCCATCATGAAAGAGGGGATGTGACAAAATTGATTGCATAGTTAACTCCATTGACTGAACAGTTAACATACTTGATTGATCAGTTAGAAGAGTGGATTGTGGAACTGACTGAATTGATTGACCAGTGAACTTGGTTGATTGAGGGATTAACTCAATTGATAGGTTAGTTAACACTTTTGATTGATTAGTTAACTAACCTCTGATTTGAGAAGAAATAGGCCATGTGGGTGAGGGAAAATAAGATAATTAAATATTAAATATATTTAATTACATGTGCAACCTGATGAGGTGGACAAGGTGAGGTGGAAAAGGTGAGGTGGATTTTTGAATTTAGAACTTAGGATAGAGGAATTTGGATTAATTAAATAATTTATCATTATTTAATTGTGTAGGACATTTAGAAGAATTCTAATTAAATAAATTGAATTTATTTAATTATGGAACAGTCAATTGATTAAATAAATTTGGAATATTTATTTAATTAATAGAAGAATGGAATAAATATTTAGAATATTTATTTAGGATGATTTGTGTCATTTTTAGACATATACATTTTGCCCCTCTTTGATGCAATGCAGTTTACAGCGTTGCTTCAAAGAAGTCGATGGTTTGAATGACGATACATGCCCTAGTTTGTCCCTGGTATAGGCTTACTAACGATAGGATGTCCCCTCGAGAGGTTGGACGGGAAAAGGGTGAAAGAATCAGAGATGGACAATCTCATGAAGACGAAGGGGTTAGGATAGACAAGAGGAAAAAGGATGCATTTCAGGGAAACAGGAAGAAAACTGGAGGAAAAACGGGCAAGAGAAGTAGTCACAGTCATCACCTAGCCAGAATTAGGGTTTGGAGGCTATATATAGGAGCTGGGTCCACAAGAATAGTCATTTGTACACTTGTTTGCTCTGAATTGGATTGAGAGAGCTTGGAGCAACTTGGAGCAGCATGGCAGCCAGAGTAGCATACATTCCACGCGAGGAGCATCAATTCAAGCGAGTCCGTCGATTCGGGCAGCCAGCAGAGGCAGGACCCCCGGTATGTGCTTCAAAAAATTTCTCCTAGGGTCAATTTTAGGTGTCATAAATGCATGTAGAAAATAGGTCAAACGGATGCGCCGAAGTGCAGAATGGCGCATATGCCTCGCGAAGCGGCGCTTTTCTCGTTTCACGGCACATATGCCAGTTTCGGTGGCGCATGCATGAAAATGGTGCATTTGTGCATTGTAGCTACGCTTCTGTAATGAGGCTGCGCATGTGTGATTAGGTAGCGCATACGTGTAATGTAGCGGTGCATGTGTTAATTTGGTGCATATGCGGAATCTAGCGGCGCATTCATAATTTGATGGTGCATATGCTGAGTTCTGCAGTGCATATATGAGAACTACGCATATGTGCACTATAGCAGCGCATCTGCATTTAGGCTGCGCATATGCCGATTTTGGCAGTGCATGCATCAAGAAATGGCGCTATTATAAAGAAACGACACATTTACCACCTGTAGTGGCGCATTTGCTTTGGATAGCAAATTACTTAGCCAAATTGATTCGATTAGCGTCCTGTTTGATGTGGTAATCGATGAGCTATCTCTAAGATTGCAGGAATCTAGTCAAGAGATGTAGTGTGCTATTTTGATCAATTTTGAAATGCTAAGTTTAGTTGATATAGTTCAGTAGGTATGTTGAGTATGGTATATGCTGTTTGAGACTGACGCATTGTCTTGCTTGCTTGTAGGAGGATATTCGAGATACACTGCAGTCGAAGGAGATGTTTCCCATGCCCCTATTGCAGAGATACATGCTGATAGAGACTGACAGAGTGGTGCTTGGTGCCATGGGTTTAGACTATGTTTGCTTCATGCTCGAGGTGCGGGCGAACTAAGGATTGCTGACAGCTACTGTGGAGAGATTCCATAGTGAGGACGGGACTTTCCACTTTCCTACGGGAGAGATGACTGTGACGTTGGAGGACGTCTACCAGATACTGCACTTACCTCTGGTAGGTGAGTTAGTAGAGTATGATGCACAGCGGGATGCAGGACTCACTGAGTGCCAGCGAGTGTTCGATGATCCAGAGCTGGTGGGATAGGTCATCTCATGGTAGGATATATATGATTGCTATGACTACTTCCCGGGGATTGTGGCAGGACTGATTGGGGGCGTTGTATGCCCAGACAGGAGATCGCATGGGTTCCCTATCGGATGGGGCAGGATTATGGAGTGGATGCTGACTGAGGGCACCCGATATGCATGGGG
Organism: Cunninghamia lanceolata; assembly: GCA_027924645.1. Classification (NCBI taxonomy): domain Eukaryota; kingdom Viridiplantae; phylum Streptophyta; class Pinopsida; order Cupressales; family Cupressaceae; genus Cunninghamia; species Cunninghamia lanceolata. The sequence continues at coordinate 4,172,260 of BSBN01001185.1, read as the reverse complement.
AGTCTACGTACTAGCCCATTTATACCACGACATGCATTAGGTGGTGTACCACTGCAGTACGAGTCTATCGGCTGGAGTACTACTGCTACAGTTTTGGCTGTGGGAGCACATAGCGGTGACTAGGCCGATATGTGTCTTCGCGAGGCAGCGAGGAGAGCCATACAATTATGGCTACGCAGGAGTGATTTCCTCGCACAGGCTGGGGAAGCTAGATTATTGGAGGAATACCTTTGATGGAGTAGATGTGGTCGTATGGCGACCATATCTGGACTGTGAGCCCTGGGACGACGAGGGAGACGAGCTACCGTACTACTTTCAGACCAGGTGGCTGATAGGCTGGACATGGCATATCCTAGAGAGACAGATGGTGGGCTGAGTGTTGAGACAGTTTAGCAGGAGGTAGGGCATGCCATAGGGACAGGCGCACTTTGCACAGACACATGCAGAGAGGGTCTGATGGGGGCCGATGGCTTCGTACGAGGAGGCCTTAGCAGAGTTCCAGCAGACTCCATATGTGGCATGGGATATGAGGAGAGAGATAGCAGACGCAGGGGTGATGTAGGAGTATGAGGATTGGATCATTGCACATCCTTTCCTGAGATATTCAGGACCTGGTATGCTGGTGCCTCGCATTGATGAGGCAGACTCAGAGGAGGAGGGACAGGTTGGCCCAGGGCGGAGGGGAGCTAGAGGAGGACGAGGACGAGGTGGTAGGGCCGGAGAGAGGACAAGATAGCGGAGGAGGTTAGGGCAGGTTGAGCAGGTAGTGCTAGGACAGGTGGCACAGCAGCAGATACCTCAGCAGGCACAGATGCTGCCACCCCAGCAGGTGCCACAGCAGCAGGTGCCCCAGCCACAGGGGCCAGGACAGGCAGAGGCAGCATAGGGGCCAGTACAGGGAGATGTGCATGAGAGGACTATAGCCAGCCTAAGGGGACAGGTGCGAGAGTTGCAGGCACAGCTGAGGAGGGTTGAGAGGAGGCGAGATACGGATGCTACAGTGATCAGTGGGTTGACTCGTGAGAGAGACATGGCCGATACACAGTTACGCATTGTCCACGTAGAGCGGGACACTATTGTGGCTGCCATGGGGACAGATGCAGCGAGCTCTTTTTTGGTTGGGCAGGTGTAGCAGACATAGGCATAGGTAGGCCAGTTGCAGATGCAGTTGGCACAGGCACAGACAGAGCTTGCCAGAGCACAGTCATAGGCTCAGTACTACCGAGGTTTATACCACGGTGCAGTGGCATCGAGTCAGAGGGCGGGGAGCTTCAGGAGTCAGTCTGGGGCAACTCATAGAGTAGGTCCATCACAGTCAGGGGCGTCCGTGATGGTCCCCAATAGTCAAGAGCTGGCAGTGGTGGCCCACAATAGTAGGGATAGACACATACCAGATTTAGTACATTTTGGGACATGTATCACCGTCTATTTGGATGTATATTGTATATGACACTTTGATTTTTGAGAGAGATGGTGATATTGTATATTTGGACCTCTTATATGATAGTATATATGATGATGCAGCTTTGTGTATCTATTGCATGTGTTATGAGATGATGATTTACTTCTATTGTATGATGTGATGTATGTGCATAGTTAGATGGTCTATCAGATGCTATATGAGATGCTTTTTGATATGATGCTATATGATGTTTATATGATTCAATGTTTCAAATGAATGCAAATGTAATATGATTTCTATGTGATGATGCAGCTGTGTGTGTGATGTTATTGGATGTCTATATGATCTAATGTTTCAAATAAATGCAAATGTAATATGACTTCTATGTGATGATGCAGTTTTGTATGCGATGTACTTAGCTATGTTTTTGTGGTTTTCTATGTTTTAAGATGTGATATGATACCGATGTATGGATGACCTAATGCATTGTGTTGGGTATGCTACTAACTTAATCATGTTCATGACTAGCTATGTGATATGATATGCTCCTATATGCTTTGTTTTTGTGAAGTCCAAATGTACTCTATCGACACAAGAATGACATGATAGACAGAAGAATGGTTATGATAGAATGACTTAGAAACTGCATTTGATATTGTTACCCTGCATAGTTTGGATAATGAGGATTGTATGGGATATGGATGCATGGATGTGTATAGGGATATAGGATGGATGCTTTGCTTTTAGAGTGCTTTATTTCATCATTGGGCATTTTATTTTTGGTACATTTTCTGAGATGTTGTAAGTGAATACAAGCATCTAGGTATAATTGAACCGAGATGACCTGAGTATCACTTTCATGGATTGTGATTTAGCAAGTGAATACAAGCATCTAGTCAAAATTGAATCTAGATGACTTGAGTACTTCTTGCATTTCAACAAACAAGGATTGCCCCCATTCATGTTAGACCTTTGATGTCCTCGATGATCTTTTGCCGATCATGTCTTAAGACAAGGCTTCACATTACTAAAGTTTAATCCACAAATAGAAAACAAAGAAAGTAATCATGCCCCCATCATAACATCTCTAGCTTTTGGCATCTTTGAGTAGCATAGGAAGATATGATAGAAAAAAAATCAAGACTCTGTAACTTAACCCTAGTTCCAAATCCACCAAGTATTCTTGCCATTAGATATGTTTATTTCTTGCTATAGGGTGAATAAAATCATTTAGAAGACCTTGGGTATTTGCTTTGTTTTGGATAGGTTAAGATACTCACAGTCAAGATTTCTGCTTGAGGCATGGGTTCTGCTTGCATTTGCTTGCTTGGTGAGAAGGTTGCACAATCCTTATTGGGGAGACGGACCCTAAGGGACTGACCTAGTGCCTCGGGGGCACATTGCTAAATGGCCTTGCCTACGTGATGACGCAGAGGCAACGTAGTTCGGGGTAAACCCTAATGGACCATGGATGGACTAGAAGAAAGACGACAAGAACGAAGAAAAGAAAAGGGGATGAATGGGACCATAGAAGAAATGGGAGCCTCAGGGGCACATTAGAATAATGGCCTTGCCTACGTGACGGCGTAGAGGCAACGTAGTTCACAGACTTGGACTATGGACACTGACAAGAGACCTTATGCTAGGCTCACATTGAGGAGACGGTATGGGACAAAACATTGGTTGATAAGGCCACAAGGAGAGTATCAAGCCATGATAGGTAACTGTCAAGTGTTTATTTGTGGGATAGATATGGGTCGAATGGGGCAAATGGAGAAAGAATGGACTCAAGGTGATTGGATTCCCAAAGATGGAGAAGGTGGTTTATCACAAGTAACGCCTGTTTACCAGGTTTTCATCCCTTGCTTTTATTTGCATGAGAAGCTAGAAAGTAACATGATGCCTGATTGCAAGGTTTTCATCATGATACCTATCCAAGGTGCTTGTTTGCCAGGGTTTCACCAAAGGACGATTTTTTTGTATGCTTTCTATTTTTTTCTAATTTTTTTTTGTATTTTCTCTTTTCAACTGTTTTTTTCTGATTTTTTGATTTTTTGACTTTATTGTGCCCCTTGCATTGGGATTCTCCTAGGTATAGAACCGGCAAAGGTGCATACTGTTGATTGGGTCATCAAACAACTCACCCTTGGAAGTGGCCAAATGATATGCCCCCGATCCGTAAGCAGCTACAATCACATAGGGTCCAAGCCAGTTAGGCTCGAACTTACCTCTCTTTTCTCTATCTTGTTGATTGCGAGGGTTTTCTCTGAGGACGAGGTCCCCAACCTTGAAACATCATGGGTGAACCTTGTGATTGTAGCTCCTTGACATCATCTGTTGATATGCTTTAAGATGATCAAAGGCTTTCTGGCGCCTTTCTTCTAACAGCTCTAGCTCTTGTAACCTGGAGACTCTGTATTCTTCATCTGATATAAGACCTTTCAACGACACCCTGAGGGATGGTAGTTCGACCTCAATGGGGAGGATGGCTTTTGAACCATAGACAAGGACATAGGGTGTAGCACCTGTGGGAGTGTGTATACTGGTTCTATAGGCCCACAGAGCGGGATTGAGTTAGACATGCCAGTCGCGACCAGCCTCATTGACAGTTTTCTTTAGGATTTTTAGAATGGTTTTATTCGATGCCTCAACTTGGCTGTTACCTTGGGGGTAGTATGGAGTGGAGAAATGATGTTGGATTTTGAAATGCTCACAGAGTTCCTGGACATCTTGATTTTTGAATGGTCTTCCATTATCCGTTATGATGGATGAAGGGATGCCATATTTGCAGATAATGTAATTCATAATGAAAGAGGAAATTTGTTTTCCTATGACGGTGGTTAGAGGAACGGCTTCAATCTACTTTGTGAAATACTCAGTGGCAGTAATGATGAATTTGTGGCCGTTGGAAGAGGGTGGATGAATTTTTCCCACAAGGTCAAGTCCCCACTGACAAAAGGGCCAGGGTGTCGTTAAAGGCCTCAATTCTTGAGTAGGTGCATGGATCAAGTTCCCATGTATTTGGCACTGTTTGCACTTTTTGACGAACTGATAGGAATCCATTTCCATATTGGGCCAGTAATAACCCAAACGCATGAGTTTCTTGGCTAAGGAAGGGCTGCTGGAGTGTGTTCCGCATATCCCTTTGTGTACGTCTCATAAGGTAGTTAGGGATTCTTCTTGTTCCAAACAACAAAGTAGATTACCATCCAGACCACGTCGGTAAAGGGTATTGGTGATGATGGTGTAACGGGAGGCTTGTTAGATGAAAGTTCATTTTTGGTTGGAAGAGAGGTCCAGTGGGAGAATATTGTCTTTAAGGTAAGTGTAAGTCTTACCGTACCAAGGTGAATCAGATCCAACTAGGAGACAAATGGAATGGGTTTCAAGGAGATCATAAGTTGGGTGTCGGATGGTTTCCACTAAGAACTCATACCGTGACTCATATTCAGGAATTTCTAGAAGAGAGGCTATGGTAGTCATTGCATTTGCTGCTTTGTTCTCTATCCTGGGTATTTGTTCGAAGGAGATGGTCCCAAAGTGTTCTTTGAGGTCATCAACCATCCGTTTGTATGGGATGAGCTTCTCATCTTTGGTTTGATACTCATCATTGACCTAATTTATGATAAGTTGAGAATCACCGTAGACACATAGTGCTTGGATTTTCCACTTAGTTGCCATTTTAAGACCAATCACCAAGGCTTCATATTCTGCTATGTTATTAGTGCATGGAAATAACAACCTGTTGGACTTCAGAATTGTGTCACCTTGGGGAGTGATAAACAGGATACCTACCCCTGATCCATGGTTGGTGTAAGATCTGTCAAAGTAGAGTTTCCAAGGAGATGTTGACAGAGTGAATAGAGACTCATTGGGAAACTCAAACTACATCAGTGAAGTGTCTTGTAATGGTGCCTTGGCCAGTTGGTCAGCGATGATTTGTCCTTTAATGGCTTTTCTATCCACATATTCTATATCATATTCACTAAGAAGCATAACCCACTTTGCTAGTCGACCCGTGAGAGCTGCTTTCCTGAGAAGATATTTCAGTGGGTCGACCTTGGCAATGAGTTTGACAGGATGTGCCAACATGTAATGTTGGAGTTTTTGTGAAGCAAAAACCACCGCAAGGCATGATCGTTTGACCTGTGAGTATTGCAACTCGTAGCCCACTAGGGTTCGACTGATGTAGTATACAGCTCTCTCCTTGTTCTCATAATCTTGCTACGCTAGAAGAGCTCCAAGAGCAGTAGGTGTAGCAGAGATGTAGAAAATTAAAGGTTTTCCTTAGATCGGAGGCATGAGTATGGGAGGATTCATAAGATACTCCTTTAGCTTGTTGAATGCCTCTTCGTACCGCTCATCCCATTTAAATGGAATGTTCTTATGTAGGAGATGGCTGAAAGGTTGGAACTTGTCTGCCAGCTGTGAGATGAACCTACGGATGGCCTGCAGCTTGCCCTGTAAGGATCTCAACTGTGTTAGAGTCTTGGGCAGTGGCATGTCCATTATAGCTTTGACCTTGGCCGGGTCTACCTCTATTCCATTTGCCGACATGATGAAGCCTAGCAGCTTGCCTGATGTTACCCCAAACACACATTTCTTCAGGTTCAGTTTGACTTGGAATTGGTCCAATCTCTAAAAGACTTTTTCTAATATGTCCAGGTGTGAGTCCCTTGTGAGAGATTTTGCCAAGATATCCTCAACATAGTCTTCCATAGTTACATGCATCATGTCATGGAATATAGTTGTCATGGCCTACTGATATGTAGCACCTACGTTTTTCAGCCCAAAAGGCATGACATTCCAGCAAAAGGTACCCCATGGGCAAGTGAAAGCTATTTTGTGTTGATCCTCTGGTGCTATTTTGATTTGGTTGTACCTTGAGAATCCGTCCATGAGTGATAGCATTGTATGTCCTGCAGTAAGGTCGACTATGATATCGATGTTTGGCAGTGGAAACTCATCCTTGTGGCATGCTTTGTTTAAGTCTCGAAAATCATTGCAAAGTCAAACCTGACCATCTAGTTTGGATACTGGTACAATATTAGATATCCATTCTGGGTAATCTATGGCTCTAATGAACTCCACATCTAGCAATTTCTTGAGTTCTTTGACCAAAAGGGCTATATGAGGATGTATTTTTCTCAGCTTCTGTTTTATGGGTTTTACCCCTGGATCCAATGGCAAATGATGTAGAATCAAATTTGGGTCCAAACCTGGCATGTCTACATATGACCAAGCAAAGCTGCCTCTCTTCTTCTTAAAGAATGGTACAAACCTGGTTTTCTCTGGTGGTGTGAGAGATTTGGCAAAGTGGATAATCTTGGGCTGCTCTTCGGTTCCAATGTTCACGGGCTTGGTCGGCTCCACCACAATCTGTGACCTTTCTTGATACATATCACTAGGGAGAGTGTCAAGCAATCCATCGTTGGGTGCCACAATTGGGTTTTCACTGTCAGATGCGTCCTTTCTTTTTACTATTTTATGATCTGACACTGCCGCAAGGCGGTTTCCACTATCAGATCCATTTTTGATCTTGATGTTTTTTGTGACTGGAAGGCTTGGCACCCTCCCCAAAGTAAGCCACGGTATTCAATTCTATAGAAAAACTAGCTTTATGATCTCCTTCTAGCAAGTGGTCCCTAAGTTCCATGTAATCAATGTAAGCATCATCGTTCTAGAACATATCTAATTGGGGGGTTCCTTGCAGATCCCAGTCAATAAGCTGAGGGTGTAAGAGGGGAAGGGAGTCAGATGAAAAACCTGATTCATTGATGGTGTGAATGGAAACATTATGGGCATTGGCGGGGGTAGTGTTCTGGGTGGTACTTTCCTCCAAGTTGTTTATCGCAATGGAATCTAAACTTTCCTCGAAAGCCATAATCTCAAGGGTGGGCAAATTAGACTCTAGTGGTCTATCCCATTGCATTTGTCCCTCATGGTAGGGGCTAAGAGTTTGGATGGTGTCAACCTCTTTTTCATCGTAGGAGTGCTTTGTTAGCTCGTCCCACTCATACTCATTTGAATCATCTGAATCTGTGTCACTATCCACTTGGAGTGTTTGGATTGTCTCCACAAGGCAGGCATTTTCCTTGGCTTTACCCTTGCCTTTGTACCCTAGGCCAGTTGTGTTTCTAGCTGAAGAGGATGAAGAAGGTTGTATAGGTTCAATGATTCCTTTTTTTCTGAGGCCTATGGGGCCTTGTCCTTCGTACCCCATCTGTGCAAGATAGTCTCACCCTACCCATAGAGTTCTGTAGGGAGTTTAGGTAGTTCTTGGGGTGTGTTTTCTTCTTCAGCATAAAGCCACTGCAGGAGATCTCGCTCCTCTATCTCATCAGATAAGGTCCCCCATTTTACAAAGGGATTTGCGGGAGCTACAGGAGGAGCAGATGGCTTTGGAAAATGTTTGGGTGGATGTTTGGGTTGGCCAAAAGAGTGAGGAGACAAAGGCATCTTGGTAAGGTTGAGGCTGTGCTCAATGGAGTATTCCCCCATGCCATTTTCTTTTATGGTAAGTTTCAGTGGTTTGGGTCTTGAGGACGAAGCTTCAGTGGTATGGTCCTGTTGCGGGGTAGGGGAAATGTAGGCTCTGTTGTTGGGTATGACACATTCGGGTTTGGCATGGAAAGAATTGCAATGCTGGTAGGGGTCGGGGTCGCCTTGGATGGTGACCTGCTTGCCATTGTGCGGGAACTTAATGCATTGATGATAGGTCAAGGGGACAGCCTTCATGGCGTAGATCCATGGTCTCCCTAATAGGATATTATAAGCAAGCTCCCGATCAAGGACTTGGCACACCACATCTTTAATTATCGGTCCCACTTGAATTGGTAGGACAACCGTTCCTTTTGTGGTTCTTTCTTCCTCATCATATGCCTTAATGGTAATTTTCCTCCTTAGATCAACTGCTTGTTCAGAGAACCCCAGTGCAAGGACTAGCTTCAATGTGCAGATATTTAAACCAGCACCCCCATCAATGAGAACCCTCTTAATGCAGTGCTTGTGTATGAATGTGACAATGTGCAGAGGGGTGTTGTGGGGTTGAGATACAGAAAGATCATCTTGCTCTGTAAATGATATGGAAGTGGAGGATGTCAAATTGCCTACCATGGTTTGAAACTTCTCTTGGGCTAGGTTAGTGGGGACAGTGGTTTCCACTAAGGCTTTCTCAAGAATCTCCTTATGAGAAGGAGATAGACGCAATAGCTCCAATATAGAAATGTGAGCTGGGGTTTTCTGTAACTGGTCGTGGACATTGTATTGATGGGAGGTGGATGGAGATGGTGACGACCTTGGAGGAACGGTATTGAGTGTGACTTTACCACTGCGGGTAATTATACTACAACCAATTCGGTTAGGTCCTGGTTGTTGGTTGGGTGAGATGACATTGACCTGCAGAATATGTTCAGAAATGCAGTTTATGGTGTAGTCAAATGGAACACTTGCATAGTTAGCATTACTCATCCCGTTGTTCTGATTTGGCTGATTGCAATTATTGTTGTTGTTGTTGCTGTTGTTGCCATTGTTGTTGTGGCCATTGTTGTGGTTGTTGTGACCATTGTTGTGATTGTTGTTATACGGCCTGTTATGGTTCAGAAGTGGATCCCTGTAGGCCACATGAGTTTCATTGGAGGTATGTTGTTGTGTCCCTCCCTGATTCTAATCCAGTATATCTTGAATGACATTTTTGAGGCAGATACAGTTGTTAGTTGTATGCCCCCTTCCTCGGTGATATTCACAATAGTCTGTGTCCTTCCAGTAGGGAGGTTTGACTATGGGCTCGTAATCACTTGTTGGTGGTAGAGAAATTTCATTATTAGCCAACAACTTCTGTAGCGCAGATTCTTGAGACTCACCTAATGGTGTGAATTTTCTCCTTGGGTTTGAATTGTACCAAGATCTAGGCTCCCAAGAGGGTGATTTGTTGATTGCACCATTGTTTGTGTCCCCCTTAAGAGTGAATATGGGTTGTTGTTTAGGAGCTGCCGCCTTGGCGTCAACTACCCCATCGTTAACCACATTCTTGTTCTTGGTCCAAAACTTTGACTTATCCGTTGTATAATTGGAATTAGGTGTGTCTTTGTAGAGCTTGAGAGTTCCCTTAGTGATCATAGCTTTTTCAATGAATAAGCCCATTTCAATGACTTTGGAGAATGATGTAGGGCATTGTATCTGAATCTGATAGCTAAGATCCGTGTTTAGGTTGTGGACAAACATTTCCAATAGTTGCTTCTCAGGTATATCATAAGAACACTTACTAGCTAGCTGTCTCCATTGTTGTAAGAAGGTGACGAATGACTCACTACTCTTTTGTTTAGTATTGCATAGATCTAGCATAGATACCTCGTGTTATATGTTGTAGGAGAAGTGCGTTATGAATTTATTGACAAGTTCATCAAAAGTTTTGATTCCTGGTGGGAGGCGCGAGAACCACTCCATAGCTTGACCACCTAAGGATCTTGGGAATAGTCCCATCAAGTAGGTCTCGTTGTGAGCTACTTCTAAACATGTGGCATTGAATTCCTGGATATAATCTCTAGGGTCCCCCTTCCCTTTGTATTTGTCGAACTTTGGGACTCCGAACTGAAAGGGGAAGGGTTTCATGACCAAACTTTTGTCAAAAGGATACGGAGCTATATCTTCCAAAGAGTATTGCTTGGAACTTGTACCGGTCTTAAGGTTGGATATTTCTTGTTTTAGACTTTCGATTTGTTGTCTCACGTCATCCATAGGAGCATTTTGATCCATAGGTTTCTTTCTTCTATCATTTGTGTGTGGGACCCTATCATTCATATCTCTCTCATTTGCATGTGGGACCGTGTCATTTATACCCCTCTCATGACCATCACATCTCCGCTCATGATCATTGTCCACATTTTCCATGATGGAGCTTATGTCAAAGTCTGCGGGGAGTTTGACTCCGAGATTAGCAATATGGTGGAAGTATTTATCAGGGTCTTCAAGGAGCACCCTCTCTACCAGGTGTTGGAATTTGCTATCTTGGATGTGAGCTATTAATTCTTCATGAGAAATTTCTTTGTCACCACCACGTGGTGGGGCGAGGTGATCAGATGATTCAGCCATTTCAATTTGCTTGTTGTACTAGGATCGAGTAAGAACCATGCAAGGTGGGGTGGGATGAAGTGGACCAGAATTAGAAATTTTGGCAAGGTGCCAACTGAGACTGTGGTGAATGGGATACCGAGGACAAGATTTAGACAAAGGACTCTCTCGCTCAATGACTTCAAGTAAGATGGTTGACACAAGACGTGGCCCGCTAGTAAGGGTAGTTGATACCAGTCTTACTGTGTTGGGCTTAGTCGTTCAACAAGACTACTAGCAAAGGTACGGTGACCTACTAGGCTTACGTGAATTCACTAAAGGAAATGAAGAAGGACCTACGTCGAATTGGTATGGGACAAACTGACCTTGGGACAAAAGGCATTTGGATAGAAAGTGAATGGACCGATTGACGAAAGAAAGAGACTTGGGTAAAACGAATGAAGACTGACTACAAAGTTGAATCTGACCTCAGAAAGTGAAACTAGGCTGAAATGGGTGCTCTAATCAAGTGAAAATATTTTCTCAAAAGTAGGGCAAATGCTCACTGTCACACATGCGTAGAAATAGATGCGCAGCAGGAATGAACAAATGCGCCGTAAGTCATAGTAAAAGCGCAGCTCTAGTTAAGTACAAATGCACAACAACAGTGTGTATATGCGCAGCAATAGTATGTATGCACAGCAAGTCGTGACAAAAGTGCAGCAAGTTGCGGTATATGCGCAGCTCTGATATTTTTGCAAAATTTTTGGATTTTTCTTCTATTTTTGGTATTTTTTGGCTGGAAAAGGTCTTCTTGATCTGATATTATGAATTAACAGCAAGAAAACATAGCAAGCACAAAGAATATTTTGTAGTTTTTTATTGTTTTTGTAGTTTTTTTGACTCTATTTTGGACAAAAGCAAGCACAAAATCCTAGGCAAGAAATGGATTATAAGGGATTTGGGCCACTAGAACAAAAGGTATTTAATGCGGGCAACCATTTAAGTGGTTACATGTGCGGCAGCACTACTCTCCGTTATGGAGTCTCCCAGCCTCACAGGGTTGCGCCTGAGAGGGTTTTTGGGGAGGTTGGTCGTCGGTGTAACATAACAGCACTTGTTGCAGGAAGTTTTCACCTCAAGCACAATTTATTTTAAATGGCTTGGTAGGGCTTGGCATTAGCCTATTACCACTAAGGGTCATTCCCACTTGGACAAGCATGCATCCAAGGGCAGGCCCCTCCTAAAGGTTAAACAAATAGAATGACAAGTCTGGCACTCTGATCACTCAGAAGAGGGGAGAGCATAAGCCTATTGTCATTCGCAAGCACAGAATACACTGATTAATCCACCCTAGTTAAAAGTGAAAAACTAAATGGGCTAATCTACTCAAACACAGAACTTTGAAGTGATTTCAGCAATATAGCAGTGGTTCAGTTTTAAATCCCAGAAAGCAGTGGTGAGTTCAGTTTTAAATCCACATAGCACGAGATTGTTAACTTTGAAATTCAGGTCTCACGATATAGCAATGGTTCATTTTAACTTCAAGATCATTGATGAGTTCAATTTAAACCGCATAGCACGAGATTGTTAACTTTGAAATTCTGGTCTCACAATATAGCAATGGTTCATTTTAACCTCAAAATCAAAGGTGTGTTCAGTTTTAAGCCCAAATAGCAATAACTTGGAAACTGTTGCAATGCAAGCAAGAAATAAACCAGTTACTTTCTCCCTAATTAGAACTAGATGAAGATTTGAATGAACATCAATTTTTACTTTCCCTCAGAAAATGAAATGTGAACTAATTAGATGCAACTACATGAGACTAAAGCCGAGCCTATCCTGCAAAACCGCTCCAACAAATACCTGCGAAAAGGTTAGAGTTAGCAAATTTCCCTAGGAAAGTACTAAAACCTCAGTCTGTTACAAATGCGCAGCTTCAGTGATCAGATGCACAGAAATGATCAACAGAAGTGCAACAATAATGGATGCACCGTAATATTGAATGTATGCACAGCAAGAATACACATAAGCGCAGAATTAACAAATGCGCAGCAACTTTGATCAGATGCGCCATCTAAATGAACATATGTGCAGTTATTGTGAATGCGCAGTAATAGTATATATATGTGCAGTGAAAAGGAACATATGCGCAATATAATCAAAAGCGCCGTAACAGTGCGCAAAAGCGCAGCGAAAATACACAGATACGCAGAAGCAATAAAAGCGCCATAACAGTCTTTATATGCACCGCGGAAATGTTTAAATGTGTCGAAGTAGACTGTGCATGATTCTGCGTGACCTGTATGGAACCTGTCTTCAAAAAAGCTCAAATTTTGGTGAGATAAAGGGGCAAGGGCCCCATGGTGGGTGCCAAAAATGTAAGGGTAAAATGGTGATCAATCAAATGAATAATGTATGACCCAAACATCAACAGAATAGGAGATAACAAAGAAGATTAAACGAAAATAGCAATGAATAACACAAAGCAAACCTTCCCTGAAATTGATGCTTCTGTTGTTTGCCTATTACAACCGTCCTTTTGCAGATGATGTGAGCCCTCAGAGAGTACACTCTTTTAGCTATTCATAGGAAGTCGATGGTAAGTGGCTATGGTGATATGCAATGAAGATGAGCTTCAAAGCAGGTATGTGATCTCAAGCTTGTGAATGGTCAAAGGGTGCCAAAGGCGCGTTAGTGATATTTCTACAGAGTAATGATGTCAAAAGTCTGGATGAATAGAATGAAGGGATGAAGCCTCATTTATAGACTTGGAAGAATGGGAATCAACGGTTGAGAGGAGATATGAAGATCAATGGCTGAGGATGGTTGAGGAATGTGCAACTAGTAGAAATGTGACAAGTGTCCTAGCTCCATCATGAAAGAGGGGATGTGACAAAATTGATTGGAGAGTTAACTCCATTGACTGAACAGTTAACAGACTTGATTGATCAGTTAGAAGAGTGGATTGTGGAACTGACTAAATTAATTGACCAGTGAACTCGGTTGATTGAGGGATTAACTCAATTGACAGGTTAGTTAACACTTTTGATTGATTAGTTAACTAACCTCTGATTTAAGAAGAAATAGGCCATGTGGGTGAGGGAAAATAAGATAATTAAATATTAAATATATTTAATTACATGTTCAACCTGATGAGGTGGAAAAGGTGAGGTGTAAAGGTGAGGTGGATTTTTGAATTTAGAACTTAGGATAGAGGAATTTGGATTAATTAAATAATTTATGATTATTTAATTATGTAGGACATTTAGAAGAATTTTAATTAAATAAATTGAATTTATTTAATTATGGAATAGTGAATTGATTAAATAAATTTGGAATATTTATTTAATTAATAGAAAAATGGAAGAAATATTTAGAATATTTATTTAGGATGATTTGTGTCATTTTTAGACGTATACACTCAATACTTTTCAAAGCCACTGAATGAAACAACGGATGTTGTAAGGATTATGATTGAGGAAAAAAATTTATATGTCTGATATCAATCAAAAATAGAAATATAGTCACTCTCAAGACACTCTTGATGCAAATCCAAGATAATGCCAAGTCAAAATATAGTGAAATTATGTCAAAATAGGCACTTTTTTCACCAAAATTCAATGCAAAAGAGCATAACAAAGGGTGTTGCGAGGAAAATGATGATGGAAAAAAAATAATATTAGAAATAAAAGCCACTTGATGTAAAAATACCCAACACAGCACGATTGTAGCGCCACTTAAGGTAAAACCCTAGTGAAAATATAGCAAAATATGCAAATTTTCACGGTTTTTCAACTCGAAGACCTAGAAAAAGGGGTGTTTTAAGTAATTTTAGGAAATACAAAAAATAATATTAGTAATATCAGTCACCTCAATCCATAAAGTTGATCACAACATGCTTGGAGTGCAAACTAGGCCAAACCCAAGGGCAAAAATAGCCAAAATGTGTAGTTTTTTGCAAAATTTTCACTACAAGAGCTCGTAAAAGGGTGTTGTGAATATTTTTATGAGGGCCAGAAAATTATTACCCTAATAATAGAAAATTAATTCCAAAATATCTTTCACAATACACATATGGTGCAAATTTAGAGAGTCAACAAGGCCGATTTTAGTGAAAATTGTCATTTTTGAAGCCCTAGGTTTGAGATTTTGGAACAAAATGCTATGTGAATGATTTAATGTCTAATTTATGATGGAAATTACATAATATCAAATCTTAAAATGATTTTAAAGCTTAATCATGCAAGATTCCCATGTAAATTTAATGAAAATGCACCAAAATTGCTAGTTTTTGTTGAAATTTTTGATGCAAAAAATGCAAATAATTGAAGTTTAATTGAAATTTCACACTAAAATTCAAGAATACAGCCAAATTAAAATTTGAATGAGCCTCTAAAATTAGGAGAAAAATCTAATAAAATATTTCGCCTACAAACCCTAGATTTTGGAATTACCAGGTTATCTAAAAGTTGACAAAATTTCCACAAAACCCTAGCAATTAAATGATGAAAATTCAATATAAGATCTTGATTTTTTATATTTTTCTCTATTTTATATCAGATCTGATGCAAAAGTCATGAATTAGAAAAAATTAGAAAGAAGTGACATAATTTAGTAAGCCCAACATTGCATTTTTTTTTGTATTTTTCCAAATTTTTCAATTTTTTAAAATTCTCTCAATGAAATAAATTAAATGACCAAATGAATGAATGAAATCACATGAAATTTGCAAATAAACACTCAGTAAGGTGTAATTTAAGATCAAAGACACATGTTCACCAAAATGTTTAGAGGAAAATTGGATTTGTTGATCTTTTTGTGGTTTAGATGTTAAAATCCTCCTTTCACCCTAACATTGAAGGATCTAGGGTTGAGTTGTGAGAACTATCATACCCTAGGTCACTTGAAAATGAGGGGAATCTTGGATTAGGGAATTAATTATCAATTTTTCCTTCTCCTATGCTAAATTGACCATTAAAACCCTAATTATGCAAATACGACAATAAATTATCAAATTATGGAAAAAGCTCTTACAGACAGGAGTAAAATACCAAATTACAAAATACCTATTTTCAGGGTTCCAAAGTAGAATAGCCGAGGACACAAGAGTGGGCGTCCAAGTCCAAGGTACATTTTTTTTCAGGGAATCTAGACCTCCTTCAGACATTAATCAGCCATGTAACTTCTATTTTTTGGAATCAGTCTACGAAGGACACTAGAGTGAGCACCCTAGTCCTAGAAGTGCTCATTTGTCCATCTTTTCTTTAGATCCTAAATCCCTGATGTCTTTCCTGCCTTGCTACAACTCCACTTTTCCTAGATGGGACACTTGTAACCTGCAATCACAAGACTTGGTTTGGGCGTTGTGGTGTTTAGAGGTTTTCCTCAGTCAAACCTCAGAGGACACTTAAGTCTCCAAACACCGTTGTCAAAAAAAGAGGACATGCCCTTGTGAGGCAGAGGCCAAAAACCAAAGGAATCAATGATAAAAACACAATGATATGTCACCTTGTAGTGAAGATTTCATGGAGGAAGATGCTCTTAATTCCATGAGGAGATTGAATCTCAAATCTACAAATATCAACACACAAAACATACAAGTCTACTCTTGTAACACAATAGAAAACCTTGAATCACCTAGAGAATGCCTAGAGTTCACCATAATAATCTAGTTTACAAATGAATGCCTACATATGTTTATATATGTATCTACAAGCACTCCCGCCAAGATATTTGAAATTTAAACTTACCGTGTCGGCAAAGGCACCCAATAATAGTCACTAACCGACACCCAGAAATTGAGGCTGTCCTAAAATAGGGCAGGACTAGGGCATGGGTGCCCAAGTCCTCCCCCTATTTTAGGTAGGGTACAACTCAAGGGGTCCTCCTAGGTCCTATTTGTCATGGGACTTAGGTCTCATTCCTTTGGGATGCTAAAACATGAACTAAAATGTCCTAAGTGCACTCTAAAGACCCAGGAGCTAAACCTTATGAGGGAAAATCCCCCAAGGGGAGATTTTTTGATGTTAAATATATATATTATCTTACTATGTTTCAATATATTTTATTACAAAAATATTATTAATTATATTATTCTATAGATAGCTAAAATATCAATATTATAATTACAATGAAGAAAAATTAAATAATTATATTAATATGAATATTACACAATATAATATATTAATATTTAGATCACTAAACCCATGTTAATGGGGTTGGGGGAGTAGATTCCCTGAAGAAAATAAGGGAGGCTAGGTGGATGTCGCTCGCGAAAGGATGGCTCAAGTTAAACTTTGACAGAGCATCGAAGGGAAATCAGGGGTAGTTTGGTGCTGGTTGTCTGGTGCATAATTGGAAAGGGGAGATCATTGACAAAGTGGTGAAGAAGTTAGCTCATGGGTCAAATAATGAAGCTGAGATTCAGGCTCTGATCCTGGGGCTCAGTCTTTGCCATCATCTTGAGGTGTCTAAGGTGGAAATTGAAGGTGATTCCTTAATTGTTATAAATGCAATTAGAGAAAGGCAGATTCTAAATTAGAAACTTAATGCATTATTAAGAGAGGCCTTGAAATTATTAGAAGGCATTGGGAGTGTGGTAGTTAACCATGCCTATAGAGAAGGGAATGATGAGGCCAACACGTTAACCAATTTGGCTATCAACTTGTAGCATGGGATTCTTTGTGAGGTGAAGTTTAATGATATCACCTGCTTATCTCTCTGACATTACATCAATTCTATGTGGTGTAACGGAGTTGGTAGAGCATGCGAGTAGCTATTTTCTGGGTAAAGGCTTGGGTTGGATGGAAATGAAGAGTTGCTGGGTGGTGATTTTCACTTTGGTTTCTCCCTCTCTATCATCAATGGATAGTCTGATCTGGTTGGTATGCTGCAAAAGATAGATGTCATATTTGGGGCAAATTTTGGACAAGTGGATGAAGCATGTCTTTAAACTAAAGAGTGGCATTGTCCTATTTTCCATAGAATGGGTCTTGGGTGAGGAATACATGGTGAATGTGAATAGGTATAGGTTTCATTTAGATTTAACTTCAATGTTTTTGGCGGTCCTACTAGACTCGAGTGAGGAGAAGGAGGTGATTCAGAGGCTGATGGAATCCTTTGTGGACATTGATTTCAGAGGGGACTGGAAAGAGGTTCTGGGCGTAGCATGCAGTGGAATTGGAATTCTGCTTCCATAGTAATTTCATAGGGTGAATGTGGCTAGAGATGTTGTTGCATGGAATCCCTTCATCGTTGAATCCAACATTGAGAAGATCGCAGGGCACAAAAGGAGGGTGGATCATGACATTGCTTTTCTCAAAAAGCTAATGGGACTTGATGTGTAGGATGATTAGATGCAAGAAATCTTGGAAACTTACTATGCAATGGACTACAATGCTTAAGATTGTTGGCTTTGTTTGCTATCATAGATAGTCTTAGTAGGTGGTAAGATATTGCAATGTATAAGCTCAAGTTGTATATAATTTTTTCTATGATTCTAGCTATTGTAGATAGGTTGTATATCAAGGATTTTGTTGTGGCCTTGATTAGTAGATTAGGTGGTAGTTTTTTCGCTGGTTTATCAAACTTTGTTAAACTTTTATGTTAAAGCTTTAATATAAATGGGAGCATACCCCAAGTCTATAGTTTATTGATCCAAAAAATATTTAGATCACTAAAATATATTGATATTTAATACTTATACACAAATATATATCGATATTCCATTTTAATATAATATAACATTTAAATATAAATACATTATAATGATAATTTGTATAATCAATAATTTAAGTATAAATATTAGTATTAACATATTAATTATATTATTCTATTAATATTTAAAATAAGAATTTTATAACACACACACATATATAATAAACTAAAATTAAATATTAATATGAATATTACACACTATAATATATTAATATTTAGATCACTATCATATTTCAATATTTAATATTTATTACACAAATATATATTAAAATTTTATTTTACTATAATATAGCATAAATATAAATACATTATAATGATAATTCTACTAATTTGTATAATTAATAATTTAATATACATTCTATTATTGATATATAATTAATTATATTATTTCATTAATATTTAAAATATCAAATTTATAACAGAGAAGAATCTAGATGTTCTCTGTCACCTTTAACTACTTAATTTAGTCTCATTCAAAAGAAATGTATAGTCATAGGCGTGTTCGAAGGCAGCTCACTGGTAAGAATGACAGAAGGCTCTGGTTACATTGCTCGAATCTCTGTCGAAGATATGATTAACTTAGGGATGGTAACCCCCATTCAATTGGAAAGAAATGTCTGGCAGATGGCTTTCAAGGGTGTTATCATAGATCAAAGGCCAAAGTGGGTTTTGCGGCTGCATGATGGTCTCCTGTTACCAACAGTAAAGATCATTCTTGGTAAAGATTTCCTGTGTGCAGGGGAATTCTACCGGGTGGATACCCACATCTCATCATGATTTCTAGCCTTTGTCTTAGATGTAGGGGCTTCCAAAGGAGAGGTGAAGGGGTTGATGGCGAAACTATTTAAAACATAATTTCTTGGCAGCCTCGACAACATTCTGGGTTCGGTCATTCTAGGGACAGGAGCCCCTTGCCCCAAAGATATCTCTATGCCAAATGATCCCTTGGAGGTCATCAAGTTCTTCCCCCTCATTCTGGACATGAAGGGTCTAGTTTTGATTGAACATCGGGAGCGAGTGGTGAAGGCAACAACTTTTTTGAAGAAATTGCTGAGTTTGGAGGAGGTCAATGGGGACTTTGAATGGGTCGGTGAGCTCCAAACTTTGGCGATGGAGCTCGGTTTCATGTAAATGTAGTCTTTTTAGAATTCTCTATTAGTATGTCTCCTAGCTAAGTTGGTAAGTTTCCCAAGAAGGTCTATGCTATGTGGTTTTACACCAAGGATGGTAAGATAGCCATAATAGCTAATTTTGATATAAACTTTGGTTTTGAGTGGCCTTTTTGTCACAGCTAAGAAAGTTTGATATAGGTATGGAATGCAGGAAAATAGTCTATAGCCACCTGCCTGTAATTATTTTCTCTACATCAATATAAAAACTCTTATTTTATGGATCAAAAAATAAAATATCAAATTTATAAATAATATATACAATGAATAAAAAAAATCACAATAATATGAATATTATATTAATATAAATATTACAATTTTTGTTATAATATTTGCATAGATATTATTTGTTTAACATTAAAAATAAATATTATTTTTTTAATAACCAAATTTCTGGCAATTAATCAGCCATGACCATATTTTTTCTGCTAGATTTTAGTGTGTTTGTTTTACTCAAAATAGTATTTCCACAAAATCCATCCTTAAGAGGTCAAATTTTGAGCCAATCACAACACAGATAAATGATTTTCCGAATGATTTTGGTTAAAATTTTCTCATATAGACTTAGGAAAAACTAAATTTTGTTCAACATGAAAAATAATACTCTATTTTGATTGGTTTACTCTAGATAGATTAATCACTAGATAAAAAAACTCATTGCAATAGTACTGCCAAAGGAAGGTACTAATAAATGAACAAAGATATTACTTAGTTGTTTAACTAAAGAGTGATTGATGTTTGTTGAAAACAATGAGATTCATGTGCCTTGAAATCTGTAGATGTCCTATACAATACTACATTTGAAGCAAAATCAAAATATTCAAATTTTCTCTATGCTGAGTCAAGTACATTGTTTTGGGTTAGGTTCACAGCCATGACTTTGATATATAGCTACAAACTCGATGTCCATTGACTTCTATATTCTGTCTAATAAATTCTTAAATAAAAGACATCTAGGTAGTGATATTCTCTATTGCACTCATGGTTTTCTCTATCAAGCTAGTAGTATTAAAAATTACCTTGATAGATAGCAAGATTTAAACATGCATATGAATTCTAGAATGATTGCTAGGTAATTCAAATGCACTAGGATAAGTATGATTAGATATCTTGCATTCCTTACCTGATTTGAGTGTGGATGTGAATGAATAAAATCCAAGACATTTCAATGTCATGCCATAATCAAAATGAGTGCAAAAAATATTTTTTTATGTACACCTAACACCAAATTGCAAAGGCTTATGCAAAATTAGCTTATGATTAAAGTGTTAGATGAGACCAATCAATTAAATGTTCCATTTGAATTTTTAAAATTAAATGGATTAAGATTGTAGCTACAAGAATGACCTCACAGCCATGGACATGATGTAGGTCAAACAATCAATTTATATTATTTGATAGGATTAGATAATGGATAGTGATCAAGTTAATGATCAAAATCAAATAGATAAGCCAATTGGACAAGGATTGTGTGAAAGCGATAAGCATAGGGCTATGTGTCAGAAAGAATAGGTATGATGGCCCCATTATACACAAAAATTCATCATTTGTAGCTATATAAATACAAACATTGCCCTAGGTTAGGCTAAAAACCAATTGGGAAATACATCAAGGATAGATTTTTCACCATTACATCTTTCCCCAAATTTTAGATGCATGTGAATCTCTATGTATGAATCATGCATCTCTAATTATGCTCATTCTTAAACATGCATAAAGTAAATGCAACAAACAAATGAACCTATAGTCTATACAAGACATAGATTTTCCTCCCATGGTGCTTTTTTTTTTATATGTTTTACATAAATTCTTTCAAGACAATGATAAAATATTCCATAAGTAACTTATGATTCACAAGATAAATTAAATATAAAAATGAGAACTTTAGTGATTGAACAATATTAGGTTTCTACCTTTTGGACAATCTATTTTATTTTGGTGTCAAATGTTGTTTGTGTGTTAGTTGTTTGAGTTGGGTTGATTTATACCTATCTATTTAGTTTTCATTATTGACATGTTAAAGAAGTATTCTTCCACTAAATACTAAGTCATAAGTCACAACTAAAAGTATTCTAGTGCCCATATAAAACTTCTGACATAGACTTTAGCCTTTGAGGATTTTCGTTTATTCCTTTGTTTTATTTTTTCAAAGGGATCCATGGTTGATGTTCAGGAAGGATTTATTGTTGTTTTAGTTTGGAGGAGCTATTTTATTGAATGTTTCTTTGTGAGGTTAGTGGGGGCATCCATGAGCTTCAAGGAACCTAAAGCTTCTCATGTGGAAGATAGGGTTTGCTTGTTAGTTATTTTTGTTTAATATTTTTATGGCTTTTGTGAAGATGGTCTTTGATAGGAGATTGAAATTAAGCATGTGTTTTCTTTCCAAGACTATATTTTAGGTGAAACATGTCTCATTATGCCTTTTTGGATGCTTATTATTTGTGGAAGAAAGTGGAGTGAGAAGGATAAGAGGTTCTTTGTTACAATTTTATGGAGAGGTAAAATAGGAGGAGAAGAAAATATTAGGAGGAAATCTAGTACATGGGTATGGGGTTTTACTTGTTATATTATTGCATGTAGGTTAAAACACAAAGTTGTGTCATCCTTTTGCATATATTTTCTACACATACAATTTTAGCATTTTCAACTAAAATGTCATTTTAAGTCACAATGTGTTCTAGTTAGATTTGTGGCAAAAAAATACCTAGTTATTCAAAGAATCTTAATGCTTCTACCACTTCTACTCATGATGAAGTATGTCATGAACCTCAAAATTTAAGGTTAATTCCATTCAAGAAAAAAGGTATAATTTATTAAAAAAAGTTAAAATATTAACTACACTAAATGAGAAAATTCTGATTGACCTTTATGTGTGTGTGTGTGTGTGTGGCTTTTCTTTTTGGTAAATAGTCATAAAAATGGTTGATGTACCATCAAAGTGCCACATGTTTTTAGGAAATTCAATTTAAAACATTTATTAAAAATTTATTTATCAAAACTAATTATTTTTTTTACTATACTAAAAGTTTGAGTTCATGTAATATAGAAAAAAAATGATAAAAAGATGATTTTTTTTACAAATAACTTGACATCCCATCAACACCACTTTATCAAATTATTTGACCAACTAAATAGTAATGACAACTTTACAAAAAAACTATACAAAACTAATTTTTATTTTTGTTTAAATAAAGTCATAAACTACACTAAAATATCTACATTCATTCGTTTACATCATTTTACAATTTGAAACATACATATCAATATCGAGTGTTTCAAGTTAAAAAGTTGGACTTTGTTGCACATTTTCTTTGTAAAAGGGTGACATATATTTGCACATAACCCATGTGTTTTGTTATGTTGTATGTGGGTGGAGATTATTGGATGTGTAATGTTTTTCTAGCTAGCAATAAGTAGAGATAGATGAAGGAAATGGTCTCTACTATCCAACAGGTTGAGCTTAGTTGGTTATAGCATTGAGTTTTCATTGTGGAGACCCAAGCTCAAATCCCGAAAGGAACATCTAATATGGAATTCTAAGTTGTGACTCTTGGTCTTCCATAGTTGGCTTCTAGTGTGGAGGTGGTTTCTAAAAAAAGTACATTTCTAAGTTGTGACTCTTGGTCTTCCATAGATGGTTTCTAATGTGGTTTCTCAAATGGAGCTTGTATTAGTCTCATGATTGTTCTTGCAAGATCTTGTATCGGTCTCATGTTGATGCTCATATGGAAAGATGTATAATGCATTTCAATTTTTAGTATTCCTTTTATTCTTTATTATTTTTTAATGTTATCTATGAGAGTGTTTGGATAATGGAAAGTTGTAAATGTTTTCTTGGTTATTTGTCATTTTCATTTGGAGGTATAGTCGCTCCATGTTTGTAATGATTGTAGAGTTAAGCTTGGAAGGCTACATGTATAGTGATAAAAATATTTGATGTCCCATCAAAGTGCTACATATTTTTAGCAAATACAATTTTAAACATATATTAAAAATTTCTTTATCAAAATTAATTCTTTTTTCACTATACTAAAAGTTTGAGTTCATAGTATAGAAAAAAGATACAAAGAATGAAATTTGTTACAAATAACTCGACATCTCATAAACATCACTTTATCAATTTTTTGAGCAATCAAAAAATAATGATAGTTTTACAAAAACAACTATACCAAACTAATTTTTAATGCTTTTGAACATAAAGTCATAAACTAAAATATAATACATACATTTCATTAGATTACGTCATCTTAGAATTTGAAATATGTCAAGTTAAAAATTTGGACTCATGTTGCACATTTTCTTTGTAAAAGTGTGAAGCCATTTGTTTTAATATGTTGTATGTGGTTAGAGATAGTTGGATGTGTAATGTTGGAATAGTCAGTGAAAAGTAGAGATAGATGAAGGAGATTGTCTCTACCTTGCTAATTCCATTGTGGGTAGCTCAAGTTTGATTTGAAGATAGAAGAAGGAACAATGTTGTGAGAACTAGACTTCTGCAATGTTCCTTTTGGAGGTCTAGTGTCTTTCATAAGAAACTTGGAAGCCTATGTGCAAGAAGTTGAGTCCAATTTTTGGCCAAAAAGTGGAAGTGTTTTCCCTAATTTTTAGAATTTGTCACATTTGACCTAAAAATTTGAAGCACTTAAAGGTGGAATATTGAAAAGAGTTAGTAAATATGAAATGTAGTACTCGGAGTCTAGTTTCCAAATATGTATTTTTTTTAATACCCAGATGATACAAAATGATTTTTATTAGGTATTTCTCAAAACCACTATTCAAAAGTCACTTTTTTTTACTATACCATGCACATGTACATCATCCATATTGTTAATGTACCCAGGGATCCAATCTGGTCATCAAAACCTTCATAGAGAAAGAAGCAACACTATGAAGCTATTTCACGAGAAAAGAAAATATATGATGAGATGATAAACTACATAGTGTACAAGTCTTTTAAAGGCATGAAATATTTGACAGGTGGAAAAACTACCCATTATAGGAACAAGCCACCCTACAGGAAAAACCAATTATTCCTATGTTAAAAACTCAACACACTAACACCCCCCCTTCAGTGCAAACTTAGGGAGAATTATTATACAAAATCAAGATACAATATGGGTCCCAGCTACACAACCATGTTAGGTACCCATTTACAATGCAAAAAGGAAATCTCTCACAAATGAAGAAAAGGAGAAAAACCCTGTGGGAGAAAACTCCTTTCCAAAAGAGAGAATAACTAAAAATGCTAAAAAGCAAAAAGTGAAAGGAAGGAGGACTCCTCAAGAAACCCCAAGGACAACTTCCTTCACCCCTAACATCAATCACAACAAGAGATAGTGAGGAGATACCAAAGGTTTAGTGAAGATGTCTGCAACCTGCTACTTCGTAGGCAAATACTCCAAACTAAGAACACCCTCCTGAACGAGCTGCCTAATGAAGTACGTGCGGATCTCAATATGCTAAGTATGCTCATGTTCCACTGGGTTGTGAGAAATATGAATGGAACTCTTATTGTCACACCAAAGAGTAGTGGGATGATCAGCAGGAAAGCTAAATTCAACCATCAACTGTTGAAGCCAAAGAATCTCCTGACTAGCCAAGACTACTCAATACTCAACCTTAGTTGATGATAATGCAATAGCAATTTTCTTCTTGCAAGACCAAGCAACCGGACCAGAACTAAGACAAAAGACAAAGCTAGAAGTGGACTTTTGATCATTAACATCACCAGCCCAATCTGAGTTAGTGAAGCCCACAATCTCAATAGCTCATGATGTATAGTGAATTCCAAACTGTGTAGTACCCTAAATGTATCTCAAGATATGTTTGGCTACCTTTCAATGGCTCTCATGAGAATCTTGAGAGAAATGGGAGACAAGACCAACTGCAAATGAAATATCAAGATGACTATGTGTCAAGTACAAAAAGCTGCCAACCAACTGCCTATACAAGGTAGCATCAATTGATGGAGTAGTGCAAGTCATAGACAAAACAATGCTTGATTGAAAAGGAGTAGGGGCTGGCTTGCAGTCAGCCACCCCAAATCTTTGAAGCAAATTAAGAGCATAATGTTGTAGAGCGTTTAGAGGAAGCTTACAAAACAGGGTTAATACCCATCAAACCCACAGTTCAAATAGATTAATGCTCAAATTAGATTTAAAAATCCTTCTTTAGGTCCATACAATACCGAACCACATGTATTCTTCACTATCGGCGAGACAACCGATGTCAGAGAGACCTTCTCAAGTCTTACCGTAGACCTTCCTCATGCCAATGTCTCTACGACATCTCCTTCACTGAGACATACTTCCTTCGTCGTGACTTTAAACTTGACTCCTGATCTCACATCTCTTACCAATATGCCAAACACTTGTACATGCATAACATAACTTGCTACTGCCGATTCTCTTTACCATTATTACTGGTCGCCGTTTGTATCTAACGCAATGTACATACTCAATGTATATTCTCCATATACATTTTTAACATACAATTGTGATATGCATTTGCGATATACACATGAGATGTACATCCCCTACATACAACCTCGAGATACATCCTCAACATGCATTTGTGATATACGCACAAAATGTACATTTGGTGAAACAATATGAAATTCATGCCTATATAAACCTCTGTATCTTGCAGCCAAACAACTATGCACATAAACAACTAAATCTATAGAACATAAAGCAATCTAGCACTACAGAGGTCATTCCACTAATTTTGAAGAAATCTCAACCAGTGGAATGACTCCAATCTACATTCCTATAATTAGACCAAAAAATAAATTCTTTTATTCCTTCTTCTCAGAAATATACATACAAAACTGATTCTCTCTCTCTTTTTGTCTGTTCTTTATCAACGAACACAGACTGACTATTTAAAGACTCTCATTGGCAATTACATAATGTGGAAGACGAACCGCCCTACAACCACCTATGTCATTCAGTTACACTCATTAGTTTGGTTACAATTATTTTATGACACGTTTACAATCTTTGAATATGGCGTGAAGGCCTTACAGTATGACTCTTTGGACATAACAGAAAATGCAAGGAATCTTCTAGATCCTTAGATTTTGAGGTGCTCCTATACCATACAACCAACCAACAAAGATTTCCAAGTCCCTTGGAAATGTATCTGCAAAACAAAATTACCTTTTCCTGCATCTCTGTCTGGCTTCATCTTCTGTCTCTTCAGCTTCAGGCTTCCAATCTGAACATCAATAGAATAGTGACCAACCAACCAACAAAATCAAACTACCATCAACTTCAGAGCATCTTCAGGCTCCTTCTACTCCCAACAATGGAGTACTCTCAAACTGATCAAAAACTATGACTACAACACAATGCTCAATTAGATGTCCATCCTACACGCTGCTTCACAGATCCATTCCTCATCCAACAACAGATCCTAGAGATGCACTACCACTCTCTCCTTAGTGGCCTCACTCTGCATCCTCTTCCAGCCAAATCTCCATTGGTGAATGGTCTTGATAGACCTCATCATTGTCTACCCACACACTACAGGAATCCTATTCCTTCTTGCAACTAGATGGCACGAGCATTTGCAATAGTCTAATAACTACTGTCAGCCTTCATAATACTTCTTATGATCTCCGTCTTCAAAATGGTCACCAACCAAACATATTGTTTCAACTCGTCATCTCATAAATCATATACATAACATCTCCTCCTAGAGCTTTCGCTAGCTCTGATACCAATTTGTTGCAAAGCGTTCAAAGGAAGCTTACAAAACAGGGTTAATACATTCTCCATATACATTCTTAACATACAATTGTGATATGCATTTGCGATATACACACGAAATGTACATTCGGTGAAACAATACGAAATTCATGCTGATATAAACCTCTGTATCTTGTAGCCAAACAACTATGCACAGAAACAACTAAATCTATAGAACAGAAAGCAATCTAGTACTATGGAGGTCATTCCACTGATTTCGAAGAAATCTCAACTAGTGGAATGACTCCAATCTACATTCCTATAATTAGACCAAAACAAAAATTCTTTTATTCCTTCTTCTTAGAAATATACATACAAAACTGATTCTCTGTCTTTCTGTCCATTCTTTATCAACGAACACAGACCGACTATTTAAAGACTCTCATTGGCAGTTACATAAGGTGGAAGGCAAACCACCCTACAACCACCTCTATCATTCAATTACACTCATCAGTTCGGTTACAATTCTTTTATGACACGTTTACAATCTTTCAATATGGCGTGAAGGCCTTACAATATGACTATTTGGACACAACAAAAAATGCAAGGAATCTTCCAGATCCTTAGGTTTTGAGGTGCTCCTACACCACATACTTTTTTTGAAAGATAGAAATACCTATAGAAGACTGATGAATCTAAAGACTAAGGAAGTAATGCAACAAGCCAAGGTCTGTCATATCAAAACGCTCCATCAAAGCTCCCTGAATATCCTTAATCATGGCAGAAGAACTCCCTATGAGAATCAAGTCATCCACATAAAGAACAAGTATGATAACATCCCCCCATGTCTCTGAATATAAATTGTAGGATCAGATTGACATCTAGTGAATCCAGAAGCAAGAAGAAAACTATCCATCTTCTCATACCAAGCCTGAGGAGCTCATTTGAGACCATACAATGAATGCCTCAACTTGCAAACAAGTGAAGGGTCCTACACAAAGCCTGGTGGCTGCTCCATATAGATCTCCTCCTGAAGATCACCATGCAGGAAGGTACTCTTCACATCCATTTGATACACTGGCCAACCCTGAGATGTAGCAATAAAAAGTACAAGACGAACATAATCCATCTTAGCTACAGGAGCAAAAGTCTTAGAATAGTCAATACCTTCAACATGAGAGAAGCCCTTAGCCACTAGACGAGCCTTGTACTTATCAATTGAACCATCAGCTACATAATTGGTACAATACACCCACTTACATTGAACTAACTTTCTTTCCTTAGGAAGAGGAACCAAATCCCAAGTATGATTCTAGGTAAATGCACAAAGATGAGTCCACTTAAGGTGGATGTTTCAGACTTAGAAAAAAACCTAAAATCGGGTAAACCAAAACAGGATCCTGCTTTTTATGAAACGAGATCCCATTATGCTTTGGGATTTTGAGCCAAAAGCGGGATCCCATTTAGAAATGGGATCCTGTTTCATAAAAGGTTAAAATATTAATCTTTTATAAAACAAGATCCCGTTTATAGAACAATATCCTATTTCATAAAATTTAAATTTCTAACCTAATTTTTCCTATGGGTTTTGGTTTAGAAAAAAGGCATGGGAAGCCGACCCTTGGCTTTGGACCTAGTTTGACCTGCAAGTTGAAGGTCTCATCAATGTCAAAACAAAATAGTGACTTTGGGCATATGTCTGAAGGCCTTTTTTGAAGTATTTTTTGACGAAATTAAGACCCATTATAGATGAGACAATGTAGATTCCAAATATGTAAATTTTTTTTACAATTGGATTATTTTTCTATTTTTCAATTAATTTATGATGAAACAGGTCCATAATCATGATCAAAATATTTTTTTGTAAAAAAAATTGTACGAAAATGTACTTCATACAATTCTTTTCAATTTGAATTTTTTTTTCAAAAAATGATAAGTTTAGGTCATCTTATGCATTACGTACACGACAATTTTTAAAAAAACCAAAAATGGCCAATAAAAAATTAACAAAAAAAAATATTCAATAAAAAATTACAAAAAGATATGGAAAATGTGCTTCAGTGAGTTACAAATATTTTTGCAAAAGGATTTAGAAAAATATGATTATTTAGGTCAAAATATGGATGACGTACATGTGCATCATATAGTAAAAAAAAGTGACTTTTAAACAGTGGTTTTTAGAAACACCTATTTAAAATCAATTTGTATTATCTGGGTATTAAAAAAAATTACATATTTAGAAACTAGACTCTGAGTACTACATTTCATATTTACTAACTTTTTTCAAGATTCCACATTTAAGTGCTTCAAATTTTTATGTCAAATGTGAAAAATTCTGAAAATCAGGGAAAACACTTCCACTTTTTGGCCAAAAAGTGGACTCAACTTCTTCCACACACCCTTCTTCATTAAAGAAGAATACTCCTCAATCATAGTACTTTCCCATTCCAGAACACCTGAAGCACCTAAAAACTTCTGAGGATCAATAGAAACTATGTGACTCAAAAGACTGATACTTGAAGTTCAGCAATGAGTGCAGCATGTAGCTGTGGGATCACCTGCAAGAGAACCAGCATCCTCAAGAAGTGTACGAGCCCATAACGGTCTTGTGGGTGTAGGTGGAGGAGGAGATTGAGAAATGTCAACAACATGATCAATACCATCATCATGAACATCATCAGGAACATCATGAGGAACATCATCATCATCATTTACAGGAAGCAAAACATCATCTAAAGAATTGCGAAGAAGAGAGAAAGAGACCTATGATGGTGAATCCTTCAGAGTGAAACTCATCGAAATGAACATCATGATGAAAATATACCTCTTGAGTGACAGGATCAAACAACCGATAACCCTTCACATCCTCATAATAGCCAACAAAAATGAACCACTAACTTTTCTTCTCCATTGCTTTGCTCCTCCCATTTGGAATGAATGTCCATGCATCACTACCAAATACTCTAAAAAAGGACACATTGGGCTTGACATGAGACCAAGCCTCCTTAGGAGTCATATTCCACACTACCTTGTGAGGCATACGGTTTTAAATGTAGTTGGCACAATTGACATCCTCTGACCAAAATGCTAGAGCCATGGATCGAGACTAAAGCATACAATTGGCCATCTCCCATAAGGTTCTATTCTTCCACTCGACCACACCATTCTACTGAGGAGTGTATGGCACTACATGTTGATGAAGAATACCTCAAGCATGGCAAAAATCTTGAAATGCCTGATTGACATATTCTCTCCTATTATTTGTTCAAATCTTCTGAAGGGAGTGCCCTAGCTGCTTCTCCACAAATGCAAGGAATGTCATAAAAATTTGAAAAACCTCATCCTTGTACTTCAGAAAGTACACCCATGTGCACCGAGAGAAGTCATCGATAAAGGTGAACACATATTAGCCCCTAAAAATGAAGGAGTTGGGAATGACATAAGATCACTATGCACCAACTCAAGGAGTACCGAAGCACGTGTGGCCATACGCTTCAGAAAAGGATCCCTATGATGTTTTCCAAGCATACAACCTTGACAAACTCCATTAGAACAAGAGATCTTAGGTAGTCCAATCACCAAATTCTATGTGCTCATCTGTTGAAGATATCTATAATTCAGGTGCCCAAACCAATTGTGCCAAATCTTACTCATAGAATCTGCATGAGCAATAAGGGATGATCTTGATAAAGACTCAAATCCATCAAACCTCTACAAATGGGCCACATTATCAATTGTCCCTATAGCAACAACCTTCTCAAGATCCTGCAACTCTCGAATAGTCACATCAGTTGGAGAAAACTCAACTACCTTTCCATCACCATGATGACATATCTGATGGACAGAAAGCAGATTCTGTGAAATATCAGGAATAAAAAGAACATCATCAATGCAACCATCCTGCATCTTAACTAAGCCTATTCCTACAACTAGAATCTATGTAGAGTTCCCAACTGCAATATGAGAAGTACTACAAGAGGAAATAGAGTCCAAAAGAATCTCAACATGAGTCATATGATGTGAACCACCAAAATAAAGAATCCAAGTATCACTAGTAGAGGAAGAAGCCCTTGCTATGAGAGCTTGCCCTTTTCCAATGGAAGAAGACTTGGGCATGGCACTATTGTGCTTCCTCATAGCTTCCTCCAAAGCTGCTAACCTCTCAAAAAAATGTGCATCATTATGCCCTGACTTTCCATAAAAGGAATAATTTTCCTTCTTCTTCTTAGACTTAGAGGATGACTCGTCAGAGTTAGAAGGGGGAGGAGGAGGAGGATTAGTCTTCTGATCATTCTTTGCCTTAGGTTTGGAGGGAGGCTCACCACCTATAGATGAATCTGTCTGGGGCTTCTTCTTATTCGTATCATTTCCCTTGGAAGATTGAGCCATCAAAGCATGACTTCTAGGAAGATCATCCATCCAAATCAACTTGGCCTACTCCCTAGTTAGTCGATCACAAAATTCCTCAAATGAAGGCATCTTATGGTCTTCTCCCATAACATGCATAGTAGAATAGAAGGTAGAGGAAAACACTTGAGAGGGACCTCTTAGCTTAGACAAGATCAAGAAAATACACTCCTTTTTCATCTTTGGCATGACCACATCCTTTCAATTGTGACAAAATCAACTTGAATTTGGCAAGGAAATCCTGAATATTGGGGAAGGCATCTAGAGAGAGAGGTGAGATCAGCTTCAACTTGCAAGATTTTGAACTGGTTGACTTTACTATACAACTCAGCAAGCTTATCCCACACTTCTTTATGTGTCTTACACTCTGTAATGTGAAACAACAAATTATTAGACACATGGAGACCTATGAGTCCTCTAGCCTCATCCATTTTGTTTCTATGAACAAATTGCTTAAATGGTTTTGTGAACTCAGGTTGATCAGCATCTAACATTTGCCAAAGCCCCCTAGATTGCAACATTTGTGATATTTTGAGCTTCCAGGTATGATAATTGTGTGGGGTAAGAAACTCAATCCTTGGCTTTGACATGGTTTACAAAGACACACACAAAGGACTAAAATTGGAATGCACACCCCCGCAGAATGTATAAAAAACTAAATTTGCAATTCCCAACACCAAATTTGCCAAATAATACTAACAGAAGTAACTGAAACAATCTTGCAACTTCAAGTTACTTAAACTATCAAAAAATGGAAAAAGTTTTAGAAAATACCATGATCACAATGAAGTTTGTCAAAGAAGCTTTCGAACGATATTTTGTTTGTCGAAAACGGACTCCATTTGCAAAAGTTGTGCAAGTGTGAAAAAAAGGCCTATTTTAGGCTCTTCGAAAGCACTAGCACTCGGTCACTCCATATGACCACAACTAGCACAAGGGCTAAAAATGGAGACTCTCAGGCCACAAGACAAGCCACCAAGTGATCTCAACCAAGAGTCAGTCTCCAATCTCCAAGTTCGAGCACAAAGGAACCAACGGTCTTTCACAAGCAAAGAAGCCAAATCAATGTGAGACTTGCTCACAGCAAGCAAAATCCACTTCAAAGCTATATGAATAGAAAAAAGAAATCTCACGCAGCAAATGTGGGGATATAGTTCCAAGAAAAATGCCCAAACTGTTGTCCAAATGGGCCCAGTTCCCCAGGCCACTCATAGCAAAACCCTAAAGGAAAATAATTGTTGTTGCAAACTTTAAAAATAATAGTCTAAGAAAAACAATATATCTACCAAGGAAGGAAACGTCATACGACTACTGTTAGCCGTCCAACAATTTTGTAAAGTCTGCAAAAAAATGCCTTTCTGAGCAAAAAATTGGCCCTCTGCAATTGATACAGCCTCCAAAAAAACATGGCCTCCAGTAAAAACATTTCTAGTTCAACACAATAAATGTTTCTGTCACCCCATTTCATTTCTTCTGCAACTCACCAATTTGCGTGAGACAGACACCACACCACATCAAGGAGAGCAAACTCCATGGTGTCTCGGACGGAAAAAAAAACTCTTGCACAAATTCAATTGCATTCGCCAAGAGTAAAGGATACTTGTAAATTTGAAAAATTGTAAATGTAGAAACAACTGCAGCAACTAGATGATCTCAAACTATTCTGATGAAAAATCTCAAAATTGGAAGGAGAGGCAAAAAAAGGCTCTGATACCATGTTAACGTACCCAGGAATCCAATCTGCTCATCAAAACCTTCACAGAGAGAGAAGCAACACCACAAAGCTATTTCACTAGAAAAGAAAATATATGATGAGATGATAAACTATAGTGTATAAGCCTTTTAAAGGCATGAAATATTTGATGAGTGGAAAAACTACCCATTATGGGAAAAAACAACCCTACGGGAAAAACCAATTATCCCTATGTTAAAAACATAACACAATAACACATATTTTGACCTAAATAATCATATTTTTCTAAATCCTTTTGGGAAAATATTTGTAACTCACTAAAGCACATTTTCCATATTTTTTGGTAATTTTTATTGAATATTTTTCCTTTGTTAATTTTTTATTGGCCATTTTTGGTGTTTTAAAAAATCATCTTGTACATCACATATAAGATGACCTAAAATTATCATTTTTAAATTTTTTTTTCAAATTGAAAAGAATTATCTGAAGTACGTTTTCGTATAATTTTTTTAAAAATTATTTTAATAAAAAGTTATTAAAATACTAAAAAACCCTGATAATTCAAGTTTATGGACCCGTTTCATCAAAAATTAATTGAAAAATAGAAAACATAATCCAATCGTAAAAAAAATTACATATTTAGAGTGTACACTATCTCATCTATAATGGGTTTTAATTTCTTCAAAAAATTCTGCAAAAACCAAACTGCGCCATACTCCGTTATAACGACCAACATCACATTTCTAAATTCAATGTCCAAATTTACATTCGGGCATTGGATTTAGAAAATACTCTTTTCTAAATATTCGCATTGACAATCTCGGGAAAATAGTCTAATATAGTAACAAAACAAGTAACAAAACAATACCAAGCTGCCATGGTGAAATTGGTAGACACACTGCTCTTAGGAAGCAGTGCTAGAGCATCTCGGTTCGAATCCGAGTGGCGGCATTCTCGGTAATAAGATACTATGGATTCAATCCCTTCCATATAAAATCCCTATAGATTACTTATGGATTACCTATATAAGTAAATTACTATCATTGTTCAATCTATGTCAATATGATTGATGACATATCAATCGATTTTATCTTTCTCTTACGAATCCTATTTAAAATCAAATTAATAAATGGGTTTATTATGATATTCATAACTCTAGAACAGGCCTTCAGACATATGCTCAAAGTCACTATTTTGTTGTGACATTGACAGGACCTTCAACTTGTAGGTCAAACTAGGTCCAAAGCCAAGGGTCAGTTTCCCAAGCCTTTTATTTCAACCTAAAACATAGCAAAAATTGGGTTGGAAATTCAAATTTTATGAAATTGGATCCCATTTCTAGAAAACAAGATCTCGCTTTTGGCTTGGGATCCTAAAGCAAAACAGGATCCCATTTCATAAAAAGAGAGATCCCATTTTGGTTTACCCGATTTCAAGTTTTTTTCTAAGTCCAAAATTTCCACCTTAAGTGGACTCATCTTTGTGCATTTACCCAGAAATATGTACAATGTGTTTCAGCATTTAATATTCTTTTTATGCCTTATTATTATTCTTTTCAATGAAATCTATGAGAGTGTTCGGATAGTGGAAAGGTGTATATGTTTTCTTGGCTATTTGTAGTTTTCCTTTGGAGGTATATGCCCGCCATGTTTGTAATGTTTATATAATTAAGCTTGGAATGATTAAGGACCATTTTAACATCGCATCAAAGGGCTACATGTATTATCATAAAATGTTTGATGTCCCATCATAATGCTACAAGTTTTTAGGAAATACAATTTTAAACATTTACTAAAACTCTATTTATCAAAATTAATTTTGTTTTTCACTATAATAAAAATCTGAGTTCATAATATTGAAAGAAAGTGACAAAAAGATTAAATTTGTTACAAATAACTTGATATCCCATCAACATCACTTTATAAATTTCTTTGACAATTAAAGATTAATGACAATTTTATAAAAAAACTATACCAAACTGATTTTTATTTTTATTTTTAAATAAAGTCATCAACTACACTAAAATATTTGTATTTCATTAGTTTAAATCATTTTAGAATTTGAGACATGATGAGGCAAAAATATAACCTTATCCATTTTGGCCAAGTACTTATTTTCTGTAACAATATTCATGCAAAATTATGTTTTAACAAAGAATTAGTTGTTATATAAATAGAAAAGATTGCATTATTTGATATATTTAAGTTATTGATCAAATTTGATGAAGAGATGACAAAATCCATGCAAAGTTTCATTTTTTCCTTTGTAGATCATCCTGAAGACAGCTTTGGTAAACAAAGGATAGCTCTGGAGGGCTCAACATGAAGTACCCCTCATGTACTCAAGCCGCCACATGTTCAAGCTTGAGCCATAGTGACATCTCACCGTCTCCATTCCCTGCTCAAACAGCTAGGGATAGCATTTATTGAAACCTTTATTAAGTCCGTAAGACAGATCTTCTTTAGATCTCCTTTTCTCTCTACCTACTTCTTCGTACCCCGTGCAAATTGATTGTTTTGCCTACCACATCTTTTCACCCCTCGTCTGGGACGCTAAACGTCCCCAATACTTGTCCCTTGTTGTCATTCTTGCCTAGGGATTTGTGATCGTCGTCACCCGTACTCCTTGGTTTTCTAGCCTATTTGTGAGCTTGGCTCTTTAAATCTGAAGGATGGCATCATTTCTTCCCCCTTTCATGCATTTTTAATGTAGTCATTAATGGATAGGTGCCAATTTTTTCTATTTATTGGCTCTTGTCTCCTTTCTCACCACCTTCAACTTCATTTTCTATATGTGTCTGACTTGTGCTTTTGTTGTTGCTACTCTTGTTGTTTAATTGGTACTATAAGCATGGAGAGGGAGGCTACAAATTACAGAATCTACTTCCCTCCCCTCCCATGGGAGCTGACCATCAGAGGTAGAGTGGATATTCTAGAGGTCACTAGTGTTTTCCAATTGGATTGCACTTTGGCTCAATTTGCAGTCCAGACCGTCTGCAACCACAAATGGCTTCAAGGAACTTGAGACGAGAAATTAAAGGGTCAAAAGTGGCATTAGTTTTCCTCTCAAACCTTATGGACATCGTGCAAGACCCACATTTCATTCTTCCCATAGCAATGGGCTTTATAAACCGATCCCTCTTCTCTATGGAAAGGTGGAATGGTGCAGTAGAAAATTATGATCTAATGGTTGGAGACGCTTGGGTTGGTGGTCTATTCCCTTCTCACAAGCTAAGAACCAGGAGGTCCTATGAGTGCATTTACAAGAAAATGCAGCATGGCCTGCATTGTGGGTGCATGTATTTATTGGAGACAGCCCTTAGGGGCCATGCTCACTCAGTTCCAAAGTCTACGAGGGTGAAGTGTGTTAGTTGACAGATTTGTCCTTCGAGAATAAATGTAGAAAACAACTCAAAATGCCCAAGCAGAAGAACAAATAGTACTAACAGTTGGAGAAGTTGTCATTGGATTGACAACTTTCCTCTGAATTTTAGAGGTACAGTTTCCTCTTAAGATATGCAACGAATAAGAACATGGGGTGTTCTTTTAACCAGAAAGTAGAAAAGGTGTATTAACATCTACCCATCACCATGAAATAGAAGTGCATGACTGAGAAATAAATGTAGATAAATGATACACAACCCACTTATCCAACACTCATAAACAAGGATAAATTAATTGAGGGATATAGTTATATTCCACCTTAACATATGTCAACATAAAAGAAGTAATAATGAAGAAAGATTACTAATTGACATAAGAACAATTGCAATCACAGAAGACACTTGGAGACACAAAGTTCTGTAAGTAATTCTTCATTTCTTCAATATAACCATAACTCAAAGTTTCTGTAATGCCTCTATACATAAATAGAGTTCAGTATTACTAGGAATTAATATAAAATAAACTTACTCTTCTTCCCCACTATTCATAGATAGCCACCGGAAAAAGATGCCTTCCATTGGAATTCCCCTCTCTTTATATAACTTCCCGAAAATTATAACTATTCAAAAATGGTCTTTTTTGAGTAACTGTAATCAAGAAAGTGACTTCTCAAAATAGAAATGATTACATTATATCAAAATTATAGCAATCATTGCTAAATACAAAAAGACTTGAAATATGCAAGACAGGTGGAATTAATCTTCCCCCAATTCTAGGCATATCTCCATAAAAAGTTGGCATAGCTCAGCATGCTCTTCTTCTTCTTCCAAGACGTCAATTGTCCTACAGTATTTAGCATAACTAGTTTTCTCCTTCCATGTGACTGTGCAACTGAGAGATGACATCGATCTGCTCCTCTTCAGGCCATTGTAAATCAGGTTATAGAACAGGCATAGGTTCATCGTCCCAGATTTCATTGTTTGCTAGAAGTCCCATTCTAAAGAATAGCTTGGCTGGAAAGAAAACTTAACATAGAGAGCACTGCCACCTTCACTTAATTACGTCAGTAGGTAATGATGTCTTTCAAACTTATTAACGTTATGCCACCATCTTAATGAGCTTCATTACACTTGTCATTAATGCATCATTCATTTTGTATCTCAAGAAATGGGTGTCAAGATTGGAACTTGCACTTTGCAGCTTTTGAAAAGACATTATCATCGTATACCACATGAGCAATCTGATGAGCTGATAATACCTTGATAAATGGGCACTGCGAAGATGCAGACTAGTCGGTGATTGGAGTAGACTCAGAACTTTGAACTTAGAGCAGGATTTCACAAAACTTGCAAGTTCCCAACAATGAATGAGATTCTTTGAACTATTAGAGTAATGTTCAAAAGCTTTGAATTTCCCCGACACAAAGGAGAAGTTAGAAAGTTGGCCATTTCTTGAAATTAAGAACATGAGTCAGGTAAACAAAAGATTCACGAATTTGAAAACCGCCTAATGACAAAGACTTAGGAAAATGATCGGACTAGGGCAAAGCGATGATTGTATTGATCCTTAGGTGCAAAAATTTAAAAAATTTTGTGTTAAAATTTTTGAGGTAACAACAGGCTCTCATTGGGGATGAGGACTGTAAAGGATGAATCAAGGAACCCAAAATCATAAGTAAAGATCAGTGTCTTATCCATTGGGCAGAAAAGTCAAACAACACAGGGAATAAAGGAGCTAGAACAAGCCAAAAATAGGGCAAATAGGAAACTAGACTACTAGCACACAAAAAACTCCTAATATATATATGGTAGGAAGATCCTACCTCCCAATGACCTCAGAATAGTCATGCAAATCCATTAACTGGCTGCAAGAAATAGGTGCCTGTGCGAAATAATGCCAGATGCACAAAAAGCCCACAAGTGACCAATTGCAAACTTGTGACCGCCATGATCCAACTGATAAAAATGACTTTAGACAAAGATTCTCTGGATATGACTTGATGCTCGAGAAGCCATTCTTCATTGTATGCTTCTTCAATTGGATGACTGCTATCAACATTACCTAGCATATGATTACCCACATCTGCCTATATAACCTTGTATGTCATATCAGAATGCACTTGAGTTTGTAAGAAAGCATGAACTAGCAACTGAATTGGACAACACATATGCAAACTATAAGATAAAGAACCTTCTCTGGCTACCCAATCACTTTTCTGCATATAACCATCTCTGTCTACAGCAGGTAAATCGACATCCCGTTCCTGTCAACAACCACTTGAACCATTGGATGACCAATTCTCAGCCATGTATCTATCATGTAAAATTGGAAGTGGACTAGATTGAAAGTTTGAACTGCAAACAATATTTTCATGAGACTGAAGATCACCCCCAACTGGAACAATCTCATTTTTCCTTGCATTAAGACTCCAATTTGGAATATAAACAACATGAGGCTCATCACATTCGTCCATTTGATCACTTTCAGCAAGGCCTTTTTCTTTAAGTATAGGGAAGAGCACATCTTCTTCTTCACAAAGAAGGTCACCATCCAGTGTTTCTGAAAATTCTTGGGTCTACGAACCTTCATCAACTTGACTATTCCTTTCCTCCTTATTAGCATTAGATTTTGAGAAATTATTACATGGATTTCCAGCACAAGCTTCATTTTATGAATCATTCTCAAAAGACATAATTGCATCTTCGAAGTAAACTGACTCAAAGATGCACTCTTCACTCACCTTTGGCTGTATATTCATTAGAGAAACAACTTCATCTGCACCATTTTCTTCACATGCTTTCACTACTCTAGAGGGCATTTCGAAAGAATTTTTAGCTTCCATATCATGGTCATTTTTATGCCAAGGATGAGATTTTTCATTATGTGTATCATGGCTGCAAGCAAGAAAATGCGTATCTTTCCCATCTCTTTGTTCAATTTCTTGCAAAATTCTAAGCAAGGCTGAGTGTACTTTATCATATTGAAATTGCATATTACCTTAAAAATTCTTTAAGAAGCTCACTTGTGCAGGATCATCAAGTACCTGATCATTTTGTGTTGTAATTGTGGAAGAAGAGAAGTCTTCATTATTACTAAGAGGATAAGTAGATGAGGAATGCAATTCATCCATTCTCTTATCATGGGAAGCATGAGTGACTTTCAAATCTTGTTTAAAATTTTTGGCATTTATAACCTCTTCTTGCAACCATATCTCTGTATTATTTGACTCAGGAGACGTGGAGCTTTCATGCTCAACTTGCATGCATACTGGAGAAAAGGTGCTCAGCACTTCCTCTTCACGATGTATAGCTTTAGGTTGCTAATCTTCTATATTGCATGGGAAAGCTACAGATTTATCATTACTTTCCTCATAATGCAAATAATAAGCTTCAACTCTCTTATTCATGTGAGGTTTAATTCCCACAGCACTTACCTCACTTGTACCAAATTGTTTGGAATTAAAAATAGAGAGATTAGAACATTCAACAGAAGGAGATAGGATATTATGGGGACCTATAGGCTTGAGATCTTGTTTATACATAATAGGCATCCTTGTAGGTTCATGAATCAGGTTATCTACAATATGATTTACTTTCCATAAACCACTCAATATTAGATCATGTTCTATTTTTACTGCCTCTTGTTGTGCAATTTCAACATCATTTATTCTACCCCATTTCAACTCAAATTGAAAATTAGGATGCAAAGAGGAAATAAAATACAAAGTTGAAGTTGCTCACTTGGTTGAAGAAGGGCTGGAATCTTCTTGCACATCTGGTTGAATCTATCCACGAAATCTCTGATGGATTCACCTTCTTTCTTTTGAATGTTGAAAAATTGATACAAGGAAGCTTCATCAACCGGACCCTTATATCTCTCTAAGAACTTCTTCTTCAATGAATCCCAACTTGGTATGCACTTCTCTTCTAAACAGTAAAACCAACCTGTTGTGGGCCCAACAAGGGTTCAATAAATAACCGGATAAGAACATCTTCTTCACTTACCCCCATAATACCACATGCAACTATGAATGCTAGAATGTGGTTCTCAGCATCTTGATGATTCTTTCCACTAAATATCAGGAAGTATTTTCTTGATCCTTCAGGCAGAGGTGAAAACTAAGACAAAAAGAGGGGTCCAAAGTGATTTCCCCATGGCTGGGAGGAAACCAATGACATACTACAAATCTCAAAACTAAATCAGTAGAGGTCTATACCAGAACAAAATTGTTTCTGAGTACATTTCATCAAACAGAGCGACCAACCTCTGTCCTCAAGGAGGCACCTTTAGATTTTTGGGAAAACAATAGCACTGATCTTCAATTTTGAATCCCCAATGGAGTCGCCAAAAATCTGTTAGTTGACAGATTTATTCTTTGAGAATAAATGTAGAAAACAATTCAAAATGCCCAAGCAAAAGAACAAATAGTATTAATAGTTGGATAAGTTGTCATTGGATTGAAAAAATTTCCTCTGAATTTTAGAGGTATAGCTTCCTCTTAAGATATGTAATGAATAAGAACATGGGGTGTGCTTTTAACTAGAAAGTAGAAAAGGTGTATTAACATCTACCCATCACCATGAAATAGATGTGCATGACATAGAAATGAATGTAGATAAATGATACACAAGCCACTTATCCAACACTCATAAACAAGGATAAATTAATTGAGGGATATAGTTATATTCCACCTTAACACATGTCAACATAAAAGAAGCAATACTAAAGACAGATTACTAATTGACATAAGAACAGTTGCAATCATAGAAGACACTTGGAGACACAAAGTTCTGTAATTAATTCTTTATTTCTTCAGTATAACCAAAAATCAAAGTTTCTGTAATGCCTCTATACATAAACAGAGTTAAGAAAAGTATAACTGGGAATTAATACAAAATAAACCTGCTCTTCTTCCCAACTGTTCACAGACAGCCACCAGAAAAAGATGCCTTCCATTGGAATTCCCCTCTGCTTATATAACTTCTCAAAAATTATAACTATTCAAAAATGGTCCTTTTTAAATAACTGTAATCAAGAAAGTGACTTCTCAAAATAGAAATGGTTACATTATATCAAAATTTTAGTAATCATCGCTAAATACAAAAAGACTTCAAATATGCAAGATAGGTGGCAATAATCTTCCCCCGATTCTAGGCGTATCTCCATAAAAAGTTGGTACAGCTCAGCACGCTCTTCTTCTTCTTCTAGGACATCAATTGTCCTGCAGTATTTAGCATAACTAGTTTTCTCCTTCTATATGACTATGCGTAGCTGAGAGATGATATCAATCTACTCCCCCTTAGGCCATTGTAAATTAGGTTACATAATAGGCATAGGTTCATCATCCTAGATTTCATTGTTTGCTGGAAGTCCCATTCTGAAGAATAGCTTGGCTGGCAAGAAAACTGAACATAGAGAGCACCGTCACCTTCACTTAATTACGTCAGTAGGTAATGATGTCTTTCAAACTTATTAACATCGTGCCACCATCTTAATGAGCTTCATTACAATTGTCATTAAAATAAATCATTCATTTTGTATCTCAGGAAATGGGTCTCAAGATTGGAACTTGCACTCCATAGCTTCTAAAAAGATATTCTCATCGCATACCACACAAGCAATCTGATGAGCTAACAATACGTTGAAAAACGAGCACCGTGAAGATGCAGACTAGTCGGCAATTAGAGTAGACCCAAAACTTTGAACTTAGAGCAGGATTTCACAAAACTTACAAGTTCCTGACAATGAATGAGATTCTTTGAACTATTAGAGTAATCTTCAAAAGATTTGAATTTCCCTGACACAAAGGAGAAGTCAGAAAGTCAGCCATTTCTTGAAATTAAGAACATGAGTCGGGTAAACAAAAGATTCATGAATTTGAAAACC
The DNA here is from genome assembly GCA_027924645.1 of Cunninghamia lanceolata. Lineage (NCBI taxonomy): Eukaryota > Viridiplantae > Streptophyta > Pinopsida > Cupressales > Cupressaceae > Cunninghamia > Cunninghamia lanceolata. Next base: position 4,129,862 of record BSBN01001185.1, on the reverse strand, counting down.
GCTCAATGACAAAGACTTAGGAAAATGACCGGACTGGGGCAAAGCGATGATTGTATCGGTCCTTAGGTGCAAAATTTTGAAAATGTTTGGGTTAAAATTTTTGAGCTAACAAAGTGCAAAGACTTGTTCATAGCCATCTGTTTCTTGAGATTTCATTCTGCAGACCTGGCCCCTCATCACCAAAGGATTCCTGATGATTCCAGAATGAAGAAGAGGAGATGGCAGCAGTTGAAAGTGGGGATCCCTCGGGCCAGAATGAAGACAAGGAGATGGCAGTAGTTGAAAGTGGGGTTTTGGGCACAGTGGCTGGTGATGACGAAGTTTAATGTTTTGCTCTCTTCCATGGTGGGATGTTATGAATTTTAAGTTTTACTATATTTCCTTATGTTTTATGATGTTAGTTGCAGGTGTATGGGGGTTAATGTCTTGGGTTCCTTCTGGTGTCTATTTGGTGGTAATTTTTCCTTTTTTGACCACTACAGGGGTGTAGAAATATTGATCCCCCTAGTTTTTTGTAATCTTATCATTTATATTAATATATACCTAGTCTGGGGTTCGTCCCTTTTCTCTTGAAAAAGAAAATTGATGCAAGGAATACTCTAAAGAATATTTCCACCAACTTTAGAAACTTTAGATTTCGAAGAAGCTAGAGGAACTTCAAAGTAGCTAGAACACCAACAATAAAAGCTCCCATGCAAAAATAGATGATTCCTATAGAGAGGTGTTAGGTTGGATTTTGACAATGCTTTTAATCACCCTCTAAATGCACTCAAGTTTCAGTTTCCAGATGGGCTTGCAAATAGGGTAAAAGAGGCATTCAATGCAATTCGGTTCCTCCATCACCATGCACCTGATCTTGCTTCTGGTCCTCCATGAGCTCCGGGTACCCCTTCTTTTGCACTCTCGTTTCTGCTTCCGCCTCCCCAGGAGCACCACGAATCTAATTCTGAATAGTTTTACTTGGCTTTGGTGATGTCCTTGTTCACCGCATGATCTTTTTTGTTGATGTAAGCCACACCCGGACTGACGATGGATTGGTCCAAGAGGGGCCAGTAGCTCAGTGGTAGAGCACTCCAGCAGCAAATGGAAGGTCCTAGGTTCGAGTCCTAACTGGTCCATGTCTCAACATGGTATCAGAGCCAGGCCAGGCTAGGAGCCCCAAGCACACGAGAGGTGTGGCTTAAGGGGGGGTGTTGGTGTAAGCCACACCCGGACTGACGATGGATTGGTCCAAGAGGGGCCAGTAGCTCAGTGGTAGAGCACTCCAGCAGCGTATGGAAGGTCCTAGGTTCGAGTCCTAGCTGGTCCATGTCTCAACATGGTATCAGAGCCAGGCTAGGAGCCCCAAGCACACGAGAGGTGTGGCTTAAGGGGGGGTGTTGGTGTAAGCCACACCCGGACTGACGATGGATTGGTCCAAGAGGGGCCAGTAGCTCAGTGGTAGAGCACTCCAGCAGCAAATGGAAGGTCCTAGGTTCGAGTCCTAACTGGTCCATGTCTCAACAGCTATGTGGAAAAATTTTGTTATAGTTTTGTTACTAGATGTTTTATTCCTAGTTCTTACTGATGGACGTTTGTAATTACATTTTATTTGATATAGTTTGGAAATTTCATCACCTTTTTTTTTTAAATAGAGGATTCTAGAGACATGCAGCTCTAGTGCCGACAATCTAGTTGTCGCTGATCCAGTTACCACCAATTTAGTTTCTTAATGAAACCACTCCAGTATGAGACCACCAAAACTATTTCCTAATTTTCTGTGGAACACTTTTTGTCATTTATGAATAACAAACTTGTTTATTATTTATGTTAAAAAATTCAATGAGACTTAATATTTTTGTGCCATGAAAAGGAGATCCATCTTTTAGTTTCCAAAAGAAAAAATGACATATTTGCAGTTATCTATTTTTCTTATCTGAAATGAAAAATGGGATTCTAAGACTTTGAGAAATAACTTTCCATTATAAATACAAGGTTGCAAAATTATATTGTTTAAATTATGAATGCTAAGTTAAATCATGTCATTTATTCTACATAGCTTGCTACTCGACAGAGAAAATGGAGCAATATTAGTAAATAAGTATTTTATGTGTTCATTTCATACGTGATTTTATTTATGTAATAATTAAATGTATTTGAAACCTTCTGTAGGTTATATTATGTGTGAATGTGTGTGTTATTTATTTAAACATTCTATTGTGATAAGTGTTATATGGAACATAAGAGGTTCTTGTGTTAAAAACCAAGTTTTCTTTCTTGTATGTGTTGGGAGTACATTCTACTTTCATTTTTGTGACTAAAGTAAACTCCAATATGTGTGTTCCTATTTTGTAGTCAAATATTTTTTTTCAAAATCAGTTATTTTATTCCATAGTTCAAAAACCATTTCTTCTATTTCGTAGCTAAATAGTATTTCTTTAATTCCATAATTAAACAACATTTCCTTTTCATAGTTAGAATTTGAATTCAATAAAGTAAACATTGTGTGAATTTTCTATCTAATAAGATTATATGATTACTAGATAGACTACTTGTCATAGTTCTACAGATAGCCTTTGAACACCCCACAGTTTGACAAGAAATTATTCTCAGTGAAGAGCTTCTAGCATAATTGTGTTTTTCTTTATTTTGTATCGACGTTTCAGATCACACTTCCTGATCCATCATCAAGGTGAGAAGAAACTATTCTCATCCTGATGATGGATCACGGAGTGTGATCCAAAATGTCGATGTTAAATAAAGCAACACACAGTTATGCCAAAAGCTCTTCAATGATATCATGGACTATGGAAATATCATGTCTACAATAAATTATTCTACTAAAGTATGAGGTTCAATGATGCCTCATCAATTTTTGGCATCGTTGTCGATGAATTCACATAGGTGTACCTAGTGATGGACTAAATAGTCTTTTCTGGTAGATTAGAATATAGTAAGACCTCTTCTTGCATGGTCAGGAAACGAGACTTAAACAATACGTTTATACCTAAAAACCCAAAAAATTAGGAAATATCATTTGATAACCAGGGGAAGGGAGTTTCATATGAATAACTTTCGATACAACTTTTTGAGGAAGACCAACCTAAGCTTCTAAGCAAGCCCTAAAAAATGAACAACCAATAGAAGAAGTTCCATTGAGGAATATGGAGAACCATAATGCAAAAGAAGAAATTCCACTAAGAATCATGGAAAATCATAATGGAGAAAGAGGGGTAGAGAGGAAATTTACTTACCCCATCAACTTGAATCCTAAAGAAGATGCCTCTATGAAAAATATCTCCCCACCAATTTTACCTAACTATTGAGGAATGGTCACAAAGGACTCAAATCAAGTTTTATTCAAATTTAAAGTCCTTTATTACACCTACAATTATAAAATTGAAGTTATTTTCTTCAACCCTAAAGGATGCAGTGATGAGATGGTCCATGGGACTCTCTACAAGATCCTTTAACTCTTGGGAAAAATGGAGATAGTGTTTTGGGATAAATACCATGAATATTATTAGGTAAGAGATAGAAAAAATCACATATTTGTAGTTACCTATTTTTCTTATTTGAAATGGAAAATAGGCATCAATTGTCATTTATGGATAATTTGAAAATATCTCCCCATCAATTTTACCTAACTATTGAGGAAAGGTCACTAAGGATCCAAATCAAGTTTTATTCAAATTTAAAGTCCTTTGCTACACTTACAATTATAAAATTGAAGTTATTTCCTTCAACCCTAAAGGACACAGTGATGAGATGGTCCATGGGACTCTCTGTAGGATCCTTTAACTCTTGGGAAAAATGGAGATAGTGTTTTTGGATAAAATCCATGATTATTATGAGGTAAGATATACAAATGAGGAACGTTTCTACTTAAAGAAAAAGGAAGATGATTGCCTAGAGAAGATTAGTTACACCGATTCCTCTGTCTTAAAGCGGTGTGGTGATATATTAAACCCTAAGTTTGTCACCATAGTATTTTTGAGAGGATTGGATAATGAACCATGAGGATCATTGGACCTAATGGGAGAAGGGGACATCACAAAGCTGATCCTTCTAAAAATATTAGAGTTATAAAGAAATTACTCCCATACTCAAGGATGGATTAGGAAATCTAGTCTAGTAAAATGGAAAAACAAGATGGGACAACTTATTAAAGAACTTGATAATTTGAAAATGGATATCTTAGTCCAACTCAATGCCACATTGGTCGGGACGAAAGCTAAACGAAAAAACACAAAAACCTTGTCTATCTATTGCCCTAGATGCTAGAGAAAGTATCTTCTAAGAGAATGCTCTCTAGACAAACAACTATCTACCAAATATGTGATAATGACCACTATACAAATAGTGTGAAATCCTACAAGTCATAAAGAATTCAAAGAAAAAGGCTCCACTAGTTGAAGAAGAACTAAATCATATGGGACAATGTTAGGGTGGGAATGTCACATATAATCAGTCATCAAACCAACCTACTTGGCACCCAACACCAAACTAGAATAGTAACCATTGGACAACACCTTAGCCCAGACATCAAGTACCACAACAATGGGGACCACAAGAATGGCCTAATAAGTCATGGTCAAATTCTTAATGGCTTAATCAACCACAACAACCATGCTATGCTCCAAATTTGACATTGAATTAGAACCCATCTTATAACCAATATTATCAAGGACTTTAGTGTATGCAAAATCAACAACAACCCTTGTTTCCTCCTCTGTATTGACCCTATTTTGATAGCTCCAAAATTTAAAATTTTTGTATCGAAATGACAAGCATAACCATGCGTTAAACCCTTTGGCCAAGTCACCTTTTAGTTGCAAGTTGTCAGCATCACATGTTTCCTGCATCAGTTGCCGTAATAGCCCTTTGTTGAGATGCCACATTCAAAATTGTTTATGTTGTTTCCCTGCATTAGAATTTGTACAACATCATTTTGGAGGAGGAGCAATCATTATTTTACTCAATTTCTTAGATGCACTTATCCAGTTCATGGTGATTTATGAAAAAAAATTATATTTGAAAATTTATAATGAATGGGAAGAAACCATTTTACAAAGATGTTACTAACTTCATTTCACCAAATGCGGCAAGGTTTTAGAACCATACGCCTTATGGTTTGTGAAATTTTAAAGGTTCAATTTTCAGGCGTGAAGTTTATGGAAACAATTAAACATGGATTTTTCGTGAAGTTTAAGATGAGTTTGACAGGGTGTTTCTTAACATTGTTTTCAACAATTTACCAATATTTCATCAAAATCTGTTATCCCAGTCAAAAGTGATGTGTATTTGTCCACTGCTCGTGCTTGCACACTTATTGTATCAATGTATTTGTAATGGAGTTCGGGGAATGAAGCAAAGTGTTTTCACTTGTCTATGTAAAGTTATTTTAACATTTTCTAAGTTGAAGTGAAGACTGGCTTTATATGCATGAGTCCATGTCTGAAAGTTGTAAATTTTTATAAGATGTGTGCTTATGAGAAAACAAAAAGGGTTATGAAGCTAGACAGCTTGTGGATTTTTCTAACTCCTTCCCCACAATGCTTATGAATTGAATAGAAGTTATAATTTAACTTGAGGGAAATTATAAAAGGAGAAAGTAGTTATTTTAGGTTGTGAGTTTGTCTAACCAAGTTGAGGCAACTTAGGAACTTTTACAAGTTGATATCACTTGTAAAGTGAAAGAAATATATAAGTTAGTTATCCTAACATGGGAAAATAACTAACTCCAAGGAAAATATGGCTTTTAAAATCGACTAACTCAATTTTATAACTGAAAGCTAAACTAGTATATGTATATTTAGCAAATATAATAGGCGACTTGTAGTTTTGGCGAACCTAAACTCCACTACTTCCACATCCCATATAATCAGCCGATACTCACGAGCAGCATGCGATGTGGTAACTGAAAAATTAAATGAGTTCAGTAAGTGACAAGTTTTATAAGGCATACATGCAAACATGGGATAACTGCAGAAGGCATATGCATACAATGGTGGTCAGTTTAAACAAGATACTGTTTAAATCGTATCTCCAATTATCACAGACTTGCATTTTCACGAGCTGTTGAAGAAGCTATCAGTATCCATCGAAGCATTTTTTGAAAGTGGATTTCTGCTACATGTTGATGTTGCAGTGCCATGGTAGGCGTGCATGAAGTTTAGACAAGGCGCAACGAGCCATTTAACAAAAGTCTTCAAAGAGATTTGATTCCAGAAACCGAAGTCATTCCAAACACAGCGAACACACAAAGTGGAGACCTTAAAAAAAGGTCTCAGAATATAAATGCTTATCAAAACATAAAGAACAAAACCATTTTTGTCAGATGTTATAGTCAGAAATGTGCTGGTTGAAAGGTTTTCAAATCTGAATGCATAGACAAGGTTCGCAAATAGTTTGGCAGGCGCCTCAAGAAAGCTTCTCATGGCGTGACAATAGCGGTAAAGAACTGCAACAGATCGATTTGTTGCAAAGGTGATAGAAACTTTCAAGCTGATGTATTTTGGCACTCTATTTAAATATCATCCATTTCAATGGTCTATAGCAATTTTACACTTCATTCACAACAAAAAGTGGTAAATATTTGTCGTATTTTTATTGGTCAAAATTAACTTTTGACTGTTGAAGTGGATGATATTTAAAAATAGCCGTATTTTGACAGGTATAATAGCTAAGCCGCCATGGAACAGAGTATAGACATCGATCAAAGCATGGTTTAAAATGGACTTTTGTCAAAAGTTGCTATTGCAAGTGCCAAACAGAGACATATATTCAATTGTGGAAACATAGGGGCAGCATGTGCTGCTAGACCAAACGTCTAAAAGAAATGCGGTTTCATCGAATGCATTGCAAAAAGAGGGCGTATGTATGAAATGGATTTGTTGAAAAGGAGTTTAGAAACTTTTAAGCAAATGCAACAAGAAACAAAAAGCCGCAGTTTTTTTAACCCCTGCCAGCATCCTCCCTTGCCCGCGCCATAGACGGCAAAAGAATTGATATTTCTGTTAAATATTATAATTGAACATACTCTGGCAGACTACCATACAAAGCGCGGGAGCAAAGACAAAGAAGTTAGAAGGTTTAAACAACATACCATGAAGAAATGTTGTCTTTGATTGCAATGATTACCGTTTATGCACAAAATGGCTTCACCAAAGAAATCTCAGAATGTGTTTAAGAAATATATTTGCAGTTGTAACCGCCCGGGTAGATGTTTATACAAAATGTCGAAGTATATGCATGGACAATACGTCTTCTTATAGACGAGTGGAGGAGATTTGGAGTTACTGAACCTACAGGCTTCGCAGAGAAAGAAGAAATTAATCTTTCTGTCGTTGGGTTGAGTTGACTTGCCAGTATTGTCAGGTATGAGTATTCCTCACACTCTCTTTGAATAAAGTCCTTTTATCAGAGTTTTCTTTCCATTTTCCCGTCAAATGCATGCATGCAAAACCTGAAGAATATAGGCAGGAGATTAGATATGTTTTAAACTTGCCAAACAAACCTGGTTTGGTGAAATACACTACAACAAGTGTGAAGATTTTTAAACAAACAAATAACCATAAAAAAGATATATGCAGACACACGAGAAGAATTATTTTATTGCTATTGAAAAAACCAGAGAGCTACAACTCTTATACAATGTATTTGCAGCAAAGGAAACTATAAAAAAAAAACAGACAGAACAAACCAAAGATAGCATGTTTTACATGCAATATCATGCAATACAAAAGTTGACAAATTCCTAAAAACATCTAACTGAAACTAACTAAGAAAATAGATCCAAAATAGAAACTGCACATCTGGCACATCCGCATCAGTTATCCAACATACTCCCCCTTGATGTGGAGAGGAGTCACAATACGATCTCGAAGCATAAAAAACTGAACCTTTGCAACCGCCTTGGTGAAAATGTTTGCAAGCTGTTATGTAGTCTTGATATACCTGAGTTCTACTTCTTTATTTTGCACCAAATCTCTAATAAAAGAACATTTCAGATCAAAGTGTTTAGTTCTACTATGATGCATGGGATTTTTTGCCAATTTCATTGTGCTCATATTATCACAAAAGAGCATTGTAGGCTGAACTTGTTTTTCTCCAATCTCTTCAAGAACTTTTCTGAGCCATAATGCTTGAGTACCTGTACAGGTGACTGCAACATATTTTACCTCTGTGGAAGAAAGAGAAACTATGCTTTATTTCTTTGAACTCAAAGAAACCAAACTAGAACCAAAAGTAAAACAATTACCAGAGGTAGACTTTCGGTCATCCACACTACCTCCCCAATCAGAATCACTGAAACCAACTAGATTAAATCCTTTAGAACTGTAGTAATGAATGCTAAAAGCAAGAGTTCCTTTCACATACCTCAAAATTCTTTTAGCAGCCTTCATATGTAATTCAGAAGGTTCTGTCATGTACCTTGAAACAAGAGAAACTGCATAAGCAATATCAGGCCTTCTGTGGGTTAGAAACATTAGACTACCAACAACACTTCTATAAGCTATCCCATCAACTCTTTTAGCACCATCCTCTCTACACAACACAACTCCATGAGAAATTGGAGTGGAGGCTGGTTTACAATCAACCATATCAAACTTCTTCAACATATCCTTGGCATATTTTGTTTGACAAAGAAAAATTCCATCCTTACTTTGATAAACCTCCATGCCTAGAAAATATTGCATAAGGCATAAATCTTTCATTTCAAACTCATTCATCATAGCATGCTTGAATTCATCCTTCATCTTAGAACTACTACCCATATACAACAAATCATCAACATACAAACTCACAATAAGAATATCATTACCTTCTTGTTTGTAGTAGAGGGTAGGCTCACTCTTACTTCTCTTGAAGCCATTTTGCTGAAAATACCCATCAATCCTAGCATACCAAGATCTTGGTACTTGCTTGAGGCCATACAAGGCCTTCTTCGGCTTGTATACTAGATGTTCCTTTCCTTGCAGCTCAAAACCTTGTGGTTGTTCCACACAAATTTCTTCATCTAAGTACCCATTCAAGAAGGCACTTTTCAAATCCATGTGATGAGTACTCCATTTCTTTTGGGCTACAAGGGAAATCAACATTCTAATAGTCTCTTATTGTGCTACGAGTGCAAATGTTTCTTCAAAATCAATGCCATACCTCTGTGTGAAGCCTTTAGCAACTAATCTTGCTTTGTGTCTTTCAACACTCCCATCACTATGGTACTTAGTCTTGTAGACCCATTTAGTGCCAATCTTTTTCTTGTCATGAGGAAGCTATTTAAGCTCCCAAGTACCATTCCTATGAATAGCATCCATCTCTTCTTGCATTGCTTGCACCCAAACTTCATTAACACATGCATCTTCATAACATGATGGTTCAAAAATAGATTGTGAGAATAAAGCAAAATTTATTGTCTCACCTATAGGATTCTCTTCATGTGCTTGAATTGTACTTCATTGATAGATATCACTTAAGCTTCTTACCTTCCTTGTAGGACTTGGACTTGAATCTAGACTTGTACTTGAAACTAGAGAACTGGATGAGGGGCTATTTGGTGGATGTGGAGCACTTGGAATTGAAGTATTAGTTAGCTGCTCATGATCAATATCAGCAATAATACCACCATTCAAAACAGATTTAGACTTCTCAACATGGTCTTTTTGATGACCATAAACTCCCCCTTCATCAAAAATCACATCTCTTGAAACAATAATGCTATTAGTGCGAGGTTTATACAAGCTGTAAGCCTTACTTTGTTCACTATATCCAACAAAAATACATGACTCACTTTTGGGATCTAATTTTTGTCTCTTTTGATCAGCCACATGAACATAGGCTAAACAACCAAAAACTCTAAAATGATTAACATTAGGCTTTTTTTCATACTAGGCTTCATAAGGAGTCATCATGTCAAGTGCTCTAGTAGGGCTCTGATCGAGAATGTACACTGTTGTAGCAATTGCATCACCCCAAAAAGAATTGTCTAATCCTTTAGTATGTAGCATACTCCTTGCCATTTCCACCACTGTACGATTTTTTCCTTTCAGCTACCCCATTTTGTTGAGGTGTGTAAGCAGTGGTGAGTTGCCTTTTGAATCCATTCATATCACAATAACTCCTAAGATCTCTTGAGCAAAATTCTCCTCCACAATTTGTCCTTAATCATTTGATCTTACAACCTTTTTCATTTTCTACAAAGGCTTTAAACCTTTTGAATGTATCAAAGGCTTCATCCTTGGCCTTCAAAAATAAACCCAACACTTTCGTGAGTAATCATCAATAAAAGTAATGAAATATGATGACTTAACCAAACTCTTTGTCTACATAGGACCACATATATCTGAGTGAACCAATTGAAGTGGGTCATGGGCCCTCCATGCATTGCCTTTTGGAAATGACTCTCTTGCATGTTTTCCTTTAGCACAACCTTCACAAACTTCCTTGTGTTCCTAAACCTTAGGCAAACCATAAACCAAAGCTTCTGAGGTGAGAAACATCAAACTATGAAAATTCAAATGTCCATATCTGAGATGCCATGGCCAACTCTTATCCTCATATGCCATATTGGCAAGATGGCTGCTATGTTCACCAAACTTCAATGGGAACATCCTATTCTTTGACATAGGCACTACTGTAACCACCCTATTGCCTTGATTTTTATCATAAATTGTGCATTGCTGATTTTCAAATACCACTTTATAATTCTTCTCACACAACTGCCCAACACTCAATAAATTATGTTTTAATTGTGGAGTGTAGTAAATATCAGTCACACATTTCTTACCTTCTTTTGTATTCACCTCCATATCTCTTTTAGCTGCAACCTCCAAGGACTTGTCATCACCAAGCTTAATTTTAGATTTGAAACTTTTATCCATTGTAGAAAAAATCTCATTATTCCTTGACATGTGGTTAGAACAACCTGAATCTAAATACCAGACTTCTTTAGAACTATTTTCAGCTTTGTCATATGATAAGAATAAATTACTAGGAGAAGCCTCATCATTCTCATTAGCATAATTAGCACTTCTATTGTTAGTACCTTCTTTTAATCAGCATTCCCTTTCAAAGTGAACATACCTATTGCAGTGATAACATTGATAACATTGACCATACCTCAACACCTTTTTTTTATCACAACTTCATTGTCCATAGTTTCTCCAAGAGTAGTCATCTTATTAACCACATCTTTTACTCTTACACAATAATCACTCACACTTTCATGTTCTCGCATCTTCAAATTCTCAAATTCTCTTTTTAATGTCTACAACTTCACAACTTTGACTTGATCACTACCTTGGTAAGCTTCTTTTATAGTCTTCTAGGCATCTTTAGCTATCTGTGCACCTGCAATTCTTGGAAACAGGCTCTTGTCAATAGCTATTTGAATGTGAAATAAAGCCTTGCATTCTTCTTCTTAGCTTCCTTCTTATCTATTCTATCATTGGCTGTAAGAGCATTCCAATCCGCTGGCTCTTCATATCCTATTTCTACAATTTCGCATATCGAAAAAGTCATCATCTTGATGCACCAATAATCATAATCACATCCATTAAATTCTAGGATTGGCAAAGAGTTGGAATTTGACATGATAAATTTTCTAACAAATTCACCATAAAAAGATATATGCAACACATAGAACAAATTTTATTATTGTTGTTGAAAAAAAATAGAGAGCTACAAATCTCATTACAATGTATTTGCTACAAAGAAACCTATTAGGAAAAAATAGAAAAAATAAACTAAAGATAGCATGATTTACATGCAATAAAAAATAGAAAAAACAAACTAAAGATAACATGATTTACCTGTAATAACATGCAACAAAGATGGGAAATTTCCTAAAAACAACTAACAACTAAGAAAATAGAAACTGCTATCTGCAACGTCAGTTATCCAACAATTTTCTCTATTTCCATGTTTCAAAGATCCCATATGGGTTTGTAATTCAGTCACAAGTATGAAGACATGGTCAGGACTCAACACTAGAGGACTGTATGGTAGTATGACATAGATCTATTAATTCTACGTATAGTTACAACTAGAGCGAAATCATAATAACTTCTAAAGGGTAAATGATACTTTTGCAATGTTGATAGTGAGGGAGCTTCAAGGCAACATCGCACTTCAAATATCTCCAGAAGTGTCTAATCTTATTAGGCAATATGAGAGTTATTTTATCTAGTTTCCTATGTTCACCTATGTGCTAGTCAATGGATTCGATGGATATCCATACAAATCGTCGTGGTATGTAGATGATAAGCTTGTGATGATAGAACTTTGTAGACAAATTGGTATGCTCAACAAAAGATGCAGAAAAAAGAAAAAGATTAGAGTTCCTTTTCCGATTGGTCTTGGTCATTACCTTTGCAAGTCGTTTGTAGATGCTCAAAATATTGAAAGATCACTGGAAAAGATAAATCTATATCCTTGTTGGAAATTCAAATTTGGAGTGTGTGCATTAACTCCACCTAACCATTTGAGATCCTCTGGTGATCTCCCTCCTGCCGTACCCTATAAAACAATTAATTCCATTTGCTAGCCCACCAGTTTCTAATTCATTGCTGGTCAGTCTCCATTTACTGTGGTTAGGTGGATTTAATTTTTGAGTGGCAAATTTGGGTGGAAGAATTTTTTGGTGAAGGATGAAACAAGAGGAGGGAATGTTTTGTGACAGTTAGAGAGACAGAACAACAGAGAAGAAGAAGTTGTGGAAGTAGCAGCAATAGGGAATGTTCTTTGTGTGCATGAATAATAGTTCTGAGAAGTTTAGCGTGTGTGCAGGGAGCAACAGATAGCTCCAGATGAATAGGAAGAAGTTGTGATTTGTGTGCAGCTCCAGATTGCTGCAAATCAATTGTATTATCATTAGTTTGTTGTTTAAGTTTAGGAATCAATTTGTAATTGTTATTTTTCTAATTGAATAGAACAAACAAGAAGTTTGCATGCCCAGTTGTGTGTCTCCGTTGTTGTCTATCTTGTTATTTCACATTTTATACTATATGTTTTGACTTACAAATATCCTTCAAATTGGTATCAGAGCTATACCAAACCCATCAGATTGGTATCAAAGACAGAAGGCCCTAAGTCTTGAGTGAGTTGGGCATTTGTTTTCTAAGTGTTTAAAGTTTGTTTGATAGGAGACATGGCTAGAGAAGAAAGTAAGAGTTGGCAACAACCACCACAATTTAATGGACAAAACTATGATGTTTGGGCAAAGAAAATGAAGACCATAATGGTTGGAAATGATCTATGGGAGCTTGTGTTTAATGGGTTCAATGATGTGACTGACCCAACTACGTATGCAGCCCTCACAAACAACTAGAAGACCCAGCTGAAGGAGACAAGGAGGAAAGATGTAAAAGCATTGAGTTTGATTAAGGTAGCCTTGATAGAGGCTATTTTCCCTAGAATAGCAGCAACTCAGGTATGGACACAGCTCCAGATTCAAACCAGCATAACCATAAATAGGTACAGAGATCTGTACACAGAGTTTAGAATAGCGCCGGACCGCTCTAGACATAGACAGAGAGCTCTAGACAGCTCCAGATAGGGTCTACAAAGCATAGAAATAGTAGTAGTGAGAGTTCAGACCCCACTCTCACCTCCCTATTACCAACAAAGACCAAGAGTCTAAGGGAGATCTACCAAAGTGAAAGGTATGATGAAAAGTTTGATGAAAGTATGAATTTTTGCATTATTTTCTCATAGTGATCCAATTTATTTTGAGGATGTTGTGAAAGAACAGAAGTGGTGTGAAGCCATGGATGAGTCTGAGATAGATGCATTAGAGAGGAATAGAACATGAGAGCTAATTGATTTGCCTCCCAACAAACAAGTCATTGGAGTGAAATGGGTCTATAAAACCAAGAGTAATTCTGATAGAAGAATAGAAAGGCATAAGGCAAGATTAGTTGTCAGGGGTACAAACAGCAAATTGGGAGAGATTATGATGAGACATATGCTCCTGTTGCAAGAATGGAAACCATGTAGGTAGTTATAGCAATCATAGCCCAACATAAATGGAAGGTGTATCAAATGGACATGAAGTCTGCCTTCTTGAATGGAGTGTTGAAAGAGGAAGTGTATGTGGAGCAACCACCTGGTTATGAAGTTCTGGGTCAAGAAAACAAGGTATACAGATTGAAGAAAGCTCTTTATGGGCTGAAGCAAGCACCACAGGCATGGTACAATGGGATTGATTCATATTTGTTGAATAATGGCTTTAGCAAAAGTGATGGTGAGCCCACTCTTTACATCAAGATAGATGATGGTAATATTTTAATTGCTATCTTGTATGTTGATGATTTAGTTTTTACTTGGGATGATGATTTCCTCATTGTTGATCTTAAAGAGGCCATGAAAAGAGAATTTGAAATGACAGACTTAGGTCTCTTGAAGTATTTTCTAGGCATAGAAGTAAAACAAATGCATGATGGTATATTTATCTCTCAAGCAAAGTATGCATCAGTGATTTTGAAGAGGTTTAGGATGCAAGATAACAAGCTTGCCCCCACACCAACACCTATAGGTCTAAAGTTAAGCAAGGAAGATTGCAGCAGCAATGTGAATCTGACCATGTATAAGAGTATGGTTGGAAGTCTGATGTATTTGACTACAACTAGGCCTAACATAATGCATAGTGTAAGTCTAATTTCTAGATTTATGGAGACTCCAAAAGAGTCACATTGGCAAGCAGGTAAAAGAATTCTGAGATATATGAATGGAAACAAAGGATATGGCATTTTGTATAGTGCTACAAATGTTTTTGGGCTGTTTGGTTACATGGATAGTGATTGGGCAGGGACTGTAGATGAAAGGAAGAGCACATCTAGATATGTGTTTCACTTGGGATCGAGAGTCATTTCATGGGCTTCCAAGAAACAACCCATAGTTTCCTTATCTACATCTGAGGCTGAGTATATAGCATCTAATGCAACAACATGTCAAGCTATTTGGCTAAGGAGGATCTTAGCAGATTTGGAGGAAGAACAAAAAGATGGAACGACTATATTTTGTGACAATATTTCAGCAATTGCTTTGACAAAGAATCTATTTTTTCATGGAAGAAACAAGCACATTGAAATCAAGTATCATTTCATAAGAGAATTAGTTGAAAATGGTGAAATCAAAATGAAATTTTGTAGGTCTGAGCAGTAGCTTGCTGACATTTTTACCAAACCGTTGAGTAAGAAGAGCTTTGAACATCTCATAGATAGCTTAGGCATTGTGGACAACTCTAGTTTTAGTTCTAGAAATAAAGCTCTAGATAGCTCCAGAAACACATAATAAAAGAGGTTTGTGGCTCCAGATTTAGGGGGAGTGTTGGAAATTCAAATCTGGAGTGTGTACATTAACTCCACCTAACCATTTGAGATCCTTTGGTGATCTTCCTCTTGTCGCACCCTACAAAACAATTAATTCCATTTGCTAGCCAGTCAGTTTCCAATTCATTGCTGGTCAGTCTCCATTTACTGTAGTTAGGTGGATTTGATTTTTAAGTGGCAAATTTGGGCAGTAGAATGTTTTGGTGAAGGATAAGACAAGAGGAGGGAATGTTTTGTGACAGTTAGAGAGATAGAACAATAGAGAAGAAGAAGTTGTAGAAGCAGTACCAATAGGGAATGTTCTTTGTGTGCATGAACAATAGTTCTAAAAAGTTCAACGTGTGTGCAAGGAGCAGTAGATAGCTCCAGACGAATAGGAAGAAGGTGCGATTTGTGTGCAACTCTAGATTGCTGCAAATCAAGTGTATTATCATTAGTTTGTTGTTTAAGTTTAGGAATCAATTTGTAATTGTTATTTTTCTAATTGAATAGAACAAACAAGAAGTTTGCATGCCCATTTGAGTGTTTCCTTTGTTTTCTATCTTGTTTTTGTGCATTTTATACTATATGTTTGGGTTTGCAAATATCCTTCAATCCTTACACCATGAGATTCCCATTGGACAACAAAGGATACGTCAGAGACAATTTTAATCTTGGTGTGGGGTATTGTCATTTTACAGAGATTAAGGATTTTTGGGAGGATTGTGAGAATGATTATGAAGTGTGAAAAAGGGATTTGATAAGAATAATTGTTGAGAAGATTAAATAATTCAGGTTGGATTGAAATGTGGAAGGAACCAAGGATGATAGATAAGAATTGATTGATCCTGTTTATTTTGAGATAAATCAAACACAACCTTTGCTATCTATCAATTGGGATAATGAAGAGATTAGAGATTTGGGTGAAAGAACTGCTCACATTCTTAAGAGGACATAAGATTAGGTGATAAAGAAGACCATTGAGGCAACATCTACCAAATCATCTGGTAACAATGGTCCTTCATTGAGGAGAAAAGATAAACAATAAGGTTCTTCTTCTTCTTCTTCTTCTTCTTCTTCTTCTTCTTCTTCTTCTTCTTCTTCTTCTTCTTCCCATTCTCAAGTTTCTTCTTTGATTATTAGTTCTAAGAAAAATATCCAAGGAGGTGGTGATAATGAAGACCCATCTAAGAAAATAGAATATGTAAAACAAAAAAGGGGAAATCGAAGGTAAAATAAATCCATTATCTCCCATACAGGAAGAAGTTGGAGAGGATGAATCTATAGATCCTAAAAATCACCATCATAGTGTGATTAACACTTGCCAAGCATCTCTCCTTCAATTCTTATGATATCTCTCTCCCATGATATGCCTCATTTTCCTCATATGGTACAACATCTACTTTCGTCATCCATGAATGTATTCTCTGATGATATTGTCCCTCAAATTATAGTGTCTCCACTTGTAGACATCCCAGAGTCTTCACATGGTCCTTCCTCTTCCCAGTTGCAAGAAATTTTATTGAAGAAGAGAAAAAGCACTCAATTAGTCATTCCTGAATTTGATATAGTCTCTAATTTGCTGCAAAGGCCTTCTAAGCGTAAGAAGATCAAGACTACATCAAGGTTGGTAGTTCACTCCTCATCAAGAAATATCTATGTTGAAGTTGCACAACCCATTTCAAAAAAGAGATTGAGTGAGGCCACCAAAGCTGATTTTAAAGTCACAAAGATAGACCTTAGTCTGTCAACCTATGAAGGTGATATACAGAATGTTTAGTTGTTAGATGCAAAACTAATGGAAAGGACATAAAAAGAGAAGCATACAAAGGACCAATTGAAACATCAAGTGCAAGTTTTGACCTCATATCTTAGGGCCATTAGAGATACTTCTACTTTGACTTTAAATGTAGCTTCCACTTCTACTAGTGACACTTTTGAAAGCAATGTTGAAAATGAAGTTATTGAAAATGTTGGCAAGTATCAATCATATGTAAAAGTATCCAAAAAATGGGTTGAGCAATTGAAATCAAAGGCATTTAATTTCATTGAAAAGGAAAATAATCTACATAATGAGGTAGAGATGAAGAAAGGAGTTGAAAAAGAGTTGAAGAATATCAAAAAAGAAGAATCAATATGGGAAAGAATATTAAAAGATCTCAAAGAAATGATTGAAATTGGTAGTGAGATATTGACTGCTGAAAAGCTCTTCTCAAACATTGAAGTAAATCAATCTAACTCCTGGCTTCATTGTGTTGAATTGAAATTGTTGAATATTGAGCATGTCTTAACAACATAGAAGAAACTTTTGGAAATCTGTGAATAGGTGAAAACAAGGATTCAAACTAATTGTCTATCAATCAATTCTAGTATAATGGTGAAAGACAAGTTTCAAACTTTGGATGCTCAAGTCATCAAGAAAAAAATTGAAGACATTGATATAGGACTATTCAATAAATAGGTTTTCAATGTGGAGTTCATGAATAAACTAAATGGCATCTTTGTTTCTCTTGATTCTTGTATTGGTCATTTATCTAATTATCATCATGATTTAGATGATGTTCAAAAGGATCAATTGGTTTGGAGGCTTCGAATGGTGAATGTGGTTGTCCCAAAAAATAGGTTTATTTCTCTAATGTTCAAAATGTTCCATGCATATATAGTAAAATTATCTCTTCCTCAGCAACAACTTTCAATGCTAGAGGCATCTTTAGAAGGTGCTAGAGATGGTTTCGATGAAGAAGGAACACTACTTCAATAAGGCCAATCACTTACTCTACTTTGTAAAAGTTGAAAGTTACAAGTTTTAGGTTCTATTTTTGTAAAAGTGACTTACATTACTTATTGTAACCGAAAGTTAGAAAATGGACTCTATTTCTGGAAAGTTCAAGAAAAATATAAATTCAATAAATTTTGTTTTTATTTCCTCGAATATTTTGGAGGTGGTTAGAAAAGTAGTTATTAGGTAGTTATAAGTTGGTTACAAGGACACAAGTCTATATATACATGACTTTGTCCTTGTAAAAGAAACTTTTTAGCTTTCTCAGTTTGAAATATGTTTTAAGAATTTGAGTTGTACAACTCTATGTGAAGAAATAGAAGATATTTGAATTGTGTGATTCCAATATTTCCTGTATTATTCATTTTTCTTGTGTTGGTGAATAAATTCCTTTGCACTATCTTGCATCTAAATTGTGGAATAACAACTAGTCTCATTTAAGATTTGGAAGAATATGTATTTGTGTAAACCTTTAACATGCATTGAAGATTTCCAAAATATTTTCTTCCTTATTGCATAATTATAATCTTGTCAGTTTACTCACTATAGATGTCTGAGAAGTATTCTTATGCCATGTTGGTGGGTTTATCATATTTCATTGTTATGTATGGAAGTTTGAGTCAATGGTCATAGGCTTATTGTCTTACCTTCTCAACACTTCATTTCTAGTTTCTTTCTATAAACCTTTTTGTATTTTTAGTAAAAATACCACAAAAATCTAAAATCTACCATACGAGTGAGCTACCCCTCTAAACACAAAGGTAGGTTGATAGAAATCTACAACCTTACCAATTGTTGGTACATATTTTCACTCTCTTTTGAAGTGAACAAAGTTAATATACAAAGTTACATGTTATAGTGCAAATCTATTTACCAACAGATTTTTGGCAACTCTACTAGGGATGCTTTTAAAAGACTTGTTTTTTCTTGAAAAAGGTCATCATAATGTGTTCGAAGAAAATATGTTTGATAAATAAATTTGGTTGTGCAATGTAATGATGGACATGTACTACAACCTAATGTAAATTTGTTAGATGTTGAGTAGGAAGACATAATTACTGACTTGCGGGTATTAGCTTGGAGGCATAGAAGGTGCAATCGTCAATATCACAAAGTAGACATAGTACTTGATGACGAAGAAGATTTAGGAGCAGAAATCCATATTCATGCTTGGCTAATTGCTCAAGGTGTCGTAGAGGGAGAATTGGTAATAGTTGACATAGTTGTTCCTATTTTGAGGGTTCTAAGAAGGAATAGACAACTAGCACAACCTGCTCAACCAACAACTTGTTTAAGAATTTCATCCTATGAATCCTGCTCAAGTAATTGTTAATCACGTTGGCCACCAAGAGGTATACTAGAGGCGACTGTGAAAAGGGAATCATTGATCTTGATTTTGAAAAGTTAGCAAATCATGATTTCTCTGACTCATTCATCTTTCTGAGAAGAAAATTTAAAATTTTTAGTAAGCCTATTTCACCTGCAAGAAGTCCTACTAGAACCCATGCTGCATGTTCCACCTACCAAGAATTAACTCTACATAGGACTACAGTTCCTATTGTTATAAATCTTAAACCAACTCCTCTAGAAAAAAGGCTCATCAATAGCTCATACCTTGGGGTGCGGCTATTGGACCCCTCACCTTGGGAAACCAGTTGCATGACTTACCTCGCAGGTCTAGGAAAGTTTTACCCAAATTTACTGGAGATGGAAAAGTTACTATCGATGAGCATATTAACGCCTTCTTTGCATAATGTGTTTTTCTTAGAGTAATGCATGAGGATGTTTCTGTTTGGTTATTATTTGAATTCTTGACTGAAGGAGTAGTGAAATGGTTTTACCATTTACCTGCTAGATCTATAGACTCATGAGCATGTATGCACCAAAGATTTGAAAACCATTTTAAAAATGTTGAAGACAAACATGCACTGATAGCTCAACTCACCCAAATAAAAAAGTAAATTCACGAGTCGGTGCAGGAGTTTGTGGCTCGTTTCAACAGGTTGGTGAATAGGATCAATAATGCTAAAAGGCTAACTCTTGAGAATAAAAAATGCTTCTTTTTAAATGCGCAACCTCCAAATATATGTTTTCACTTAAGAATAGCACGAGTGGCTGATTTAAATGCTTCTCAAGTCATGGCCATTGAGATAGAATATGATTTGCTAACTACTGAAAAATGGAGCAAGGAGTAACAGAAAGGGAAGGCACAATCTGCTATCCTCCTACCATGGATCCCATGATATATAAGTTAGCCAATGATTTTCTCTTACTCAAGAAGCAACTCCCACATAATATGCCAACTTTGTATCAAGACATACCTAGGAAGAATTATATATCGTAACAGAAAAACAAGCCACCTCGGCTTTCCTGACCTGCACAGAGGCTATCCATTGAACATCCTTCTTCTAGTCAACAAAAAATTGCAGCTATGTGTGATTTCCATCTAACCAATGATCATGATGGTAGCACTTGTCCTGAAATGGTGAGATTTAAGTAGGTGAATTTATCGAGTAAGAAAATAGAAGAATATGTCTCTCAAAAGGATGAAACAAATGAAACCAATGGCTAACCCACAATTACATTTTTGGAGTATGAATCTAATAGTGAAGAGGAACAGGTCTATGATATTAACAATTATTCTTGCAATGTGTTTACAAGAAAACAATATCAAAAGAATGAAGCAAAGGCCAAAGTTGAAGCTACTCATAAAGATGTGGAGAATACACCAAAAACATCCTGAAGAGATTTAGCCTTTTACTACTACAAAGGACAAAGGTACAAAAGGCCCTCCAGATACATTTGATTTCAGAGAACATTGTAAGATGACAAAAGTGTAAATTTCTCAACTTGATTACTTGAAAGAAAACCCTCATCAATTAGAGAAACTAGTACAAATTTTTAAAGGAAAACCTAAATCTTCTTCTTCCTCAATGCATCAATAGTCAAATGATTTACCATATGATGGTGTTTCAAATGATGATGTTTTGCAAGCCTCATCCCAAAATGATATCCCCTTGGTTAATATTATTGTCCAAGATAAACTTGACCCATTTTATATCTCATTATACATAGGTACTTGCAAACTAAGCAACTGGATAATAGATTTTGGTGCTTGAGACAATGTTATGCCCACCAAATTCGCTCATGCTCTAGGCCTATAATTAAATAAACCTTTAGGAAAAGTCTATTCAATGGATTCTAAAATAGTCCTATTGGTAGGTCAGCTCAAAGATGCTCAAGTCGCACTAGTTGCTTTCCCTCAAAAGAAACTAAAGCTCACTATCCTAGTTGCTGATATCCCTGTGAGCTATGGTATGTTTCTTAGTAGAATTTTCTGTAATGATCTGGGTGGGGAGATTTAATTAGTGGTCTCACATGTTGATTCCTATCAATGGAAAGAAATTTAGATTGAATCTAGAACCTAAGTTGAAATACACAATTTTGAAATCAGAAAATCCAAGGGCAGAGATCTTGTATGAAGAGACTAGGACTAGTACCTATTTACTCATGTGGGAAAAAGAAATAGCCCATCCAGTTATTTCTCCCAACATGTCTTATGATTTGTGGACCATGGAGTTTAATGGTAGTTGTTCTCATTTTGGCTCAGGGGCTAGAATTGTTTTTATTTCACCCATATGGGAAGAGTTCCCTGTAGCTTTCAAACTAATTTTTGACAACACTAATAATACGATAGAATACAAGGCTCTCCTTTCAGACCTCTAGACTGCCAGAGAAAGATGAACTAAAAAGTTAAGAGTTCTTGGAGATGCAGAACTGTTAGTTAGGAAAATAAGAAACTAGGTCCAGACAAAGAATGATAAATTGAGAAGTTATCGAAACCTAGTATGGGATCATATAGATTTCTTTGATGCTTTTTCTATAGAAGCAATCCCTCATGTTCTCAATTCTAGGGCTGACTGCCTTGTTATTTTTGCACTTCTGCTAATCCCACATCCAGAGTTAGGTAAACATGAGTACACAATTGAATTGGTGTACAGACCGAGTGTACCTAGCAATGATCAACATTGGCATGTTTTTTATAATTATAGATAAATTGTAACTTTTCTAGAGAGGGCTGGTACTTTTGTTAATTTACTGTTTGAAGGAAGTGAACCCTCTATAGAAGATGAAGTACTTCAACTAAAGAGAAATAAGTTATCCCTAAAGGCCTGGTTACTTTAGAAAGATTATTTGATAAGCATGATCGTTACCTAAAAATAAATCTCAAGAGAAGATTTTAGACCTTTTTGAATATGATAAACTAAATATTGGTACCAAAGATGAACCCAATTTTTTTTTGTATTTGTAATGCATGCTCGCCTCATGAATGGAAGAAACTCATAGCCCTACTTATTAGACACAAAGATGTGTTTTCTTTGTGCTATGATGATTTGAAAATTTTTATGGATGACAAGTTCTAGCATTATGTCACCCATAAACCAGGAGCTTCTCCTTTTAGACCAAAATAAAGGTAGTTTAATCTAAAAGTTGGTGTCATTTTTGCTGAGATTGATAAGATGTTACAAGCTAGAATTATATACCCTATTCATCATTTGACTAGGGTAGATAATATTGTACTAGTTAGGAAAAAGAATGGTGAAATAAGAATTTGTTTTGATTTTTGAAATATCAACCAAACATTCTTGAGGAATAGCTACCCTTTGCCAATGATGGAGCATGTTTTGTAGAGCGTTGTTGGATCAGAGATGATGTCACTACTAGATGGATTTTCTAGATACAATTAGATTAAGGTTTCCCTTGAAGATCAACATAAAACAACCTTTAAGACACTTTGGGGAACTCTAGCTTATAATATAATGCCATTCAGATTAATGAACGCTGGTGCAACCTTCCAATGAGCCATAGACCTTTCCTTTGGAGACATGAAAGAAAAAATCATTGTAATCTATTTGGATGATCTAATACTCTTTTCTAAGAAAAAAGAATATCATATTCACCATCTGGAACTAGTCCTACAACACTACTGTGAACAAGGGATTTCTTTAAACCCCAAGAAGTCTATTTTTGGGGTTACTGAGGGAAATTTAATAGGGAACATAGTATCTAAATAAGGTATTTGAATTAATTCAAAGCATGTTGAAGCTATCCAAAAGTTGTCATTGCCATCAAGAAAACTTGGATTAAGGTGTTTCTTAAATGGCCAGATTAAATTTCTGAGAGATTTATGTCATATTTCTCTGAGCAGACTTGACATATTGCTGATATGATGAGAGATAAAATTGTATTTAAGTGGACTGAACAAGGTAAAAATGTGTTTTAGGATATTAAAACTGCAATCACAAATGCTCTAGTCCTAGTTCATCCCAAATTTTCAAAAGATTTCATTATATATTGCAATGCTTCGGAATGTACTCTATCTTCTATTCTAACCCAACATAATGATGACAATATTGACGCTCCAATAGCATTCATGATCATCTCTTTGAAGAAACATGAGATCAATTATTCTATGGTGGAAAGACATGCCTATGTTGTGGTCAAATCTGTGAAGCATTTGAGGTTTTACATTCTAAATTCACATTTCAAAGTTTTTGTATCTAATACTGCAATCAAGTCCATTCTTACTCAACAAGAAATAGGTCTCAATAAAAGGGCTTCCTTTGATATAAAACCTACTAAGTTGGTATGAGGAAGAGGTTTATGTAAGCTCATAGAAGAAAATGGCACAACTGAAACGCTTCAAGGAGAAAATGTTGAGTTACCTCTAGTGCTACTTGTAGGTTTTATGGATGAATGGTTTGCAAACATTGCTTATTTCTTAACTTATGGAGAATGTCCTACACATCCAACCCTGAAGCAAAAGAGGACAATTAATAAAGGCTGCTATGTATATCATTTTAGAAGGTACTTTATTTAAGAAAGAGGTGGATGGAACTTTCCTGAAGTGTGTGGGTAAAGAATAGAAAGAAAAATTACTTTAATTTTTCTATAATGATTCATGTGGTGGCCATTTCTTATCTAGCATTACAACCTACAAGATTCTGAGGCATAATTAATATTAGCCCAACATATTCAAAGATGCGGATCAAAGGGTGAAAAGATGTGAATCATGCCAACAATTTAAAGGGAAGGTTAAATTAGTTTCATAGCCATTGAGGCCAATCATTATTGAGGTGCCTTCTCAACAATGGGGATTGGATTTTATTGGTCCACATCATCGTTCATCTAGTTCTAGTTATATGCATATTTTGGTTGCCATGGACTACTTTACTAAATGGGTAGAAGTTGTTCATGTCATTCAAACTTCCTCCCAATTGGTATATGACTTCCTAAAAGAGAATATTCTTGTGAGGTTTAGTGTTACTCAAGAGATTTTCATGGACAATGCATCAAATTTCTCTTCTTATGAAAACTTTGACTTTTTCTATAAGTATGATATCATGCTAGCACATTCATCTGATTACTATCTACAAGGGAATGGACAAGCTAATTCCACCAATAAAAATCATATCTCCATCATTCGTAAACTAGTTCAAGAGAATCAAAAAAATTGACACAAGAAGTTATTTGATGCAATGTGGGCTGATATAATCACATATAAAACTTGGATCATTGGTTTGTCTCCCTTTTAGCTCGTGTATGGAGTTGATGGAAGGTTATCGATTCCTCTAGAGCTCACTAGTATTTCTCTTCAAACAACGATTGGCAATAATGAATTTAAAGGCTCCTTAGAGAAAAGAATTATGTATTTAACAAAGACAAAAGAATAGAGGAACTAGGTAATAGATAGGATCACTGAACACCAAAAAAAGTTAAGAGGCTCTTTAATCGAAGACTAAACAAAGACAATTTTCTGTGGGACAAGAGGAAAGAACCAAAGGGTATCCATGGGAAATTTGATTCAATATGGAAAGGTCTATTCCAAATCAGACAAGTATGTGGTAACAATTCCTTTTATTTGTCATATCTTGATGGTAATGACCTGCCCCTTCATTATAATGAGCAACATTTGAAAATTTACAACTAGTAAAGTGGGGTTTATTCCCAAGTCTAGTACATAGGTTATCATTAGGAGTTTTTGTTGTGTCTATGTGTTTTCACTGCCCTGTTTTTATTTTGTTGTACATCTCATTTTTGAGTCTAACTCTATTTGCCCAATGAATGAAAGCTATTGGTCTTGTTAAGGATTTATGGGTTCTCTTGCATCCTTTATAGTCCTCCCAAATTAAAATAATTCATTGACCCCATTTCAATAGCTCCAAAATTTAAACATTTTGTATTGATCAAAATGACAAGCCTAACCATGCATTAAACCCTTTCACCAAGTCACCTTTTGGTTGCAAGTTGCCAACATCACATGTTTCCTACGTTAGTTGTCGTAATAGCCTTTTGTTGGGACATCATGTTCAATGTTGTTTATGATGCTTCCCTACATTGGACTTTGTATAGCAACATCATTTTGGAGGAGTAGTCATTATTTTACTCAGTTTCTCAGATGCACTTGTCTAGTTCATGGCAGTTTATGAAAACAATTAAATTTGAAAATTTATATTGAATGGGAAGAAACCCTTTTATAAAAGTGTTACTAACTTATTTTCTCCAAATGTGGCAAGGTTTCAGAATCGTACACCTTACGTTTTGTGAAATTTTAAAGGTTCAATTTTCTGGCATGAAGTTTAAGGAAACAATTAAACATGGAGCTTTCAGGAAGTTTAAGAGGAATCGTCTGACATGGTGTTTCTTAACATTGTTATGGATAAGTTACCAAGATTTTGTAAAAATATGTTATCCTAGTCGAAAGTTATGCATATTTTTCCACTGCTCTTGCTTCCACAATTACTAGATCTATGTATTTATAATGGTGTTTGTGAAATGAAGAAATGTGTTTTCACTTGTCTATGTAAAGTACTTTTGTCATTTTCTAAGTTGATTGGAAGACTGGATTTATATGCATGAGCCCATATCTGCAAGTTGTAATTTTTTATAACTTGTGTGCTTATGAGAAAATACAAAGGGTTACGAAGCTAGACAACTTGTGGATTTTTCTAACTCCTTCGTCACAATGCTTATGAAGTGAATACAAGTTATAATTTTTAATAAATTGAGGGAAATTATAAAAGGAGAAGGTAGTTATTTTAAGTTGTGAGTTTGTCTAACCAAGTTGATATCACTTTTAAAGTGAAAAGAAATATATAAATTAGTTATCCTAATTTGGGAAAAAAGCTAACTCCAAGGAAAATATGGCTTCTAAAATCTAGTAACTTAAATTTATAAATGAAAGCTAAGTTATGATTTTGGTGAAGTTGTCATTTTCATACCCAAAACGTGAAGTTTTCATCAACTTTTGAAAATTTGAAAAAGACAGTCGACTTGTAGTTTTGGCGAACCTAAACTCCACTACCTCCATGCCCCATATAATCAGTTGGTACTCATGAACAACATACGATGTGGTAACTGAAAGATTAAATTAGTTCAGTAATAAAAAAAATTATAAGGCATACATGCAAACATGGGATAACTACAGAAGGCATATGTGTACAATGGTGATCAGTTTAAACAAGATACTGTTTAAATCATATCTCTAGTTATCACAGACTTGCATTTTCACGAGCTATTCAAGAAGCTATTAGTATCCATCGAACCATTTTTGAAAGTGGATATTTGCTGACAATTTCAAGCAGATTATCAATTGATTTATTGTTGTTCATGCTTGTGTTGATGTTATTGTAGTGTCAGGAGATATGAAGAGACACCATATGAAGAGACGCCATACAAAGGGACACCATATGAAGAGTCACCGATGCATATGAAGATTCATATTGATTTGTATATACATAAGATAATGTTCATTCATTTGAGTATCAGTTTTATTCATGAAATTAGTCATGTATTTGCGTCAAGCTGTAAGCAAATTTCTATTTTTTTATTCAATATATAAGAGATATATTTGTCTGGGTTTTTTCTCCCTCAAGAAGGAGGGTTTTCTCAGGGTAACTCTATGTTAAAGTGTTATCATTTCTATATTTTTGTTTATTTCAATTCTAATCATAAAACTAATATGGTATCAAGGCCAAGTTGTTTAAGCAAGATCATGATTAGATTTGTTTAAGAAGTGAAATATTCTTCTCATCTTAGAGTGTCTATCCAAGGATCAAAAAATGTTTAATGGACTCAAGGTTGAAGATAGACTTGTTGCATGTATGAGGTGAACCAGTGTTGTCATTAATGTCAACATACTCATATTGCATTGACAAGAGGGATTCGATGAGCAGTGTGCTGAGGATATGTAGAAAATTAGCCTCAGTCAGGAATAGTGAAGAACAATGATAAGAAGAAGGCAAATGTATTGTATAGGATGCGAACCAGAGGATGCAGATTAAAGGGTTTGTATATATGAGTCTTGAGATGCTTCGGTTAAGATTTCAGAGGTCCACATGAAGATCTGAAGGAGTTGTGGCTGTCGGTGTAGAACCGGTTCCGACAAGTGTTTAGAGGTGACAGTGGATCACAGAAAGGTCTGGTGAGGTCCGGAACTGTATAATCCCAATCTGCGGATTGGAAGGAGTGTTTGGGATGTCCTTGTGATGTGTCATCTAGAGTTGTGTATGATTTGGAGGTCTGAAAGTACCTTTTGCATTATGACAGTGGCGACAAACAGTGTTCTTGAAGTTCTGGATGAAGAAGAGAAAAGATTCCAGTACATAGAGAAAGTGCGGATGTACCTGGTCATTCAGGCAGGCTTGTGAAAGTTTTTGAATCATGTTGAGGTTGTGTTGTTGGTCCGCATTGATAGGAGAGCCCAGAATTGAAGATATTCTTCCAGATGAAGTTCTTGTTCAGACTAGCCAACCGGATGAGATGTTCATCCTACGAATGTTCTTGTGGTGGCCAACCGGATGTGTTATTCATCTTGCGAATATTCTTATGGTTGATTGCCGACTTAGATGATTGTTCCTAAGCCGATGTCTTGTATAAATAAAGGTTTGTGAGTTCATTTGAAGTGTGGACTTGTGTGGATGAGAGTGGTGTAGCGAAGAGAAGTGCGGAAGGCAGAGTAGAGGTTTTTGGGCTTAAATGGAACTGATCCAGACATGGTAAATGTGTCATTCTCTAGTTCAAGACTGTGATTCTTATCACTTTGTAGACAGTGTGTCTCCTTGTAGGCAGTGTGCCTCTTTGTGAGCAGTGTGCTCGGGCAGTGAGCCCTAACTGGCAAGTGCCATTCTTCTTCTTATTCTTTTAACAGAGAATAATCCTTGGGTTAATCACCCCGTGGTTTTTCCCTTAATCAAGTTTTCCATGTCAAAATCTTGGTGTTCATTGTGTTGATGTTTATCTACTCTTGTGTTTGTGCATTTTACTTTCATGGATGATTAATTGATATGCTTTTAACTAACAAGACGAATCAAGTGTTTGAAATAGAAAGCAAGTTTGTATACAACTGATTCACCCCCCCTCTCAGTTGTATGCCCTAGATCCAACAATTTGTATCAGAGCTAGGTTCCTTTGAAAGGAGCTTAACCGCTTGAGGAGATCCAGGATGTCGTCATTCAAAAAGGATAGTCCGAAGTTCGATGGAACCAATTTCACTCTCTGGAAGGGTCGCATGAAATGTCACTTGGAATGTATGGGAAAAGCATACTTGGCCATGGTTTCAAAACCATATGTACCTCCACAAGGTGGTCCGACAACTCTGAATGAAATCACAGATACTAAAAATAATCTGCGGACCAAGGAAGCTCTTCTAAGCACATTGAATGACTCAGATCTCTCAAATGTTATTGACCTACCAACTGCATATGAGAACCTGACTAAACTGGAACTTCTGTATGAAGGAGATGAGTTTGTCAAGAGTGCAAGGTTGCAAAGTCTGAAAGGGAAATTTGAAAGATTGAAGATGAGAGATGATGAAAACATCACTACTTTTATGCCAAGAGTGAATGAACTAGTGTGTGGAATTAGAAATGCTGGTGGTGGATGAAAATGAGATTGTTTACAAAATCCTCAGATCCCTTCCTGTTGCCTACAAAATCAAGATTGCTGCAATTGATGAATTCAGAGCCCACACAACGTCACAAGAGAACAATTGGCTGGAAAGCTAGCTGCATTTGAAATGATTGAGTTTGGAGATGATCCTCCCAAGACTGAATCTGCTTTCAAAGCTAGTGCCTATGTGAAAGGCAAACAGAGATTTGATCCAGGAGAAAATTCTTCAAGGAAGATGTCATGGTATGATCAAGCAAGAAGAGACATGGAAGAAGAAGAAGCAGAAACAGCTCAACTTGAAGCCCTCATTGCAAAAAGACTACCAAGAGGATCTGGTAAGTATGAAGGAAAACTACCCTTTAAGTGCTTCAACTGCAATAAGATTGGTCATTTTGCTTCAAGATGTCCGAAAAGATCTACAAGGTCTAATACTAATAGACAAAGGTTTCAAAAGAACTGCTATTATGTTCATGAAGAAGATGACAATGAAGGAGTAACAGATGATGAATCAGAACTAGGAAGCAAATCCGGAAATGAATGGGTGTTTATTGCCATCAAGGAAGAAGATTCAATACTCTCTGAATCTGTCAATCACAAAGTTGTGGAAAAAGCTTTGGCTGCTCAAGTGGAAGAAAAGGATGATTGGGTTATTGACAATGGATGTTCTCACCATATGACTGGTGACAAGGATAAGTTCTTGAATTTGGAAAGGTATGAAGGAGGAATGGTAAAGTTTGGTGACAATTCTGCTAGCAGAATCAGAGGTAGGGGAACTATTTCCTTTGATTGAAAGAGCAAAATAGGTAATGTACTATATGTTGAAGGATTGAAGCACAATCTTCTCAGTGTTGGTCAGTTAGTAGACAAAGGCTATGATCTCCAGTTTAAGAATGGAAAATACAGAATCTTCACAAGCTCCAGAACTGAAATTGCATCCGGTACTCAGACAAAAGGTAATATCTTTCATCTGGTTGGTTCAAATAAAAGTTGTCTGTTTGTTCAAGTTGATCAGAGTTGGTTATGGCAAGAAGAATGTGTCATGTAAATTTTGATAACATCATCAAGATAAGCAATACTCAGGCTGTAAGAGATCTTCCAAAATTGATGAAACCTACAAATAGTTTGTGCAAAGAATGTCAGCTAGGTAAATAGAGCAGAGTCTCTTTCAAAAGCAAAGATCAGTCCTCTACCGGATTGTTGGAATTAGTACATACTGATCTTTGTGGTCCGACAAGAATCAAAAGTCTGCAAGGTGATAGATATTTCATGTTGTTAATTGATGACCATTCCCGGATGATGTGGGTTACCTTCCTAAAAGAAAAATCAGAAGCATTTGAGAAGTTCAAAATCTTCAAAGCTATGGTGGAGAATCAAACTGGATTGAAACTGAAGTGTCTAAGGTTTGATAGAGGTGGTGAATTTACATCTGGTGAGTTCATTGACTTTTGTGAGAAGCAGGGTATAAGGAGACAATTGTTTGCTCCTAGGACTCCACAGCAGAATGGAGTAGTTGAAAGAAAGAATCGGACCATCCAGGAAGCTGCCAAGATAATGATGTTGGAAGCAAATGTTCCTCAGATGTTCTGGAAAGAAGCTATCAGCACTGCAGTCTACACTCTAAATCGAGTTCAAATCATAAACAATACTGGTAAGACCCCCTATGAACTCTGGTTTGGCATCACTCCTACTGTGAAATATTTCAGAGTATTTGGTAGCAAGTGTTATATTAAAAGAGATGAAGATCTAGGAAAGTTTGATGCTAGAAGTGATGAAGGAATTTTCTTGGGTTACTCCACTCAAAGCAAAGCATACCGGTGTTACAATAAGAGACTGAGGAAGATGATAGAAAGCACTAATGTGAAAGTTGATGTAGGAATTGAGAAGCCCTCAAGATTTTATGAGTTTGATGAAGATGACCAAGACGGTGTTCAGGTTCAAGGAACTCAATCCTCTCCGGTAAGTCAGAGTCAGCCTGATCCGGTAAATCAGGAAGTAGAGATAGGTTTGAATGAGCTTGATCAAGAAGCAGCAGTGCAGGATACTCCCAAAATTCCAAGGTATGTAACACTGAACCACTCT
Organism: Cunninghamia lanceolata; assembly: GCA_027924645.1. Lineage (NCBI taxonomy): Eukaryota > Viridiplantae > Streptophyta > Pinopsida > Cupressales > Cupressaceae > Cunninghamia > Cunninghamia lanceolata. The sequence continues at coordinate 4,098,764 of BSBN01001185.1, read as the reverse complement.
GAAGATCAGATCATAGGTGACAGAAGCAAAGGTGTGCAAACTAGAAGGAATGTTGCTCAAAATTAGGATGAATGTTGTCTGATTTCAAATATTGAACCCAAAACAATAAATGAAGCCTGCAATGATGAAAACTGGACCAAAGCAATGAAAGATGAATTAATGCAAATTGAGAAAAATCATACTTGGGATCTTGTTCCCAGACCTAGAGACAGGAATGTGATTGGAACCAAATGGGTCTTCCGGAATAAATTAAATGAAGCTGGTGAAGTAATCAGAAACAAAGCTAGATTGGTCTGCAAAGGCTACTCTCAAATAGAAGGAATTGATTTTGAAGAGACCTTTGCTCCGGTGGCAAGAATTGAAGCAGTCAGATTATTTCTTGCATTTGCTACCTTTAAAAACTTCAAGGTATATCAGATGGATGTCAAGTCTGCCTTCCTAAATGGTGATCTGGAAGAAGAAGTTTACATTGAACAACCGGATGGATTTCAATTGTCTAACAATGATGATATGGTCTGCAAGTTGAAGAAAGCATTGTATGGATTAAAACAAGCCCCAAGAGCATGGTATGAAAGGTTGGATAAACATCTTGTGCAGATTGGATTTAGCAAAGGTACTGCTGACTGTAACTTATATTTCAAAATTGATCATGAAAACATTTTGATTGTTGAAGTGTTTGTGGATGATATCATTTTTGGAGGAAGAGATAGTATGTGCAAAACTTTTGCAAATCAGATGAAATGTGAGTTTGAAATGTCTATGCTTGGTGAAATGAATTTCATCTTGGGTCTACAAATTACTCAAACAAAGAAAGGGATCTTCATTTCTCAGACCAAATATGTGAAAGAATTGTTAAGGAAAGTTGGTATGGAAGATTCAAAACCAATGAACACTCCCATGGCAACCGGATGTAAGTTGAGCAAAGATGATGACTCCCCAAAGGCAGATCAGACAAAGTATAGATCAATGATTGGTGGATTGTTGTATCTCACTCAGACCAAACCAGATATAATGCAGTCTGTTGGTCTTGTAGCAAGATTCCAGGCTGATCCTAAAGAATCTCATGTTATGGCAATCAAAAGAATTTTCAGATACTTGAAAGGAACAGCTGAGTATGGTCTATGGTACCCTAGAGATCCAGATTTCTCTCTTCATGCTTACACAGATGCAGATTGGGCAGGAGATGTGGATGACTGGAAGAGCACCAGTGGTGGAGCATTCTTTTTGGGGAAGAGATTGGTTTCTTGGCTAAGCAAGAAACAAGATGCAATATCTCTGTCTACAACTGAAGCAGAATACATTGCAGCAGCAGGTAGTTGCACTCAAATCTTATGGATGAAGCAGATGCTAAGAGACATTAAAGTTGAATATGAGGAGCCTATCACAATTTTCTGTGATAATTCAAGTGCAATTAATATTTCCAAGAATCCGGTATTGCACTCTAAGACTAAGCACATATCTATCAAGTTTCACTTTTTGAGAGAACAAGTGAACAAGGAAGAAGTCAAGCTGGAGTATGTTCCCTCCAAGGATCAAATTGCAGATATCTTTACTAAACCTCTTCCCAAGGACTCTTTTGAATATCTCCGAGAGAAGTTAGGGGTCATGGCCCCTCCGGTGATGAACTAGGATGCACTGATGTGCATCAGTCCGGTGGATATCACAGTCATATCTTGTGATCCGGATTGATGATGGGGAGCTGCTACTAAGGGGGAGTAGCTGGTATGATTCTGATGTGTTAAAATTGCAAGTATGAGCCCTTTGCCATTGATGTCAAAGGGGGAGAGAAGACATGTGAAAAACAAGTAGCTAATGATTAAAGGGGGAGCAGTAAATGAGGAGGAGAAGTTCTTGTCTTGATGGTTTTTCACATCATATGTTGCCATCAATGACAAAGGGGGAGATTGTTGCATGTATGAGGTGAACCAATGTTGTCATTGATGTCAACATACTCATATTGCATTGACAAGAGGGATTTGATGAGCAGTTTGCTGAGGATATTGAGAAAATTAGCCTCAGTCAGGAACAGTGAAGAACAATGACAAGAAGAAGGCAAATGTATTGTATAGGATGCGAACCGGAGGATGCAGATTAAAGGGTTTGTATATATGAGTCTTGAGATGCTTCAGTTAAGATTTTAGAGGTCCGCATGAAGATCTGAAGGAGCTGTGGCTGTCGGTGTAGAACCGGTTCCGGCAAGTGTTCAGAGGTGACAGTGGATCACAGAAAGGTCCGGTGAGGTCCAGAACTGTATAATCCCAATCTGTAGATTGGAAGGAGTGTTTAGGATGTCCTTGTGATGTGTCATCTCAAGTTGTGTATGATTTGGAGGTCCGGAAGTACCTTTTGCATTATGACAGTGGCGATAGACAATGTTCTTGAAGTTCCAGATGAGGAAGAGAAAAGATTCCAATACGTAGAGAAAGTGCGGATGTACCTGGTCATTTAGGCAGGCTTGTGAAGGTTCTTGAATCATGTTGAGGTTGTGTTGTTGGTCCACATTGATAGGAGAGCCCAGAATTGAAGATATTCTTTCGGATGAAGTTCTTGTTCAGACTAGCCGACCGGATGAGTTGTTCATCCTGCGAATGTTCTTGTGGTGGCCGACCAGATGTGTTATTCATCTTGTGAATATTCTTATGGTTGATTGCCGACTTAGATGATTGTTCCTAAGTCGATGTCTTGTATAAATAAAGGTTTGTGAGTTCATTTGAAGTGTGGACTTGTGTGGATGAGAGTGGTGTAGCGAAGAGAAGTGTGGAAGGCAAAGCAGAGGTTTTTGGGCTTAAATGGAACTGATCCAGACATGGTAAAGGTGTCATTCTCCAGTTCAAGACCATGATTCTTATCACTTTGTAGACAGTGTGTCTCCTTGTAGGCAGTGTGCCTCTTTGTGAGCAGTGTGCTCGGGCAGTGAGCCCTAATTGGCAAGTGCCATTCTTCTTCTTATTCTTTTAACAGAGAATAATCCTTGGGTTAATCACCCCATGGTTTTTCCCTTAACCAGGTTTTCCACATCAAAATCTTGTTGTTCATTGTGTTGATGTTTATCTACTCTTGTGTTTGTGCATTTTACTTTCATGGATGATTAATTGATATGCTGTTAACTAACAAGACGAATCAAGTGTTTGAAATAGAAAGCAATTTTGTATACAACTGATTCACCCCCCCCTCTCAGTTGTATGCCCTAGATCCAACAAGACTTGATGGTGCATCTAACTTCACCTCTTGGAAGTTTAGAGTTCTTATTACATAGGAAGAGAATGATATTCTTGAGTTTGTAGAGAGCGAAGAACGTAAACCTTCTAATGAGACTGAGAAAATTAAATGGAGGAAGAATGGTACAAAGGCCAAGAAGATCTTGGTTGATTCTGTGAAGGATCACCTTGTGCCTATCATCTTCAAGTTGAAGACGGCTAGAGATATGTTCAAGACTTTGAAGGTATTATATGAGATCAATAACACCAACAGAGCTCTTGCCTTGATGCAACAGCTATATCACATCAAGATGGCTAAAGGAGATTCCATCATCTCTTTCTTCATGAAGATTACTGAATTAAAGGATCAACTATATGCCATTGGAGATATAATTGAAGATAGAGACTTAGTCATGCTGGCACTTAACGCTCTTCCTCAATCTTGGGAGCCCTTCATCCAAGGTATCAGTGGAAGATCTAAGTTACCAAAGTTTGATCGACTTAGATTTTATTGCATTCAAGAAGAATCAAGACTGGTAGCAAGAGGTAATGGTCGAAGCTCTCTCAATGAAGAAAATCAAGTTCTTGCTACTCAAACTTCTAGAAGGAAAGGAAAAGAATGGAGAAGAGGAAACTTTAAGAGAAATAGAGATAGGAATTTAGATGCTACCCCTAAATCAAAGAAGAAGAAGGATCTCTCCCATATTTAGTGCTTTAGATGTGACAAGTATGGTCACTATGCTAGTGATTGTCCAACAAGACCAAAACCACATGCCTCTACTGCAAATGTGTATGATGTATATCCTCAGGAGGAATCAAGAGATAACTCAAGTGGATTCCTATTCATCTCTGCCCTATCAAGCAATGTTCCAACCGATAGTAGCACATGGTTGATTGATAGTGGTGCTTCTTGTCACATTACAGGTTATAGAAAACATCTTTCAGACTTAATAGAAAGAGAAAACCACCTTCAAGTTATAATTGGAGATGATGCATGCTATTTCGTAAAGGGTACTAGAGCCACCTCTCTTCACTTAGATTCTAGCATCTCTCTCCATTTGAGTGATGTCTTGTTCATACCAGGTATCAAGAGGAACCTTGTATCAATTTCAGCATTAGAATATAAAGGATATCAAGTTGTATTTTCTGATGGAAAAGTTCTTGCTTGGCCAAAGAACTCTAGCATCAATACAGCCTAAGTAATTGTTGTTCGTCAAGAGAGTCTATATAGACTTTCCACTCATTTAATTCATGCATTGATGCATGACTCCACCAGTTCAAGTGAGCTATGGCATATGAGACTTTCTCATCTTCACTTCAGAGCTCTTCCATTTATGGAGAAGATGGTTATTGGACTTCCAAAACTCAGTTAAGAGCATGATGGTACTTTTAGAGGATGTGCAATGGGTAAGAATACTAAGGGTCTTTTTCATAATAGTGAAGGTAGATCAAAATGTATTCTAGATCTTGTTCATTCTGATTTGTGTGGTCCAATGTCTGTGGCATCCTGAGTGGTTTCTTGTATTATGTAATTTTCATTGATGACTACTCCTGAAAGACTTGGATTTATTTTTTGAAATCTAAGGAATCTAAAGAAGTGCTTGAGAAATTCAAAGAATTTAAGGCTCAAGTAGAAAATTTGTCTAGAAAAAGGATCAAAGTTTTGAGATCTGATAACGGAGGAGAATACACCTCTAGAGGCTTCCACAACCTTTGTATTGAGGTAGGGATTAAGAGGGAGTTTTGTGTTCCTTACAATCCTCAACAAAATAGAGTTGCAGAAAGGAATAATAGATCCATAGTTGAGGCAACCAAAGCTATGATCCATGACCAAGGCTTACAAATCTTTCTTTGGGCAGAAGCATCCAGAATTGCAATGTATGTTCAAAATTGGAGCCCTCATTGAATATTTGAAAATATGACTATTGAAGAAGCATTTATAGGTATGAAACCTGAGGTTAGTCATTTGAGAATCTTTGGTTGTCTGGTTTATATTCATGTACCTAAAGATAAAAGATCTAAGTTATAACCATCAGGCAAGAAAGCAATGTTTGTGGGATATAGTGAGACTTCCAAGGCCTACAAGATCTACATTCTAGGGCAGAAATAGATTGAGATCAGTAGGGATGTCACTTTCAAAGAAGAAGTTGCATTCAAAAGATCCAAAGGGTCTTACATGGAGATAGACAATGAAGAACATGAGACATCTCATGATTCAACTTTTGAGATTTAGAGGGAGTCTACTAAACCAAAAGATGCTAGTGATCTAGCTGATCCTATAGAACCAACTGATCGACTTAGAGATATTGCAATAGTACGAAAAAGGCCTTGACAAACCATGCAAGGGGAGGAAAAATATGCAGCTCCTCGAAGATCTTTTAAAGAAAGCAAGAGACCTTAGAAGTTCTCAGATTATATGGTATTGATGAGTCACATCATTGATTCTGAACCTTCCAATTTTGAGGAGGCATCCAACCAACAGGTATGGAAAGATGCAATGACAGAAGAATTTTAGTCCATCATCAAGAATGTTGTTTGGGATGTTGTACCTAGACCTGAAGGGAAATCTGTTGTATCTTCCAAGTGGCTTTTCAAGATCAAACATGCAACTGATTAAAGTATTGAGAAATATAAAGAAAGATTTGTGGCTAGAGGAATCTCTTAGAAAGAGGGAATAGATTATGACGAGACATTTTCTCCAGTTGCTCGTTATACATCCATCAAGACTATTATTTCTATTGCAGTAGCTAAGGGATGGAAACTACATCAGATGGACGTGAAGACAACATTCCTTCATGGTGTAATTGAAGAAGAAGTATACATTGAGCAACCAGATGGATTTGTCATTCATGGGCAGGAATCTCATGTTTGTAGACTAAAGAAGGCTTTGTATGGCCTTAAGCAGGCTCCTTGTGCTTGGTATGAGAGGATTGATCGATACTTGGTGAGCCTAGGCTTCTTCAAGAATGATGCAGATTCACATATTTACTTTAAGGTAAGTGATGGTGAGGCTCTAATATTAGTTCTTTATGTTGATGAATTATTCCTTATTGGAGAAGAACATCTCATTGCCAAATGAAAGAAAGAGTTAACTTCTGAATTTGAAATGAAGGATTTAGGTCTTATGCATTACTATCTAGGGTTGGAGGTAGGGCAGAGACCCAATGAGATTATTCTAAGTCAAGGGAAATACACCATAGATATCTTGAAGAGATTTGGGATGATGGATTACAAATCTATGTCTACACCGATGGAAACAAATTTGAAGAAATTGAGTGAGTCTACTACTAGTTCAGATATGGTAGATCCCACCATGTTCAGGGAGTTGATTGGATCATTGATGTATCTAGTCAATACTAGACCAGATATTTTCTATGCAGTGAGTGCCCTTAGTCAGTTCATGTGTGAACCAAGGCAAATTCACCTAGTTGCAGCCAAGCATATCTTGAGATACTTGTGTGGTACAGTTGGATATGGCTTGAAATATGCTTCTAGTGTAGATCTAAAACTACAAGGCTACTCTGACTCTAATTGGGCTGGGAGTATAGCTGACATAAAGAGCACCTCTAGATGTTTCTTTATCTTGGGGTCTATAATGATTTCTTGGTGTAGCAGGAAGCAGTCTTTAGTAGCACTAAGCACTGTAGAGGCCAAATATATTACAACATGTGTAGCATCTCGAGAAGCAATGTGGCTTCAAAATCTCCTTGCATATTTGTTTGGAAAATCATTGGAGCCTACTATTATTCATTGTGACAATCAAAGTTGTGTGAAGCTATCTATCAATCCAGTGTTCCATGATAGAACAAAACATGTGGAAATCAAATATCATTACATTAGAGATACGGTATTAAGGAAAGCTATTCAACTGAGATACATTTGCACTGATGATTAGACGGCTTATATTCTCACCAAGCCTCTCTCCAGAATGAAGTTTGTGCAGTTTTGAGACAAGCTTGGAGTTGTGGATAATGAAGCCCTCGCTGATAGGGAGTCTCAGCATTAGTGATTTTTGTTATCTGATATAATGCATTCCATTTCTGAGTTAGGAGTTGTGGTTCTTTCCACCCTCTGGGAGTAGCCATGATGGATGTCATGTAGAGTGACTCCATGATGATGTATCTTTTCCACTAATGGGAGTAGCCATTGTGGACATCACATTGAGAGACTCCATGATGATTCTATTGTACTTGTGTTTATCCACCATCTGGGAGTAGCCATGGTGGACATCATGTTGAGTGACTCCATGACGACATCACGTTGAGTGACTCTGTGATGGGCACTTGTACACTAGTTTTCTTCCACTCATGGGAGTGGCCATGGTGGACATCATGTTGAGTGACTCCATGATGATATCATGTTGAGAGAGTCTGTGATAAATTCTTCTCACTAATGGATGTAGCCATTGTGGGTGTCATGTTGACATGTCTGGAAATATATCTCCCTAGCTAAGAGGGAGTGTTGATGTTATTGTAGCGTTAGGAGATATGAAGAGACATCATATGAAGAGAGACCATAGAAAGGGACACTATATGAGTCATTGATGCATATGAAGAGTCATATTGATTTGTATATACATAAGACAATATTCTTTCATTTGAGTATTAGTTTTATTCATCAAATTAGTCCTATATTTAAGTCAAGTTGTAAGCAGATTTCTATTTTTTTTATTCAATATATAAGAGATATATTTGTCTGGGTTTTTTCTCCCTCAAGAAGGAGGGTTTTCCTAGGGTACCTCTATGTTAAAGTGTTATCATTTCTATATTTCTATTTATTTCAATTCTGATCATAAAACTAACATCTTACATTTGTATTCACTTTTTCCTTCATGATATATCAAGCATAGACTCTATGTAATGTAAAGCTTGTATACACTTTTTGGCATGATGACGGAGCCCTATGTGGAGGAAGTAAGTAGTTTTAGAGGCTTTAGAGAAACCAAAGATTTGCATGGGCTGACGGGATGTAGCAATTACCTGGAGCGTAGAGAAGATACAGATTTGTGTGGAGCCAGAGACTTTAGGGAGACCAGGGATTTTAGGGAGGAAAGGACTTTTAGTGATGATAGAGCTTTATGTAGAGATAGATCTTGTAGAATTAGTAGAGATCTTAGGAGAAAGAGTGACCTCCCAGAACACAAAGGCTTTCATGATTTGAGAGGAGGAGGGATGACTCTATTGGGATAGGATTTTAAAATTTTCATTTAAACCTCATTTCCCACCATCACAATAAATTTTTAATTTCAATCCTATCATAAACCCAAAGGATTAAATCCTAATCCCCTGATCAATCACTCTCATTCAAAAATAAAAAGGACACATTTAATACCACTATCATTTGAAAACCATGTCATGCAAAAGACTCACAGCATATCAGAGTGACCAGCCTAGAGACCTCTCATCGACGCTCTGAAAAGGGTTAAAGATACATTAGGAGATTGGTGTGACACTTGAATGTGTCACACCAATAAAGAAACAATGAAATATAAAACACATTGATAAGTGATTGCTATGTCGAGAAGACTCATCTTGTAGTCACTTCAATAATCCAAAGACAAACAACTAGGTGTTGATTTAGGTTGATGTCAAAATATTAAAGGAACAAATAAGGTCAGAGTATCGGAGTGAGTCTTCTTGTAGTCTCTTCGACATTCCGAGCATAAAGGCATATTGAAGGAACCAAGGAATATCAGCTTGACATTCCATCAGTAAAATAACTGACATATGATTCGAGAAGATTTAGAATGTTGGAATGACTTAAGTTCTAGTCTTCCTAAAAAGCTGTCAAGAAGATGCCAAACAAAGAAAGTCATAAGAAGAGAAGTCGGGATGTCAAATGGAGGTGATAACTTGTCCCTTCGAAAAGGTGAACATGAACATAAAAAGAACATATCGAAGGGATAAACAGATGTTGATGAGACTTAACAAAATGGGATTTTGGCGTGAAATCCATTTGGGTCATAATGAAATCCTAATAACCTCCTTAAGTAGAATTTATTGGTTTGATAAGGTGACAAGACATTCCTATTGTGAGAATTTAATGTCCTCCTGATGATGTGAAACCTGCCATTAATACATAGAGCAGAGTATATCAAAAACAATTCAAAAAGAATTTTGATTCATTAAGTATACACGGGAGAAATAAGAACCCTTTACAACAATTCAACTCAAAACTCAAGTAAGTATTTTCAGCTTGCAACCTGTAGCTACTAAATCAAATTGCATATTAAATAAGTAGAATTCTCTTGCATTTTACTATGGAAGACACATCTGAAAACCCTAGAGTTAAAAGAAAAAAGTTAGATGAAAGACACCTGAATCAAGACCTGATCAACCAATGCCCAAAATCTGGTCAAAGGCCTAGAAGAAACACTCAACTAAATCTAAATACAAATAAGTTGGAAGACATTTACAAACATGTAGGGGATGTATGGACACCCATGAGAGGTTATGACCTCTTCATATATCACTACAAGAGAATGTATAGGAGAACACTAGTGTCAGACCCCTGGAGAATGAATTTAGGAAAAACTTATAATGCCTAATGTGTTCATAAATGTTGAATTTTTGAAAGTCATAGCTAAAATCTACAATCCTTAGATCCTTAGAACCACGTGGTGGATTTAAGAGATGGAACACATTTTTTCCTTATCACTAGAGACTATATATCAATAGTCTTTCAACTGGATTGTAGCTTTGATGTGAAGTCCAGACTCTGAGATTTTTAAAGAGTATTTCCAATACACCTATTACTCTGTGTGTCAATTGATTGGAGTTGAGGCTTCCCTGTTTATGGAGATTGCTCCTATGGTTTTAACTATTGATGTGTAGAGTCAACAAGCATTGTGTTTTGATTATGATGAATTTTTGGCTAATGCCCTTCATAATGAATTAGTCTCCTTGAAGGAAGGGGGTTGTAAGTTTAGTCACTATTCTGTACTTATGCACCTTATCTTATATGAAGGGCATAATTCTTGAATGTGGAGTGAATGTCTAAGAGTAAGAGATTTAGACAAGAATGGTGACATTAAACATGTTCACATGTGGACTGCTATCTGGTATAACAAGTGTGAGAGGTCTCATTACCTCTATTTTGAAGAATACTTTGTGAAACCTGTCTATAAATTGTTAAGCCACCATTGTGACAAAAACTTGTCACCAGAAATATAGAGATTTCGAAGGCCAAAGGACAAGTATGAGGAAGAAAAGTTCAATTAAAATTGGGGTGACCAGTACTTCTACACTGATTGCACAAAGATAAGGGTATTTGGATTTGAAGCCCCCTCTCTTGTTGCCTAAAACTTGTCCAGTCAGGATTGCTTACTTAGAAATTGTGAGACAACTTGCCTAATCAGATTTCATGCATTTAAAAGGTTGCAATAAACAATCTTTCATGCCTGGGGCATTGTTTTTTGGAGACTTCACTGCCATGTCAAATAAAGGATATCATTTAACTGAGAAGAGATTGGAGTATTTTAGGTTGCTTGCAGGAAATGCTAGAGAGAATTTTGACCCAGAGAATTTTATATGCACATTCAAAAACAAGAAGAAGTTGAAAAGGTATAATCATGTGTTGTTTGTTGATGATGACCTAATTAGAAACCAAGATGAGCACAATGCAGTTGAAAGAAGAAGCCTATACCACAAGATAATGTTGGCGAGGCTTGGAGGGTAGCCAGAACCCTAGTTACAGAGGTGCTTTTATGAACTTAAATGATCATGTCAATAGGTTAGATGCATTAATTGAAAATGCTTCAGAATTGACTGAAAATGTTCCTCCTCATATCTTTGAAAGAAACGGAAGAGTTGTCAGAGAAACACAGGCAAAGGATGAAATCCCAATGGCTCATTTGTCTCCTCAACCAACTCCTCATATTTCTTTTTGATGTTGAAGAAGGGGAAGGGGAAAATAAAGACTTGCAAGCATCCTGGCCCCTTATAGAAGAATATGAACCTCCAAAGGAAAGAGAAGAGGTTGAAAAAGAAACCTCTGATGAGCTAACAGAGCATGTAAGGTATCTGGCAAGTAAAAAATTCATTACAGATGATTAATTCATCAAGACAAGTCATTTTTATACGAGTATAAGGAAAGTAGGCTAGAGAAAGAATGAAAAACATCACTCTTGAAATCCAAGATGAAGTTCTGCAAGAGCTTCAGTTAGAAATTGATAAATCCATGGAGGATATGACTCCTGAAAAGGGAAGGGAATTGCTCTAGGAAGCAGGAGTGATATTGGTACTTGGATGGGATATGACTTTTGTAATTTTGTTTGACACTTTTAGAAGAAACCAGGACAAAAAGATGCATCTTAGGATTGAGGCCCTAGAAAAAATCAAATCTAGATTGGGGCATGATCCTAATAAGCAAACAATGTTAATATGGTTACTATTTGCCCAACACACAAAAAGGCTCAAGTTATAAGCAATCCTAATGAAGTCTTTGGTCACCTAATGATTCAAAGGGTTGAAGAAGTAGAGCCTATTGAAATTGCCAACCTAAATGTAAATGTTACAAGATTCACCAAGGCATAGATTAAGTAGCTGGTAACGAGGAATAATGGCCCTATGTGGCAGAAAATGCAAGGCTCAGGCAAGAAATTGCCATCTACAAAGATAAATTGCCCTGATCTAGTAGCTATTCACCATACCTAGAAGCTGACAAGAGGGTTATAGAAACTAAAGGAAATGCTAATTATTGGAAGCTTAAAACAAAAAAAATTCAAAAGAGAAGTGAATAGTTGGAAACTGAATTGAAAATGGTCAAATACAATATGGCTTCCGAATTGATTCAAAAAGATTTGACAAAATGATGGAAAATAGTGATAAAGTTTGTGACTTGCATAAGAGGACTCGCTAGATGTATCAAGAACACAAAAAGCTGCACCTTAGGATGTTGGAAACGAAAGAAATTTTCAATGCTAAATCTAATATTGAAGAGCAAGTGTTCAAGGAACATGATGACTTGATCAGTGAACATGATGACTTGATCAGTGAACATGAAATATTTAATGTTATATTAACAAAAGACTTGAATGACTTCAACCAACATCATGACATGGCATTTCAAATTTTTTTCAATACTGATGGGAGTTTGCGAGATGAGGACATTTGGAAAAATGAATTGAATGGATTATTTCCACCACTACTTGAGAATATAAATAATGAAGAAAGGGTGAGAGGGAACACTTATATATGTTTGGGAAAAATATTCTCCATGGAGTTAATTATGAATAATCTAATCTCCATAGATACTTGTGCTGATCAAGAGTACATCGATCATATGGGTCAGTTAAATTTGTTCATATCTAGGATAGTATAAGGAGGTGGCTGCAATACGATTTTTCATACAATGTGCAATGAAGACACATCAATCTATATCATGGAGAGAAGGATGATTTTGCCTCACGTATGGGTCAGGGATCCCTCTATGATGATTAATGGAGCACATAATTTGATCTCTGCATATGCTTCTATTCTCTTTCTATTTCTTAATTATGCACTAGTTACCTGAAGGGATGTAATTATGAATGGACACAATGTTTAGGGCTGAAGCTTGTATGCATACTATAAAATAGGATACCAAGGCCATTTTGAAATTCATTAGATATCATCTCATCTCATCTATTTTATAGACATATATGCAAGATAAAAGCAATACTTGGAGAATCTATTTATATCTATCTATGTTTTAAAACTAGTATGAATTTCTTAATTAATAAAAAGAATCAGAGTTATTTGGTGGATCCAAAAATTGACATTCAATTGTTATGTTGATGTTAATATTTATGAGTTACATGATTGTGTCCAGAGTGGTTTCTCAAGTAATTTAAATTAATATATTAAGGATATCATTAATTTTTCAGTACACATTTGTTGTTTTTGTATGATCTGGGTGATTGGTTTCTGTCAGAAGTTGATTTAAGTCTTGTTGAATAGGCTATGTTTATTGGTCTCTGCCCAGGGTTAAAATACTTTGAACAAGCTATCTTAGTTGGTTTCCTTCCTATTAGAATTAAAATCCTTTCTCTTTGTCATATCAATTTGGGAAAATATCATTGGGATTTGATAAGAAGAATCTTGCATCTCAACATTCTTGCACATCTATCCAAAATATAGACTTGCACAAGTGCCTAACAATCTGAGTTAAGTCAATGTAAAGATCCAATATACCATTGACTCTTGATCTCTTTGCCCAATAGATAAAACAATGGTCTTACTCATTATAAAATTTTATACCTTACTCATACTTGCAAACCTTAGCCTTTGAAATACCTTCAAACCTTACATTTACTTCACACCCATTTGCCATTGTGAAGGTCAAATTAAGTCTCCACTAATCATTAAGGTATACCCACCTAGGTCTAGCAGAGTCTGAAGTGAAGGGGATTTTAGCCATATCTGCCTTGTGTCATTAGCAAAAAACATTAAGAGAGCTTGGCAACCTCTTAGGGTGAATGACCTGCATTTTTGTGAATTAACAAAATTGGCGACTATACTGGGGATAAACAAAAAAAAAAACCTGGTACGAGACCATAACATTAGAGTCAAAAACTTAAAAGGCATAACTCTGCTACTCAAAAGAAAACCCAAAAGATAAATTAGTCCTCTTAAGTGAGGGGGCGGCTCTATACAAACTACAAATCATTTTATATCTTTGAGTGTCATAATCCCTTAACATGGATGGTAGGAGATCTAAAACTGATGGTAAAAAAATGCAATAATCCCTAACTTTAAAAGCTCCTATTAAGAAAACTGGGATATCAAGTCAATCCTAATGTATTAATAACCAAAACACCCAAGAAAATACCTCAGAATAGCCAATTGTAACTCATAATAGCTTCACTCTCTTACATGAGTCAAATGAATTTCAATCCAACAGTTATCATGATCATGATGGATCTGATAATATCCTAGACCAGTACAGGCCTGACCCTCAGAAACAACTTGAATATGACACCCAGATTATGAGGGAAATAGAACAAAGTCAGGGAGAATATGATTACAAGATTTCATTACAACAAGGTGAAGAAGCTCAACAAGAGTGCATGGATCAGACAACCTCTACACAAATTCATAATAGTCCACAAAAGTATATGAGGAATAAGGATGAAATGCAACAAGATTTGCTCAAATTATAGGAGGAACTTGAGCTAGCCAAGTTAAAAGAGGAAGAAGAATGTTTGAAACAAGAACTACAACAAGTAAAGAATAGAACTAAAGTGGCTAGCTTAAAATATGTACCCCCTCACAAGCAAGGAGGGTATGCTCTAACAAACACCCAACAAAAGTCACATCAGAATGCTGGTAGTTCACATATACCTCATGGAAGCCATGCCCAAAATGTTCCACCCTAAAATACAAGACCATGAAATACTCATAATGTATCCCATCATATACCTAACCCTTACCCACCCCCTGGCCATAGACATATTCCATCAAAAAATCAAAATGTGAACCCACGTCCTAATGTACAATAGCATCATACCCATAATTAGTATCAACGAAATCAACTACTTCATAATCAATACCAACCAAACGAACAATTATAAGGACCTCTTAACATCAATAGATACATGCAACTTGACTTTTCTTGATATCAAGTATGTCCTAACCCTATTGATAATGATCTAAGGAATGCTCTCCCAAAATTTGTTAGGAACAATGCCATCTTTGTAGATGAGCACATTAGAAGTTTTGAAATAGTCATGGATAATTTTGAAGTGTAATATGAAGATGTTATGATGAAATTATTCATGATATCTCTTGTTGAAGATGCTAGGGATTGGTGCAAGAATCCACCTGATGCATCAATTTGTTCTTATGAAGATTTCAAGGACCAATTTAAGGAATAGTGTGGGAGCCAGTTTGATCCAAATTTTGTTTTCCATGAATTGACAAGTATCTAGAAGAACTATAATGAATCTGTGGTTGATTTCAACCAAAGATTTTCAAAAATCTATCATAAGATCACATTAGAATTGAAGCCTCCATATCATATGGCCCTGGCTTTGTACTTAAATACTTTTGATCCTAAAACTAGATATGAGCTCAGAAACAAAGCTCCTATGATGTTTCTAGAAGCTCAGAATGTAGCCATTAGTATTGAAAATAATAGGAGAGCAGCTGGGAAGCTTGGGAAAAGAGACAATCCAAAAATCCTACCCAATACAAATAACAGTCAAACAAATCTAGTAAATTATTATAAGAGTGAAAGGCCTAGATTGCATGACATGCCTTATAACACAAATTGGAAAGATGGAAGGCCTCTGGACAACAGGTAGAAGAATAATTTCAAAGAAACTTCTGACCCCCTAAAGAAACATGGGACACATGTAGCAAATAACACTCCATGGTGTACTACATGTAATCTTCCTCACTTACCAGAATATTGTGTGGTAGCTAAGTCATTGCAGGAAAATGAAATACCTTATGATCAAAACATAGATGAGCATACTATAAATTTGGTTGGATTAAAACCTCACTCAATAGATGAAGAATATTCATTTGATGAAGATGGGTTTGAGTATGATGTGAATAATTGAAGATACAGTATTAACATGGGTGAACAAGAAGTTTTTTTTCTGATCAAGAAGATGACTATGAGGAAACCATCCCTATACCACATGTTACCTTGTAGTTCCAATTAAGAACACCCATTGACGAAGAAAAGAAAGCCCTTATAGGTGCTACTATGGCTCAAGATAGAAATAATTATAACCTGAGGAATATGACTATGAATGCAGACCAAGGGACACCTAGAGGTCTATTCATCAAAGAAATAGATCTCAAAAAAGGGACCATGGGTGATCATAAGAAAGAAGAAAACCAGAAAGTTATACCCAAGGAATCACCCAAAATTGACCAAAATAAGGTCAAAGACAAGAACAAACAAACTAAAGAAAAGGGTCCCAAATTGGAATAGGTTACTACTACTCCTTCGTTTGATATGACTCAAGCCTTGTCCCAAATTAAAATATCAGTACCACTAATGGAGATGATGAGAATCGATGAATATAGGGACAGCATCCTCAAGTTAATTTCTGGCATACCACACCAAAATAGAAATAAAGATAGAACAAATGAGAAGGTAAATGATCTCGTACAAGAAGTTGTGAATGCCCCTGAAATCTATCTTGGTAATACCATGATAAAGAACCCAACTCAGGTAGATCCATTTTATATAACATTATTGATAAACAACAAGATAGTAAGAAATTGTATGATTGATTCTAGAGCAGCAATAAATATTATGCCAATTACTGTCATGAAAGAGTTGGGTTTATGGGTTAATACAACATATGGAAAATGTTATGCCATGGATAATAGGTCTATCCCTGTTGTTGGAGTAATGAAGGATGTCAAACTAAAATTAGCTTCATGCCTTGAGGCTACCTACATAACTGATATTACTATAATAGACACCCCACCTTACTATGGGATATTATTATCTAGACAATGGACTGCAGTAGTGGGAGGCAATGTCTAGTTAGATCTATCATATGCAACCATACCAGTAAATGGTAAAGAGGTCAAAATATACAGAGAGCCAAGATATGAGAACATTATAGAATGTATTGACCCAAGTCAAATAAATTGATTCTATGATATAGACCTTGGGGCATTCAGAATTGAGAAATCCCACCCAGAACTAGAAAATACTAATCAAATAAATAAAGAAGCCCAACTTGATAAACATTGTGTTCGGAAAATGTACTTTGATGGTGCTTGTAGCAAAAGTGGAAATGGAGCAGGGGTGTTGTTCATTTCACCAACTGGTAAGACTTTTAAATATTAATTCTTGTTGGCATTTGAATGCACCAATAAAATAGCAGAGTATGAGGCATTTCTTTTAGGCCTAAACATTGCTATAAAACATAAGATAAAGCTTCTTTCTGTATATGGGGATTCAGAATTAATCATCTCTCAAGTCAGGAATAAGTATTCATCAAAACATAAGAGGATGAAATAGTATAGGAATGTTGTCTGGGATGATATTGAACTATTTGATGCATTCTCCATAAATTGGATAGACAGATCTAAGAATATAATGGCAGATTTCTTGGAAAATATAGCTCTCAAAGGGGATGACATCACATTCGTAGGTATAACTGAAGTAGAATTCAAAGCTAGACCTGCCATCCCTGACAATATTTACAATTTGTAAGTCTTTAATGATGATAAGGACTTAATAAAATTTCTCCAATGTGAGGACCGCTATGAATCCAAACAAATTTATTTTAATGCATTTGTGGAAAAGGTTAATGGTAATGAAACCCTCTTTAGACAACAAGTAGTGCAACTCAAAACAAATAAGATACCCAATGGTTTACTAGCACTAGAAAGAGTGTTTGATGCACAAGATAGATTCACCATGAAAAATGTTTCAGTAAAGAAAAATGATGTTGAGGAAATAAATCTTGGAACACTAATGGCTCCTAAGAACATATATATTGGAAAAAGGCTAAATCCTAAAATTAGAACCATGCTCATTGCCCTGCTTAGAAAATACAAACATGTATTTGTGTGGTCTTATGATGACTTGAAAGCATACTAAGAAGACCTTTTTCAACATGAGATACCTCTAAAACTAGATGCTAAGCCATTCTGGTAAAAATAAAGGCCCATTAACCCTACATTAGCCCCTAAAATGCAAGAAGAACTTACAAAACTCAAGGAAGGTGGAATCATTAAACTGATTAGACATTCCTCTTAGGTTTCAAACCTAGTCCCTATAAGAAAGAAAAATGGGGAAATATGATTATGTGTAGATTTTAGAAACCTGAATGTGTCTTCACTCAAAGATAATTATCCTCTTCCTAATATGGAAGCAATACTGCAAAGAGTAACTGGATGTGAGCTATTATCCATGATGGATGGATTTTCAGGATACAATCAGGTGAAAGTTAAAGAATCAGAACAATTTAAGGCTGCCTTCACCAGACCATGGGGGACATATGTGTATGTAAGAATGTCATTTGGTCTCACAAATGCAGGAGCAACATTTCAAAGAGCTATGGATCTAGCATTTGCTAATCTGATAAGTGTTATTATGGTGGTTTATCAAGATGACTTAACAACATATTCCACAAAGGCTGAGGACCATTGTGAACACCTTGAAGAAAATTTCATTAGAGCTTTAGAGTATGGCATCTCATTAAATCTAAAGAAATGCCATTTTGTTGTAACAGAGGGTAAATTGCTTGATCATATAGTTTCAAAGAGTGGAGTAAGAATTGACCCTAAGTGAGTAGAAGCCATTGACAAAATCCCAATTCCAAAGAATGTAAAAAGCCATACAATCCTTCTTTGGTTAGATTAATTTTGTCAGGAGATTTATACCAAACTTCATAGAAATAGTTAAACCTATCTCCAAAATATTGAAGAAAGGTGAAAAAGTGGATTGGGTAATAGAGGTTGTGGATGCATTTGGAGCTATTAAGAAAGCAATTAAAGAAGCTCCAGTACTGAAATCTCCAGAATTTGAAAAACCATTTAAAATATTTTCTTTTACTTCATTTCACACTGTGGATGTAGTAATGTTGCAAAAGAATAAAGAAGATTTTGAGCAACCTATCTCATTTTTCAGCAAGTGACTTCAAGGGGTAGAATTAAAATATGATATAAAAGAGAAACAGGCTTATGCCTTGGTGAAAGTAGTTAAAGCATTCAGGCCTTATTTGGTTGGAGCTCAAATAATAGCCCATGTGCCAAACGTTGTGGTAAAAGATGTGTTTGTTCGAAATGAATTCACTGGATGAAGATGCAGGTGGATTAATAGAGTCCAAGAATTCAATATTGACATTTAGATAATCAAACTAGTTAGGGGACAAGGTCTAGCAAAATTAATGGCTGAGTCAACTTTGGAAGCAACACAAATTTATAACATGAATGAAGAAAATAATGCTATTGCAAGCATTGAACATACCTCTTGGTACTGATATAATGTATTATTTAAAGAACATGAGGTGTCCCCCAAGCTTGAATCATAATTAAAAAAAGAACATTAAAACTCCATGTCTTGAAATATGTTTTTGTGGAGGGCAACTTGTATTGGAAAAACTGAGATGGTGTCTTGTTACTATGCTTGGATAAGGTACAGGCAGAGAAAATGCTGCAGGAGATGCATAAAGGTGTATGTGGAGGGCATTTCTTAGCCAAAACCACTACCCATAACATATTAAGATTTGGATATTATTAGCTTGAAGTTTTTAAAGATACCCACAACTTTGTAAGGAGATGTGAAGCTTGCCAATGATATTCTGGAAAACTCAACTATCAAGGAGCCTTACCACTCAAACCAATGCAAGTGGAAGCTCCATTTCACCAATGGGGACTTGATTTTATAGAGGAAATTGCATAAAGGTCTAGTGGTGGACATAAGTGGATTTTGGTAGCCAGTAATTTCTTCACCAAATGGATAGAAGCTATTCCAACAAAACAAGCTACCAACAAGGTTGTGATAAACTTTCTTTTGGAAAATATTATCACTAGATTTGGAGTACTAGTAAAAATCATCACAGACAATGGCATGTGCTTTAGGTCGACATAATTTAAGTCATTCTGTGAGTCTTATGGTATAACAATCTCATATGCTTCACCATACCATCCCCAGGCCAATGGACAAGTAGAGTCCAACAATAAAAGTATCATCAAAATAATAAAAAGAATGTTGGAGAATAATAAGAAAGCCTAGGATTCAAAATTAAGACTGGCTCTATGGGCATGTAGGATCACATAAAAAGGGCCACAGAAACATTCCCATTTGAGTTGGTACATGGTGCATAGGCTAGACTACCCATGCATAACCTTATACCGATATATAAGTTTATTCCTCAAGAAGATTTGGATATCCTTGAGCCCATGGAAGAAAGATTGGAACAATTAGCTGAACTAGATGAAATTAGAACAAAGGCTCAGAAACAAAATCAAAAATTGTAGTTACAAATGAAATATCTCTTTGACAAAAGGACCAAGGAAAGAAAATTCAAGGTGGATGATATGGTCCTTATCTGGAATGCTAGTGAACAAGATAAAGGGAAGCATGGTAAGTTTGAGGCATTATGGATAGGCCCATTTGTCATCACTAGAAACTATGGTAAAGATTCTTATTACTTGTAGAACACGAGAGGTGAAGAATAGGAATTGCCAGTGCATGGACAATTCCTTAAACACTTCTTCTCATAAGATCTTTCCATGCGTGTAGTATATTTAAGAAGAACAAGAAATTGCCAGTGCATGGACAATTCCTGAAATATCTTCTCTCTAAGATTTTTCCATGCACAATAGATTAAGATTCCACTTCCATACCCCACCTCCATCAATCTGCATCCTAGAGAGTGATTCTGGATTGTTGTAATGACCTCATGACCATTCATCCCTAGACAGATCCATCGTTAGGACATGATTCTAAAAATTTCATTTAAACCTCATTTCCCACCATCACAATAAATTTTCATTTCATTCCTATGATAACCCAAAGGATTAAAACCTAATCCCCCTGATCAATCACTTTCATTCAAAAATCAAAAGGCCACATTTAATACCCCTATCATTTGAAAAGCATGTCGTACAAAAGACTCGCGACATATCAGAGTGACCAGCCTAAAGGTCTCATCGATGCTCCGAAAAGGGTTAAAGATATGTCGGGAGATTGGTGTGACACCTGAATGTGTCAAAGCAATAAAGAAACAATGAAATCTAAAACACATCAAGAAGTGATCACCATGTCAGGAAGACTCATCTTGTAGTCACTTTGATAATCTGAAGACAAACACCTAGGTGTTGTTTTGGGTTGATGTCAAAATATAGAAGGAACAAATGAGGTCAGAGTATTAGAGTGAGTCTTCTTGCAGCCTCTTCAACATTTCAAGCATAAAGACATATCAAAGGAACCAAGGAATACTAGCTTGACATTTCATCAGTAAAATAACTAACATATAATTCAAGAAGATACAGAATGTTAGAATGAATTAAGTTCTAGTCCTGCCAAAAAGCCATCAAGAAGATGCCAAATAAAGGCATAAGAAGAGAATTCAGGATGTCAAAGAGAGGTGATAACTTGTCCCTTTGAAAAGGTGAACATGACAATAAAAATAACATATAGAAGGGATAAACAGATGTCAATGAAACTTAACAAAATAGGATTTCAGCATGACATCCATTTGGGTCATAACAAAATCCCAATGACTATAAAAAATAATAAACTCCTTAAGTAGGATTTATTGGTTCAATGAGGTGACAAGGCATTCTTGTTGTGAGAATTTAATGTCCTCTTGAGGATGTGAAAGCCTCCATTAATTCATAGAATAGAGTATATCAAAAACAATTTGAAAAGAATTTTGATTCATTAAGCATACACGGGAGCAATGGGAAGCCTTTACGACAAATACAACTCAAAACTCAAGTAAGTAGTCTGATCTCATAACTTGTAGCTAATGAATCAAATTGCATATCAAAGAAGTATAATTCTCTTGCATTGTACTATGGAAGACACATCTGAAAAACCTAGGGTTAAAAGAAAAAAGTTAGATGAAAGACATCTGAATCAAGATCTGATCGACCAATGCCCAAAATCTAGTCAAAGGTCTAGAAGAAACACTAAACTAAATCCCAATGTAGAGAAGTTGGAAGACCTTTACAAATATGTAGGGGATGTATGGACACCCATGAGAGGTTATGACCTTTTCATATATCACTACAAGATAATGTATAGGCATGCACCAGTGTCGAACCCCTCGAGAATGAATTTAGGAAAACTTATAGTTCCTAATGTGTTCATAAATGTTCAATTTTTGAAAGTCATAGCTAAAAGCTACAATCCTCAGAACCACATGGTGGAGTTAAGAGATGGAACACATTTTTTCCTTGTCACTAGAGACTATATATCAATGGTCTTTCAACTAGATTGTAGATTTGATGTGGAGTTCAGACTCTAGTATTTAATTGATGAATATTATAACATGAGCAACAAATATAAAAGGTGGAGGCTACCCCTGCATAGACTTCGAGATGGAAAAAACAAACTTAAAGTGTTTATAGTGACAGAAGATCCCCCATATTTTATAGAGATGTTTGAAGAGTATTTCCAATATACCTATTACTGTGTGTGTCAATTGCTTGGAGTTGAGGCTTCCCTGATTATGGAGATTGCTCCTATGGTTTTAACTACTGATGTGCGGAGTCAGCAAGCATTATGTTTTGATTATGATAAATTCCTAGCTAATTCCCTTTATAATGAATTAGTCTCCCTGAAGGAAGGGGTAGTAAGTTTAGTCACTATGTTGTACTTATACACCTTATCTTATATGAAGGCCAAAATTCTAGAATGTGGAGTGAATGTTTGATGGTAAGAGATTTAGATTGTAATGGTGACATTAAACCTATCTAGATGTGGACTACTATCTAGGATAGCCGGTGTGAGAGGTCTCATTACCTCTATTTTGAAGAATACTTTGTGAAACCTGTCTATAAATTGTTAGGTGACCCTTGTGACTACAGCTTGTCACTAGAAATACTGAGATTTCTAGGGCCTAAGGAAAAGTATGAGCAAGGAACATTTAGTCACAATTGGGGTGACTAGTACTCCTATAGTTATTGCACAAAGATAAGGGTATTTGGATTTGAAGGCACCCCTCTCTTGTTACCTAAAACTTGTCTAGACAGGATTGTTTACTTAGAATTTGTGAGACAACTTGCCTACTCAGATTTCATGCATTTAAAAGGTTCCAATAACCAATCTTTCATGCCTAGGACATTATGTTTTGGAGACTTCACTACCATGTCAAATAAAGGATATCAGTTAATTGAGAAGAGATTGGAGTATTTTAGGTTTCCTGCAGGAAATGCTAGAGAGAATTTTGACCCAGAGAATTTTATATGCATAGTCAAAACTAACAAGAAGCTAAAAAGGTATAATCATGTGTTTTTTCTTGATGATGACCTAATTAGAAACTGAGATGATCACAATGCAGTTGAAAGAAGAAGCCTATACCATAAGATAATGTTTATTGAGGCTTGGCGGGTAGCTAAAGACCCTAGTTACATAGGTGCTTTTATGAACATAAATGATCATGTCAAGAGGTTAGATGCATTAATTGAAAATGTTTTAGAATTGACTGAAAATGTTCCTCCTCATATCTTTGAAAGAAAGGGAAGAGTTTTCAAAGAAACACTAGCAGATGATGAAATCCTAATGGCTCATTTCTCTCCTCAACCAACTCCTGATATATTTTTTTAATGTTGAAGGGGAAGGGGAAAATAAAGACTTGCAAACATCCTGGCCCCTTATATAAGAATATGAACCTCCAAAAGAAAGAGAAGAAGTTGAAATAGAAACCTTTGATGAGCTAATAGAGGATGTACAATATCTGGCTAGTAAAAAATTTATTACAGATGATAAATTCATCAAGGCTACATAATTCAAGTCCTTTTTATATGAGTATAAGGGAAAGCAGGCTAGAGAAAGAATGGAAAACATCACTCTTGAAATCCAAGATGAAGTTCTTCAAGAACTTCAATGAGAAATTAATAAACTCCTGAAAAGGGAAGGGAATTACTCTAGGAAACGGGAGCAATATTGGTACCTAGATGGGATATGACTTCTGTAATTGTGTTTAACACTTTTAGAAAAAACTAGGACAAAAAGATGCAGCTTAGCATTGAGGCCTTAGAAAAAATGAAATATGGATGGGGTATGATCCTAATAAGCAAACATTGCTAATATGGTCACTATTTCCCCCACACAAAAAGCCTCAAGTTATAAGCAATCCTAATGAAGTCTTTAGTCACCTAATGATTCAAAGAGTTGAAGAAGTAGACCCTATTGAAACTTCCAACCTAAATGTAAATGTTGCAAGATTCACCAAGGCACAGATTAAGCAGTTGGTAAGGAGGAATAATGACTATGTGGTAGAAATTGCAAGGCTCAGGCAAGAAATTGCCACCTACAAAGATACACTACCTTCATCTACTAACTATTCACCATACCTAGAAGCTGACAAGAGGGTTATAGAAGCTAAAGCAAATGCTAACTTTTGGAAGCTTTAAACAAAAAAATTTCAAAAGAGAAGTGAACAGTTGGAAACTGAATTGAAAATGGTCAAATACAATATGGCTTCTGAATTGATTCAAAAATGATTTGACAAAATGATGGAAAATAGTGATAAAGTTTGGGACTTGTATAAGAGGACTCACCAGATGTATCAAGAACACAAAAGGCTACACCTTAGGATGTTGGAAATGAAAGAAAATTTGAATGCTAAATCTAATGTTTAAGAACAAGTATTCAAGGATTATGATGACTTGATCAATGAACATGAAAGATTTAATGGTATATTTACAGAAGATTTGAATGACTTCAACTAACATCTTGACATGGCATTTCCATTTTTTTTCAATATTGATTGGAGTTTGTGAGATAAGGACATTTGGAAGATAAATTGAATGGATTATTGCCACCACTGCTTGAGAATATAAATAATGAAGAAAGGGTGACAGGCAACACTTATATATGTTTGGGAAAAATATTCTCCCTAGAGTTAATTATGAATAATCTAATCTCCACAGATACTTCCACTGGTCAAGAGTACATCAATCATATTGGTAGGATAAATTTTTTCATATCCAGGACAATATAAGGAGGTGGTTGCAATACATTTTGTTATACAGTAAGCAATGCAGACACATCAATATGTATTATGGAGAGGAGGACTATATTTCCAGACCTATGAGTCATGGATCCCTCTACGGTGATTAATGGAGCACATAATTTGATCTCTACATATGCCTCTATGCTGTTTCTATTTCTTAATTATGCATTAGTTACCTAGAGGGATGTAATTATGAATGGATGCAATGTTTAGGGCCTAAATCTTGTATGCATCCTATAAAATAGGATACCAAGGCCATTTTGAAAATCATCATATATCATCTCATCTCATCTATTTTATAGACATATATGTAATATAAAAGCAATCCTTGGAGAATCTTTTTATATCTATCTATTTTTTAAAACTAGAATGAATTTTTGAATTAATAAAAGTAATCAGAGTTATTTGGTGGATCAGAAAATCGACGTTCAATTGTTACGTTGATGTTAATATTTATGAGTTGCATGATTGTCTCCAGAATGGTTTCTCAATTTGTTTAAATTAATATATCAAGGATATCATTAATTTTTCAGTACACATTTGCTATTATTGTATGATTTGGGTGATTGGTTTCTATGGGAAGTTGATTTAAGTCCTACTGAATAGTCTATGTTTAGTGGTCTCTACCCAGGGTTAAAATCCTTTGAACAAGATATCTTAGTTGGTTTCTTTCATGTTAGAATTAAAATCCTTTCTATTGCCCATAGCAATTTGGGGAAATAAAATTGGGATTTGATAAGAAGAATCATTCATCTCAACATTCTTGCACATCTGTACAAGATACAAACTTACACAAGTGCCTAACAATCTGAGTTAAGTCAATATAAAGATCCAATATACCATTGACTCTTGATCTCTTTGCCCAATAGATAAAGCACTGGTATTAATCATTAGCAAATTTTATACTAGGTTACTCATAATTGCAAACCTTAGCCTTAGAAATACCTTCAAACCTTACATCTACTTCACACCCATTTGCCATTGTGAAGGTCAAATTAAATCTGCACTAATCATTAAGGTATACCCACCTAGGTTTAGTAGAGCCTGAAGTGAAGGGGGTTTTAGCCATATCTGTCTCGTGTCGTTAGCCAAAAATGTTAAGAGAGCTTAGCAACCTCTTAAGGGTGAATGACCTGAGTTTCTGTGATTTAACAGAATTGGTGACCCTACTAGAGATAAACACAAGAAATAAACCTCGTACGAGACATTAGTGATGATCTGGTAACATTAGTGATGATCAGGTATAGGATTTTTTCAAGAGGATTTAGTCCCCATTACCCCGTCCATGCTCGGCATCAGCCAGACAAGGTTGGCTTTGAATTCAGTTGGATCTTCACACGGACAGCGTAAGAAGGGGCATAAGTCTAAGAAATTCAAAAACCAAGAAGAAATTGCAGCAGGTCTTCAATCGACTATTGAAAAATCTTTGAGGTCGAGGATAGTGGAGTGCTCTACTAGGGTTTTTTGACTTCGGGGGATTGGCCTTGTATGCCTTCTGGCCTTGGGATTTTTGACATGGCATCTTCTTGTGGCTTTGGGACCTTTTTATGTTTGTGGTTGGCTTTATTGTGTTCTAGTGGCATTAGGGTTTCTTATTTTTTCAATTGCTGGGTCTAATTTCTTGTCTTCTGGTAAATGTAAGGTTATGCTCGTTGGGGTTTTTGGTCCTGGTGTCTCTTCCTATGTTGGGTTTTGGTTCTGGTACTGCCTTTTTTGTGTGTTTTGATGATAAGTTTTTTGGGAGGCTTCGTGGTTATTTTCTTCTGGTCTACTTCGGTTCTGGTTTTATCAATGGTTCCTTTCTATTCCTCCAGGTGCTAGTTCCCCTCATCCATTGTAGTTTCTCTCTTACTGGGCCTTTGTTAGGAAGCTGACACAACAAAGAAAAGAAAATATTCAAAGATTAATCAAATCAGAAAAACATATGCCAAGGAAAAATAGATGGAATTCTCATTGAACATAAAAATTAGTTTTACAAACAGCTATCAAAATTTATTGGTACCATAGTACAAAATTCAAACCAAAATTGTTCTAGTTATCCTCATTCAACTTGGCATACTTCAAATGTAAAACCAGAATAGCACACCAAGGTGCTTCTACTGCACAAAACCATCAAACACACTCAAAGACTCCTAAATAATAATATTACTCTTCAGAAGCTTAGCAGCAGCTACCCATCAATAGTTTCCTCTGACATGCATTAGTCCATCTCAACCAAGAAAAGGAAAATCTCTCCAAAAATAATTTTTCCCACCCCTAAAAGAGTGAGCTAGCAAAAGAAAACATACATCCACAACTCCCCATACTTGCTGTCCAAAGAAGTGGATAATAAAAACCAAATGAGTGGGAATCTTCATTACTTTCACCTACACCAACTAAAAAAAATAGGCATCCAAAACAAGAACTACCACCACTCCAAAAGAAATATAGCAAAATTTAAATCCCCCCCATGCCAGGTATACAAATGCATGTCACTGCCATTAAGAAGGAAGTGATGGTAGATAATTGACGGAGAGTAGGAGGTTAAATAGAGTTGGAACAAATATAAATGAGGAGTAATACTTTCATGTGATGCCCCTGCATCAGACACCCATGCTAGAAAGAAAATGTTTCATGAGTGTGACTCATAAACATTTGTAGATTCCATGCTCTCTCTGAATCCATATTCCCACCTTGTCCACCTGAACATTCCTTCTTACATATCCCTGCAATTTGATATCTATTCCATCCTTCATTCCTCCTCTCTTTCTTCCTCTTTTCACATAATTCATTTCCCACCAATCTACACTAAGAAACTCTAGAAAATCATAAACATTAGCTTATTGATCATCGTGAAAGTAATTAAATCCATGCGTTACCTCTTTCTTTGTTATTGCTGCAACCACTTGGTCATCATCACCCTTGGTTACAACACTATGCTCTTCCTCCTTCATACCTTCTAAAAGACAATTTCTAGCTGCAATCACTTCATCCTATGCATTCTTATCAATGTTAGTGACAAAATCAAAAGATTTATCCTCTCCAACCTGTAATAAACTATCATTAATACCAATCTCTTTATGATGCAGAGCGTGCAGCGTATTGGTGGTCACAGTCTAATGCTATTAATTGTTACGGTAATTAAACCTCTGAATCACCAAAAATGATGAACTTATGCAGCGAAGGAACCTTCATTGACCTCGTCAGACTCAATGAACCCACCGGCTCGTTGAACCATTGAACCGTTGAACCGGTTCAATGGGTGGTTCAACAATCACTAACTTTAAATATATTGTCTCCGTCACTCTGTGGAAACCTTTAACTCAACACCTCAGTGGAACCATTGAACCTTGAACCGTTGAACGAGTTCAAAGGTTCATCCAAAGGGTTTCTTCACCAAACTTCAACATGCTACTTACTTAGAACTCACTTCCTCTGAACCAACGAACCTCAAACTTTTTAGGCTCAATTCAATACAAAGGATTTCGGCCTGACTTTACTTTATCAGCGGAACCTGATACTCTTTAGCTGACAATATCCTTCACGCTGATACAACTCTCAGCCTTTATCAAACTAGCAAATCATTGAACCATTAACAATGGTTCAACTACAGGAAACTTCGACACTTCAAATTTTGCCGAACAAATAGACTTTTGTGAATTCTCCACCTAGCACATGAAGATGCTAGGATTCATCACAGCATGACGCTGATTGATCCTGTAACTGCAAAACTCATAGAAACAGAAAATGCAAAAACAAAATATAATCTAATATGTACAACCATTCCACCGATTACAGAGTAATCAACTGGTGGAATGGAAAATTCCCATCTCAGTTGTGAATCACAAATCGATTACACAAATGTAATTCGAATGTATAACAGGATTTTCTTTATTGTTATGAATGATCGATATAGATATTTGTCTTCACAACACAATTCAATCCACAATTACTATTCTCTCTAACTTCTCCTCTCCGATCTATATCTCTCTCAATCAAATCTAGACTATTTAACAGCTCACAGAGAGTAGTACTGACTGGGTTCCTAGTGGCTAGGACATAATTCCAGGTAGCTGGGAGACACAACAACTAACAAACTCAGAACTCACTAACAACCTATCATTACAACAAATTGACAGGTGTCCCTTGGGACTTACAACAAAACAACTGAGCCACAAACTATAATGACTCCAAATGGTCAACACTGACCTTATTATATTAAATATAGAAAGTGCATAAAAACTCTAGTCTTCATGGGTTGCTCCTACACCATACTCCCTGAGAGAAGAAATCTCCAGTCCACTAGAGATGAGAGTGTGAAAATCTGCTCCATGTTTCTGGATCTGTTCTTCTATCATCCAAATTGCTTCTGAATCCGGTTTCCCTTGACAAGCCACCAAATATTCCATATATTCTTTGTTCTTGGTGTTCTGTGCCAATCTGGAGTCTAAAATTTTCTACAATTTAGGTGGATCATGTTTAGGAATGTCATCAACTACTGTATCCTAGAGTGATTCTTTCTCTTTATCTATATTAGGCCTATATGGAGTTAAATCACATACATTGAAGATAGGAGATAATCCAAGATGAGAAGTTGAATTTCATAAGCATTTTGTCCACATTTCTTCAAAATCTGACATGGTCCAATCTTCCTCTGCATGAGTTTGGTATATTTACCTTTTGGGAGTCTTTCTTTCTTCAAATTAACCCATACCAAATCTCCAACATCAAACTGTACATCTCTCTTCTTTTTATCAGCATATGCTTTGTACTTCAAGGTAGTTTGCTGGAGTTGGATCTTGACTTGATCATGCACCTCTTTGATTGCTACTACAAAAGCTTCTCCATCTACACTAATAGACTCTCCTGTAGGTATATCTCTTAACTCCAAAATACCTCTAGGATGGATATCATATACTACCTGAAAAGGTGAATTTCCTGTACTCCTATTGATGGTGTCATTATAAGAAAATTCTGCCTATGATAGGATGTTATCCCATTTCTCTCCATGCTGTCTTGTCAAACATCTAAGCAAATTTCCCAATGACCGATTGACCACTTCAGTCTGGCCATCTATTTGAGGATGATAAGCTAATGAGAAGGACAAATTGGTAACAAGCTTCTTCCAAAGAGTCCTCCAAAAATGACCAATAAACTTCACATCTCTATCTGACACTATGCTCAACGACAATCCATGAATCCTCACTATCTCCTTGAAAAACAGGTCTGCAACATATGAAGCATCACAAGTAGTTTTGCATGGCAAGAAATGTGCCATTTTATTGAATCTGTCTACTACCACAAAAAAACTGTCATATCCCTTTCTTGTTCTACATAAACCTAACACAAAATCCATGCTTATGCTTTCCCATGGTCTAGAAGGAATGGGCAATGGCTGATATAAACCTGCATTAGTTGATCTCCCTTTTGCTTTCTGACAGATCACACATGTCTCCACAAATCTCCTTACATCTGACTGTAACTTAGGCCAATAGTAATGTCTCTTCACCAGATCAAGAGTCTTATCTAGACCAAAATGTCCTGCCATGGCTCCATAGTGCTTCTCCTTAATTATGCTCAATCTCATAGAACATCGTGGAATACACAATTGTCCTCCTCTGAACAGTAATCCATCTTGTATCAGAAATTTAGAATACTCCACATGATATTTGTCTCCAAAAGAAGTGCATACTTTGTAGATCTCTAAAATCTTCATCAGCATCATACATTGTTTTTAAGGAATCAATACCAACACTCTCTAGTTGAATCTGATTTATGGTTAGAGCCCTTCTGCTCAAAGCATCTGCCACCTTATTCTTGACCCCTTTCTTATGCTCGAGTGTGAAAGTGAAAGCTTGCAAAGTTTCTACCCATTTCATATGTCTGTGATTCAACTTCTCTTGGTTGTTTACGAAACTAAGGGCCTGATTATCTGTGAATACTATGAATTCTTTTGGCATTAAGTAATGCCTCCACTTCTTAAGTGACTGAACTAGAGCATGCATCTCCAAATCATATGATGAATACCTCTTCTTAGCATCATTGAGCTTCTCACTAAAAAATGCAATAGGCCTCCCTTCTTGACTGAGTACTACTCCAATTGCCATGTAACTCGCATCACATTCAACCTAAAAAATCTTATTGAAATCAGGAAGTGCAAGGACTAGCTGCTGTGCCACTTTCTTCTTTAATGTTTCAAATGAATCGTCTACCTCCTTTGTCCAAATAAATTTGCACTTTTGTCCTCCTTTTATGGTGTCGAGCATGGGTGCACAGACATGACTAAACCCTCTTATAAACTTCCTATAAAAAGTTGCTAACCCATGGAAACTTCTGACATCATTCATGGTTCTAGGAGTTGACCAAGACAGTATGGCACTTACCTTCTCTTGATTTATTTTCAGTTTGCCATGTCAGATGACAAAACCCAAGTAGATGATCTCCTCCTTTCTGAACAAACACTTGTCCAAGTTGATCATTAACTTCTCTTCATGTAACATTTTGAGGACCAGGTCTATATGTTTGAGGTGTTCTTCCCTTGTATTATTGAAAATCAAAATGTCATCTAAATATACTATGACAAATTTGCCTATGAATTCACTCAAGACCTCATTCATCAACCTCATAAATGTACTAGGAGCGTTAGACAATCCAAAAGGCATGACCTTCCACTCATACAATCCCTCATTTGTTTTAAATGCTATTTTCCACTCATCCCCTGGCCTAATCTTGATCTAATGATAGCCACTTTTCAAATCTATTTTTGTGAAATATTTGGCACCTCCTAAACAATCAAGCAAATCCTCTATCCTAGGTATTGGGAACCTATACCTGATTGTGATTTTCTTAATAGCCCTTGAATTAGTGCAAAGCCTCCAAGTGCCTTTCTTCTTTGGTGCTAGTATAGCTGGTACTGCACATGGACTTAAACTCTTGCCAATTAGGCCTGTTTCTAACAATTCCTCAATCTACCTTGCTACCTCTGTATTCTGTTCTAGTGTAATCTTGTATGCTGCCTTATTTGGTAGTGTAGATCCAGGGATTAGATCTATGCAATGACTGATGTCCCTCACAGGTGGTAGGGACCTTGGCATTCCATCAGAGATGATGCCTTTGTATTTGTCCAATAACTCTTGGACTGCAAGGTCTATGAACCTTTGCCTTTTCTCTCCCTTGACTTCTTGCTGTTGCTCCTTGTTCACCTTTAGGCATGGAATTAGAGCATATGCAACTGCTCCTTCATCTACTATTTCCTTCATGAACTGTTTCCCTTCTATCATCATCACCTTGACTTCCTTTCCTTTTGATTCTACCTCCTCCATTAATGCTTGTAATAGTGTCTTCTCACCATCCTTGGTGATTGAATAGGTGTTCCTAACTCCATCATGTTGTGGGTCAGTGAAAGAAGTTGGGTCCACTTTTTGGCCAAAAAGTGGAAGTGTTTTCCCTGATTTTCAGAATTTGTCACATTTGAACTGAACATTTGAGGCACTTAAAGATTTAATCCTAAAAAAAGTTATTAATATAAAATGTAGTAATCAGAGTCTAGTTTCCAAATATGTAATTTAGTTTAATGCCTAGATGATACAAATCAATTTTCAATAGGCATTTCTAAAAACCACTATTTAAAAGTCACTTTTTTTTACCATACCATGCACGTGTACAACCAACATAATTTGACCTAAATAAAAGTATTTTTCTAAACCCTTTTGGTAAAAGATGTGTAGAATAGTGAAGTTTGATGAGGATTTTTTTTATAATTCTTTTCCAAATAATTTTTTTTTATTAATTTTTTATTGGCCCTAATTATTGTTTTCAAAAACCCTCATGTACGGCCAACATAATTTGAGCAAAACTAATCATAAAATGATTTTTTTTTTTCATTATGTATAGAATGATGTTTAGATTGATGACATATAATTTTTTTTTCAAAAAAATTTTAAAATTAAAAGTTATTAAAAAAATACAAACACCTGTCATTTCAAGTTTTTGGACTAGTTTGCTCATAAATTAAATAATAAATAGAAAAACAAGTCTAATAAAAAAAATTACATATTTGAAAACTAGACACTATCATCTATAATAGATTTTAATTTTGTAAAAAGATTTAGAAAAAAATGTCATCAGCCATTTAGGTAAACTCAGTCTTTTCTCTTGTTCTATACTTAGAAAAAAACTTGCAGGTCCAAGGCAAGGGGTTGGCTTACCATGCCTTTCCCAAGCCTAATCTTTTAGGAACGGGTACCCGTTATAAAACGGGTAGCCATTCCTTTTGTATGGGAAAAAAAACACGCAGGCTTTTTTTCAAATTCAAATATGTTTAAAGAAACAGGTACCCATTCCTAAATGGGTATCCGTTTAGGCTCGGGCACCCATTCCTAAACAGGTACCCATTTCTAAGCAAGTACCCGTTTAGGCTCAAGCACCCATTCCTAAATGGGTACCCGTTTCTATCAAAAAAAAAAAATTTGCCCGCGACTTCCCCTCTATGTGGACCCAACTTCTTGCACTTACCCTTGTGCTTTCAAGTCATATTGCCATGGTCTTCCAAGTAGGAGATGGCAAGCATCCATCTAAGCTATATCAAACAATAACATGTCCTTGTATGGTCCAATTTGAAACTCTACCCAAGTCTGTTCTTCTACAACTATTTGCTGACCTTGAGTGAGCCATGAGACCTTATACAGGCAAGGATGTGGTAGTCTCCTAAGCTTAAGTTTTTCTACCATTTCAACAAACACAAAATTTTCAATAGATCCAGAATCAATCAGAACTTTACATACCTTTCCTCCTGCTTTACAAGTAGTTTTGAAAAGAGACTTTCTTTGTGGGGGTTCTCTGTCAAGCACCTTCATAGTGGCCATTGCTCTCCTGATCATCAAAGCTTCTCCTGTCTCAGGATATCCATATCTGACAGTATCATTCACACTCTGATAAGTGTTGGAGCTTGTCACACTTTGACAATCAGATTCTTAGATCAGATTTGTCCTCCTGTCTCCCCCTGAACTTGTTGCTTTTTTTGGACATCTACTGGCTATGTGTCCTTCTTGATTGCAATTATAACATCTAATAGCTCCTCTACCCTGAGATCTCCCTCTAAATGGTGGTCTTCTGCCCCTAAAATTTCCTCTTTGATCATAACTTCCCTTTTGAGTTTGGTTGTTATCTCCTTTGCTATTCTCCTGATTTGAGTCTCCTTGCTGTCTAAATCCATTTCCTCTACCTCTGAAAGGACTTCTTCCCCCTCTTTATTGTCTTCCTCTTCCCCTATTGTTCTGCTCTTGGCTCCTCTTTAGTTTCTCTTCCACCTTGAGTGCTATTTGGTAACACTTCTGAACTGTATCTGGATTATGCAGATTTAGGTCTTCTTGGATGGCAAATCTCAACCCATTGAGATACCTTGCTATCTTCTCTTCCTCATTCTCCTTCACCTTTGTCTTGAGACATAGTTTCATGAACTCTTCAGTGTATGAGCTGACATCTAAATCTTTCTGTTTCAAATTTTGTCTCCTCTTGTGTAATTGGATATTGTAATCCAATGGAACATAGGCTTCCTTCACTAAAGCCATCATCTTCTTCCAAGTAGCAACTCTACTTTTTCCTTCTTTCACCCGGTCATCTTGGATGAAATCCCACCAGGTTAGTGTAGCTCCTTTCATTTTGGATTGAGCTATCTTCACTCTTTGGTGGTCTGGTATTTCCTCTGTTTCAAAGAAATTGTTCAAGGAGTCTATCCACTCCATTACTGAACCAGGTTCTATTTTTCCTGCAAACACTGGCAGGTCTATTTTCATGTCCATGGTCCTCCGCTCCATGGATTTGAGGGCATTTAGTAAGGGCCTCTAGTCTGCAAGAACCTCTATCTCTTCCTGCCTAGGGATCTCCTCTTCATCCCTATCTCATTCACCAGAATCTTCTTTTCCCTTTCCTACTCTATCCCTCAACTTCTCCAACTCATCTTTCAATTCTTGATTTTGAGCACTAATTGCTTTACGATCTGCAATCTACTTTTATTACCAGGATAGCCAACTCAACATTGGTCATCCTTGCTGGGAACTCTTATGATCCCTCCTCGTCTGACATTCTATCTTCTTATCTTTGCAGAAGATACTCCTTCGCTTTGATACCACTATGATGCAGAGCGTACAGTGGATTGGTGGTCACAATCTAATGTTGTTGACTATTACGGTGATTAAATCTCTAAATCACCAAAAATGATGAACCTGCGCAGTGAAGGAACCTTCGCTAACCCCATCAGACTCGTTGAACCCACCAGCTTGTTGAACCATTGAACCATTGAACTGGTTCAATGGGTGGTTCAATGATCGCTAATTTCAAATATATTGTCTCCATCATTCTGCGGAAACCTTTAACTCAACACCCTGGCGGAACCGTTGAACCTTGAACCATTGAACTAGTTCAAAGGTTCATCCAAAGGGTTTCTTCACCAAACTTCAACATGTCGATTACTTAGAACTCACTTCCTTTGAACCGACGAACCTCAAACTTTTTTGGCTCAGTTCAATACAAAGGATTTTAGCTTGACTTTACTTTATCGACCGAACCCGATACTCTTTAGCTGACAATATCCTTCACGCCGATACGACTCTCAGCCTTTATCGAACTAGTGAATCGTTGAACCATTAACAATGGTTCAACTATAGGAAACTTTGACACTTCAAATTCTGCCAAACAAGCAAACTTCTATGAATTCTCTGCCTAGCACATGAAGATGCTAGGATTCATCATAGCATGACGTTGATCGATCCTGTAACTGTAGAACTCATAGAAACAGAAAATGCAAAAACAAAATCTAATCTAATATGTACAGCCATTCCACCGATTATAGAGTAATCAACCAGTGGAATGGAAAATTCCCATCTTGGCTGTGAATCAGAAATCGATTACACAAATGTAATTTGAAGGTATAACATGATTTTCTTTATTGTTATGAAGGATTGATACAGATATTTGTCTTCACAACACAATTCAATCCACAATTAATGTTCTCTCTAACTTATCCTCTCTGATCTATATCTCTCTCGATTAGATCTAGACTATTTAACGGCTCACAGAGAGTAGTACTGACTGGGTTCCCAGTGGCTGGGAGACAATTCCAGGTGGTTGGGAGACACAACAACTAACACACTCATATCTAAGTAATAGCTTATCATTACAACAAATTGACAGGTGTACCTTGGGACTTACAACAAAACAACTGAGCCACAAACTATAATGACTCCAAATGGTCAACACTGACCTTATTATATTAAATATAGAAAATGCATAAAAACTCTAGTCTTCGTGGAGTGCTCCTGCACCACTTTATCACATAATTAAAGAAATGATGCAAAGGGAAGTTCACCAAACAACTCAACATTCTCCTTCTCATAACCTTCCTTACTTTTGACCATTGTACTTTCTTTTACTAATGCATTCTTTGCTGCAATGTCATCTTCTAAAACACTTTTACCATGCTCAAATAAATCAGATTTAACATCATTCTTGCAAAAATCAGATTCTACCTCTTCTTCTTTTTCCACTGAAACCTTCACTTTACCTCTCTTGTATGCCATCAATACTGCTACAACTTGCATTAGCAAATCAAAATCTTCATCTTCATCCTCTTTCACTAATTGTTTAACTCCATTAACTAAGCAATTTCCATTTCCATGACATCTCTTTTCATCTTCCTCATTCAAGGGCTTCAACTTGTGCTTGATTCCATCCTTTGTCAAAGAGTATGTATTAGCATACCCATCATGCACTACACACTTGTCAAAGTGCCAAGGTCTTCCCAATAACACATGGCAAACATCCTGTTGATGATGGTTTTGATGCAATCATAACAATTAGTTAAAACTCACATAAAATGAACCAAAACTGACTTGAAAGATATGAAGGAATCGGTTAAGATTCACTTAATCCCAAGTTTAATATGGTCAAGTCTTGACCTGTTGGGCAAATTCAGTTGGTCAATGTGAAGCTGAAATGTTCAAGGGGCCTTACGTAGTTTAGGGTTTCATGTTGGTTAACTAGACTCAAACTATGTAAAAGATTAATAAATGTCAATATGTTGTTCATTCCTTTGCATAAACTTATACTTGTGCTGCAAAACTTTAAATAGTCTTCTCGGATTATTGCAGCTTTCTCCTCTTAAATATTTATGAAAAATGTCTACTTTTAACTTTGTTATGCATGCTTCTTTCAAATATGAGACAAATTTCCTTCAAATTTCTACGTTTTAAGCTAAGTATTTTCAGATGGGCTGGGAAAAGTTAGAGATATAATCTAAACTTCATTCAAATCTACCCAAGGATCTAGTTGTTCTGTTATGCACTTTATAAATATTACAATAATTTGATCAAATCCATAGACAAAACCTTAAATGTATATTCTGAGCATTTTCACAAACATACACCTAAAATTGCAAGCTCTGAGAGAAAATGTTTCAAACACAATGAAGAGCAAGAAAACACTCAGAAGATAGATGCAGAATCCCAGATTCAATTGTATTAGAAACAGACAGTCATATAAGATTTACAATGTCTAAATGACTCTTAGCTTCAATGATCAAACTACAGAAAACTTACAAGCTTTACAGATACAGTAAGGAAGCTAGATGTTCCACGCATTCCTTATTGCAGACACAGGCGGCCTCCTTCTTCTACTTCTAAACTAAAAGGTCCCTCTATTCTAAATGCTATACTCTACAAATCTCTGCTACTACAAAATCTCTATGTAGCCCCTGTGTAAAGTTTTACAATGTATCAAGGCACAATATATAGACTTTTTGATTGTCCTCAATACAACTCAAAAAAAAAACCTAATTTAAACCTTGGTTCAAACTTCTGGTTACAACAATAAATGCTGGAGATCAAATCTCCCAAAATATCTCTGAGCATACATCAAATCTGGGCAAAATATGCCCTTCTGAAAACCCTAGTAGCTCAATAATAACTTTTGTTTGTCTAGTGCAATAATGTCTTCAGCTGCATTTTGTCTTCATCAATGAAGACCTTTGACTTCCTTGCCCTTCATCCTTATCTTCCTCTACTCCTGAGATCTGATTTCCTCCTTCGTGATGTCACCGCCATCAAATTTCAGCTCCCCCTTCAACTGCAAACCTACAAAAACAGACCAGCAATAAGTATCATCGATTAATAAAACTAGCAAGAAATTAAAACACTTGTTAAATCAAGGAGTGACTATGTGAATGCATCAAATTGGGCCCTAAATCTATGAAAATCACATCCAAAAATGCATATACAGTGTTCAAAATAGTCAAGTCAACTTTCGTTGACCAAAATCATGCATTCGGGCTTCAAAATCGACCTCCAAATTCCTATCACTTCAATTTCCCACTCATTTCTCCTCATTTAAATCCATGTATATCGTAATATATACAGGTCAGACACGACACTTCCATTAAATCAGATTTTAATTTCCTTTTAATTCCGGCTTGTATATTACAATGTATATCAGTTTGTATATCTCAATGTACAAGCCAGAAATATACAAGCAATTAATTCTATTTAAACCACTCCTCAATTCCACCTCATGTACATATGCATTGTATGCTCTGATATACAAGTCAGACACGATACAAGCAATAAATCAGATTCTAACCTCTCTTTGATTCCACATTGTATGTATGTGTTGTATGTCGCGTAACATACAAGCCATGAAATATTCAATGAATTAACCACAATTCATAACCCTTTTGGATTCCGGTGGATGTATATTCTGCAATGTATATTTGCCACATATCGAGCAATGTATAAAACATTATTCATTCCAGACATAATACATTGGCTCAACTTGATTCGAGACACCTTGGATTCCGGCTTGTATATAACACTTGTATCCTCGAATATACAAAGCGCAGAAACATTCAACTGCTAAACCATATTCCATAAACACTTCAGGTCTGCCATGTACAAAGTGTTTTGTATATTTGACTTGCCAAAATATACAAATGTGAGATACAAAGAGGAACTTAAACATTTATCCATTTTAACCCTAAATTACTTTGGGTCCACCTTGTATATACCATCCTTTATTAAAATGCACGCAAGGAAAAAGACATACAAGTGGCCCTGTATATGAACCTGAATGCAAAAGCGACTAAGTAGAAACGACTTTGCACATACAAAGGACTTTACATATGCAAAGTGATAAACATGAATGTACATTTTACCAAAATGATCATAACTTGCAAAATATGGCAAATTTTAAGATGGTTCAAAAAGCAACCCTAGCTCATTTTTCACAAGGAATCCAACCATATCATGCCCTAGTACTAAAAATGCATTTTTTCTCTATTTTTACCAAAGTTTGCAATTTTAACTCTTTTTTTCCCCTTTGCCACCAAACAAAACAAAACACACAAAAGCAAAAGCAACAGCCACAGCAGGGGTCCTCATTTTGCTAAAGAGTAAAATGGGGCATGTTGTGAACATCACAACACATCCATAGACATTATATCACACAATACTTCATCATGATAATCACCAATCTTAAACTTTCCTAGACATTGTTCATTTACCAGAACTTAGTGGTTATCTTGCAACCAAGCAATCCGGTATGGATGCGGGTGTCTTCTCCTTTCTAGTTGCAACTTATTCACCATTTCTTCAGAAATAAGATTGTCAATACTACCACCATCAATAGTAATATTACAAACTTTACCTTCTCATTTACATCTCATTCTGAACAATCTTATCCTTTGATCAGGTTCTTTTCCCTTGTTCATCAAAACTCTTCTTGAAAAAAGTACTTCTCCACTCTCTACCTCTTCTGAGTGTGAAGACTTAGTATCTTCCTCATTCACATATGGTGCCCTTGCATTATT
This sequence comes from Cunninghamia lanceolata, assembly GCA_027924645.1. Taxonomy (NCBI): domain Eukaryota; kingdom Viridiplantae; phylum Streptophyta; class Pinopsida; order Cupressales; family Cupressaceae; genus Cunninghamia; species Cunninghamia lanceolata. The sequence continues at coordinate 4,059,085 of BSBN01001185.1, read as the reverse complement.
TTTAGTCCTCTTAGTTGTCTTCCCTTTCTCTGGACACTCACAAGATTTATGTCCTTCTCCACATCTGAAACAAGTTAACTTATAATCTCCTCTTCCAAATCCTCTACCCGATCTTCCTCTTCCTTTGAAGTTTTGATCAGGGGTCTGATTTGAACTCTCACCTCTTTCTTCCTTGCTACACTTAGTGTCTCCAATCTGATTTTTGTCCTCATACTGCTGCATGTTATTTTTACCTTTTCCTCTTTGCTTATTCTCAAATCTCTTGTTCATTCTTTCTTCAATCTTCAAGGCAATTTGATATGCATCTTCCATTGTCCAAATTCTCACTAAGGTCATCTCTTCATGAATACTTGGCCTCAAACCATTAATGTACCTTGCAACCTTCTCCTTAGTTGCTTCAGCATGTCCCATTGTAATGACAATCTGATGAAACTCCTCAGTGTATTCTTTTACTATCTTTGTTCCTTGCTTCAATGCTTGCATCTTCTTGAGCAAATCTAGCTTGTAGTCTACTGGAATGAATTGCCTTTTCATTTTCTCAACCATTTTGTCCCATTTTGTTATTTTTTCCTTCCCTTTTCTTCCTCTTTCCATCTGAATCTCTCTCCATCAAATGGAAACATGACCCTTTAATCTAGTTTTTGCAAACCTTACTTTATCAGGGTCCTCAGTTTCCTTGAATTCAAAATACTACTCCATATCATTAATCCAATATATCAACTCCTCTAGATTCAAATTACCATTAAAGGTAGGAACATCAATCTTTGGCCTCTTTCCAATCTTTCAAAGGGCTCTCAACAATGGGTCATTTGCAACTGCTGTAATTGCATCTCTTTGCTCACTTGTCAGGATGGCATTCTCTGAGGCTTCTTCTTCTTCATGACTCTCTAATTCTCTTCTCTATGCAAACCCTCTTCTTATTTCTTCTTGGAGTGTTTCCACTTGTCTTCTCAAAGCTCTAAAATCTTCATCACGAGAAACACCTAGAGGATTTCTACCCCCATCTCTAGCTCTAACTCTAGCCCAACCATGTGGAGTTCCTCTTGCATACATTTCTCTCACAACCCATTAATCACAGGTCCTGCTACAAGCTGCCTCACGTTCGGCGATCTACTTGCAGAGTCAGGAACAACCTGCTTTGACACCACTGACACAATAGAGAAAAGAAAATATTCTAGAGTTTAATCAAATCAACAAAACATATGCCAAGGAAAAATAGATGGAATTCTTAATGAACATAAAAATTAGTTTTACAAATAGCTGTCCAAATTTATTGGTACCACACTACAAAATTCAAACCAAAATTGATCTGGTTATCCTCATTCAACTCAGCATATTTCAAATGTAAGACCAAAATAGCACACCAAGGTGCTTCTACTACACAAAACCCCTAGACACACTCAAAGACTCCTCCTAAATAACAATGTTACTCTTCAGAAGCTTAGCAACAGCTACCCATCAATGGTTGCCTCCGACTTGCGTTGGTCCATCTCACCCAAGAAAAGAAAATCTCTCCAAAAATCATTTTTCCCACCCCTAAAAGAGTGAGCTAGCAAAAGAAAACATATATCCACAACCCCCTGTACCTATTGTCCAAAGAAATGGATAATAACAACCAAATGAGTGGGAATCTTTATTATTTTCACCTGCACCCACTTTAAAAAATAGGCATCCAAAGCAGGAATTGCTACCATTCCAAAAGAAATATAGAAAAATTTAAATCCCCCCCCACGCCAGGTCTACAAATGCATGTCACCGCCATTAAGAAGGAAGTGATGGTAAATAACTAACAGAGACTGGGAGGTTAAATAGATTTTGAACAAACATAAATGAGGAGTAATGCTTTCACATGATGCCCATGCATCAGAAGTAAGCAGTGCACATCAATTTTTGGCTTCCTTTGTTAAAGTGTAGGATTCTGAGTAAAATATACATGTTACGATCTGAGCACATAATTAAATGTTTGCAATCCACTAATTAGATTTTAATCAGAGATGAAATATGATAAGGATAGCGTCTCCAATTTTTGTTTAAGGGGAGAGGGTTATCCTTTCTGGCAGTGTTGTTGGCATGAAGTTTCTTCAATTTTCATGTTTCTTGGAGGATTTGATTCAAGTTTTTAGAGGAAATAGGCTCTCGTTTCCTTCATTTTGAATTGGTAGAATGCATTGTTGTTGTGGAGGGTAAGGAAGCCTACATTCAATGTGGGTTACTTGTTTTTCTTCCCAGCAGCCTTTGAGGTTGAGGATTGGTGTTTCTTGGCCTCACTGTCTTTCCTTTGGCTCTTTCTGACATGTCCCTTTGGTGCTGTACAGTCATCGTTGTTTCTGTTCATGGGAGCTGGGCTTTTTCATTCAACATATCTTTGTCTTTATGGCTGTTGCATGGTAGATCTTCAACGGCTTTTTTCAAGGTATTTCCTGCTAGCAAACAGGGGGAGAGCAGGCGAGGCAGACTTGACTGTCTAGATGCAACTACAAGAAAATGAATAGCATAAAAACAAATACACAGAGGAGAGAGATAAGACAAATGACAACAATAAAGATTTTATATATATTCCTCTTTACTAAAAATACATTTAGACTTCATATACATTCAATGTCAGAGTTGCTACTCTATTTTCTTATATGCCCTAATCACTAGAGCTGCAGACTAAATCTCTAGAGATACCTAAAGGAAACTCAATAGATGGTTGTAGATTACTGTTGTTGCTGCAACATTCACTTCTGCTGTCTTCTCTCTGTTGTTCTCTATTAGAACATTCCCTTCTAATTCCTTCTGTTGTTGTAGGTTCCTCTCTTCATTCTATTCTCTATCTATATTCACCTTCTACTATTCTTTTCCCTCCTATTTGTCTCATACCAAAAACTGGCACTCAACCACATTTGAAATTCAAACTCACCTACCAAAATGAATGTGGAAGATGCAAATGATACTGGGGTAGGTTTAGAGATCCCCAGTCTGACGCAAGGGTAGAGTGTAGTTAATGCACTGACGAAAGATTAAATTCTTCCAACACTCCCCCTTAATCTGAAGTCAGATGTCAATCAACAATTTTCTTTCTGGAACTGATCTCCGGAGATATACCTTTGTATAGACCAGATCTCCAGAGCTGTTTCTGCCACTTTGTATCATCTCCGAAGTGCTTCTCTGCATCTCCGAAGCACCCTGTCTATATCTCCGGAGCTGGCTTCCTATTTTTGCATCTCCATAGCATCTCTAGAGCTGACTTTTTGCATCTCTAGAGTACTATTTCTGCATCTCTAGAGCACCTCTAGAGCTGCACATACATTCCAGAGTTGAACCTCTTAATCTGTCTTTCCAAATCTTAACCTTTGGAGCTGTCTTCTTTGTAGGACTGCACACCTCCAGAGCTGTCCTCTTTCCAGGGCTGCACACCCCTAGAGCTGTCAACAATGCCTAGCCTATCCCTTAGGCATTCAAAAGAATCTTTCGGCAAGGCCTTTGTAAATATGTCAGCGAGCTGCTGCTTAGATCTACAATACTGCAACTCAATCTCTCCTCATTCTACCAACTCCCTTATGAAGTGATAACGGATCTCAATATGCTTTCTTTATCCATGGAAGACTGGATTCTTTGTCAAGGCTATTGATGAAACATTATCACAATAAATGGTTGTACCATCTTCTTGATGCTCATACAAGTCTGCAAGGATCCTTCTCAACCAAATAGCCTGACATGCTACTGCATTTGCTAAAATATACTTAGCTTCTACTGTAGAGAGAGAGACAATGGGCTACTTCTTGGATGCCCATGATATCACACCTGAACCCATGTGAAATACATAGCCGGATGTGCTCTTCTAGTCATCTACATTTCCTGCACAGTCACTATCCATGAAACCAACCAACTTAAACTCATTAGAAGCATCATGCAAGATGCCATAACCTGTTGTACCATTCACATACCTCATGGTCCTCTTTCCTACTTGCCAATGTGTGTCTTTAGGCTTCTCCATGAACCTAGAAATTAGGTTTACAACATACATCAAATCAGGCCTAGTAGATGTCAAGTACATGAGGCTTCCAACCATACTCTTGTAGAGGGTTGGGTTTACTTCCTTGTTGCTGTCCTCTTTGCTCAATTTCAGACCTGTGGCTGTTGGTGTAGGGGTAGGTTTACTGTTCTCCATTTTAAATCTCTTCAAAATCTATTTGGCATAGTTAGTTTGTTAAATAAATATGCCATGCTCTGTTTGCTTGACCTCAATGCCAAGAAAATACTTTAGTAGACCTAAGTCTGTCATCTCAAACTCATTCTCCATTGCCTCTTTGAAATCAGCAATGAAAAGATCACTATTGCCAGTAAAAATTAGATCATCTACATATAAAACAACAATCAAAATGTTACCTTCAACTACTTTGATGTAAAGGGTAGGCTCACTACTGCTTTTGCTAATGCCATTACTCAACAAATATGAGTCAATCTACTATACCATGCCCTAGGTACTTGTTTCAGCCCATAGAGGGCTTTTCGGAGCTTGTATACCTTGTCCTCTTGCCCTGGGACTTCATAGCCAGGTGGTTGCTCCACATACACTTCCTCTTTCAGCGCTCTATTCAAGAAGGCTTTTACATCCATTTGATACACCTTCCACTTGTGTTGGGCTGCTATGGCTATGACTACCTGAACTATTTACAGCCTTGCAACTGGTGCATATGTCTCATCATAATCTCTTCCAGGTTGTTTGTACCCTTTGACAACTAGCCTTACCTTATGTCTTTCAATCTTTCATTCAGCAGTAGACTTGGTCTTATAGACCCACTTAACTCCAATCACTTGTTCACCCTTGGGTAAATTAGTTAACTACCATGTGTCATTGCTCTCTATGGCATCCAACTCTTCATCCATGGCCTTACACCATTTCTCTTCTTTCACAACTTCTTCAAAGTGGATTGGATCACTACAGGAAAATAATGCAAAATCCAAATTTTCATCATCATCAGCATACCTTGTGCTATCATAAATCTCCTTCACATTCTTTGTCCTCCGTGGCATCAATGATGCGAGTGTGGGGTCTAAATTACCTCTAGAGCTGTTGTTGTTCTAACCTCCAAAGCTGCTGCACTGGTGCAGAAGCACCTTCACATTAGGGTTTTATTTGATCTTCAAGTAGTTTAATGAGGTCCTTGAGACCATTAAATGTTGTAATAAGGCTTGTAGTCATGCTTGTAGTGGACTATGTCCAAAAAGCTAGTATCTATTTTCTTGTTAAAGTTGTAGTCCTGAAGAGGATAGTCTTATGGCAAAAAGGCAGTCATTAAAGTCATTTAAGTTTTTAATGTTTATAGCCTTTAAAAGGCATGTCATGGGTTTGGAAGTTTGATATAACCTTGTCCAAAGGTTAACTACATGTTAAAAAGCAAGATTAGTCATCAAACAATCGGTGGAGTCCAAGAAAAGACAAGTTTCTAAAAATAGTTTTAAAGCTGCAGTTACAAATCTTGAAGAATTCGATGGTTGAGGAGTTATATGGAATCCCAAACAACTCCATGCTTTGTAGAAGGCTATTTGAAGCCAAAGATGATTCATTGTAAAGGAACCATTCGGAGGAATAGAAAGAAATATAAAAAAGACTACTATTTTTTGCTTTTTTCTATTTTTTTTGTTTTTTCTTTGTTATTACCAGCCGTACCCGCGACTGTATGGACTTTTTATTGCCCAAGTGTGTAATGCATGGATGGAGGACTGAACTAGTTTGGTTTTGAGTCTTATTTGGTGTCTTGACATTGATCTAGATGAAAGATATAGCTGGTTTTCCCAAAACTATTTTTTAATTGTTGTCTCCATAAGTTATTCATTGTTTTCCTGAGAAATCCGTACTTGTATGGCCTGGAAGTGGATGGTGCTAGTGATGGTTGGTTAGGGTAGTGAGTTACCCATCCTGTGCATCTTGTTTGGGCTCTTGACACTGTAATAGTAGGGAGAAATCATTGATTGATTACCAACTGTCCTAAACCCTGAATTAGGGCTTTCTGAGCAACCCGATGGGTATTCCTTCTTTCCACTAATCTTTCCTATTGGTGATAAATGGAATGGGATGTATGGCAGTTGGCCCACAGCCTTTTGAAGGTTGCAGAGGTAGGAGGATGATGTAGGGTGAGTGTGGGCATGAGAAAGACCTCTACAGAATCATGTGTTAAAGGATTTGAGGAGGACAACAGTCATATCAAGAAGGTAATAGTTTTGTCTACCATATTGTTGTTTTGTCATTGAAGACAATTAAGTGTTAGGTATATTGTTGAGTTGGTTGGTTATTTGGCATTGGAGTTGTGTCAATGGAGATCACCCCAAGGAGGGTACCCTGACTGTCTCCTTAGAGATAGAAGTGTGTGATTGTCTTTAATAAACAGTGTTGAAGATTACTATCCTGCATGGTGGTTGGATAGAGTTTTGATTAGAGTTGGGCATTTTGGAAGATGTAGAATGAAGTTATTGGGTCAGAGACCTTGTTTGGGTTATGTATTCAACATGTTTTTGTTGGTTAGTTATAGTATGAGGGCCATAATTGCACTTTAAGATCAGTCTATGAAGGAATGAGATTGAGAGACTGAGTTTTGATTTTTTCCTCTGCATCATGCACTACCTACCTCCAGAGCTGCAGTTCTAATGACCTCCGAAGTTGCTGCATTGACCTTTGGAGCTGTTGTTATGTTGACCTTCGGAGCTACAAATCTTTGAAGTTGCAGATCTCTAGAGCTGTTGATCTCTAGAGCTGCAGTGCTACTGTCCACCTCTGGAGCTGCTCTGCTGGACACCTCCGAAGCTTCTATTTTCCAATGCTCTATGGTAATTTCTCCCCGAGCTGCTTCTCTCTATAGTTCCTTTGGAGTTGTTGTCCACCAGAGCTTCTTCATCCTCGAGGGGTATTGTGACTGAAATACCCATGGTGCTGTCAATCGTTCCATCCCATGCTTCATTCTCAATGAACTCAACATCCCTGTTGATCACAACATTTTTGGTGATGGGATTATATAGTCTATAGGCTTTAGACTCTTCACTATAGCCTGTGAAGATACATTTTTCACCTCTATCATCAAATTTCTACCTCTTCTCTTTAGGCATGAATGCATATGCGACACACCTAAAGATTCTTAGGTGTTCAACACTCCATTTACTGTTTGTCCATGCCTCTTGTGGAATCCTATCATGAATGGCCTTTGTAGGATACCTATTCAATAGGTAAGCCATTGTTTCTATAGCCTCACCCCAATAATCATTTGATAGTCCTTTTGCCTTCAGCATGCTTACTGCCATCTCTATGATGGTTCTATTTTTCCTTTCAGCTACTCCATTTTACTGTGGGGTATACCTAGTTGCGAACTGTTTATGAATGCCTTCATAATTGTAGAAATTTAGAAATTGTTTGGAGATATACTCTCCCCCTCTATCTATTCTTAGGGCTTTGATATAGTGGCCTCTTTGCTTTTCATCCAATGCCTTAAACTCCTTGAATTTCTCAAAGGTCTCTAATTTGTTTTTCAAAAAATAAATCCATATTTTTTTTACTGTAATCATCTGTGAAGGTCATGAAATATACATTCCCACCTAGTTTGGGGGTCTTCATGGGGCCACATAAATCTAAATGCACCAACTCCAATGGTGCTCTTGCCCTTCTAGAATACCCTGATTGAAAGGGTTGTCTATGTTGCTTTCCTAAGATACAGGCTTCACATTTTCCATCAGGCTCTACTATGTTTGGTAGCCCTCTAACCATGCCTTTCTTGGACAATAAACTCAAACTAGAAAACCTTAAGTGTCCATACCTCAAATGCCATAATTTGGATGGCTCTTTGATGACTGTCCTAAAGGTTGTTTGTTGTCCCACTACTATGAGCACTGGAGATAGTGCTAGGAAGTACGCCATAGATAGCACCAGAGACTCAACGTGTATCCTAAGAGGAAACATTTTGTTCCTTGTCATTTGTACTACTACAATGACTTTCTTACTGCTTCCTTTACCAAATATTGTGCACTCTCCATTTTCCATCAGGATTCTATAACCATTTTGGACTATCTGTCTAATGCTTAATAGGTTATGTTTTATGCCTGAGGCATAATAGACATCTTGGATCCACATTTTCTCACCTTGCTTGCTAAGGACTGTGATGATGCCTCTTCCTATGATAGGAACCTTTTGACCATTCCCCATCATGATCTTAGACTTGACATTTTTGTCAATGGAGGTAAACAAGTTTTCATTACCACTCATGTGGTTGCTACACCCGCTGTCCAAATACTAGACTTTAGGGCTACTCTTCTCAGCAAGATTGCACACAATAAACACCTTAGACTGATTTTTATTTTCAGCCTTGTTCTCATTTGCTATATTAGCATTTTGGCATCCATGATCACATTGTTTCTTTCTACACTCACTAGCATAATGACCAAACTTATGACAGTAATAGCATTGCACATTGTTTTTGTCATACCTCTGATTAAAATAGTTGTTTTTCTTTTCTTGATAGCTTGGCTATGAGCTGCTTGCCTCTTCTTGGTTGTTTGGAGCTCCTCTTTTGGAGTTATTTCTTCCTCTACCTCTTTGACCTCTAACTTTGTTGTTTCTTCCTATTCCCCTACCTCTTGCATTAGTTTGAGCCTTGAAGGCTTGCTCAAGGGAAGGAGCATATCTATTCAACCACTGCTCATGGCTTTGTAGAAAGCCCATCAACTCATCCACTATCATCTTGGATAGATCCTCTATCTCCTCAATGGTTATGACAATAGGGTCAAATCTAGAAGGTCGACTCCTTAGGATTTTCTCAACAATCCTTTGTTCATCCATGGTTTCTCCATTTATCCTTAGTTGATTTAGCATGGTAGAGACTCTAGTGTGAAAGTCTGAAATAATCTCACTCTCCTTCGTCTGTAGGGTCTCAAAATCTTTTCTAAATAGCTGGAGCTTGACTGATCTCACCTTATCAGTTCCCTTATAGTTGTTCTACAATATTTCCCATGCCTTTTTTGAGTAGTTTGCAACTGCAATGCAGGGGAAAATAACCTTTGTCAAGGCTGCCTCAATTAGACTAAGGGCTTTTGCATCCTTCATTCTTGTTTCCTTCAACTGGTTTCTTTGAGCATTAGTTAGGGCTGCATAGGTTGCTAGGTCTGTAGTGTCTGTGACCCCTTTGTGACCAAATCCCATAAGTCATTAGCAACCAGAATAGTCTTCATCTTCTTAGCCCAAATGTCATAATTCTGTCCATCAAATGTAGGTAGTTGCTGCCATCCTTTGTTGTCTCCACCTGCCATGCTTCTCAAATCTGAGAAGGATGATAATGCCTAGACAGACTAGGGCTTATAGAACACCCACAAAAAACTAACTACCCAGAAAATAGGGCTCTGATACCACTTTGTTAGCAAACAAGGGGAGAGCAGGGGAGGCAGACTTGACTGTCTAGATACAACTACAAGAAAATGAACAACATAAAAACAAATACATAGAGGAGAGAGATAAGAAAATGATAGCAATATAGATTTTATATATATTCCTCTTTACTAAAAATACATTCAGACTTCATATACATTTAATGTCAGAGTTGCTGCTCTATTTTCTCATATGCCCCAATCATTGGAGCTGCAGACTAAATCTCTAGAGTTGCCAGAAGGAAACTCCGTAGATGGCTGTAGATTACTGTTGCTACTACAACATTCACTTCTATTGTCTTCTCTTTGTTGTTCTCTATTAGAACATTCCCTTCTAATTCCTTCTACTACTGCAGGTTCCTCTCTTTATTCTATTCTCGATCTATATTCACCTTCTACTGTTCTTTTCCCTCCTATTTGTCTCATACAAAAAACTGGTGCTCAACCACATTTGAAATTCAAACTCGCCTATCAGAATGAATGCAGTAGATGTAAACAATGCTGGGGCAGGTTTGGAGATCCCCAGTCTGACGCTGGGGCAGAGTGTAGTTAATGCACTGATGGAAGATTAAATTCTTCCAATATTTCCTATGCCTTTCATGACCTCAACAGGCATATTTCTATCGGTCTGTTTATGGCACTGATGATGGACTGATTGTCTCTTCTCTCTTAGCTAAGTTTGTCAGCATGTATCTGTTGGTGGATCTTTTTGGGGAAGTGCCTTGGGTTTCTGGCTTTTGTTAGCTGATGGATTTTTGTTTCACTCTTGGGGTTGAGGCTGTTGTCTCCCCTTCTATCACTTTGTATTTGGATTTTCTCATTAATACATTTCTGGTCTGGGTGGTTCTCCATTCTTTTTATGAAGAAAAAAAAGGTGAATTTTTGCTGCATGTTGAAGTTGCAACACCATGGTAGGCATGCATGAAGTTTAGACAAGGGACAATGAGCCATTTAAAAAAGGCCTTCAAGGAGATTTGATTATAGAAACTGCAGTCATTGCAAACACAGGGAACATGCAAAGTGGAGACTTTAAAAAAAGTTCTAGAATATAAATGATTATCAAAACATAAAGAACAAAAGCATTTTTGTCAGATGTTATTGTCAGAAATGCACTGGTAGAAAGGTTTGAAAATCTGAACGCATAGACAAGTTTTGCGAATAGTTTGGCTGGAACCTCAAGAAAGCTTCTCACAGTGTGGCAATAGTGGTAAAGATCTGCAATAGATTGATTTGTTGCAAAGGTGACAGAACTTTCAAGTTGATGTATTTTGGCAGGTATAATAGCTAAGCTGTATTGGAACAAGGTATAGGGATTGATCGAAGCATGGTTTAAAATAGATTTTTATTAAATGTTGCTATTGCAAGTACCAAACATAGATAAATATTCAAATGTCAAAACATAGGCACAACATGGGCTGCTAGACCAAACGTCTCAAAGAAACGTGGTTTCATCAAATGCATTGCTATAAAGAGGCCCTATGTATGTAGTTGATTTGTCGAAAAGGAGTATAGAAACCTTTAAGAAAATGCAACAAGAAACAAAAAGCTACATCTTTTTTGTAACCCCTGCTAGAATCCTCCCTTGCCCTCACCGTAGATGTCAAAAAGAATTGAGATTTTTGTTAAATATTATAGTTGAAGATACTCTAGTAGACTACCATACAAAGCGCGGGAGCATAGACAAAGCAGTTATATGGTTTAAACAACATACCATGAAGAAATGTGGTCTACCAGATTGCAATGATTAACATTTATGCACAAAATAGCTTCGCCAAAGAAATCTCAGAATGTGATTAAAAAATATTTTTGCAGTTGTAACTGCTTGAGTAGATATTTATACAAAATGTTGAAGTATATACAAGGACAATATGTCTTCTTATAAACAAGTGGAGGAGATTTGTAGTTACGGAACCTGCAAGATTTGTAGTGAGAGTAGAAATTAATCTTTCTGTCGTTAAGTTGAGTTGATTGTGCCAGTTTTGTTGGGTATGGGTATTCCTCACACTATCTTTGAATAAAGTCTTTTTATCAGAGTTTTCATTCCATTTTCCTGTCAAATGCATGCATACAAAACCTGAAGAATATAGGCAGGAGATTAGAAATGTTTTAACTTTTCAAACAAACCTAGTTTGGTGAAATACACCGCAACAAGTGTTGAATAGAAGATAAGTTTATTATCAAAAGTTTTGTAAAGGTTGGACAGGAAAGCCACTTGTAGACATAAGACATATTTTAGGGTTTTCATTTTCTCCTTTCTGGCACAGAGCCAAATTTTTGCAACCTCTCTCAATAGCTTCCTTATTCAAAGTAATTACAGTAAAACAGGAAGCTACAATCATGAAATACAAGTACCAGGGGTTTGAATTCCTATAAGTTCTTGAATCAACCCTCCTAGAGATTTCAGACACAACCATGCGACACATCAGCTTAGCAAATTTTGGGAAAACCATGGAGAAGGGGAAAAGATGGTCAATGGAATAGTAAATATATGAGAGTGGGTTAGCTTATGCAGCTAGTTTTCCTATAGTAGTTTTGTTGGCACTTGTAAAGGTTTGCTCCCAAACATGCATTATTGTTGCCCCAAAATCCAAAATTCCCTCGTTTAGATCCAATGTGAGACATCCTATAGGGGTTTTATATAAAAAATTTTCTAAGTATAATGTTCACCCTTGTCTTTGTTTCTTCCCTTTGAAAAAATGTTTTATTCAAGGCCTTTATTGGCAAATCGAAAATGTAATTGATGCAGGAGCACCTACCTGACAGCTGGCCTCCATGAGGCAGTTAGTTTGTTTTAGGTCTGGTTAATGTTTCCAAGAAGGTCTTATAAGACCAATGCATGTAATAAGGTCATGTTGACCAGAGTTTACTATTTTTAGATAGTTTGTTAGGACAGCTGTTATGCTGTAGGTCTGGTTGGATCTCCCAGCCGCCTGGAGAGATTTCCCAGCCGCTTGGAGTCGGGTCAGTAGTACTCGCAGGAGATCCTATTTATGCATGAGGATCGGTTGGTTTTAGATATAGTATTGCATTGAGAAGCTAGATTGCAGAGAGTGAGGCAGAGGGAGAGACTGAGTATTGTATTTGCATCTTTTGAAATCAATAAAGAAGATCCTGTTTGTGTCAATTCTCTGTTTGATCTCCATTGTGTAATCAATTTGCTGTTTTGGTGGTTTCATGGATTGGCTGATCCATTCCACCGGTTGATTCGTCGAATCGGTGGAATGGCTATGTACAGTAGATTAGGATTTAGTTTGCATTTTCTATTTGTTCATGTGCATGTTTGCAGGATCGTCGTCGAGAGGTGTTGAGGACCCTAGCATGGGTATGTGCTAGGTCGTGCTGGTAGTTAGAGTCTGGAAGATCACCCTGAAAGTAGATTGGGTCACCTCAGGAGGTTCGGCGGATCAGAAATTCGCTAAGGTTGGAAAATCCATCGCAACGGCATCATCAGGATATTTCTGTGTATATCCTGCAGTTACTTCGGGTGTCATCCGAGAAAGTGGAGATGAGCATGATGCAGTCGTTTGCATAAGGTGAATGTGTTTCGGGGTGATCATCATCAGGTGTTGCCGAGGAGGAGCGTATCGGCATAAGGTAGAAGATCGGGTTGACAATTCCATCGCGGGCCGATAATGTTAAGTTTGGCCGACAGCAGGATATTGAAGGAACTGCATGTGACGTCATCGTCATCAGGATAATCGTCATCAGGATATCGGGGCAGCAGGATATTGAAGGAGCTGCATGTGACGTCATCGTCATCAGGATAATCGTCATCGGGATATCAGGGTGACGTAAGCATCGAGGGAAGGGTGCATGAGGTTGTCGTCATCAGGATATATGGGAGGAACCAGATGTTCTATATCCTGCTGATGAACATGATGTTGAACATCATGATGATGAAGAAAGATGTTGGCGGTAAGATGAACAGTGAATGTCAGGAGGATGTTTGCGCTTGCCGAATATGATGATGTTGCCGATAGCCGGATATGATGTTGCTGCTGACAGGCGAAAGGGCGAAGGTTTGTCTGCAGGAGGATATCGGTCGGCAAGAGAAAATATGATGATGCTGATAGTGTTAAGGGAAATATGATGATGATGATGAAGGGTTGCGGACATCCATGCTGTATGTCAAGGTTTTAGTGTGGATGCCTCTGCATCATAGTGGTATTAGAGCTCAGCAAAAGGTCTGGGCTGTTGTGTGTTGATTCTGTCACCGAAAGGGCAGAAGTAGAGTTGATTCTGTCACTGAAAGGACAGAGGTAGAGAAGTGAGAGGTTGACAAAATGCCTCCGAAAGGTAGTGGTACTGTAAGGGAATTGCAGGAGATGAAGGAAAAACATGCCAGAGAGATGAGGAAGATGAAGGAGCTTGCTGAAGCACTTCAAGCCAGGCTTATAGCCCTAGAAAAGAACAAAAAGAGGGAAGTGGAAGACAGTGAGTCTGAAGAAGATGAAGATGCTGTTGAAGAGTATGAAGAGGTAGCTGAAGATCTAGATGCTGAAGACCAGAGATTTGCAAAACTGTTAAAGGCAGTGCAGAGTGATAAACCTAAGGTAAAGGTTGATGTTTCCAAGTATAATGGAAGTTTGAATGAAGATGAGTTATTGGATTGGATTGCTGCACTTGATAATCACTTTGAATGTGAAGATGTTGCTGAGGATTAGAAGGTAAAGATTGCAAAGACCAAGTTAGGAGGTCATGCTTTGGTATGGTGGGATTATGTACAATCCGAGAGAAGGAAACAAGGGAAGTCAAAGATCACTTCATGGGATAAGATGGTAGCAAGGATCAAAGGTAAATTCTTGCCTAAGGATTATGAAATTTAGATGTTTACGAAGCTGCAATTTTTAAGGCAGAAGGAAATGGATGTGAAGGCATATACTGAGGAGTTTTATAAGTTGAGTATGAGATCTGGTCATCATGAGAATGAGGTAGAAAAGGTGGCAAGGTACTTGGCTGGTTTAAGATTGAACATATAGGATGAGTTAGTTTTAGCTAACCCTAAGAATGTGGAGGATTGTTACCAAATGGCAATCAGGATTGAAGAAAAGATGAATAGAGGACAAGAAAAGTCCATGAGAGGAAGAGGCAACAATATGAGGGGAAGAGGATCAGCCCCTACAACAAGGCAAACCAATGAGGGTTAAGAAGACACTGGTAAAGGACAGGGACAGTCTGATTTCAGAGGTGGATGGAAAGGTAATAGAGGTAGATTTGGAAGTGGTAGAGGTTCTACTACATTTTCAGGAAAGTGTTACACCTGTGGTGAGTTTGGTCATCCATTTTTCAAATGTCCAGAAAGCAAAGGTTCATCATCCAGAAATGATAGAACGAATGACAAGAGAGTACAACTTGTGCAAGAAGAGAAAGTAGAGCAAAGTGTGCAGAGTTCTAACACTTATCAAGGAGATAGAGTTTCTAAACATTATGGATATCCTGAGGAGGGAGAAGCATTGATGCTTAGGAGAATTAGTTTGCAGACATCAAAGGATATGATGCAAAGAAGAGCTCTTTTCAAGACCACATGCAAGAGCAAATGTAAAGTATGTAAGGTTGTCATTGATACTGGTTCAACAGACAACATGGTATCTCAGGAAATGGTGGATAAACTGAATTTGGAAAGGATTCCACATCAACACCCTTACAAGGCATCTTGGGTGAGTGATAGTCAATCACTTTTTGTCTATGAACAGGCATATGTGGATTTTCAGATTGGAGCATATCATGATAGAGTTTTGTGTGACATTTTGCCCATGGAATGTTGTCACCTACTGTTGGGTAGACCATGGCAATTTGATAGAAGGGTACTGTATGATGGGTATGCTAATACCTACACCATCAAGAAAGATGGGAAGACTATTAGGTTGATGCCATTGCAGGAAGCAGCTGCAGCACAGGGGGCAACCAAAATCATTTTAGTGGGAAAGAAGGAATTTGTGCAGATGCCTATAGGAGCAGGCATAAAGGCAGTTGAGGACACTGCAGGGAAAGGAGTTGTTAAGGACAACAGGTTGAAGACAGTTTCAGTTTTGACTGACAGAGGTCAGCAGCAGGTTCAGAAACAGGTTTGCAAACAGCAACCAGTTGAGAGGAATGACAAGGATGTTGTCATAGTTGGGACTATTGTTTGTCCTATAAAAGTTGAAAGGAAGACAGAGTTGAACATTACAGAAGTTCAAGAGGCAGTTCAGCTAGAGGTTCTGGTCAGACAACCTGACAAACACAAGGTATGTGAGAGAAGGGCCTACATTGACAGGCATGAGGATTTACTTGCAAGAAAGCAAGTTACAGTTCAGAAGTCTTGGAGTAGCCAAGAGCCAGCAGAGGACAAAGCTGGAATAGGTCAGAACACTGACATGGCAAAGTGTAAAGGTGGAGGACTTCCACAACTAAACTCATGGGACATGAGTTCTTTTCTGTTGGGGAGTATGGTGCAGGAGCACCTACCTGACAGTTGGCCTCCATGAGGCAGTTAGTTTGTTTTAGGTCTGGTTAATGTTTCCAAGAAGGTCTTATAAGACCAATGCATGTAATAAGGTCATGTTGACCAGACTTTACTATTTTTAGATAGTTTGTTAGGACAGCTGTTATGCTGTAGGTCCGGTTGGATCTCCCAGCCGCCTGGAGAGATTTCCCAGCCGCTTGGAGTCGGGTCAGTAGTACTCGCAGGAGATCCTATTTATGCATGAGGATCGGTTGGTTTTAGATATAGTATTGCATTGAGAAGCTAGATTGCAGAGAGTGAGGCAGAGGGAGAGACTGAGTATTGTATTTGCATCTTTTGAAATCAATAAAGAAGATCCTGTTTGTGTCAATTCTCTGTTTGATCTCCATTGTGTAATCAATTTGCTGTTTTGGTGGTTTCATGGATTGGCTAATCCATTCCACCGGTTGATTTGTCGAGTCGGTGGAATGGCTATGTACAGTAGATTAGGATTTAGTTTGCATTTTCTATTTGTTCATGTGCATGTTTGCAGGATCGTCGTCGAGAGGTGTTGAGGACCCTAGCATGGGTATGTGCTAGGTCGTGCTGGTAGTTAGAGTCTGGAAGATCGCCCTGAAAGTAGATCAGGTCACCTCAGGAGGTTCGGCGGATCAGAAATTCACTAAGGTTGGAAAATCCATCGCAACGGCATCATCAGGATATTTCTGTGTATATCCTGCAGTTACTTCGGGCATCATCCGAGAAAGTGGAGATGAGCATGATGCAGTCGTTTGCATAAGGTGAATGTGTTTCGGGGTGATCATCATCAGGTGTTGCCGAGGAGGAGCGTATCGGCATAAGGTAGAAGATCGGGTTGACAATTCCATCGTGGGCCGATAATGTTAAGTTTGGCCGACAGCAGGATATTGAAGGAACTGCATGTGACGTCATCGTCATCAAGATAATCGTCATCAGGATATCGGGGCAGCAGGATATTGAAGGAGCTGCATGTGACGTCATCATCATCAGGATAGTCGTCATCAGGATATCGGGGTGACGTAAGCATCGAGGGAAGGGTGCATGAGGTTGTCGTCATCAGGATATATGGGAGGAACCGGATGTTCTATATCCTGCTGATGAACATGATGTTGAACATCATGATGATGAAGAAAGAGGTTGGCGGTAAGATGAACAGTGAACGTCAGGAGGATGTTTGCACTTGCCGAATATGATGATGCTGCCGATAGCCGGATATGATGATGCTGCTGACAGGCGAAAGGGCGAAGGTTTGTCTGCAGGAGGATATCGGTCGGCAAGAGAAAATATGATGATGCTGACAGTGTTAAGGGAAATATGATGATGATGATGAAGGGTTGCGGACATCCATGCTGTATGTCAAGGTTTTAGTGTGGATGCCTCTGCATCAGTAATGCCCACCCTAGTTTGTGCCTTGTGTGCTTTTTGATTCATGTGTTATATGGTGTTATGAGTATGTATTAGTGTATTATGTGATTATTATGCTTTGATGCATTGCACCAAACTTGCTGATGAGGTCTATGGTGCCATCATTGGGTTCTAAGGGTGTATTCTGCATGACCATCGAGGTGTTTTTGATGGGGTTGAGCTTCGTTATTTGGTTTCCATCTATGCATTATGGGATGCATACATTGTGATTGTGCATGTTAGAGTATTCCAGTGTTCTAGCTTCATTGTTTTTACTATACTTGTTATAGTTGTAATTGTCATATTATTCCTGCATTGTGAAATATTTTTCATTATGCATCATGTTCCTGGGTCATGCTAGTCATAGATGATTATAGTAGATTTGATTATTTTATATCATGTGTGATTATACCATGTTGGAGTGGATTATGTTCCTTTGGCTATTATATGTGGAGCAGGTACACCCGATGGTTGACCTGAGTGTGTAGGTAATTATAGACGTTAACTAATGTGGGAAATGTGGAGAAGGTTGACATGGGATGCTAAGCCATTTCACCCTTATCCTTGTATTATGAAAACCCGTGATGTGTGTTTGGAATCATTTGCATATGTTTCCTTAGCATTTTTGCACTTTATTTTAAAATGGTTTGAAAAAATATAATTTTCCGTGTTTTTAGATTAGATTAATGCTTTTAATTTGGAAATTCCTATTTCTGCTTTAGTTAAAATGTTTGTTGCGTCATTATATGCATGTGCAACAAATTTGAGTGATTTCGGTTTAATTCTGAAATTTGATATTTTTTTGTAAAAAGGTAGAAATTGCATTAAATGTGAAAACTAAATGCCTAGTATGGCATGTTTTTACTTTTCGGAATGAGACTGAGTTATATGGCAATAACCTATTTGGAATAGTTGAGTTTGTTTGACTAACTATTTCCCTGTTGCTTTGAGTGAATTAATTGGACGTTTTTAGTGAAATGAAATTATTAATGTGTTATTTTATATGCCTATTTGATTTGGTAAAGAGACATTGAATTATTTAATTGTTGAATTAAATAGTTTAATGTACAAATTCTATAATTTTGATTTGATTTATTAAATCACTTGAAGGATTATTCTATTATGAAAAAAAAGGAATAGTGTCTTTGGAGGAATAAAAGGAAAAAGACATGTATTTTTCATTTTTCTTTTTCTCTCCAAAATTTGCTCTCCTTTGTTTGCAACCCTCTTGCTTGAAAAATGGATATCTAATTGCTTGGAAGGGAGTTTTGCTTGCAATTGCTTGGAGTTTGGATTGGATTCAAGAGCTTGGTTTTTGCTTGTTGTGTGTAGATTGAATCTGACATTCAACCTCATTCTTTTCCTTGAATTTTGCTTGTATTGGAAGGTAAGTTTCTCCAATCTTCTCATTTAAATTGTTTTATTTTGTTTCCTTCATGCCACACCATCTACAATGGTTGAAGATGGCTTTGTTTAGTTGTAGGAAGCTTATAAAATTTATTTTACTTTTATTTTTATGTATTTTCATTTATGGAAACATGAAAATACAGACAAAACCCTGGCTAATTTTCTGTGGAAATCCCCAACTCATATTTATTGCATATATTGGTTGTTGGGCATGTTATCTATAATGGGTAGTTGTCAGATCATCCATAGCTATTGAAAACAAAAGTTAGAAAATTGGTCAAACTTTGGTCAAGGTGCCAAAGAGAGCTCCAATGGAGTTTTTAGGGCCTTATGGTTATTTTGCACTTTTAGAAAACATGAAAACTGAATTCTATGCATTTTCTTTATGATTTACTTTGAGGGATGAGTTGACTCCTCCATATTATGTGATTCTACATCTTGTGAGACTAAGTTATTTTTCGAGACATTTTGGTGCATTGAAATCTGTGCCACTTATTTCTCTATTTTTGAAAACCTGAAAATTGCTTTATATGCATTTCCTTGATGTTTTAGTTTGTGGGATGAGTTGTCTCCCAATTAGAATGGTGTTTTGCATCTTTTGAGAATATTATGTGTTTTTGTCAAAATTGTGATTTTGTCACCTCAAAATCTGTGCCATGCCCAATTAGTCAAATTGGTTCTATGGGTGTTTAGGAAGAGGTCTAGGGGTAGGAAAGGAGTGTCTTCCATCATGCGCCACGGCACAAAGAGGTCATTGGAATTTATCAAATGGAAGTTTTAATCAAGAATAACATTTAAACACATTGGGTAATAAAATTTAATAATAAGATCTACACCAAACTGCATGTGTCAGTGAAGTGTCTGCCATGCTTGGGTTTGGGTGTAAAGAGCAATCTTTGGTGTAGTGTCCAGTTGCTATGAGGAGGTTATGCCCTCATGTTCTACTGTGAGGTGAGTATTGCCCTCGTTGTCCTAACTACCTAGGTTTCTCTTCCTTCTTCCACCATCGAAGTTTAACTCGACGTGTGATGTTTACCATGTGATTGCATGTGCATTGTGATGCCTGATTCATGCTTCTATGTGTCTATGATGGACTATGATTTATGCCTCATTTTACATGCATTAAAGGTGTGATTATTTCCCTTATGCTTGAATGTTGTGATGTCATTCTATTATGCTTTGGCAAGTGTGTCATATGTTACTTGAATGTAATTGGATGGTAGTTGTACTATGTGTTGTTTATATGCATTGTATTGGCAGTTGTGCCATGTGTGTTGTGTGCATTTATTGGTGTGTATGCCATATGTTGCTTGTATACCCTAGATGTGTGAGATGTTCTTAGCGGGTTTGTCATGATCACCTTCTCCGTAGCTCAGGGGTTTCCTAGAGTTGCGTCGACGATGGCAATATGGTTGGGAGGTGAGCAACATTTCCCCATTGGTCCTTCATGATAATCTTCAAGTTCTTGATGGATTCCTTGATCTTTTTGCAGGTGGTTTCCCTTGTGCTTTGTGCCTTATTGCACCTTGGAGAGCATGTTGGTTTTAGGTGGTTTGTGCACTTGTATTTTATCATTATTGATTATTGTAACCCTTGTAATGTAGGTCTTTCGAGACCCTTGTAATAAGATGTAATCAATGCTTTGAGTTGATTTATGATGTTGGCTATGATTCATCTATGTTTAGGATGAAACCCTTCGAATATTGTAATTATTGGATATCGTCTTGTATTTTTCCACGCCTCAGTTTGTGAGGACGTTGGCATGTTTTGATAGATTTTACATGTTAGAATCTAGCTATGTTAGCATCTTTAGACTCAGTTATTTGATGTTATATTTGATGTTTATGGATATGTTTGTGTTGGATCATATTCATCCCACATAGGAGTTGAGGATCCTATCTTTTCTTTTGGCATGTGTCGACGTTGGTGTCGAACATGCATAGCCTTTTGTATCACTTTTGTCCTTTTTGACATGTGGACATAATTGGTTCGACAGCTTAATGTTTTTGGTTAAAATGAATCATCTTTGGCATTGATTACTATTTTTAGCCTCGTAGGTGTTTTGGTGTCATTTCCATGATATGATATGCACTATTGGATTATTCCCTCCTTTGCATGGGGATGTGTGCCTTCACATGAGTTTGACTAGTGACCATTCTAGTTGGTTGAGGAATCGTACCTCTAGTTGAACTATCCCGTGGGTAAGTGTTACCCTTGTGTTTGGGATGTCTTGTGTCATCATGGAATAGACTGAGGTGGATGTCACCCTCATCCTACTCCATGTGTTCGTGAGGGAGCGAGGTCATGGACATGTATCTGATCCTTGTCATGGAGTGAGCTCCATCTCTCTTGGTCATTGTGGTGAGTTGTCACATGATGGGTGAAGTCTTCCACTTTTGCCACCTTGCATTGTGCAATGGTGATGTCTTCTTAGGTGTTGTTGTACATGTTGCAACACCTTGTGTGTGCATGAGTACATTGTGACATGTAAATGTTACACTTGCAAATGCGAAAAATTTGTTGGTTCAGTGTTTGTTCGGCTAATGTCCTATGTGAAAGCTTGGGGCATTACACTTGGTATCAGAGCCATGTTGTAGCATTGGGAGCTCTAGGGTGTGTTCTTCTCGACTCGTTTGAGCATGTGTGGGGTCCTTGTGTGTTTACGTGTGGTGAGTAGAATGTGCTTTCTTTCGATATGTCTTCCTTGTATGAGTGTGTTTGAGTGACCTTTGTATGGTCATGTTCGTGCTTCTATGACCACTTTTGATAGTGGAGTTATGGGAACCTTTGTGTGAAAGGAAATACCTTTTTCTTGAGTGTGATTGAACCTGGTTTACTCTTTTAAGAGCTATGCATTTGTATGTGAAAGAGATGATGTTTTGATCATATGCATGATATGTGAAGAATATTATTGTGGTAATGCTAGTTTAAATGAACCTTGCATTGTATACCTTGTTGTGTGTATGTTTGTTGCAAGAGTAGCATACCCTCGTAATGCTTGTCATATTTGTTTATTAATTGCCTCTTTATGGTGATTGGAAATGCTTGCCTAAAATGCATATTGCATTGTCTTCTTGAGAGCATGTCCCTGTGTGTGGATTAATTATGCAGTTGTAAGAAAGATAGTGTTGCATTACATTGCTAGAATAGATCATTTAGGTAATGACTTAGGTCCCCGAATTGCATTCTTCCCTAGGATTCATGTGGGAACCTGGGTGTAATTATTACATTGCATTATTTGGAGAGTTAAAGAAAAAATGGGTTGTGAAAAGGGTCATTTGAATAGTCCTTGTGATGTTTGAGGTGTAGAATCGTGAGTGAAGTAACAAACCCTGCATCTTGTGTTTTTGAGTTGTGTTTCCCCTATTGTAATGTGTGCATCTAGTATGGTTGTCATCATGTTGTGGAGAAATTTAGTATTATAATGGAACATTGGGTAAGTGCTTGACCCCCAACCTAATTCTCCCTCGTCTTTTGATTTGTGTTGTATGTGAAAATTGCATTAATGCATTATCCATATGCTTGGTGAATTCTTATTTGGTGAGAAAAGTTAACCACTCTTGTTGTGAGAGTGATGTTTTTAGATATCGTGGTTTGTGAAACTCATTTTATCCTAGCTTAATCTTGGTTACTAGATGTTGCTAGTGTGTGACTTTGTATGTCATTGCATGGTGTTTATGATACCCTTGGATGGGATGCAACTCTTTGTTGCTTGGTATCTTGAGTGATGTTTGTGTGGTTAAGTAGAAATGATCTCATGTTTTGACATGATTTTAGTCTTAGAAGACTTGTTTGGTGTGATTGACTGTGTTCTCTTACTCACCTTAGATTTTGGAATCGAGGGGTAGTGTAGCATTGTACTCTGTCTCTAGTGGCTAGAATTAGTCACGTAGTTGATGTAATGTGGAAATTTTGAAGTTTGATACTTTATTTATTTGACTTTGGTGAATTCACTAGATGTTGTAAGGGCCAGTATTGAATTAATTATTCTCGTTTATGAAGGAGTATATAGCCATTGAATTTTGAAATTTATTTATCTTGTGATCTTTATGGTCATACTTGATTTAGTATTGAAATTGAGCTCATCTTATGCCTTATTATTGGAATTGACTTCTCTTCCACTTTGGTATTTTATTTATTTATTATTGGTGGCTATGCTTGAATGTTTTAATTGCTGGTCATGTATCATGTTATCTTCTCTATCATGTCCACGATGGGACTCTGATGGATTATATAAGGGAGTAGAATGCAGAGAATATACTAGTTCTTGGTGTGCATGTTACTAGAACTATGGTAGATTGAATTCCTTGGTTTTTGTTAGATGCAAGTGAATATTGTGTGAAATGTTGAGAAAGTTTTGAAATGGTTTTGTGCTTCTGTGGATCTTGATGTGAAAATGTATCCTTGTATGTGCTTAAATGTTGATTCTTGATTGTGTCTATGTGAATGAGATATGTAGAGAACTTGATTTGGACTGAATCTTGATTTTAGTAGATTGCTTTTGGTTGGGTGTTGACTTAGTCCACCAACTATATTTTTTCTTGTTTGTCTCGTTCCTATTAGTCTTGGACATGATGGCATGCTCCTAGTGTTTCATCATTAGTGGAGTGTATGATGTTGTGTTCTTTTGATGTGAGTTCCATAACTATACTTATGTTTTGACATAGTGTAGGGTACGATGGAACCTTAGTTAGTGCATGAGCACGTATTATTTATATATTTATGGTATTATAGTTGTCTTCTTGCTCTTGTTGAGTTGCCAACATTAGGAATTTTGTTGCTTTAGGAGTTTCTCCTTAGTTTTTTGGAGGTTTCCTAGCGTAATGCTAGAAGGGATGCAACTCTTGTATGAAGAGGTTGCTATCCTATGTATTCCATTTTATGGATACTTGGTGTTTAAGCCACAAGGA
Organism: Cunninghamia lanceolata; assembly: GCA_027924645.1. Taxonomy (NCBI): domain Eukaryota; kingdom Viridiplantae; phylum Streptophyta; class Pinopsida; order Cupressales; family Cupressaceae; genus Cunninghamia; species Cunninghamia lanceolata. The sequence continues at coordinate 4,035,514 of BSBN01001185.1, read as the reverse complement.
AGCCTTGTGTTGCCTAGTTGATCATGAATTCATGATCATGTTGTGTTGGTTGACCTTTTTCGTCTAGATTAGTTAAGCATTGAAGTGGTGTTGTGAGTAGTCTTGCACCTTGTTGGTGTGATGTGGTTGCCTTAGATGTGCTCCTAGTGAGTAACGGGTTACTAATCCTTTCTTGATGGAAGTGCTTATGTTGTTAGAGGATGTGGTTTAGATTCTTACCTCTAAGAACTTATTTCGTTAATCCTAGTTTTGGTGGTGTAGAGATAGAGTGTTAGAGAAACCCTCTCTTTTAGGAGTGGAATGTGAGGAAGTACCTCATGTAGTAGAACCATTTTTGGAGATGAGGCATGCTTTTGGTCAGGATGAAGGTATGGTAGTGATGCCTATAACCTTTTTGAGTTAGCTTTCCCTGATCCTTGAGTTCTTTTGTTGTGGGTAGTTCCTGAGGAAGGATTGTTGAGAGAAATTTATTGTTTGTAGTTCTCCTTGAGAGTGGATATGGCATCCTTGTGAGTTTCCATAGACTTAGTTGAGAGCTTGAGAGGTTATCCCACCATAGTTGTGGTCCTATGTTTTTTAGACTTGACTTGCTTGTGGTTTGTTATGCCTTTTGGCTTGAGCCTCTTCTCATTGCAATGGCAGTTGGAGGATGGAGTGATGCAGTCTCAGAGGAGTTGTATGCATGATGGTTGGTTTTGACCTAGTTTGTGCACCTTTGGAGATTTGTTTTATTATTTTGAGACCTCAACCTAGTTTTGATTAGGAGGACTAATCTTTTAAGATCTGTTGTGTTGTAAAGGATTGTGTACTGAGGGTACTTCATTCTTGTGTTTTTGTAGGCTTCTAGGAGTAAGCCTAATGCTAGTGAGGGAGGATGTAATGCCCACCCTAGTTTGTGCCTTGTGTGCTTTTTGATTCATGTGTTATATGGTGTTCTAAGTGTGTATTCGTGTATTATCTAATTATTATGCTTTGATGCATTGCACCGAACTTGCCAATGAGGTCTATGGTGACATCGATGGGTTCTGAGGGTGTATTCTGCATGACCATCGAGGTGTTTCTGATGGGGTTGAGCTTTGTTATTTGGTTTCCAACTATGCATTATGGGATACATACATTGTGATTGTGCATGTTAGATTATTCCAGTGATCTAACTTCATTGTTTTTACTATACTTGTTATAGTTGTGATTGTCATATTATTCCTGCATTGTGAAATATTTTTGTTATGCATCATGTTCATGGATCATGCTAGTCATAGATGATTATAGTGGATGTGATTATTTTATACCATGTGTGATTATACCACATTGGAGTGGATTATGTTGCCTCGGCTATTATATGTGGAGTAGGTATGCTTGATGGTTGACTTGAGTGTGCAGGTAATTACATGCATTAACTAATGTGGGAAATGTGGAGAAGGTTGACATGGGACGCTAACCCATCTCACCCTTATCCTTGTATTGTGAAAACCCATGATGTGTGTTTAGAATCATTTGCATATGTTTCCTTAGCATTTTTGCACTTTATTTTAAAATGGTTTGAAAAAATGTGTTTTCCATGTTTTTAGATTAAATTAATGAAATTAATTTGGAAATTGCTATTTCTGCTTTAGTTAAAATGTTTGTTGCATCATTATATGCCCGTGGAACCAATTTGAGTGATTTCAGTTTAATTCTAAAATTTGATATTTTTTCGTAAAAAGGTAGAAATTGCATTAAATGTGAAAACTAAATACCTAGTATGGTGTGTTTGTAGTTTTTGAAATGAGACTGAGTTATATGGCAATAACCTATTTGGAATAGTTGAGTTTGTTTGACTAACTATTTCCCTGTTGCTTTGAGTGAATTAATTGGACATTTTTAGTGAAATGGAATTATTAATGTGTTATTTTATATGCCTATTTGATTTGCTAAAGAGACATTCAATTATTTAATTGTTGAATTAAATAGTTTAATGTGCAAATTCTATAATTTTGATTTGATTTTTTGAATCACTTAAAGGATTATTTTATTATGAAAAAAGAAGGAATGGTGTCTTTGGACGAATAAAAGGAAAAAGACATGTATTTTTCATTATTCTTTTTCTCTCCAAAATTTGCTCTCCTTTGTTTGAAACCCTCTTGCTTGAAAAAATGATATTTGATTGCTTGGAAGTGAGTTTTGCTTGGATTTGCTTGGTGTTTGCTTGTTGTGTGGATTGAATCTGACATTCAACCTCATTCTTTTCCTTGGATTTTGCTTGTATTGGAAGGTAAGTTTCTCCAATCTTCTCATTTAAATTGTCTTATTTTGTTTCCTTCATGCCAAACCATCTAGAATGGTTGAAGATGGATTTGTTTAGTTGTAGGAAGCTTAGAAAATTTATTTCACTTGTGTATGCTTTTATTTTTATGTATTTTTATTTTTGAAAACATGAAAATACAGACAAAACCCTAGCAAATTTTGTGTGGAAATCCCCAACTCATTTTTGTTGCATTTATTGATTGTTGGGCATGTTATCTATAATGGGTAGTTGTCAGATCATCCATAGTTATTGAAAAAAAAAGTTAGAAAATTGGTCAAACTTTGGTCAAGGTGGCAAAGAGAGCTCCAATGGAGTTTTTAGGGCCTTATGGTTATTTTGCACTTTTAGAAAACATGAAATCTGAATTCTATGCATTTCCTTTATGATTTACTTTGAGAGATGAGTTGACTCCTTCATATTATGTGATTCTGCATCTTGTGAGACTATGTTATTTTTTGAGACATTTTGGTGCATTGAAATCCGTGCCACTTATTTATCTATTATTAAAAACCTAGAAATTGCTTTGTATGCATTTCCTTGATGTTTTAGTTTGTTGGATGAGTTGTCTCCCAATTAGAATGGTATTTTGTATCTTTTGAGAATATGCTATGTTTTTTGTCAAAATTGTGATTTTGTCACCTCAAAATCTGTGCCATGCCTAATTGGTCAAATTGGTGCTATGGGTGTTTAGGAAGAGGTCTAGGGGTAGGAAAGGAGTGGATTCCATCATGCGCCATAGCCCAAAGAGGTTGTTGGAATTTATCGAATGAAATTTTTAATCAAGAATAACTTTTAAACACATTGTGTAATAAAATTTAATAATAAGATCATCTACACTAACTGCATGTGCTGGTGAAGTATCCACCTTGCTTGGATTTGGGTGTAAAGAGAAATCTTTGGTGTAGTGTCTAGTTTCTATTAGGAGGTTATGCCCTCATGTTCTACTGCGAGGTGAGTATTGCCCTCATGTTCTACTACGAGGTGAGTATTGCCCTCATTTGACACTCCTTGTCCTAACTACCTAGGTCTCTTTTCCTTCTTCCACGATTAGAGTTTAACTCGATATGTGATGTTTACCATGTGATTGCATGTGCATTGTGATGCCTTATTTATGCTTCTATGTGTCTATGATGGACTACGATTTATGTCTCATTTGAAGTGCATTAAAGGTGTGATTATTTCCCTTATGCTTGAATGTTGTGATGTCATTCTATTATGCTTTGGCAAGTGTATCATATGTTACTTGAATGCAATTGGATGGTAGTTGTACTATGTGTTTTTTGTTGGAATAAATGAACAATCTCTAATCCAATTGTTAATCATCAAATCACCAAGATGTGATACCAATTGGTGTGATACAAGGCTTTGACTACTACAATATAGAAATCTAAAAATTATATGCAAATCTAAAAATAAGTTTCCTTAATCCTTGAAATACCATGAAACAATTCAACTTCTTTATGATGCTAAAATCAGCCACTCTAACATGCTTTATAAAACCACCTTAGATGAACTTATAACAACAATAACATTACCATAATATAGCAGCAACAAGGAGGCACAAATTAGCAACATAAGAATACAAGATCTCACAACACAAGGTAGCAATTGAACAAAAGAATTAACACATAACATAGTGTTTACATGGAGAAACCCTTGTGGGAAAAAACTCCACCAGGAAAAGAGGACCGTATTATCTTCAAAATAAGATTACAATACATCCACTTCCAATCTCCTCTACACTCTTCAATCCAATAGCACTTGTGTACATAAAATCTCTCACTCGACCTGATACCTACAAGCAAGTTTTCCTCTCACTGTTACACCACAAAACTTCACTCTCAAGTCTCATATTTATACAAAATGAGTACCCACCAAAGAAATTCATGGGAGATGGAAAAACTCTAACATTTCTATCTTGGGATACACCAAAATCATCTTCTTATAGATTCCCTTACACCTGTCATAGGCATCTTCCCAATATAGGTGCCTGGAACCAAGAATAGGAACATACAAGACAATAAATGCTGTCATATGTTGTCATAGAATCTCTTACACCTTATGATAATTGTAAGTTGTCATATATGAACTTACAAACTTATGACATGCGTCATAACAGCCCAAAAATACATTTCTTTGAAATAAGCACCAAGATTCTCCACCTTTACTAGTTACCGAGATTCCTTGAGCAGTAAAAGTATCTTTGTGACAACCTATCGGTGAAACTTGTACATCCCTTATGGGTAATTACAAATTACAAATAATAAATGGAATAAATACAATATTGGGATTTACAAGGTTAATGGCACCTTATCCCAACATTCTCCCACTTGACATTATACATTGTAAATCAACCCATAGGAAAACTCAACAAGAGAAAAATATCCCTTAGCTAAATGTGTACCATTGATTCTTCAACATGCTTTTGTACTCTGATAAGATACCTAAAAAAGCAACCATGATAACCACCATCTCAAGAGAGAAAATCTCACATCATATTACCCATGATGGGACAAGGAACATGCCAAGATGAAACATATCAACTGTCACTGAAACCTACACCAATCTATACATGAACACAAGCATCAAATCCAAATAATAACAAATGACTCTGAGTGACTGCCACACTCATACCAAATTGGAATAGCAACCACAACAAGTTGCTAGCTCATCCAAAATATCCATACCTCAAACTAGGGTAAACAAACTATCATAGGTAGAACTTCATGCTATCAACATAACAACCCAAATCTGCAAACAAGTCCTTGTATATCCACCATCCTATAAAAGAAGACTCCAAGGTAACAACACACATAGACATGTGATGAAAAACCTCTGAAGTAACTCACTGTAGTAAAGTGTAACCAGACCAAGAGAGGTGCCCCTCCCATACAGAACACATATACCTTCCGAAACTCCCAATACATAGGTAATGTCAAATCTGAAAACAAGATCATAGCATTAACAAGTCCACCTATAGCACTTCACATAGAGGATGTGGCTAATTACTCTATCATAGTGTCAAATAAGCATACAATGATATGCCAAATACATCTCTCATTACCAATCCAAATAACTCTCCCAAGTCCTCCAAACCAATGAAGAAAGAGAGCAAGGAGCTACTAATTATTGTCAAAAAACAATGAAGTACAAACAAAAACACATGACTCCATTCATAAACCTCAACTCCATAAACATAAGAATCTTCAAGAAGAAAAAAATATACCAGGAAAGAGAGAACCTACAAATCAAACTGTGTCCTTATACCACACTAACATGTGACAAAATATGTAAAGTCAGATCTCTTTCAACACTCCCAAAATGAAAGGACATCAACATCTAACCATTCAACTTATAATGAAACATGGCAGAAATAGATGTAAAACCTCACAGAAAGTAGATCAAACTAGCCAAACATTCCCACAACATAAGGGAATATGCCCAAAGCCACTAACCATCTCCTGTACCTTTCCTACCAAATCCTTAGAACTAACCTAAGTTCAAGATTACAAGGAGAACAACAGAAATACATAAAATCATGCATCTACTTCTCAACAAGCCCTCATAAGTCAAGTTTCAAGACTAATGCACAAGGGAAGACAAGATACATATAAAGAATGCATCTAATAATCAGGTGGATAATACCTCTTAGATCATTCACTTGCCGAGTAGACCAAGAGTGGGATACAAGATTGTCCTGTGCATACAACACCAAGCAATATAAGCTTTCAATAAAGACAACCTTCTCATCAGGTCTATGATGGACTCACATCCATTTCTAGGTGTAGGCTCTTCTATCTTTACTGTTGAAAAACTTCCCTAACAATTAACCATTCCAACACATATCTCTTAAGTACAAGAGATTTCCTACCTAACCTAAGTCTCTCTAGTATTCATGAGCACCCACCAATCAATCCATGCCAACTTCAAATGCAACCTACAAAATCACGAAGCTCCAAGCAAATGATTAATACTCAAAACCAAAGAGAACTACATCCTCTCAAAAGGAAGAACAATAGCACCTTTACCAAAAACACTAAAGGTCCTCCATGAAACAAGATGTTAAAACCTCTTCAAATCACATGAAGATAACCATATCATGCCAAAGCTCCCACTAAATTGTGATATCAAGCTATACATGGCAACAAGATATCAAACCATCACTATCAAAAGCTCCCATTGAAACATGTAACAAAGTTATCCATGACATCATGATTTAGCCATCTCCTAATTGAAGATCATCCATGGCCTCAACACAATCAAAGAAAACCACTGTAATGACAATAGCTCCCAAAAGGTCAAGTAAACCATAATCTCTACACTAAGAAGATAGAACACACTATGTAACTGCAAAAAAATCCCACTAAAAGTGATACTGAGTTGTATACATGTCATCATGACCTACATCATTACTAAAACTCCACTAAAAGTGAACAGAGTTGTTCATGCAGCATAACTTACTACTATAGATTCTAATGAACAACTATATCAGGTACTCCAAACCATCCTTTTGTCTTACTGCAATAAACATACCAATGTAATCAAGCTCAGCAAGAAGAGGCCAACCAAACAAAATCCTCATTAGACAATTTACAAGATCTGTACTCATGCAAAATCTCAAAGGAGAAAAACATGGTTAGTTATCCAATCTCAAAAAATTGAAAAATAGATTCAACCCCACATCAGCAACATGTAGAACAAAGATAACAAGGAATAACATGTAGATTTCCAAGACTCAAATACTAGGATCAATGGTACACCTGATTTGCCAAACAAATCCACATAAAAGTAACCATAGATCATAAGAACCCATCAAGCAGCCTTGTAAATCTGTAATTGTTTCCATCTGGAATGCTCTAAGAGTCTAAACACAATCTTTCCATAGATCTACAAACCATAGATTTTTGTTAACATGTAAAACCTACAAAACCATCTCTTTGTAAATCTAAAATCACTTAAACATCCAAATATTCACACCATACATGCCATCTGAAATAGTGAAATATCATAAATCTATGATTCCACATCTTTATGAAAACAAGAAAACTATAAAACCTACATATCCAAAATAACATGATTATGAACAAGGAGGAACCAGGTTGTTTAGGAGTTTTGATATCACAAAAAAAAAAAAACCAACTCCACAACCCACATACAACTAGTGGTAAATCATCCAATGCTTTCATGTAACCAAGGGATAAACCCATGAATCCAACATAAGCACTGCATACTATAGTCCAAAAATAAATGTTCTTCCATCTAACCAGGGCACCAAAATCAACCACCCAATATCAAAACCCATTCACTTCACATGACCACAAGGTAAAGGAACATAACCACCAAACAAGAGGATACTCACATATTGCCAAACTAGAGGTCCAGATCACTACCAGAAGATCAAGTCCGCGAAGATCCATAACCCTGAGCCTCACGAGCCCATCGTAGATCTCATTGACAATATCCATCCAAAAGTTAGATTCCATGGCTTCCAATCTCACAGATCTGCAAAACAATGCCAACATACAGAACATCCACTGCAGCCCAAAAAACCTAAAACTCTACAATTCCTTCCAACAAATTCACAACAATCTAAAATTCAAAAATGGATGAATACTGTTGATGATGATGTTACTCACAAAAAGACATGAAATAAAAGTTACACAACAACCTTTATTTATCTTGAAAGATACGATGAATTTAAAGAATTCATGATCCCAAGTCTTTGTTGATTAGTTCATAATCTACTGACATTACTTAGTGGTTGATGTGTGTTACTGTTAATCATTCAGGGGCCTTACGTTCTCCAGTTATTTCTGCAAAGTTCATTAGTATTCCTCCAAATATCATGTTCTATATGTCTACTCTACATAAATCTCCAACAATTCTACCTCTACACTATGAATTCACTCAAATAATGTGTCTATAAGTTGATATTTGCATGATTTCGACCATTATTTGTAATTCTTTGCATGGTATTTTCAACACTACATGCATTTAGCTCAAATATGCTAATGATTTTCAGTTACCTATGGGATATCAGCATATTTCTCATTTCTGCTTATTATTTATCATGATTTGTAGTTTATGGAAGTGCTTTCGATGAATTTAAAATGAGAAAAAGGATTTAGAAAATGAGATTCCTAAAATTACTTGACTGAGATCACTGATCCACATACATTTTCTGATACAGCAATGAAGAGAAGAAAACTAGAATCGTACTTCACCAAGACATTCCACAAATCGGCATGATCTAGTGCAAATCTTCAAAGGAAAAGTTAACAACAACATGCAATAAAATGAAAGCACTTCTATTTGAACACAGCATTCACCATTACATATCCAAAAATCAACTTGAAGATTACGTAAAGTTTACAATCAGGATGTAATCTAAGGCTTCATCTCCATATAGTATACTTTAGAACAAGTACATTTACAATGATCTGAAGAAAGAACCTTGACATTTCAACAATTCAGTCCTCATTAGTCTCGGTAATTTGATCTCTTCTTAATTCTATAGTAATTGGCCTTATTTTGCCAGATATTCTCTCTCTCAATTTGGACAAGTTCTTGCCCTTTTATAGAACAAAGGCCAAAAAATAGTTACATTAATCCAAGGATCAGGATCCTCCTAGAATAATCAATGGCCCAGATGAACAGCACATGCTTGCCAGTTGGCAAATTCACAGCTCGCATAGAATATTCCAGCATCTTCAACCTGATCCATCCTCCAACTGGCAAACAATGCATTTGACAATATCCTCCCCAGCTCAGGCTCATGTTACCACTGTGTCTGCAATTCTGCAGTTTTCAACTACTTCCCTCTACAACATACAGCCGAACTCCAAATAGTTCCAACATCCTGCAACAAACAAAGAAGAATTAAGCATCATCATTCAATAAACTAGCAAGAAATTTAACATTTATAAAATCATGCTCCGAACATGCAAACATGAATATCGGGCTCTGAATATTAAGTAACAGGGAACATCTGCATATCCACATGCACATATGACATTAAGAATGGTCAGGTCAACCATCGTTGACCAAAAACATGCTATCGGGTCTAAAACGGTTCCAAAATCCTCCCTTTTGGCCTTTATTTCCTTGTATCTCACAAATGTATGTCATAAACATACAAGCACATCGGATATACAAATAATTTTCTACTTTTAATTTCCTTTCGAATCTGGCACTTGTATATTTCTCTTGCATATCAGGTTGTACATTGTAGACATACAATCATAAAAACATACAAGAACTTTTATGTATTTAATTTTCTATTCACATCCATTCTTTGTATATAGGCTTGCATCCATTTGTATCCATCGCTTGTATCTTCAAACATACAAACCATCATATACATCCAGTGGACTTATCACTTTTATAGACCATATTTTACTTGTTTTCAACTCCATGACATGTATATACTGATATGCATTAAGTATGATGCATTGATTATACCAGATTTAAATCTCCTCTGAATTCCGCGTTGTATATTCACAATGTATGTATCAAAAGATACAATGATGTGAAACATATATGGAACTTTCAATATTTAATAATAATCTCAGTTCCGGCCTACATAAAGTGTTGTATATCACCGCAATGTATAAACTGCAATGTATGTATCAAGACATACAACAACTTAATGTTATTTCAAAACTTTTCAATTCCATGGCACGTATATATCATTGTATGTCCGCTTTGTATGTAAGATACATACAAACATAATATGCATCTGGTGGACTTAACTGGGCTTTCATTATAACTTTGAACCTTGTCAGGTCTGGGCATGCACATTAATTAATATGAGGCATATCAACTAATGTGACTTTCTTCATTAATCAGGATATAATGATGATGTCATCATCATGGATGGGCTTCATTAAAATGTGAAAGGATGACATCATGGTCATACTGAAGGAAATCAGGAGGTTAAGAAATATGACCCTGATATTTAGGAATATTACCCTTCGAATAAGATGACATCATGGTCATGTCGGGTCCTTTGTATATCGGATCAGAAAGACGTCACCGTCATTTAGGAAAGATCAGTCTATCAGAAAAGATGACAGATGTTAGAGAATAGATGACCTTCAGATGTCAAGCTGATTGATGACATCACCATCATATCAGGTCTTGTGTAGAATGGGATATGCTCACGTCATCATCCTGTTAGTGAAGATGAGTCATATTAACTAATGTAACCCCCATTGGCGTGAGTACCTTGACGAGTAGATGACCCTCAGGTATAAATTTGATGTGCACATACAAATATGCAGATAGTGGATTTTCTAAGCAGGGTGATATTCATGAATATCAGTCATATTAAGAAATATGACCCCAATGACTTAGAATGTTAGGTTTGACCAGACTTTGACCGCACATAACTTCCTTATTTGGCCGAATTTCAGGGTGATGCAGAAGGCAAACCTTCCTAGAATTTTACACTCTTTCACATGGCAAGCTTACTGAGGAAAGAGTCAGACTTTGAGATTTGGGTTCAGACTTCAAGATCACAAATACACCTGACATTAGGCATATGCATACTGATTGATGTTGTTTTCACCATTACCGTCTAGAGCACAAAAGCAAGGGAACAAGCCAGCAAAGTTGGGTCCCTATTTTGCTAAGGCAAAATGAGGCATGTTGTGTAACCACACAACAACTTGCCACTAAAGAAAACAACATAATTCAAATAATTCAAGAGATGAGGATAAGTTAAAACATAATGTTCCAACTCCTATTAAGCATGAGCATCCTAATCCTTTCTAAATGGTATCATGTTCATCAATATAACAATGAATTGATAAGGGATCAAGTGTGTGCATGTGATTCATACACTCATCTTGAAAGTAAGTTGAATAAATCAGTGAATGGTGTTAGGCTACATAGTTTGGTTCATCCCTCATAGCCAACCTGGATAGAACCTTGCTGCCAACAAGCATCCATAGCCTCGGCAAGGTTATCATTGCAATTCCCCTAAGTAGAGCCCCGCTGCCAATCAGACATCTATAGCCCTGGTAGAGTTACTGAGATGGCCTAATTTTCTCTTTAAATATTTAATATATTTCTCTCACTTTTTTTTTAATTTGCATTTATACGATGTCATCATGTTAGCACATTTTTGCAAGGTGTAATCACTTGCTACTTTAGGTTGGGAATTGCAATGGTAGCAAGGGAAACCTCTAGATTTTTCACTTAACACCTACATTGATATGTTCAACAAACCCAAGGCTATTAGGTGTGTCATTGTGAGGATCTCCTTGACTCAAGAAAAAGTAATACTGATGAATATGATACCATAGACCTGATCAAGAGTACCTATACTGACATGAGTTACAGCCTATGTAATAACTTATATCCAACTCCTGAATTCTAACAATTTCTGCAAGGTTCTTAAGTAACAAGGTGCACCAATTTTGCCCAACCAAAACAAAGACTCAACAAAGTAGAACAAAAGAAAACACACAAAGCAAACTGTACAAACAGCTAACTACCAAAGGGAAACAACAGAAAACAAAACAAGAAAGAAAATAACATAAACAAAACAACTACTCTACCAAACTATACACAAGACACTACAAGGAAAATAAAACCCATGATAAGACCCAAAGACACCTATATTTGCATACTTCCTTGGATTATGTAGGAGCATTAGGGTATTCGTTATGGTTCTAATCCTAGCAAATTCATCCTTGTATTCTGAAAAATAGTCTTGTATTCTAAATTCATTGTATTTAACAAAATAACCTCTGATTATCAGCAACTGAGGAAGCTCATCATGTTCATGACTAATCCATATGCATGTCAGATTATCTCTTGAATTTCCATAATCAAAATAATAATCAACATCATTCACTGTGGAAAGGAAAGATACACCCTAGTGTATCTCTGGTTCTACTATTGGGCATGCTGATTCTTTGACACTTGGTCTTCCATTTATCTCTGCACTTTTGTTGTTTGGCTCAATGTCTTGTCTCACTTCGAATTGAAGAATGTATGACTCTTGATGGATTATTTCTTCATCTTTATCCAGCTTTGTTCCTTCATTCTAGATGTTCAGTTTATCCTCAAGTTCAGGAAATGTCTCAATGTTCTCTTCAATTCTCTACACATTAGCATCTAAATGAGTATCTTTATCATCATAACCTGATATACAAAAAATTATCATTTCTAAATCATTTGACTGTAAAGGTGAATTAACATTCAATTGATAGGAATACTCCCCTATTTCATTTTCGAAATGACCCTGGACTGGCATCTGATCATGTACAATAACTCCAAAGCTTTCTGCATCTTTAACTTTCATGAATGGTTCATCACATAACTCACTTCTATCATCCAGTATGGCATCTGGTCCCATTGTTCTGCAACAATCTTGCATTTGATCATTTAATTTAAACAAATTAGATAGTAAATTAGCATTTATTTTCTTTTCCACAACTCCCTGGGTTACTATCATATGAACTTCTTAAGTAGTAGTGCATTTAAATTCTTCCACCTGTCCACATTTCTTTTTTACCATAAAATGACTCAAGGAAAGATGTTTCACTACCTTAATCAAAAGTATTAGGATCAGAATCAAAGACTCTATCCTGACAAATGGTTTCTTCTCTACAATTTTCAAAAGATTCATACCTGTACTCTACCTCTTTACCTGTATTAGGAAGTAGATAACTCCAATTTTCACTATAAAATGACTCAAGGAAAGATGTTTCCTTTTCTTTACCTTCTAGAACTAACTCAGCTATTGTATTTTCTAAACACTTCATGATTAAGGGTGTTGTTTCTTCTTATTTTTCCAGAATTCAAGTTTTCTCCAACATGACCAAGCAAGTGTCACAATTCCTTTCTGAATGTTCTTGGTTGTGTAATCTGCATCAACTTTCAATCAGAACATCATAAGTGGATAAACATAATATTTGACCACACTATATATTTCTAGACAATTATAATTCAAAATCTTTAAAGAGATCCACTTTAGTGTCTGAACTACTAATAACTTCTAGTGTTGTATCTTCTTGTTGCTCTAGAATTTCTTCATTTTCTTGCCAGACTTCAGCCTTGAACACATCTATAAAAAATATTAGTCCTTTCAAATATAAAGCCAACCTTGTAAGAAAAGTTAGACAATTAATTTCACTGTGTTCCACAGAATTGTGTATCCTGCAACAATTAGATAAATGAAAGTTAAATAAACTTTGAGGATAAAGTTGTTTATTCAAAGTTTCCTGAAATAAAGGAATGTTAACCTGATAATGGTCCTCATATGCATCCATCAAAATGAGACTCTATTGTCAATTTTTAGGATTTTGAAATTTTAATGAGATCTATCATATCTCAAAATAAAACTTAAAAGCTCAGAAAATCAAACGAGTCTTTGAAGCTTTGAGCTAGATCTTAGCAAAGATACAGTCAAATCTTTTTAGACAAGAGATATTTGCAGACATTAAGCTCAAATGATGAAATATTTAAGTAATATTTGTAGAAATCCAGAAATTTCTTGCTCAAGCCCTCCTTCTAGCGCTAATTTATGTTGATATCAGGTTGTACATTTGTAGAAATCTAATTTATGGATTTTTTTGCTTTTAATTTCCTTTTGAATTTGGAGCTTGTATATTTCTCTTGCATATCAGGTTGTACATTGTAGACATACAAGCATAAAAACATACAAGAATTTTTCTGTATTTAACTTTCTATTCGCGTCCGTTCTTTGTATATAGGCTTGCATCCGTTTGTACCCATCACTTGTATCTTCAAACATACAAACCATCATATACATCCGGTGAACTTATCGCTTTTATAGACCATATTTTACTTGCTTTCAGCTCCGTGACATGTATATACTGATATGCATCTTTTTGATATGCATTAAGTATTATGCATTGATTATACCAGATTTAAATCTCCTTGAAAATTCACGTTGTATATTCACAATGTATGTATCGAAGCATACAATGATGCGAAACATAGAAGGACCTTTCATTATTTAATAATAATCTCAGTTCCAGCCTATATAAAGTGTTGTATATCACCGCAATGTATAAACTGCAATGTATGTATCGAGACATACAACTTAATGTTATTTCAAAACTTTTCAATTTCGTGGCACATATATATCGTTGTATGTCCACTTTGTATGTAAGATACATACAAACATAATATGCATCCGGCGGACTTAACTGGGCTTTCATTATAACTTTGAACCTTGTCGGGTTCGTGCATGCACATTAATTAATATGAGGCATATCAACTAATGTGACTTTCTTCATTAATTGAGATATGATGATGATGTCATCATCATGGACGAGCTTCGTTAAAATGTGAAAGAATGACATCATGGTCATACTAAAGGAAATCAGGAGGTTAAGAAATATGACCCTGATATTTAGGAATATCACCCTTCGAATAAGATGATGTCATGGTCATGATGGGTCCTTTGTATATCGGATTAGAAAGATGTCACCGTCATGTTAGGAAAGATCAGTCATATTAGAAAAGATGATGGATGTTAGAGAATAAATGACGTTCGGATGTCAAGCCGATTGATGGCATCACCATCATATCAAGTCTTTTGTAGAATGAGACATGCTCACGTCATCATCCTGTTAGTGAAGATGAGTCATATTAACTAATGTAACCCCCATTGGCATGAGTACCTTGACAGGTAGATGACCCTCGGGTATAAAGTTGATGTGTGCATACAAATATGCAGATAGTGGATTTTCTAAGCAAGGTGATATTCATGAATATCAGTCATATTAAGAAATATGACCCTGATGACTTAGAATGTCAAGTTTGACCAGACTTTGACTGCCCATAACTTCCTTATTTGGCCAAATTTCAAGGTGATGCAAAAGGTAAACCTTCTTAGAATTTTACACTCTTTCACATGGCAAGCTTCCTGAAGAAAGATTCAGACTTTGAGATTTGGGTTCAGACTTCAAGATCACAAATACACTTGACATTAGGCATATGCATACTGACTGATGTTATTTTTACTATTGCCATCCAGAGCACAAAAGCAAGGGAACAAGCCAGCAAAGTTGGGTCCCTATTTTGCTAAGGCAAAATGGGGTGTGTGT
Source organism: Cunninghamia lanceolata (assembly GCA_027924645.1). NCBI lineage: Eukaryota > Viridiplantae > Streptophyta > Pinopsida > Cupressales > Cupressaceae > Cunninghamia > Cunninghamia lanceolata. The sequence goes on along the minus strand of BSBN01001185.1, from coordinate 4,020,142 downwards.
TGTGTAACCACACAACAAATACCCATAACCAAATTACCATGAATCCATCACATAAAAGTACATGCAACTCGCATGAAAGCACATGCAACCACATGCAAGAAACATGCAAGTACATGCAATCCATGGAACAACCTTAACCTTTGATACCAAATGTTGGAATAAATGAACAATCTCTAATCCAATTGTTAACAATTAAATCACCAAGATGTGATACTAATTGGTGAGATACAAGGCTTTGAATACTACAATATAGAAACCTAAAAATTGTATGCAAATCTGAAAATAATTTTGCTTAATCCTTGAAATACCGTGAAACAATTTAACTTCTTTATGATGCTAAAATCAGCCACTCTAACATGCTTTATAAAACCACCTTAGATTCAAACTTATAACAATAATAACATTACCATAAGATAGTAGCAACAAAGAGGCACAAATCAACAACATAAGAATACAAGATCTCACAACACAAGGTAGTAATGGAACAAAAGAATAAACACATAACATAGTGTTTACGTGGAGAAACCATTGTAGAAAAAAATTCACCAAGAAGAGAGGCCCAAGTTGTATTATCTTCAAAACAAGATTACAATATATCCACTTCCAATCTCCTCTACATTCTTCAATCCAGCAACATCTGTGTATAGAAAATCTCTCACTCAACCTGATACCTGCAAGCAAGTTTTCCTCTGACTGTTACACCACAAAATTTCACTCTCTAGTCTCATATTTATACAAAATGAGTACCCACCAAATAAATTCATAGGAGATGGAAAAAATCCAACATTTCTATCTTGGGATACACCAAAATCATCATCTTACAGATTCCCTTACACCTGTCAATGGCACCCTCCCAATATAGGCACCTAGAACCAAGAATAGGAACTTACAAGACAATAATTACTATCATATGTTGTCATAGAATCTCTTACACCTTATGACAATTGTAAGTTGTCATAGATGCTCTTACAAACTTATGACATGTGTCATAACAGCCCAAAAATACATTTCCCTTAAATAGGCACCAAGATTATCCACTTTTACTATTTACTGAGATTCCTTGAGCAGTAAAAGTAGCTTTGTGACAACTTGCCGGTGCAACTTGTACATCCCTTATGGGTAATTACAAATTGGAAATAATAAATGGACTAAATACAATATTGGGATATACAAGGGTAATGGCACCTTATCCCCACATTGTTTATATGCATTGTATTGGTAGTTGTGCCATGTGTGTTGTGTGAATTGATTGGTGTGTATGCCATATGTTGCTTGTATACCCTAGATGTGTGAGATGTTCTTAGAGGTTTTTCTATGATCACCTTCTCCGTAGCTCGGGGGTTGCCTAGAGTTGCGTAGACATCTATAGCACTCGACGATGGCAATATGGTTGGGAGGTGAGCAACATTTCCCCATTGGTCCTTCATGATGATCTTCAGGTGCTTGATGGATTCCCTGACCTTTTTGCAGGTGGTTTACCTTGTACTTTGTGCCTTGTAGCACCTTGAAGAGCATGTTGGTTTTGGGTGGTTTATGCACTTGTATTTTATCATTATTTATTATTGTAACCTTTGTAATGTAGGTCTTTTGAGACCCTTGTAATAAGATGTAATTAATGCTTTGAGTTGATTTATGATGTTGGCTATGATTCATCTATGTTTAGGATGAAGCCCTTTGAATATTCTAATTATTTGATATCTTCTTGTATTTTTCCACACCTCTGTTTGTGAGGATGTTGGCATGTTTTGATAGATTTTACATGTTAGAATCTAGCTATGTTAGAATGTTTAGACTCAATTATTTGGTGTTTATGGATATTTTTGTGTTGGATCGTAGTCATCCCACATAGGTGGTGAGGATCCTATCTTTTATTTTGGCATGTGTCGATGTTGGTGTCGAACATGCATAGCCTTTTGTATCGCTTTTGTCCTTTTTGACATGAGGACATAATTGGTTCGACAACTTAATGTTTTTGGTTAAAATGAATCATCTTTGGCATTGATTACTATTTTTAGCCTCGTAGGTGTTTTGGTGTCATTTCCATGATGTGATATGCACTCTTGGATTATTCCCTCCTTTGCATTGGGATGTGTTCCTTTACATGAGTTTTACTAGTGACCATTCTAGTTGGTTTAGGAATCATACCTCCTAGTTGGACTATCCCCTGGGTGAGCATTACCCTTATGTTTGGGATGTCTTGTGTCATCATGGAATAGACTGAGGTGGATGTCACCCTCATCCTACTCCATGTATTCATGAGGGAGCGAGGTTGTGGACATGTATCTGATCCTCGTCATGGAGTGAGGTCCACCTCTCTCTTGGTCATCGTGGTGAGTTGTTGCATGATAGGTGAAGTCTTCCACTTGTGCCACCTTGCATTGTGCAATGGTGATGTCTTCTTAGGTGTTGTTGTACATGTTTCATTCTTGGTCTGCCACACATCTTCCACCTAAGAAGTGGCCCTACCCTTCATGAGGGACATAGACCTTAGGTGACCGATGGTGATTTGCCTTTCCCAAGTACATAGTGTTGTATCCTACACATATCTATCAACCATACAACCCCAGATACCCTCTAGTTAAGTATGATTTCTGATAGATAGTGCAATCCAGATACAGTGAACTGACAATGCATGCAGAAAACAAATGCATTACTTTGGCCAAAGTTTTAATATCAATATCATTCATAATGAACATAGTTGTCGTGTTCACCCACCCCTACTCGACTTGGATACTATATTATTCTTGCAATTTATTCACACCAACTATATTTACATAAATAGTTTAATCATCATGTCATGATAATACTATTCTTGACTTAGATAAGTCTATATGTCATAACTATTCAGTTGGTTCGTAATCAACTCTTGGCTTTACCTATTAACCCTTGGATAATATGATATCACAATATAAACATGTCTCATCTCTAGGAGACCTAGGTTCATAATTGACCTTTGGTTTAACTCAATCATGGTTAGGAATACTTTAACTCTTGTAAAGATGATAACTTTTATTCAAAGGAATAGGAATACTTTTCAATTCACTTATACGTGATGTCATTAACCATCACTTCTTATACACTCATATATGATTCTATATCAGGTTATAGGCATAGTCTATTTCGACATAATGGTTTAGTATAAAGCTATACTCAACAAGATTACTAGTATAGATAATATAGAAGTTCCTACGATATTTATCCATTTTCCAAACTATCCTTAGTTAATCTATCACTCAATAGGTTTACCATAGTTGTCATAGATCACCAAGAATCTGAATTCTTTTGGTAAGGGAATCATTCTTCACAAACGTATTTAACCAAGAATGGTTTCAAATTGAAATATCTCCACTTAGTACTTTATTCCATACTACTCATAGCTTGGTAAGTTTTCACTATCATCTACTAATTCATTGGAACTATATTTCAAGACTAACTTGTATCTATATAGTCAGCTGGTGTCGAATGAAAACTCACCCATAAAGGCTACTGGTTAAGTAGTTTCATGATAACTATGTTATCCTTATTTAAATATTTATTAATAGAAAACATTTGGTTCTCTATACTATATTTTGATGAGAATCACAATTTTAAACAAAAGCACAGGCTTGGCCTAGTAAAATAGTGAAATGAATTTCATTGTGAACACATGTATTGGCCTTACTAGGCTAAGTCGACGCTCACTATTTAAACTGAAATAAAATAACAGTCATATAATGACTCTAAATCCTTCCATACACAGTCAACTCAGTCAATCAAGACAAATCAATGATATTAAAACTAACATAGTCGGATCATCTCCTTTGGAATAGTTACACCATAAACTTAAAAGATAACCAAACTAAAATGGACGATTTCCCAAGAAAAAGTAATCATTCAAATTATCATTATCTTTTTAAGCATAAAATGCAAAGGCATTTACCTGTAGACAATAGTCTTATACTATAAAGGAAATGCATATATAATACTTTTGTATTCATCCCAGACAATCGTTCTCAATTTTCACTAAATCCTTTTCTCACTGCCCATCGCGAACTGTTTCTCTAATGGCCAACGATTATCCAAAACATACCATCGCAAAAAGATGCCCATCAACTATCTAAGTCATGGATTTGAAGAGCCCAAATAGACTCATAAATGAGTGATCCAAACTATGTGCTCCATCTCTTTTGCAGTTAAAAACACATTCAGAACTAAACAGTTTTGTCTCTTGATCGAATTCAACTTCCTAGTAGAATAGTGCAATAGACAACATATGTCAATAATGCAAACATCATATATGAAAGACAACGAATGTGGTTGTGTTATCCACCACTTCTCATCTAAGAGGCCGCCAACTCATTTAACTGAATTAGAGCAATCAATTAATCATAAAGAGTGATTCGATCCATCATGCATTAGCAATGAAGGCACTCCACGAAATATTCCTACGACTGCTCAAGTATAAACATTATTAACTTATCATGAGGTATTATCCTCATTCGATGCATAAGCATATACTTATTTGATTATATCAAATACTATTCACATAACATCACCTCAGTTAGATAGTTATGGTTTAATCAATAAAAAGATAATATTAAGAGAAAGGATTATAGATAATGTGATTTGGTTGAGCTTGTCTCCCCATCACAAGCCATTGGCAATAATCATGTCATCTTAACTCATCGAGAATGTCTAGAGGTTAAGAATTGACAATAAAACCTCAAGTGACTTAATAATAATAAGACAACCATTTTACAACAATGTCGTAATTTTTATGTTAAACGTAAATGGTCATGGTTCATATGCAAATGACGTTGTTTACATTACTAATGACTATAGCGACACACTACGATTTACAAAGATTTGAAAGATATCAACTACCTCTCGATTGGGTTCAAAAGTAAATTGACAAGACAAGGCTTACCTCTTATGACACATTGGTTCACATTTTTGTTAAACACTTATACTTATTTTGGCAAATAAACCACTCATAATCTGAGGTCTATGTCTCTCTCCTTGAAAGATACTCTCTCTCTCTCTCTTTTCTCCGAGAGTCATCTAAAAACCTATAATCCTGTATCAAACTTGTTACCAAACAAATTATGATCAGTGCATCATTATTCAAATAATAAATCAAATCTCATAATACAAATATTAAATCAATAATAACATAATCATTTCCATAATTTCATAAATGACATTCAATATAATCCATGTCTCTCCTTATCATTAATCTAAACATCATAATATATTTACTTATGTCCAAGTAAAAGTAAAAAGCATAGCAAGACAAAAATTGGGGATGTAACATAGTCTTTAGTCAGTGAAATTGTTGGTTCTTGAACCAATGAGTTCACTAACTTTAGTTTTTCCAACAGAAGAAAGGTGAAGGAAAGTTCGGTAAAAGAACAAAGGAAAAAAAAACTTTAAGTGTGAGCTTGTCAAAAAAGTTTGGGTTCGCAAACCAAAAGGTTCACTGATGGAATCTTTTTCCAACAGAGATTTCATCAATAGAGAGAATGGACCATGAAAAAGAGAATTATCTAAGGCACAAAAAACAAAAAGAGAACCAAAGTATTTTATTGGCAAAAGATTGTTGTTTGTGAACCATGTGTTTCACTGATATGAGAGTTTGTCGACAGGGCAAAAAGATGGCAAAAGAAGCAAAGGGAGAGACAAGAGGCAAGAAAGAAAGGAATTTGCAAGAAGAAAAGATTGCCAATAAGAAGGAAAAAACAAAGGAAAGCCTTTGTCAAATGAAGTGTTGGTTCACGAACTTGAAAATTCACTAACAATTTAGTTCGCCACAGGACAACTTCCCCAACAAAGGGATAAAGGAAAAAATAAAGGTAAACAGGGTAAGTAAAGAAAGTTCATGAAAGTGGAATTTCACCAACTAAAGAAAAAAGGGGGAGAAAAGAAATAAAATGACTAAGGCAAAGAGATAAAGGAAAGGTTTTATCATGAAACCAAAAGAAAATTAAACTCATCAAATAGTTCAAGTTCTCCAAAGATCATCGATAAGGTGATTGGCTGACAAAGCAAAGAGAAAAAGGTGAGTATCTTCCATGGTTAATAAAAATTGAAAATTACTGATAAAGAGGAAGAAGATAGAAAAAGAGAACGAAAGGAAGAGTCAGTTAGTTCACCAATTTGAAAATTTGCCGATAGGGAAAAAGGAGGCTGCTAGATAAGACAAGGCGGAGACAGGTCCAAAGTTCATAAAAATGATAATTCGCTAGAAAAGCAAATAAAGGCATAGAAAATGAAGTGGCATGAAAGAAGTTTGTGATAAGGGAAAAAGGTTGATAAAGAAAAGAAGATGTGCCCAATGGAAAAAGGTGCAGTTAGAGTTCAAATGGCCCAAAAAGGAAAATTGGACAACACTTTTGAAGTGTTGTAAAGGCTTTGAAAGGGTGATTCCCTAAAAACATGCCATGATTGCAGGATTGTGCATGCAGATTTGTACCTAGAATTTAATGATTCTACATAATAGTGCCATGCAGGTGGTTGGTACAATGAAATTTTTCAATGCACAGGTTTACTTGGAGGACAAAGCAGATAAATTAGATGTTGCAAGTGTCAGGGAAAGGGTTCAAACCTTCCCTCTTTGTTGTTCCAAGTACAAAAGGAGTGCAAGGGATCTTCTTCTGACATTGTCAAAGTTGACAGAGAATGGGCAGGCTTCCAAACATGTAGATTTCTTGACATTACAATGGGATTGAATTTAATGTGGCATGGATGTACTCATTGACTTGGTGCAATGCTTTGGATGGTGTAGAGAGATAAATTGTTATATGTGCATATGTTTTTAATGCATTAAGGGTTGGTCATATTTGGGCATTATTTTCTCAATAGGTTCTGAGCTTCAGAAGGCAGAGAAGAAAAGGTTATTTTGTAGTCTTTGTTTAGTATGAAACAATTATGAAATGTACATAATATATTTTATAAATCTTTGTATCAAACCATAGTTTTTCTCTACTATTGTAGATGTTCTTTCTAGCAAACATAATCATAGTTATAGTTTGTTCTTGCCACATTTAGTGGTATGAATGTAAGCTTTGATCTGAGTGAATGTGACAATTCCTAATCCATTTTTAAGATTTTGTAAATGGTCATTTCAGTATTGCATAAGGAAAAAAATGGTATGGAGTTGGATTATTAAGCATTCTTAGTGATTTGGAGTGGATTTTCATGCATTTGATTTATAAAATAGGCAGGTGCGCATTTCCTTGTAGTTGTTTTTCCTCTGTTGAATGTATGACTCTATAGTCCAATGGATAGGCACCATTCTGAGTATCCTTTGATCACTCAATCTTCAAAGAAAATCAATACATCTATCCTTTAGACGCAGTAGTAGTTTTTATGGATCCCTATTGTTTATGATTACCTTTATTAGCTATATAGGGGTCTTGTACAACAACTAGTTATTATTAGCTTAGTGACAAATTTGGGGCTAAGAAAGTGATTTGGGTTTGGTTGTTTGTATATTTTAGTTGTTTACCTTGTTTCGATGTTAATACTTGCTTAGGTATACCCTTTGGAATATCCCTCTAAAGTTTAAGCTGAGCTGAAAGAGCAGATGAGTCTACCCACTCCTATTAGTTGGGAAAAATTGCCCCTAACTTGATGGCAAAAATCACCCCTAACTTGTTGATAAACCTCTTTCTAACACCTTAATGACAATCCCTGGCCTAGGTGATTTAGAAATGTTTTAGAGTTTTGTGTTGCAATATTTTTGGGAACCAACGTTTTGATGTGATTTCTAGGGATTGACTTGAAAGATCAAATTATTCTTAAGGCCCCTATAATAGTGATTTGTAGTTGCGCATTTTGTTTGGGTAAGTTTGGGATCTGGTCAACTTACACCAACATCTTGGCACCATTGCCGAGGAACCAGTGAATCAATTTAGTTATGGTTGTTGTGATATTGAGACACAATGTTTGCTTGTATTTCTTTTGAGTAGGGGAAGTAGTGAGTTTATTTTATAACCCAAGAAATTAATTTCAATATGAAAAGAACTTCACAAAAAATAGAGGAAGAAACCAGGAGCAATCTGGATGTGAGGAATCCTCTAACATTACAAGAAATAGGAGTAGATATAGGGTAAGAAGACCCAATGTGGTACCTCCAAGGAATACCCAAGACATTATATTTTTTGACCTTAGGAGCCAATAAAATTATAATTTTGAGGATTCTGCATATAACATGCTCAGAACAAACAAAAAAACAAATAGAAATGAGTACGATGTCAGAAAAAATGAGAATATTCTTGGCAGAGGAAGTAGGGATAGATCTCATGATCCATATTTGAGGACATTTGGCAATGCCATTGAGAGTGAAGAGATGTATTAGGATACAAGGCATCCTAATTCCCCCCATAGGATCATTTAGAGGTCAGCATGACAATATTTCTAATGAAGGTGATCAGCAATAGCAAACTAGTGATAAGGAAAGAGAAAGAAGAATCCAAGATGAACTTGACCTGCTTGATCACCTTAGAAATAGATAGAGTGGTGTAGACCTTACTTTATCAACAACAAGCTCAACTTGCTCAGCGAGCTCAGCAAAACCAAATACCCAACAATAGGGCCATAACTTGTAGAACAATCAAAGACAACAACAACATCAATAACAACAACAACGACATCAAATGGGATAGTAGGACATAAATCAAGCCCATGCTCAAAATATCAACATTCAACCACCATAGAACTAGGATAATTAGCAACATTGCAACTTTTAAAATGTTGGGGATGGACAAGGAAGACAAGCACATAGGTTTCTTCCATAGAGGCAACCGCTGGGAGATGAAAGGTACAAACAACTCAATTTATTTGGCATACTTGACTTTCCTAATCAAATTCCAACTGAGATTAGGGGGAAGATTCCCAAGTTTCAAGGTAATAATGCAATCATAGGTGAGGAACATCTTAAACATTTCGTTAATTTCCCTAATGAATATGAAATTAAGGATAAATATGTTATGATGAAATTATTTGTACATTCATTGGAAGAGAGTGCTAAAGAATAGTATAAATCTCTCCATGATAATAGTATTGATTCTTGGGCGGAGTTCATGAGAGTATTTAGATTGTAGTATGGGGACAAGATTGATCCCAAGTTTTCTATCCATGAACTTACAGCGATAAAAAAAGTAATCAATGAGACAATAGCTGAGTTCAACAACTGCTTCATCATGACAATGAAAAAGGTACCTCCTTATATGAGACCTAATGTATCTATGTGTTTAGTTCTATATATTGTGATGACTTTGATTCAAAATTTGGTTATTATTTGAGGGACAAAAGTTCACAAACATTAAGAGAAGCATATGCTATAGCCATAAACATAGAAGTTATTATGAGAGCTTCAGGGAAACATATCAAAAGATCTGATATCAAATTGTCCCATCCAGATAAGCCATGTTTCAACAAACCTCTCACTATTGATGACAAATTGGATAAATTCATGGAGTTGTGAAATATTTGTCCTATAAGGTATCTAGAAATGACAAAGGGTTACCACCTCAGGGTGTTGCAACACATTTTAATGAAGGTTAGAGACTGCATAATAGGCCCTATAATACTGATTAGTCTAAGAGACCACAACATAATGACAGACAGGCTTCCCCTAGGCATGTTCAAACAACCTAAAAGGGACACTCCTGAGCCTTTGAGAAAGGATCATGTCAACTTTCAAGATGAGTCATTGTGGTTCTAGGTGTGCTTTCTTCCTCATGATCCATCTAATTGTGTAGTGGATCATTCATTGAGTAGAGAAGAAGTATTTCCAAATGAGGAGGGTGTAGCTGAGTATTATGAAGAGGAAATAAATTAGTTTGATGTAGAAGATTATGAGTAAATGGGTCAGAATGCTGATTGTGACAATTATGGAGAGGATTATGATGAAGGTCCAAAGAGATATCAATTACGAGCCCATGATTTTGGGCACTTTAGGGATCTTATGCAGAAGTATCAATAGTCCAAGCCTTCAGAAGAGGACATGAAATCCTTGATTGATGTAACCATTTTGTAAGTCCAATAGGGCTATCAACTCAAAAATAGGACTGTCCCTATGCATAATGCCCTTGTCATGGAATCAAAATAGCAAAGATTGAATGGGGATAGGGACAAATGTAAGGGGAATGTGGAGAAGAAAAGTAGTAGCACTCCAAAAAAGAGTGTGCCTGAGAAGAAGAAGGTTCTAGTGCAACCACCAACAACAAAAAGAAAATATGTGTAGAAAAATATAGGACCAACTGTGCAACCAGTTACTACACCCATTTTAGGGGTTCATTATCAGAAAGGCAATAACAAGCATGATTAGCCTCAAGCACAAAAAGAACCAGAAAAGGATAAGACAAAGGAAACGGGTAAGGATATCTCACCCAATCAAGTGATACCTTATATTCCATGTGCAAAAGATTTACTATTTCATGTGATACTCCTTTTCCCAATTATAACCCTATTTATACGTCTCAAGTCTTTAGCCAAATCATAATTTTTGTGCCTATAGGGGAAATCCTTTGATTTCTAGAATATAGAGATAGGGCAGCATCATTTTTCACTATTGTAGATGCACAAAGACAACATGTTGTTGTTCCTAGAAGTAATGATGAGGGTGTAGGCCATGATGAAATAGTTGAGGTTTATTTAGGATCATCTATGGTTAATAGTGGGATAGGAGAAGACTCTTTTTACACAACATTGACCATAAATAGATGGTTGCTACATAATTGTATGCTTGATTCAGGAGCATCCAGCAATGTCATGCCACTTGAAATTATGAACAATTTGGGGTTGAAGGTGTCCAAGTCTTTTGGAAAATGCTTTGTTGTGGATTCCAAGGAGGTTAATTTCATAGGTCTAGTTAAAGACATTGAGGCCAAACTTGCTTCTTACCTAGACAAGTTATTCTTGATAGATATTATTGTTGTAGACTACCCTGCCAAGTGGGGTATGTTGTTATCAAGAAAATGGACAACATCTATGGGTGGAAGTATTCAAATAGATCTTTCATATGCCACTATTCCAGTCCAGGGCGTGGAGGTGAAGTTGTATAGGACGAAGAAAGTGGAAGACCAAAATATAGAGGACAGATACAAAATAGAGGAAGATCATGCCAATTTCTTTGACACTGATATAGACCATTTTATGGGATACTGCAGTGATGATAATCATAGCCCAAATGTAAATTACCCTCCAATCATGTCACTTCTATTTGTGGTGCATCTAATTTATGGACGTTGTATTTTGATGGTGTGTACTCAAGGGAAAGCTTAGGTGCTGGAATTATTCTGATATCCCCATATGGTGAATAGTTTGGTACATCTTTTAGACTTGATTTTTAGTGCACTAAAAACATAGTTGAGTATGAGGCATTGCTATTAGGTTTTAATATTGCTCTCAAGCATAAAGTCAAGTGCCTGAATATTTATGGTGACTCAGAATTAGTGGTGCAACAAATTAGAAATAAGTTTATTGCCAAGGATAGCAGATTAAAAAAATATAGAAATGTTGTATGGGACACCATGGAGATGTTTGATGCCATTGGCATCGAATGGATTGAGAGGACTAAAAATGAGGAGGTGGACTCCCTAGCTATATCTGCATCAAAATTTGATCCTCAATTGGGTTTTCCTCATGGCCATCATGCTATGGAAGTGCTTAAAAGATCAACAATCCCTAATCACATATACAATTAGCAGGTGTTCAATGATAATAATTAGATCTACAATTTTTTGAAGTGCATGGATGAGTTTGACAATGAAGTGATTGACTAGCAACCTATGATAGAGATGGAAAATGGCAAGGAAATGTTGTTTGGTAGTGAGGTGGTGCAATTGATGACAAATACCATTCATGAGAGGAACCTCCTGCAACAATATAATGAAAAATGCATGAAATAATAGAAATAGTAGAAACACAAAAGGAATTTATTGATTGTAGGCCACTTCAAGGGGGCAACCTCCTTTGAGAAATCTCAATACAATAAATTTGTGGATGCCTTCATTGGCCTCAACACGTACTTATATACTAAGTCTAATCTAAACAACTATTACTTCCCATGAATGTGGGATAATACAATATACTCACGGGATGACTTACAAAGCATATGCATCCAAATGTAATATACTAAGAATGTAAAGAGAAGGGTTAAACATGGGTTCCTAACATCCCCTCCCTCTTAGAAAAGTTTTGTCCTCAAAGCATAAGATGTGGAAATTGTTGCTGAATATGAAGGAGTGGTTCCCCTGTAGCAATCTTTGGGTGCATTCCATGCCATTGAATTAATATCTCTATGATGGATTGGGAGCGAAGAGGATGAGTGTGCCTATTAAGGATTACCTCTAGCTCTAAAAGGATGGATCCTTCATTATCCAGTTGTGGTAAAATAGTTTCTTCTCTGTCGTTGGCGCCAAGAAATTTCTTTAGACAAGAGACATGAAATATTGGATGAACATGGGGAGAAGGAGCTAGCTTATGATCCCCAATCTGATCATGGGTGCGGAGAACCATGTCAATTACCTGAACTCATGAACTACAAGGGAAGTATGGAAGGAGTGCTGGCGATGCCTTACCATAGACTGCTTCATATGGAGTCATGTTAGATGCAGTGTGGTAGGAGATATTGTACCACCATTCAATGAGAGGGAGCCACTTTGCCCACTAATGTTGTTATGAGGTATCACACGCAACCACAATTTGTTGAATTCCCCTGTTCATTCCCTTCCAAAAGAAGTGACTCCATGCCTGCTCATAAGTTTTGAGGAACCCAGAGTGCCCTACTGATGGAGAATCATAGAGTTCATAGAAGACAACCTGTGGGATAGATTCCAACCAATTTAGAATAGACATAGAAATAGATGAAAGAGAAGCTTGGTCATCACATGTGCGAGAAAGAGAATCCACCACAATATTGTCCTTACCCTTCTTGTAAGTGATCTCATAGTCATAACCCATGAGTTTGCTAATCCATTTCTGTTGTGTTGGGGAGGAGACCCATTGTTCCAAGAAATATTTCAAGCTCTAGTGAGCAGCCCTGATGCAAAAATGATTACCTAGTAGGTATGGCCACCAATTCTATACTGAATGCAAAATAGCCATCATTCATTGTAGAGTCGAAGGAGTAGTGGAGACCATAGATGGTTGCATCTGAATGGAGTGAAGTTGAGTGATGACACCATGTGAATTCTACTTAAGAAGCTTTTCCAGGAGATGTGAACTTATGATGCTGAGAGACCCCAGTTGTAAGCCCTTCAATGTGTGGTTGTGCCCATTATATGAAAACTGCATCCAAAGTTCAACAAAATCCCATTAGATGGGTCCAAGTGTGCATAACCATTGGGTGCCCAAAACCACATGACATCTGCCAAAGGGCAAGGTGAACATGTCAGGGCATAGGTTATAATCTCCAATAGAGATACGTACATTGTGGCACTTCTCTTTGCAAGGTAATGTGCCCCCATTGGCAATCTTGACTTTAACATTTGAGCAAGGATGAACAAAATAATTAGCCTGTTTGGCTATTTGAGGGTCAATGAAGTTATGAGTACTACCAGAATCAATGAGTATTATAAGAGGGACCTTCTTGAAGTAACCCTTGACCCACATGGTTTGTGGGCTAGTGACTCTTGCTACGGCATGGAGAGAGATCTTTGGGTGGTCTTCCTGAGAAGTAGGGTGAGCAGGGGACTACTAAGTTTTGACCTGATCAACTACTGTATCTTGAGCATCTGCATAAACTTCAGTTTCAAGTGGAGAATCCACATCCAAGAGATAGAACTTTTTCTCAACACATCTATGTCCCCGAGTGAATTTTTCATCACAATTATAACAAAGCCCTTTTTCTCTACGTGCCTGCATCTCTATTTTAGTCAAATACTTGATAGGAGTTGTTCTAGGAGATGGCATTATTTGAGGGCTTTAGGGATCCATATTTCTAAATGAAACAAAATTAGATTTGGAGCATTGTTGAGCTGTGATCTTGTCCTCCACCAACTTAGCCAACCCTAAGGCTTCCATCATTTTTTTTGGATAGAACATTTTAACCTCAAAGTAAATTGTATCCTTCAAACCACTAACAAAACAACTCTTGAAGAATTCATCAGACAATCCCTCTGTATGATTGGCTAGTTTTTCAAATTCTGTCTGATATTCTCTCATAGTTCCTGTTTGGTTTAGTTTTGTGAGTGCTCTTGTGAATTCATCGAAAGCACTAGGGCCAAATCGTTGAAAAATGAGTTTGCAAAAATCTATCCATTTTGGCTCTTCATGAGCTTTGATGTACCAACAAAACCATTGAAGGGCTTCATGTTCCAAATGAAATGAGGGAATTGGGACTTTGTTGACATCAAAAGTATTATGAAGAGTGAAATATTATTCTTCCTAGTATATCCATTCAGTCAGATGATCACTATTGAAGCAAGGAAAATCAAGCTTTGGTCCATGAAAATTACCGAAAGAAGAAAACCCTATATCTGTAGAAGACTCTGGCTGCCGTTTATTGTTCATGACTAAATGCTGAAGATTGAGCCTGAGAATTTTTTCATCCAAATCTTGGAGTTTGGTCTTGATGTCTACAAGTTCCTCCATATTTTTTTCTCCTGTGCGGGTGACAACCATAACCAAGATTTTTTTTTTGGAATGGGTAGAAAAACAAAAACAAAAACTTTTTTAGTAAAGGAAAATTTGGACTTGGGAAAAATTCTGATGGGTAATTATGGTTTGACTAGGTTTTGGACACTTTCTGAGGGACAGGGAAGCAGAAAATGGGGATTTCAGAAGTGGGGTGAAATAATGGAAAAATTTGTTCAAGAGGGACAAAGGAGTAGAACTAGGAAATGAACACTATGGCAAATTTTAAAGGTGATTGAGTGAGAATCGAAGAAGTTATATGGCAAACCCTAAAAATAGACAAATGTGGGATTTTTGGCTTTGATAAGTGGAATTTGGGATAGGGTCCTCAAGGAAGGAAATATGTAGAATGGAATTTCAGGGGTTCCAGTGAATTTTCAAAGGAAATGAAGCTAAAGCAAGGAAGATATGGCAAAAAAATAGAAATTTGAAAAAAAAAAATTCTAGAAACGATCTGCAATGGGATCTACAAACAGCTCTAGATAGATTCAATCTATGATTTGTCATCTAGTAATAGATATGGACCCTAGGTATGTTCAACTTCTTAAAGGTTCAAGGGATTCACTCGGTTATCAATGTTGTTTAACAGCTTGCATATTGGGGTAGTACCCCTCACTCCACAGCTCAGGTAAATTGATAACTGCTTTGCCACAAACGATAGCTCTTGGTTTACCACATGGATGGGAACTATTCAATCAGGTAGGGGCCGTTGCCCTTTTCATTGGCAGTTCCTCTCAATGGGACAACTACTTCGAGATTCCTATGGTACTCCTCAGAATGAGTTTTAGGGCTATGCTTAGGCACTTCCCACAGTTAAGTGGATAGGGATTATTCCCTTATCTGAACTTGCAATTGAAATGAACAATATAGATGCAAAGAAAAAAGAACTACTGCAATAATCACAGTGCCTGGAGGCCACAGCAAAAAAAGAATTGGCAAAAATTCCACCCAGCTAGCCCAAGAAAGCGCTCTGTACTAGATGAGAGGAATCTCCTGCAACAATATAATAAAAAATGCATGAAATAGTAGAAATAGTAGAAACACACAAGGAATTTATTGATCGCAAGACACTTTGAGGGGGCAACCTCCTTTGTGCAAGCTCAATACAATAAATTCATGGATGCCTTCATTGGCCTCAACACGTACTTATATACTAAGTCTAATCTAAACAACTATTATATCCCATGAATGTGGGATAATACAATATACTCACGGGATGACTTACAAAGCATATACGTCCAAATGTAATATTCTAAAAAAGTAAAGAGAATGGTTAAACACGGGTTCCCAACAATTCCCAAGGGATTTGTGGCATTGGAGAGAATGTTTGATAATGCAGACTATTGTAAGAGTAAAGGTAAACTTGTTGAAGAGGATAGTGTTGAAGGTGTTAACCTTGAAACTAAGGAGGCACCTAAAATGGTTTACATAGGTAAAAAGTTGAAGCCTCATGAAAAACAAAAGTTGATTGCTTTGCTAAGGAAATTCAAGAAATGTTTTGTATGGTCTTTTGATGAGTTAAAAGCCCATAGGGAGATTTTATTTCAGCATACTATCCCCCTTCAACAAGATGCAAAACCATTTAGGAAAAAATAGAGGACTATAAACCCCACTATAGCTCCCAAGATGCAAAAAGAATTATTAAAGATGAAAGATGGAGGTATTATGAAATTGATCAACATTCTATGTGGGTATCTAATCTTGTCCCAGTGAGGTAGAAGAATGGGGAGATTAAATTGTGTGTGGATTTCAGAAATCTGAACATCAAATCCCTTAAGGATAATTATCCTCTTTCGAGTATGAATTATATTCTACAGAGGGTTGTTGGTTCAGAGATGATGTCTATGATGGATGGGTTCTTAGGATAAATTCAAGTGCTGGTCAAGGAGTTAGCACAATACAAAATAACATTCACCACTTTTTGGGGGACATTCTTATTTGAGAATGCCATTTGGGTTGAAAAATGTGAGATCAATGTTTCAAAGGGAAATGCATGTGTCCTTTGTAGGCCTTATTGATTAGATCATTGTTGTATATCAAGATAATCTTATTACATTTTCTAAGGAAAAAAGAGATCATTGCAACCATTTGCAATTTATTTTGGACAGATGTTTGGAGTATAGGATTTCTTTAAATCTCAAGAAATATCAATTTGGAATAGAAGAAGGAAAGTTGCTAGGACATATTATGTCTAGGGATGGGGTTAGAATTGATCCAGAAAGAGTTAAGGCCATTAACCTCATCCCTCAACCTAAGACAGTCAAGGGTGTTCAATCCTTTTTTGGGCAGATCAACTTTGTAAGGTAGTTCGTCCCTAACTTTGCTGAGAAGACCAAAGAAATTTCCAAGATGCTCAAGAAGGTACAGTCCATTACATGGGAAAAGGAACCAATTAAGCCATTTGTTGACATAAAAGAGGCCCTAAAGAATGCACCAGTGCTTGTAAGCCCAGATTATTCCAAGCCCTTCCAGTTCTTCTCTTTTTCTTCATTTTATACTATTGCTATTATGTTGTTGCTAAAGAATAAGGATGGATTTGAGTAGCCAAGAGGATTCTTTAGTAAGTCCTTATAGGCTGTTGAATTGAATTATTCCATTATGGAAAAGTATAGCTTATGCTTTGGTTAAGACAGTAAAAAATTTGAGACAATACCTTATGGGTACAAAGACAATTGTATATGTGCCCCATTCAATTGTGAAAGTTATTTTTGCACAGCAGGAGGTTTCTTGAAGGAGATGTAGGTGGATCAATAGTATCCAAGAGTATGACATTAAGGTGTAGGTCATCAAACTAGTTAGAGGCTAGGGTTTATCTAAGTTGATGGAAAATTCCAACTTAGAGGTAGCTGGGGTAAATGAAATAGATGGTGTTCAAACTACTGATGTATGTATGTTGATAGATGATGCTATTGCAAGTATGGGCCTAACCAATGTTATCATTGATGTCAACATACTCCTATTGTATTATTGATAAGGATTGGATGAGCTGTGTGTTGAGGATATTAAGAAAATTAGTCCTAATTAGGAACAGAGAAGAACAGTGAAGACAGTGAGGTAATGATCCTAGTTAAGATAAATATTAGAGGATGCACTTAAAAGGGTTTGTAGATATGCATCTTGAGATGATCTAGTAAATATTTCAATGGTACACATGAAGATCTAAAGAAGTTATAGCCACTTAAGAAAAACTAGTTCTGGTAGGTGTTTAGAGCTGACAGAGTGATACAGATAGGTCCGGTGAGATCTGGAAGTGCATTATCCTATTCCGCAGTTTTGGTGGAGTGTTTAGGAAGTCCATGTGAAGTGACAACTCAATTGGTTAGTGATATAGAGGTCTGCAAGCATCTATTCCAATATGACAGTGATGACAGACTGTGTTCTTGAGGTTCACGTTGAATGAGAGAATGATTTCAATAGATAGTAGTAGTGTGGATGTTCTTGGTGATTCAGGAAAGCTTGTGGAGGTCTTTGGATTGTGTCCAATTCGTGTTGGTGGTCCACATTAAAGATTGAGCTAGTAAATCAAGAACTACTTCTAGATGATGGTGTTCTTCCCAAGTCAGGCCAACCGGATGAGTTATACATCTTGTGGATGATCTTGATGATGTTCTGTGAAGATTGGCATATTCCTATAAGAAGATTGAAGTCTCAGATCTGTGTGGCTTACAGTGTGTTGATTCACGTGAAGTATTTTTGTAATTAGGCTTGTTGCATTTATATATTTGCTTTGTATTGTATGTCAACTTGGATGATTATTCCTATGTCAATGTATTGTATAAATAAGGAGTTGTCAAGTCATTTCAATTTCAAGGAGTGGAGATGAGAGTGTGGTAGAGAGGAGCAGAGCAAAAGGCAGAGTAGATGTATTGAGCTTAAATGGAACTGACTCAAACCTAGTTAAAATTCCATTCTCTAGTTCAAGTATGTGATACTTATTATTATGTAGACAGTGTGTCTCTTGTAGGTAGTGGGCCTCTTGTGACCCGTGTGCTTAGGCAGTGAGCCCTAATTGGCATGTGCCATTTTGTTTTTTCTATTCTTCTAATAGAGAATACAATCTTGGGTTAGTCACCCCATGGTTTTTTCCCTTAGCTAGGTTTTCCATGTCAAAATCTTGGTGTCATATGTGTTAATGTGTTTCTGCTCTTGAATTGTTGCATTATGTTTCTATGATTGATTTATTATTATGCCGCTGAATTAAGAAAAGGATCTAAGTGATTAAATTGCAAGAAAGTTTTAACGACTGATTCACCCCCCTCTTAGTTGTCTGCCCTAAATCTAACAATTGGTATGAGAGTTAAGTTCCTCTAAAAGAGCTTAACAACTTGAGGAGATCCAGGATGTCATCCTACAAGAAGGATAGTTTGAGGTTTGATGGAACCAATTTTACTCTTTGGAAAAGTCGCATGCAATGTCACTTGCAATGTATGTGAATGCAGTATTAGACCATGGCTTCAACAAAGTATAGTCCTCCATAGAATGGTCCGAGAACCATAGATGAAATCACAGATGCTGAAAACAATCTACAAACTAAAGAAGCTCTTCTAAGTGCCTTCTCTGATTCAAAGCTGACAAATGTTGTTGACCTACAAACTACTTTTGAGATTTGGGAAAAACTTGAACTTTTGCATGAAGGAGACAAGTATGTTAAATGTGCCAAGCTATAGAGTCTAAAAGGAAAATTCAAAAATTTGAAGATGAAAGAAGATGAAAATATCACTACTTTTATGCCAAGAGTAAATGAGCTTGTTTGTGGCATTAGATGTGCTGGTGGAGTCTTGGATGAAGATGAGATTGTTGGCAAAGTTCTCAGATCCCTTCTTGCTTCTTACAAGTACAAGGTTGCTACTATTGAAAAATTTAGATCTTTTTCAGGTATCAAAAGAGATCAATTAGTTGGTAAATTGGCTGCATTTGAATTAACTAAGTTTGGTGATGCCCCCCAAGATTGAGTCTATATTCAAAGCTAATGCCTCTGTTAAAGGAAAACAAAAGTCTGATCTAGGAGAGAATTCTTCAAGAAAACTATCATGGTATGAAAAAGCAAGAAAAGACCTAGAAGAAGATGAAGCAGAAGCTACTCAACTTGAAGCCCTTATTGCAAAAGGACTACCAAGAGGATCCAGTAAGTATGAGGGAAAATTGCCTTTTAAGTGTTTTAACTACAATAAGATTGGTCATTTTGCCTCAAGGTGTCCGAAAAGATTTTCAAGGCCAAATCCCAATAGATCAAGGTTCCAAAAGAATTGTTACTATGTTCATGAAGATGATGATAATGAAGGAGTGGCAGATCATGAATCAGAGATAGGAAACAAATCTAGAAGTGATTGGGTGTTCATTGCCATCAAGGAAGAAGATCCAATGCCCTCTGAATCTGTCAATCATAAAATTGTGGAAAGAGCTCTAGCTCCCCAAGTTGAAGAAAAGGATGTTTGGGTCATTGACAGTGGATGCTCTCACCATATGACAAGAGATAGAAATAAGTTCATAGATTTGGAAAGGTATGAAGGAGGAGTGGTAAAGTTTGGTGACAATTCTGCTGGCAGAACCAGAGGAAGAGGAACCATTTCTTTTGATAGAAAGAACAAAACCAGTAATGTACTATATGTTGAAGGTTTGAAGCACAATCTTCTTAGTGTTGGACAGTTGGTGGATAAAGGCTATGATCTCTGATTCAAGAATGGAAAATACAAGATCTTTGAAAGTTCTAGAATAGAGATTGCATCCAGTACTCCAACAAAAGGTAATATCTTCCATTTAGTTGGTACTAGTAAAAGTTGACTATTTGTTAAAATTGATCAGAGTTGGTTATGGCATAGGAGAATGTCATGTGAATTTTGATAATATCATTAAGATAAGCAACACTCAGGTTGTAATAGATCTTCCAAAATTGGTGAAACCTACAAATAGTCTGTGCAAAGAATGTCAGTTGGGTAAACACAGCAGAATCTCATTCAAAAGCAAGGAACAATCTTCTACTGGTTTATTGGTCCTAGTTCACACTGACCTATGTGGTCCAGCAAGGATCAAGAGTGTGCAATGTGATAGATACTTCATGTTATTAATTGATGACCATTCTTAGATGATGTGGGTCACTTTTCTAAAAGAGAAATCAGAAGCTCTTGAGAAATTCAAAATATTCAAGGCTATGGTAGAAAATGAAACCAGATTAAAATGAAAATGTCTGAGGTCTGATAGAGGTGGATAATTCACATTCGGTGAGTTCATAGAATTCTATGAGAAACATGGAATAAAAAGACTGTTGTCTGCTCCTAGGACTCCAAAGCAAAATGGAGTAGTGGAGAGAAAGAACTAGACCATCCAGAAAGCATCTAGAACCATGATGATGGAAGAAAATGTTCCTCAGTCTATTGGAGAGAAGCTGTAAGAATTCTAGTCTATACTCTCAATTGAGTACAAATCAGAAGCAATACTGGTAAGACTCCTTATAAACTTTGGTTTGGCATCACTCCCACTGCGAGGTATTTTAGAGTCTTTGGTAGAAAATGTTACATTAAAAGAGATGAAGATCTAGGAAAATTTGATGCTAGAAGTGATGAAGGAATATTCTTGGGTTATTCTACTCAAAGCGAAGCATACCAGTGTTATAACAAGAGATTAAGGAAGATTGTGGAAAGTACAAATGTGAAGGTTGATGAAGGTATTGAAAAACCCTCAAGGTTTTATGAGTATGATGAAGAAGATCAAAATGATGTTTTTCTTCAAGAAGTACAAGCTCCCTCTAAAATTTAGATTCAAACTGATCCAGTAAACTAGGAAGAAGAGATAAGTTTGAATGAACCTATTCAAGAATCAGAAGTGCAAGAAACTCCCAAAGATCCCAAGTATGTAAGACTGAATCATTCTGAAGATCAGATCATAGGTGATAAAAGAAAAGGAGTACAAACAAGAAGAAGGATTGCTCAAGATTTATAAGAGTATTGTCTAATTTCAAAGATTAAACCTAAGATAGTGAATGAAGCTTGCAATGATGAAAATTGGACTAAAGCAATGGAGGAAGAGTTGATGTAAATTGAGAAAAATAACACTTGGGATCTTGTTCCTAGACCTAAAAACAAGAATGTGATTGGAACCAAATGGGTCTTCTGGAATAAACTGAATGAAGATGGTGAAGTAGTTAGAAACAAAGCTAGATTGGTCTACAAGGGTTACTCCCAAGTAGAAGGAGTTGATTTTGAAGAAACTTTTGCTCCAGTGGCAAGTATTGAAGTAGTCAGATTATTTCTTCCTTTTTCTACCTTCAAGCATTTCAAAGTATATCAGATGGATGTCAAATATGCCCTCCTAAATGGTGACTTGGAAGAAGAAGTATACATTGAGCAACCAGATGGATTTCAATTGTTTGATCATGGTGATATGGTTTGCAAGTGGAAGAAAGCACTGTATGGACTGAAGGAAACCCCAAGAGCCTGGTATGAAAGATTGGATAAGCATCTTTTGAAGATTGGTTTCAACAAAGGTACTATTGATAGTAATTTTTATTTCAAAATTGATCATGAAAATATCTTGATAGTTGAAGTGTTTGCTGATGATATCATTTTTGGAGGAAGTGATAGTATGTGCAAGACTTTTGCAAATCAAATGAAAAGTGAATTTGAGATGTCCATGTTTGGGGAAATGAATTTCTTCTTGGGTCTGTAAATCACTCAAACAAAGAAAGGAATCTTTATTTCTCAGACTAAATATGTGAATGAATTGTTGAAGAAATTTGGGATTGAAGACTCAAAACCAATGAATACAACCATGGAAACTAGATGTAAATTAAGCAAAGATGATGACTCTCCTAAGGCTGATCAGAAAAAGTACAGGTTAATGATTGGAGGAATATTGTATCTCACTTAGACTAGACTTGACGTTATGAATGTTGTTGGTCTTGTTGTTAGATTCCAAGCTGATCCTAGAGAATCTCATGTCATGGCAATCAAGAGGATTTTTAGATATCTAAAAGGGATAGTTGAGTATGGTTTGTGGTATCCTAGAGATCATGATTTCTCTCTTCATGCATATACAGATGCGGATTGGGTAGGAGATGTGGATGACCGGAAGAGTACCAGTGGTGGAGCATTCTTTTTGGGGAAGAGATTGGTTTCTTGGCTAAGAAAGAAACAAGAGGCAATATCTTTGTCCACAACTGCAGTAGAATATATTGTAGCGGCAGGTAGTTACACTCAAGTTTTGTGGATGAAGCAAATGCTAAGAGATATCAAAGTAGAGTATGAAGAACCTATCACAATATTCTTTGATAATTCAAGTGCAATAAATATATCTAAGAATCTGGTGTTGTATTCAAAGACTAAACATATATCCATCAAGTTTCACTTTTTGAGAGAGCAAGTGAACAAGAATGAAGTCGGATTAGAGTTTGTGCGTTCCAAGGATCCTATTGCAGATATTTTTACTAAACCTCTACCTAAGGACTCTTTTGAGTATCTCAGGGAGAAGTTAGGGGTTATTACCCCTTTGGTTATGCATTAAAGTGGATTGATGTGCATCAGTCTGGTGGATCTCACAGTCATACCTTGTGGTCCGGATTGATGATGGGAAGCTGCTACTCAGGGGGAGCAACTGACATGATTCTGAAGTAATGCAAGTATGTGCCCTTTGCCATTGATGTCAAAGGGGCAGAGAAGACATGTGAAAAACAAGTGGTTTCTAATCAAAGGGGGAACATGAAAGGAAGAGAAGACATGTGAATGGTTATTGCTAATAGGGGGAGTTTTGACAGTAAGTAGAAGCCCTTGTTTTGATGGTCAAAATAATTTTTCATATCATATGTTACCATCAATGACAAAGGGGGAGATTGTTGCAAGTATGGGCCTAACCAGTGTTGTCATTGATGTCAACATACTTTTGTTGTATTAATGATAAGGATTGGATGAGCTGTGTATTAAGGATATTGAGAAAATTAGTCCTAATCAGGAACAAAGAAGAAGAGTGAAGATAGTGAGGTAAAGATCCTAGTTAAGATAAATATTAGAGGATGCGCTTAAAAGGGTTTGTAGATATGCATCTTGAGATGATCCAATAAAGATTTTAATGGTTTGCATGAAGATCTGAAGAAGTTATGGCCACTTAAGTAAAACTAGTTCTAGCAGGTGTTCAGAGGTGACAGAGTAATATAGATAGGTCCGGTGAGATCTGGAAGTGCATTATCCTATTATGTAGTTTTGGTGGAGTGTTTAGGAAGTCCATGTGAAGTGAAAACTTAATTGGTTAGTGATATGGAGGTCCGCAAGCATCTATTCCAATATGATAGTGCTGACATACTATGTTTTTGAGGTTTTAGATGAAGGAGAGAATGATTTTAGTAGACAGTAGTAGTGTGGATGTTCTTGGTAATTCAAGAAAGCTTGTGGAGGTCTTTGGATTGTGTCTAGTTCATGTTGGTGGTCTGCATTAAAGATTGAGCTAGTAAATGAAGAACTACTTCCGGATGATGGTGTTCTTCCCAAGTCAGGCCAATTGGATGAGTTATACATCTTGCGGATGATCTTGATGATGTTCTGTGAAGATTGGTGTATTCTTATAAGAAGATTGAAGTCTCAGATCTGTGTGGCCGACAGTGTGTTGATCCATGTGAAGTCTTTTTGTAATTAGTCTTGTTGCATTTATATATTTTCTCTGTATTGTATGCCAACTTGGATGATTATTCCTAAGTTGATGTATTGCATAAATAAGGAGTTGTAAATTCATTTCAAACTTAGGGAGTGGAGATGAGAGTGTGGTAGAGAGGAGCAGAGCGAAAGGCAGAGAAGAAGTATTGAGCTTAAATGGAACTGACTTAAGCATGCTGAAGATACTATTCTCTAGTTCAAGTATGTGGTACTCATTATTCTGTAGATAGTTTGTCTCTTATAGGCAGTGAGCCTCTTATGAGCAATGTTCTCGGGCAGTGTGCCCTAATTGGCATGTGTAATTTTGTTCTTTCTATTCTTCTAATAGAGAATACAGTCTTGGGTTAGTCACCCTGTGGTTTTTTCCCTTAACCGGGTTTTCCATGTCAAAATCTTGGTGTCATATGTGTTAATGTGTTTCTACTCTTGAATTGTTGTATTATTTTTCTATGATTGATTTATTATTATGCTACTGAATTAAGAAAAGGATCTAAGTGATTAAATTGCAAGAAATTTTTGACAACTGATTCACCCCCCCTCTCAGTTGTTTGCCCTAAATGTAACAGATCCATGGTATAAAGATGTTATCTTTTATCTTGTCAACATGCATTGTCCCCAAGGCATAAATGCCACTCAGTAGAGGACCCTTAAGCTCCAATATCAAAAGTATGTTTTGAATTAAGCTATATTAATGTGGCTTAGAAATCATGAGGGACTGCTTTTGAAGTGTCTAGACTAGAGATAATCTGAGGAGTTGGTTGATGAATATCACCAGGGAATATGTGGTGGGCACTTCCATGCCAAAAACACAACACACAAGATTATTAAAGTAGGCTTCTAGTGGCCAAGTCTCTTCAAAGATGTTGCAAGACATGTCAGAAAATGTGATGCTTGTCAACATTTCTCTGGTAAGATGAAATTTGTTGGATCATTACCCCTTTTGCTAGTTGTAGTTGAGGCACCATTTCAAGAATGGGGTACTGATTTTATAAGGGAAATTCAAGAGAAATACAATAATGGATTTAAGTGGATCCTTGTGGCCACTGATTATTTCACAAAGTGGGTTGATGCTATTGCCACTCATAATGCAACACCCAAGGTAGTGATTGAGTTCCTTGTGAACAATGTGATAACCAAATTTGGAGTGTAATCCAAAATTGTTGCAGACAATGCCATGTGCTTCAGATCTCAGGATATAATGGATATGTGTTCCAAGTATGGAATCAAGCTAATTCACTCATCACCATACCATCCCTATAGCAATGGACAAGCTGAGTCCAACAATAAGAGTCTCATGAAAATCTTCAAGAGAACTCTAGAAATGAACAAGAAAAGATGGGATGAGAAGCTAAAATATGTAGTTTGGGAAGATCAAGTCACATACAAATGTGCTATAGGCAAGATCCCTTTCAAATTGGTATATGGATTAGAGCAAAAAATGCCAATGTCATTGGAATTGTCTATGTATCAATTGCTCCAATAAATAGACAAAGATGGCGATGATGCTTTCACGTTAAGGATGCATGAGATAACTGAGTTGGATGAAGCTAGAAACACAAGCACATGATAAAAACATATTGGAACAAAAAGGTCAAGCATATGTTCAACAAGAAAACAATCAAGAGGAGCTTTCAAATTGGTGATTTGGTTCTTCTCTAGAATGCAAAATTAGAGGACAAGGGAAAGCATGGAAAATTTGAACGATTATGGTTGGGCCCTTATGAAGTTGATGAAGGAGTTGGACATGATACCTTTTACATCAGAAACATGGAGGGAGAAATTCTAGAGCTACCCATTCATGGACATCATCTGAAGCTTTACTTTTTGTAAGTAAATGCTTCCCCTAAATTTTGAATATAGTTAATAGTCTTTTCTACTCTAATTTTTATGGCTCTATATTGTCATGTATATAAACCTTTGTTGTAAATGTCCTCTATATTTTTCCCTCATTTGTTTTGAGATTTGTGGTCTTCCCAAAGATCTATGATCCTCGATGTGCCATAGATTGGCACACATCCCCAACTAGAGTCAGTGTTGGAACATGTAATATTTTTCTCCCAAACATGCATTATTGTTGCCCCAAAATCCAAAATTCCCAATTTATGCCAAATTCCCTCATTTAGATCCGATATGAGACATCCTATAGGGATTTTATTTCAAAAATCTTCTAAGTATAATGTTCCCCCTTGTCTTTGTTTCTTCCCTTTGAATTTTTTTTATTCAAGGCCTTTGTCGGCAAATCAAAAAAATTGAGAACTGGAAAACTAGTTCAAGAAGTTCTCCTTTATCCCATTTTCTGATTTGCCAAAAAGGTGATAGGAAGGAAAGAAAAGAGGCAAAGGAAAGAATGCTTTCTTTATCAGCAAAGAAACATTCAAAGTCTTTAGTCTGTGAAATAGTTGGTTCTCGCACCAATGAGTTTGCTGACTTAATTTTTCACTGACTAAAGAAAAGTGAAGGAAAGTTTGGTAAAAGAACAAAGGAAAGGAAAGTAAAGTGCTAGCTTTTTGGAAAAGTTTGGGTTCGCATACCAAAAGGTTCACTAATAGAAGGATTTTCTGACAAAGATTTCATTGATAGAGAGAAGGGACCATGGTAGAGAGAGTTCTCTAAGGTACAAAAAAGAAAAAGAGAGGCAAAGTTTTTTATCAGTAAAAGATTGTTTTTCACAAACCATGTGGTTTGCCGATATGAGAGTTCACCAACAAGGAGAAAAGATGCCAAAAGAAGAAAAGGGAGAGACAAGAGGAAAGAAAGAAAAAATTTCACAAGAAGAAAAGATTATCAAAATGAAAGAAAAAACAAAGGCAAACCTTTTGTCGGATGGAGTGTTGGTTTGTGAACTTAAAAATTTGTCGACAATTTGGTTCATGCGCAACAAATTCCCTAACAAAGGGACAAAGGAAAAAACAAAGGAAAAAAGGGTAATTAAAGAAATTTTGTAAAAGTGGAATTTTGGTGACTAAAGAACAAAGGGGGAGAAAAGAAAGAAAATGACTAAGGCTAAGAGACAAATGAAAGGCTTTATCGGGAAACCAGAGAAAATTAAACTCACCATATAGTTTTAGTTTTCCAATGATCGCCACTAAGATGATTGACTGACAAAGTAAAGAGAAAAAGGGGAGTTTCTTCCATAGTTCATTAAAAGTTAAAATTATCAATACAAAGGAAGAAGATAGAAAAAAAGAAAGGAATAGTTAGTTAGTTCAACAATTTAGAATTTTGCTGATAAGGAAAAGGATGCCAATAGAGAAGACAAGGCAGAGACAGGTGTAAAGTTCGTAAAAATGATAATTCACTGATAGAGAAAATAAAGGAAGGAAAAATGGAGAGACATGAAAGAAATTTGTGATAAGGGAAAAAGGCTGATAAAGAAAAGAAGATGTGCCCAACGTAGAAAGGTACAATCAAAGTTCAAATGGCCCAAAAAAGGAAATTTCGACAACACTTTTGAAATATTGTAAAGGCTTTAAAAGGGTGATTCCCTAAAAACATGTCATGATTGCACAATTCTATAAAACAGTGCCATGAAGGTGGTTGGTATAGTAAAATTATTCAATGCATAGGTACACTTGGAGGATAAAGCTGATAAGTCAAATGTTGCAGGTGTTAGGGAAAGGGTTTGAACCTTCACTCTTTATTGTTCCAAGTACACAAAGAGTGCAAGCAATCTTCTTCTGACATTTTTAGAGTTGACAAAGAATGGGCAAGCTTCCAAACATGTAGATTTCTTGACATTGTAGTGGTATTGAATTTAATGTGGCATGGGTGTAGTCATTGACTTGGTGCAGCACTTGGGATGGTGTAGAGAGCTGAATTTCTATATATGCACATGTTTTTGATGCTTAAGGGTTGGTCATTTTTGGGCATTATTTTCTAAACAGTTTCTGAGCTCTAGAAGGTAGAGAAGAAAAGGTTATTTTTTAGTCTTTATTCAACATGAAACAATTATGAAATGTATGTAATATTTTTTGCAAATCTTTGTATCAAACCACTATTTTTCTCCACTATTGTAGATGTTCATTCTAGAAAACTTAATCACATTTATAGTTTGCTCTTGCCACATTTAGTGGTATGAATGTAAGCTCTGATTTGAGTAAATATGACAATTCCTAATCTATTTTCACCTTTTTACAAATGGTCATTTCAGTATTGCATAAGGAAAAATATGTATAGCATTGGATTATTAAGCATTCTCAGTGATTTGGTGTGGATTTTCATGCATTTGATTTATCAAATAGGTAGATGTGCATTTCGTTGTAGTTGGTTTTCCTTGATTGAATGTTCAACTCTACAGTCCAATGGATAGGCACCAACTTGTGTAATCTTTGGTCACCCAATCTTGAAAACAAATTAATACATCTATCCTTTAGACACAATCATAGTTTTAATGCATCCACAGTGTGTATGATTTTTTGGGAATTAAGGTGTCTCAACCTTGGTAATTCCTTGCATTATTTATGTTTGTATATATTAATCCATTGCCTATGTTGTAAATAAATTGTAAATTCCATACTGTCATATTGTGGGATGTGGCATGGTGATGTGTCATCCTACATGGAAGATGACAACTTGTAATTTTATCCTCATATGAGGAGACAGGCATCCCACTTTGTGGTAGGAGCATTTTGCCATGTGTTGGCATCTTTCATTTTGTGTAAGGGAATATTGACCGAAACGGTTATGACGGATTCCTATGACAAAATCTATGACATGTAAGAGCCAGAAATAGAAGCTTGTAAGACAGGTGAAGACATGTGTCATGAAGCATATTTGAAAAAGGTATATTTGGGTGCCCCAAGGTGGACTATAACATGTTGTAAGAGAATATGCTATTTATAGCATGTGTATGATAGATTCTCTTACAACTATAAGTTGTAACCTCTATGATAGAATCTATGACAACTGTAAGTGTTATAAGAGCATCTGTAATAGCCTATTTTGGAAATAGGTGACCTCTTTGGGATGGGAGCTATGAACAAGTGTTAGGCACATTCTACAATATTGACCAAGTGTCTTTAGGCATTGGTTTTGGGCCATGAGGCCAAGTTGGATGCCCATTCCAAGTTTGGACCAATATTGCCTTATATATTCTATATAAATAGGTGCTTGGAGGAGGAGATGTATTACATGATTGACAGGTCAAGTGTCGAAGACTATTGAAGCTTGCATTGAAAGTGTATTGTAAACAACATTTTGTTTTGATAATACATTGTACAGATTTCTCAGTGTGGGGTTTTTCACCCGATAAGGGTTTTCCCCACGTTATATCTTTGTCTCTTTTCTTCTGTCTTCTTTCTAGTTCATGTGTATTGCTGCAATATCTCTCTTAAATGTTCTATGTTTCTATATTTGTAAGGATTAATTTGAATTTGCATAGCCCTCTCCTCATTAGATTAGTGTAGGAAGTGATTTTTGCACACCAAGATTCCTTTCAATTGGTATCAGAGCCTGGACAGTTTTGGTCTTAGCTGTTGGGTAGGGGTTTTTTGAGCTGATCTTAAGTTGAGTGGGAGTCTATGTAGAGTATTTTGAATCTTTTTGTAGCAAGGAGATGGTAAGCACATCCGAAAGAATAGAAGTGAAGAAATTTAATGGCACTAATTTCAAGCTGTGGAATCTCAGGATGGAAGACATGCTTATTGATCAAGACCTTTGGGAAACTATTAATGGAACTAAACTAGTTGCAATGCGACAAGCTGATTGGGATCTCAAGGATCAGAAGGCTAAGGGCCTCATAAGACTTAGTCTTGTTGATTTTGTCCTATTAAATGTCCATGAGGAGAGAATTGCAAACTTACTTTGGAAGAAGTTGGGAGATGTGTATCAAGCCAAATCCTTGGTTAACAAACATTTTCTGAGAAAGAAGTTGTATTCCCTTTGAATGGAGGACAGAGGATCCATTGCTGAACATATGACTACTTTTAACATGCTGGTTGTACAATTGACATCTATTGGTGTGAAGATGGAGGAGGAGGATTGGTGTATGACCTTACTTTGTTCTTGCTGGACTCATGGGATCACCTTGTCATGGCTATTGGAAGCACCACATCCACATTCAAAATGGATGAAGTGGCTTCTTCACTGTTATCTGAAGAGATGAGAAGAAAGTCTTTTGATGTAGCCAAAGAGGCTCTTGCAGTTCATGGAAGACCCAAGGAGAAAGGGAAAAAGAAGGACAAGAAAGCTGAGAAGGGTAGATCAAAATCCTGTGGGAGATCCAAATCTCCTGTAAAGTCCAAGGCTATCTGTTGGAACTGTGGTAAATCTGGGCATTTTTGAAAGGAATGCAAAGAAGAAAAGAAAAAGAAGAAGAAGACCCTAGATTCATATTTTGACAAATCACAAGATGATGGTGATGCTTTCATCATACCCCTGGCAACCCATGCATCTAATGATGTGTGGCTGATTAACTCTAGTGCATCATTCCACATGACCTCACATCAAGACTGGTTCACTAAGTATGAAGAGTTTGATGGTTGAAAGGTGTACTTGGGTGACAACTCTCATCTGAAGATTGTTGATTGTGGAAGAGTCTCTATCCTATTCCCTAATGGATGAGTGAAGGGGATCTCTAGGGTTATGCATATCCCAAGCTTAGTATGGAACCTACTATCTGTAAGTATCTTGAATGTTGTAGATGTGCAGGTTGTCTTTTTGAAAGAAGGATGCAAGATAACTAGAGGAGCTATGGTGCTTGCTAAGGGTACTAGGAGAGGCACTCTATTTTAGCTGGAGGCATGCATTTCACAATGCAATGGTTCTTCTGATTCAAGAAAGAGGGCAGTAGTCATTTCATCCCCACCATCTGAATGAGCAGTTAAGAAATCTATTGTTTCTAGTTCTGATGTTTGTAATCATGCCTTGGAAGTAAAGCTTCTTGTTGAAAAGACAATGTTATGGCATAAGAGTTTTGGCCACATTGGTGAGAAGGGTCTGTGTACCCTAAAAAATAAAAACCTTTTTGAGGGTTAGATGATTGTAATCATGAGTTTGACTTTTGCAAACATTGCATATATGGCAAACAAAACTATGTTCAATTTTATTTGAGTTCTCATAAGTCTTGTAGTGTGTTGGACCTTGTTCATTCTGATGTATTTGGTCCTGTTAATGTTCCTTCATTATTAAAATATGTATACTTTGTATCTTTCATAGATGACTACAATAGAAGGACATGGATTTATTTTCTCAGAAGCAAATCTGAAGTCTATAGTAAGTTTAAGGAGTTTAAGGCCTTTGCTAAAAATTAGACTTGTAAAAGGATTAAGTGTTTGAGAATTGACAATGGAGGTGAGTTCTGTTCTACAGAATTTGACAAATATTGCAAGGAACATGGGATTGAAAGACATAAGACAACTCCATACACCCCATAGTAAAATGGAGTTACAGAAATGATGAACATGACACTGATGGAGAAGGCTAGGAGTATGCTTAGTGGAGCTGGCCTAGAACAAACGTTTTGGGCTGAAGCTATTGCCACTGCTTGCTATCTTGTAAATAGACCTCCTACATCATCTCTTGTTGGAAAGACAACCATGGAGGTGTGGTCTAGTAGAAAGCCTTCAATAAGGCACCTTCATGTTTTTAGTTGAGGCATATTCACATGTGCCTAGGGAGAAGCAGTCAAAATTGGAGAATAATGCTATTAAGTGTGTCTTCGTTGGCTATGGTGTCAATGTGAAAGGATACAAGTTTTGGGACCCTGTGGCTGAAAAAGTGTTGTATAGCAGAAGTGTCATCTTTAGAGAGCTTACACCTTCTTCCACTGTTTCACAGCTAGAAGAAAAAAGAAAAGAAAGAGGATGTTGTTTAGTTTCCTGCTAGCCCTGAGAAGAATGAATAGAAAGACAATGTTGGACCTGATGATGAGGAGAGCTCTAAAAGCTTAGATGAAGAAGCTGAACCTCAACCTCAACTCTTGAGGAGGTCTACACGGATAAGAAAGCAACTTGAAAGGCTTGGTTTTATATTACTTGATTCTAGTTGTGCTTTTGCTTTGCTTACTAACAATGATGAACCTAGAACTGTATCAAAGGCTATGGACATGAAAGATGTAGTTTCTTGGAAGGAGGAAATGGAGGAGGAGATGGCTTCTTTGGAAAAGAATCAAACTTGGGACTTGGTGCCTTTGCCTCCTAGATAGAAACCTATTGGATGCAAATGGGTGTTCAAGAAGAAATTTGGTGTAGATGGTAGTGTTGAGAAGTATAAGGCTAGATTGGTTGTGAAGGGGTATTCACAAGTGGAGGGTATAGATTATGGTGAGAAGTTCTCTCCCATTACAAAACTGACATTCATTAGATTCTTGTTGTCTCTTGTAGTAGCTTATGACTTAGAAGTAGAACAGATGGATGTGAAGACAACTTTCCTTCATGGTGATTTGGAGGAAGAAATCTACATGGCACAGCTAGAGCATTACATGGTGAAAGGTAAAGAAAATTTGGTTTGCGAGCTTAAGAAGTCTTTGTATGGTTTGAAGCAGTCCCCTAGGAGATGGTACTTGAAGTTTGATGCCTTTGTGTTGTCAATTAGATTTGTGAGATCAAAATCAGATCACTGTGTGTATTATAAGTTTGATAGTGATTGTATTCTCATTGTTGCACTGTATGTTGATGATATGTTACTCATTAGGAAGGGTAAGAATATGATTTATAATTTTAAATCTTAGTTGTTAGCACAATTTGAAATGAAAGATTTAGGGACAACCAAGTGCATTCTAGGAATGGAAATTAGAAGAGACAGAACCAACAAAAAACTTTGGTTAAGCCAGAGTAAGTATGTGAAGACCGTGTTGGACAAGTTTAGAATCACAGATTGTAGACCATTGTGTGTTCCTATTTCTCTGGGGACAAAGTTGTCTATTGAGGACTATCCAAAATCTCCTAGTGAGGTGGAGGACATGAGCAAAGTACCTTATGCTAGTGCTGTTGACAGTTTGATGTATGCTATGGTCTGTGCAAGACTAGACATTGCCCAAGTAGTGGAAGTCCTTATTCAATTTATGGCTAATCCTGGATGAGTTCATTGGGATGCAGTTAAGTGAGTGTTCAGATATTTCAGGGGTACTTCTAAGTATTACATATGCTATCATGGTAATGCTACCTCCGCATTTCATTAATATTCATGGATTTGTGGATTCAAATTGGACAGGTGACATTGACAGCAGTAGATCCACCAGTGCTTATGTGTTTACACTATTCAGTGGTGCTATTAGTTGGATGATTAAGTGACAACCTATGGTTGCTTTGTCCTTGAAAGAAGCTAAGTATATGGCAGTAACTCATGCTTGTAAGGAATCCATTTGGCTTAAGAGATTGTGTTCAGATATTAGTGTTGATGCAAGTCAAATCATAATCAGTTGTGATAGTCAGAGTGCAATTTGCCTTGTAAAGAATCTAACTTTCAATGCTAGAACAAAGCACATTGATGTTTAGTTTCACTTCGTGTGAGACATGGTTGAGGATGTAAAGGTAAATTTGGAGAAGGTAGATACTTTGAAGAACGTCACAGATGCATTAATGAAACTAGTGGGCATAGAGAAGTTCAGATGGAGTTCGGAGTCTATGGGCCTCTCAGCCTATAGCAGTTAAATCCTATTATTCTATTGGCTCTTACAAGGTGTTCGACAAGTGGGAGAATGTTGGGAGTTAATGTGTCTCAGCCTTGGTAATTTCATACATTATTTATGTTTGTATTTATTAATTCATTGCCTATGTTGTAAATAAATTGTAAATTCCATATTGTCATATTGTGGGATGTGGCACGATGATGTGTCATCCATCATGGAAGATGACAACTTGTAATTTTGTCCTCATATGAGGAGATAAGCATACCACTTTGTTGTAGGAGCATTTTTCCATGTGTCAGCATCTTTCATGTTGTGTAAGGGAATATTGATAGAAATGGTTATGACAAATTCCTATGATAGAATCTATGACATGTAAGAGTCAGAAATAGAAGCTTGTAAGACAGGTGAAGACATGTGTCATGAAGCATCTTTGAAAAAGGCATATTTAGGTGCCTGAATGTGGACTATGACATGTTGTAAGAGAATATACTATTTATAGCCTATGTATGACAAATTTTCTTACAACTATAAGTTGTAACTGCTATGACAGATTCTATGATGGTCATAAGTGTCGTAAGAGCATCTGTGATAGCCCAGTTTGGAAATAGGTGACCTCTTTGGGATGGGAGTTGTGGACAAGTGTCAAGTACATTCTACAATGTTGACGAACTATCCTTAGGCATAGGTTTTGGGCCATGAGGCCAAGTTGCATGCCCATTCCAATTTTGGACCAATATTGCCTTGTATATTCTATATAAACAGGTACTTGGAGGAGGAGATGTATTAGAGGATTGACAGGTACTATTATGCTGCTAGATTGACTCTAGATACAAGTGTCAAAGATCATTGAAACTTGCATTGAAAGTGTATTGTAAACAACATTATGTTTTGATAATACATTATGCAGGTTTGTGAGTGTGGGGTTTTTCACCTGATAAGGGTTTTCCCCACATTATATCTTTATCTCTCTTCTTTTGTCTTCTTTCTAGTTCATATGTATTACTGCACTATCTATGTTAGATGTTCTATGTTGCTATAGTTGTAAGGATTAATTTGAATTTGCATAGCCCTCTCCTCATTAGATTAGTGTAGGAAGCAATTTCCACACACCAAGCTTCCTTTCAGGATTGCCTTTATCAACTATATAGGGGTCTTGTAACAACCAACTTTTCTTAGCTTAATGATAAATTTGGGGATAAGAAGGCCATTTGGGTTTGGTTGTTCATATATTTTAGTTGTTCATCTAGTTTTGATGTTAATACTTGCTTAGGTTTACCCCTTGAAATATCCCTCTAGAGTTTAAGCTGAGCTCAAAGAGCAGAGGAGTCCAGCCACTCCTATTAGTTGGCCAAAATCACCCCTAACTTGTTGATAAACCTCTTTCTATTAGCCTGATGATAATCTTTGGCCTAGCTGATTTAGAAATCTTTTAGAGTTTGGCAATACAATAATTTTGGGAACCAACAAGTTTAGTGCCTGGAATTGGTTTTTGAATGCATGAAAGCCTACAACGCGACAACTAGAGAAATCAAGATTGTTGATAACAAATTGGTGGCTAGGCTAGAAAATGTCTATATTGGGATTATTTTTAGGTTAGCTGTTAAAGATTGGTTTGTGAGCATAGACAAAAGGATTGTACACCAATATTTCAATGAAAAGGAGAGCCAATGCCTCAACACCATAGTGAAAACCTAGT
This sequence comes from Cunninghamia lanceolata, assembly GCA_027924645.1. Lineage (NCBI taxonomy): Eukaryota > Viridiplantae > Streptophyta > Pinopsida > Cupressales > Cupressaceae > Cunninghamia > Cunninghamia lanceolata. The sequence continues at coordinate 3,984,621 of BSBN01001185.1, read as the reverse complement.
TGTACACACCTAAGGGAGGGACATCACAATTGCAAAGGTTCTTCATAGATCATACTTTGTTGAGGAGATTTATAATATGATTTTTTTCTTCATAGAGTAATGGGAGATGAAAAGTCAAAATATTTTTAAAAGTGGATGTTTCTCTTCATAATCGTCGTATGTGTTAGATATCAGTTCATCGATTAGGGAGGCATTATCAGTGATAACTTGCAATACTAGTTAACTAACTTTGTGTTGAATGAGCATTTTATATCTCCTCCTATTTATTCTATGCAATCACAAGTATGAAGACATACCATGACTCAAGACCAAAGGAGTGTATGGCAGTACAACATAGATTTATGACTTCTACCCATGGCTACAACTAGAGTGAATTCATAAGAATTTATGATAGGTAAATGATGCTTTTGCAATGTTGACAATGAGGGAGCTTCAAGGTAACATCGTACTTCAAATATCTCCAGAAGCAACCAATTGTATTAGGCAATATGGGAGTTATTGTATCTAGTTTCCTAGGTTCACCTACTCACGAGTTAGGAGATTTGATGGATATTTGTATGAATTGCCAAGGTATGTAGATGATGAGCTTGTGTTGATAGAACTTTGTAGATAAATTGGTACTCTCAACAAAATATGCAAAGAAAAGAAAAAGACTTGAGTTCCTTTCCCAATTGGTTTTGGTCATTATAGTTGCAAGTCATATCTAGATGCTCAAAATATTGAAAGATCACTGGTAAAGATAAATCTATATCCTTACACCATGATGTTCCCATTAGACAGCAAAGGATACATCAGAGATAATCTGAATCTTGGTGCAGGGTATTGTCATTTTCAAGAGATTAACAATTTTTGGAAGGATTGCGAGAATGATTATGAAGTACAAAAAAGGAATTGGATGAGAATGACTATTTAGTAGATTAAAGAATTTAGGTTGGATTAGAATATGGAAGGAATCAAGGATGATGGATAAGAGTTGATTGATCCTATTTATTATGAAAAAATTCAAACACAAAATTTTCTACCTATCAGTTGGGCTAATGAAGAGATTAGAGATTTGGGAGAAAGAACTGCTCACATTCTTAAGAGGATGGAAGATTGGGTGAGAAAGAAGACCATTAAGGCAACAACTACCAAATCGCCTGGTAATGATGGTCCCTCATCAAGGAGAAAAGATAAACAAGAAGGATCTTATTCTTCTTCTCCCTATTGTCAAGTTTCTTCTTCGATTATTGGTTCTCAAAAAAATATCCAAGGAGGTGGTGATGATGAAGACCCATCTAAGAAAAGAGATCTTAAAAGCACATGTGGAGATGATGTAAAAGAGAAAAACAAGAAAATTGAAGGTAAAAGAAAATTCATTAGCTCCCATATGGGATGAAGTGGGAGAGGATGAATCTATAGACCCTAAAAATCACCATCATAGTGATGAGCATTTTCCAAACATGTCTCCTCCAGTTTGTATTATATCTCCCTCCCATGATATGCCTCATTCTCCTCATATGGTACAACATCCACCTTCACCATCCATGAATGTGTTATCTGATGATATTGCCCCTCCAATATAGTACCCCACTTGTAAAGATCCTAGAGTCTTCACATGGTCCTTCCTCTTCCTGGTTACAACAAAATTTATTAAAGAAGAGAAAAAGCACTCAATTACTCATTCCTGAATTTGATACAATCTCTAATTTGCTCCAAAGTCCTTCTAAGCCCAATAATATCAAGACTACATCAAGGTTGGTAGTTGATTCCTCATCAAGAAATATCTACGTTGAAGTTGAACAACCCATTTTAGAAAAGAACTTGAGTGAGGCCACTGAAGCTGATTTTAACATCACAAAGATAGACCTTGGTCCGTCAACCTATGAAGGTAATATGTAGAATTTTTAGGTGTTAAGTAAAAAACTAATGGAAAGGACATAAAAGAGAAGTACACAAAGGACCGACTAAAACATCAAGTGCAAGTTTTGACCTCATATCTTAGGGCCATTATAGATACTGTAGGAATACAATCAACACTGAGGGGGGGGTGAATCAGTGTTGTTAACAATTTTAACACTTTTTACTCCTTTTCTTAATTTAAATTCACAAATGTAGAATTCTTCAGATAGAACCAGGAAACATATGCAGAGTATCAAAAACAAAAACTTGACACAAGAAATTTCCCGAGTGGAAAACCCTCCTGGGGTATAAAAACCACTCAACTGCCTCACTGGTTTAACTCAAAATTTCTGATTACAATTGTCTCACTGACATTACAATTTTGCCTCACTGGCATATTGTATCACTATGCATGTCTCACTAACATTTCAACATCTGAAAATTCAATGACCATTACAACACAGGGATTTTCCTGTTTCAATAAAATCAATACCTTATTTCTCCTTTTCAAAAACAATCAAATGTATATTTTCTGTAATCAACCTTCAACTGTTATCATATCATCTTTACAACAATCAATCAAATTTGATCTTTAAGATATTTCATACCTCTGTCTCTGCAAATCAATCTAAAAACAAATCAATTCATACTCTGCAAATTCATAGATTCTTTCACTGCAATATTGAAAAAACATTTAACCTTCTCCAAAATCATTTATCAAAGCTTTATTCTTCTCTGAGAAAACATTGTTCAATTCTGATCAAAAATCTCCATCCTTGATTTCACCAACACATCTCCAAAAACTGAGCAAATTTCTCTATCAAAAATGTCTCTTCATGTAAAAAAAATTTCTCTACAAAAAGATTATCTTGCTTCAAACCATACTTCTTCACATTCAAAAATTCTCAAGAAGAAATCTTCTCTCATCTGCAACACTTTATATCTGTCATACAAAAAATCTCTTTTTGCAAAAATAATTTCAATCAAAAACAAAAATCTTCAATAACCAGTTCAACTTCAACATTGTTTTTCTTCTCAAACTTATCATCTTCTCACATGAAAATCAATCACCAAAACAAAAAAAATGAACCCTCTTCGAACAACACTACCTTTTCATATTCTTCATAATTGGAAACCTTCTACAACTCACTCTTTCCTTTACATAACTTTCTAAATTCAAAATCTCTTGAACTTCGGTGAGAAAAGACTAAAAAAGGCATGTTTTAGTTCTAAAGAAACAAATCAACCATCAATTTTACACCAGAAGGCTGACCGTTGGAAGCAACTTACAGTTTAAACCTTATCCCTCCGATTTGCGTGGCCCGCCATCCATCATTCAAACCTTAGCCGTTGATCAGCTTTTTCACGCCCGCTATTGAGTCTTCCACCGGCGCTCACCCGAGGCCTAGCATAAGGGGCCGGTAACATCGACGAGTTTGATACCCTTACATTGTAACTTAAAGCCCCGATGACCTCTTTTACTGGTCAGTTTGAGTTTATAACATAAAGTGCATAGAGTTATGATGGGCAATAAGGTAATGAAGAATAAGTGTTAAACACAAAGTTTATGACTTGTTAAGTGTTAAGAAAAAACATATTTACCACTTCCATTTTTCTAAACCTCAACATATGTAAACACCTCAACACATATTTAAACCTCAACATTGTAAACCAAACTTCAACTGATCTGCCACTGTCATGAAGTTAATATGATGCAAGTTAACTTTTATCAAATGACACAATCCCTTGCCCTGATAATATGCAATGAATGCCACTTATAAAAAAAATCAAGAGATCTGAAAAACCATGCACTGATGTCATTATAGATCAAAACTGAGATGATACCAAATCACTGTGATCATAATTGCATGAAGACCACTCATAAAGCCAACCTTAGCATGACTTAAACTGTCTTATGAAAGATCCTTGTGAAATATCATGTGATTGAAACTTCACAACACTGATTGCAACTTCACAACACTGTTTGCAACTTCACAACACTGATTGCATACTTCACAACATGATATATACCTATAAACTGCATCTTGTGAAGACTGTGAAATGCAACATCCTGATATCCTGGTATTTTGACATCAATGAAAAGACAACATCCTGACATCCTGATATACTCAACTATGAAATGTGCTACAAAACTCCCCCTTTGTCTTTGACATTGATGGCAAAACCATAACTGATTTCTCCCCCTTTTTGACATAAAAATGTCAAAGGCAAAAAAAATAACATCACAACCAATAGATTCATGTTCTTGTAAATACAATCCTCTGAAAAAATTTGTCAAAACCAACACTTTACTTCATACTGATTAAATGCTCAATACTGTAACACTGTCAACCACAAAAATATGTACAAAAACTATATACAAGCTATTTACAAATGAGATTCAGGACATTAAAATAATCTAGAAAACAACTCCCCCTGAATCTAATATCTCTGTAACTTACTGAAGAGAGACAAGAGACAGAACTCCCAGTCTCTGTCTCAGAGTTTCAAATGTCTCCTTTGGCAAAGGCTTTGTGAAGATGTCAGCCAACTGATCACTTGTATGCACATATTCCAAAGCAACTTCATTTTCAATCACCTTTTCCCTTAGAAAATGATATCTAATAGCAATATGTTTAGTTCTTGAATGCATTATAGGATTCTTTGACATATTGATAGAACTTGTGTTATCACAAAGAATAGACACAGGCTTTTTAACCTCAACCTTAATATCAAGAAGTGATTGTACCATCCAAAGTACCTGTGTACAACATGATGAAGCAGCAATGTACTTAGCTTCAGCTGTAGATAGAGAAACACAATCTTGTTTCTTACTATGCCATGCAACCAATCTGCCACCCAGAAAGAAAGCTGCCCCACTTGTGCTTTTTCTGTCATCAGGACACCCTGCCCAATCTGCATCTGTATAGGCAAGAAGTGTAAAATCATTGTGTCTAGGATACCATAAACCAAAATCAAGTGTACCCTTAATATATCTAAAGATTCTTTTAACAGCATTCAAATGTGATTGTTTAGGACAAGCTTGAAATCTTGCAACCAAAGAAACAGCCTGCATAATATCAGGCCTAGAAGCAGTGAGATATAAAAGACTCCCAATCATAGATCTATACAGAGATTGTTCTACTTCAGGTGATTCATCATTTTTACTTAGCTTATGCCCTGTCTCCATAGGAGTACCCAAAGGTTTGCAATCATCCATTTGAAACCTCTTTAACATCTCTTTGGCATATTTATTTTGTGAGATGAATATTCCCTTTTCAAGCTGAGATACCTGAAGACCAAGAAAGAAAGACAATTCTCCCAACATAGACATTTCAAATTCTGATTTCATAATGTTAGGAAATGAATGACTCATATCATCATTGTTACTACCAAAAATGATATCATCTACATAAATTTCAACAACCAGAATATCCTCACCTTTGATTAAATAGTACAAATTACTATCCACACCTCCTTTTGTGAACCCCTGTTCCTGCAAAAACTTATCCAATCTATAATACCAAGCCCTTGGAGCTTGCTTTAAACCATATAAAGCCTTTTTCAACTTGTAAACATGATCTGAATTATCTTTATTCACAAAACCTTCTGGTTGTTCCATGTAGACTTCTTCTTCAAGATCTCCATTTAGAAATACTGATTTTACATCCATTTGGTAAACTTTGAAATTTTTATAAACTGAAAAAGCTAAAAACATCCTTATAGCTTCTAATCTAGCAACAGGATCAAATGTTTCTTCAAAGTCAATACCTTCAATTTGTGAATACCCTTTGCAAACCAGTCTGGCTTTGTTTCTAACAACTTTACCTTTATCATCAAGCTTATTCCTAAACACCCATTTTGATCCAATGACATTCTTACCTTCTGGTCTTGGAACAAGTTCCCATGTTTTGTTCTTTTCTATTTGGCTTAACTCCTCTTCCATGACATTAACCCATGCTTCATCTTTGCTGGCCTCAACATAATTCTTTGGTTCCATTTCAGATATCAAACAAACATGTGCTTGATTATGTGCAGCAACTTGCTTTCCTCTTCTTGTTAAAACACCACTGTCCTTATCCCCAATGATCAACTCATGAGGATGATCTCTTTGAAATGCCTTTGAAAGAGTCTTTGTCTTAACATCAACAGATTTTTTAGGATCTTCTTCCTCTTCTTGAATTTCTTCTTCCTTTTGTGAATGATGATCAACTTCAATGTCATGAATCAACTACATACAAGGCTGCAAATCCTCATCCACTTTAACATTAGTACTTTCAATTATTCTTTTGAGCCTATTGTTAAAACATTTATATGCCTTGCTATGTGTAGAATAACCAAGAAAAATGCCTTCATCACATCTAGACTCAAAGCCACATAAGCTATCATTATCTTTCTTAATGTAACACTTACTTCCAAAAATTTTGAAATACCCAACATTAGCTGACTTACCATACCACAGTTCATAAGGAGTATAATTTGACTTTACCCTTAATTGAACTCTGTTCAGAGTATATACAGCTGTATGAACAGCTTCTCTCCAATAGACATTAGGCAGATTTGCATCATGTAGTAGAGTTCTTGCCATTTCTTTTACAGTCCTGTTTTTCCTTTCAGCTACTCCATTTTGCTGTGGAGTTCTAGGAGTGGAGAATTGCCTTCTTATTCCATGTTTTTCACAATACTCCTGAAATTCCTTTGAAGTGTACTCTCCTCCATTGTCTGACCTTAGACATTTTAGCTTGAAATCAGATTCCTTTTCAACCATCTTCTTGAAGATTTTGAATCTATCAAATGCCTCTGATTTATGCCTTAAAAATGTTACCCATGTCATTCTTGAAAAGTCATCAATGAAAAGCATAAAATATTTTTCTCCTCCCAGAGCTTTACTCCTTGTAGGACCACACAAATATGAATGTACCAGCTGTAGAGGTTTTGAAGTAAAATACTCCTTAGGCTTGAAACTGACTTTGGTTTGCTTACCCAGCTGACACTCTTTGCATATAGTATTACTTGGTTTTGAAATATGAGGCATATTTCTGACATTGTGATTCCTGCTGATTCTCACAAGATTGTCAAAATTCACATGACCAAGTCTTCTATGCCACAACCAGCTTTCCTCAATTTGACCCATGAAACAGATATGGCTATCAACACTTTTAGTTTCTGAATTATGAAGATTGTAGATGTTACCACTAGTCCTTAGACCTGCTGCAATAACTTTACCTGATTTCTTTTTGATCTCACATCCATGTGCATCAAAAACCACACTAAAACCATTGTCACATATTTGACTGACACTTAACAGGTTGTGCTTCAGTCCTTCTACAAAATACACATCATTTAGTGGTGTTTCATCATCAAGAAGAATTGTACCTTTGCCTCTGATCATAATACAATCATTATTTCCAAACATAACAGAGCCTTCATTAATGTCTTCAAACTTAACAAACTTATCTTTGTCCCCTGTCATGTGGTTGGAGCAACCACTGTCAATCACCCACTGTTCCTTCTTTTTGGCATGAAAAGCAGCTTGTGCAATCATAACATCTAAGCTCTTATTGATTACCTTAGGTTTCCAAACAAGCAATTTCTTTTCAGAACCCAAAGAAGACAAACCTGTGACAGTATTTCTTGTTGTTTGCTACATTTGCAATGAAGGTCTACAGAATTTTGCAATATACCCAAAATTTTTACAATTGTGACACTTCAAACTTCTTAAGAACATGAATGGATGCATTTCTCTTCTGATTCCAAATCTGCATTCACTGGCTTTGTGTCCAAACCTGTTGCAACAAAAACAATATTCAATAAAGTGAGCATTATACCTGAAAGTATCACTTCTGTTGTAGTTTGTTGTCCTTATGATTGATTTGCCTTTTATATTAGCCTTTTGAGAACATTGTCCCTCTTCAAATCCAAGACCTGATTTATCTTTGAATCCTTTTTGTCTATCAAGAAGATCATCTAATTTATCACTGCTTCTGCACATATCAAGTCTTCTTCTTAGACCAACAATTTCAGCTTCAAGTGTATGACATTCCTTGTCCTTGTTATTCAATTCTTTGTCTTTATCATCAATAATTTTCTTACTTTCTTCAAGAGAAAGAATTAGATCAGTAATCTGTTTCTCATAACAAGTTAACTTGTTATTCATGATATCATTTTCTTTTTGAAACTGACTTCTTTGAGCAATGATTTCCTTCTTAAGTTTCTTGACTTGACTTAATGCACATATCAATTCTCCTTCAAAGTCAATAACAGCTTCACAACTGTTTGATTGTTCTTCACATTTTTCATTTTGATCTTCATTTAGAATAGCCATAAACAAAGTCTGTGCATTTTCATCAAGAAAATCATCTGAATCACTTTCAGTCATATCAACATTTTTTATGAACAGACTTCTTTTCTTTCTGAAATTATTTTTCCTTCTAGAAACAAACTGTTTCTTTTTGAATTGCTTCTTGTTTTCATCTTCATCACTGTCTGGATCTTTGTAAGGACACTGAGCTGCATAGTGTCCAATCTTTCCACACTCAAAACATTTGAATGGAAGCTTACCTTTGTACTTACCAACAGATCCCTTCTTTAACTTGCTTGCAAGAGATATTTCTTGTTCATCATCCAATTCATCTGAATCAGAAATCTCCTTTTCTTTTCTGACTGATTTGAAAGTAGCTTCTTTGCTTGAAGGTATGTCATTACTAATCCTCATCTCATAAGCTGTGAAAGTGCCATGAAGTTCATCAAAGGTAACTTTGCTTAAATCTCTTTCTTCAACAGTAGACACTTTGGATTCATATTTTGGATTTAAGGTCCTTAAGATTTTTGTAACAACTGTCTTCTCTTCTAGTGTATCACCAAGTCCTCTGATAGCATTTACAATTTCTTGGACCCTTAGAAGATATTCTGCCACTTTCTCATCATCACTCATTCGGAGACTTTCAAATTTGGCTCTGTAGGATTGCAGTTTTGCTTCTTTGATTTTATCATCTCCTTGATAAATATTGGATAGTTTGTCCCATATTTCTTTGGCTGTTTTGCACTCCATGATTTTGACAAGTATGTCATTGGTAAGACCACAACATAATGCATTTTTAGCCTTAGCATTATTTTCATATGCTCTTTTCTCATCAGCTGTGCTAGGAGGATTTGTAGCAGTATATGCAGTAACAATGGCAGCATACACATCATACCCCAGAGATGACAAATATGACTCCATCCTGAATTTCCAAAAAGCATAGTTAGAACCATCAAACACAGGTGCTTTATAATTAGAGTAACCTTCTTGACTTGCCATGATAAGTATTCCAGAAATATGATCTACCCAAGCTGATTAAGCTTTGACAGGGTACCAGGCTCTGATACCAATTGTAGGAATACAATCAACACTGAGAGGGGGGGTGAATCAGTGTTGTTAACAATTTTAACACTTTTTACTCCTTTTCTTAATTTAAATTCACAAATGTAGAATTCTTCAGATAGAACCAGGAAACATATGCAGAGTATCAAAAACAAAAACTTGACACAAGAAATTTCCCGAGTGGAAAACCCTCCTGGGGTATAAAAACCACTCAACTGCCTCACTGGCTTAACTCAAAATTTCTGATTACAATTATCTCACTGACATTACAATTTTGCCTCACTGGCATATTGTATCACTATGCATGTCTCACTGACATTTCAACATCTGAAAATTCAATGACCATTACAACACAGGGATTTTCCTGTTTCAATAAAATCAATACCTTATTTCTCCTTTTCAAAAACAATCAAATGTATATTTTCTGTAATCAACCTTCAACTGTTATCATATCATCTTTACAACAATCAATCAAATTTGATCTTTAAGATATTTCATACCTCTGTCTCTGCAAATCAATCTAAAAAAAATCAATTCATACTCTGCAAATTCATAGATTCTTTCACTGCAATATTGAAAAAAATTTTAACCTTCTCCAAAATCATTTATCAAAGCTTTATTCTTCTCTGAGAAAACATTGTTCAATTCTGATCAAAAATCTCCATCCTTGATTTCACCAACACATCTCCAAAAACTGAGCAAATTTCTCTATCAAAAATGTCTCTTCATGTAAAAAAAATTTCTCTGCAAAAAGATTATCTTGCTTCAAACCATACTTCTTCACATTCAAAAATTCTCAAGAAGAAATCTTCTCTCATCTGCAACACTTTATATCTGTCATACAAAAAATCTCTTTTTGCAAAAATAATTTCAATCAAAAACAAAAATTTTCAATAACCGGTTCAACTTCAACATTGTTTTTCTTCTCAAACTTATCATCTTCTCACATGAAAATCAATCACCAAAACAAAAAAAATGAACCCTCTTCGAACAACACTGCCTTTTCATATTCTTCATAATTGGAAACCTTCTGCAACTCACTCTTTCCTTTACATAACTTTCTAAATTCAAAAAAGACTAAAAAAGGCATGTTTTAGTTCTAAAGCAACAAATCAACCGTCAATTTTACACCAGAAGGCCGGCCGTTGGAAGCAACTTACAGTTTAAACCTTATCCCTCTGATTTGCGCGGCCCGCCATCCATCATTCAAACCTTAGCCGTTGATCAGCTTTTTCACGCCCGCTATTGAGTCTTCCACCGGTGCTCACCTGAGGCCTAGCACAAGGGGCCGATAACATCGATGAGTTTGATACCCTTACATTGTAACTTAAAACCCCGATGACCTCTTTTACCGGTCAGTTTGAGTTTATAACATAAAGTGCATAGAGTTATGACGGGCAATAAGGTAATGAAGAATAAGTGTTAAACACAAAGTTTATGACTTGTTAAGTGTTAAGAAAAAACATATTTACCACTTCCATTTTTCTAAACCTCAACATATGTAAACACCTCAACACATATTTAAACCTCAACATTGTAAACCAAACTTCAACTGATCTGCCACTGTCATGAAGTTAATATGATGCAAGTTAACTTTTATCAAATGACACAATCCCTTGCCCTGATAATATGCAATGAATGCCACTTATAAAAAAAATCAAGAGATCTGAAAAACCATGCACTGATGTCATTATAGATCAAAACTGAGATGATACCAAATCACTGTGATCATAATTGCATGAAGACCACTCATAAAGCCAACCTTAGCATGACTTAAACTGTCTTATGAAAGATCCTTGTGAAATATCATGTGATTGAAACTTCACAACACTGATTGCAACTTCACAACACTGTTTGCAACTTCACAATACTGATTGCATACTTCACAACATGATATATACCTGTAAACTGCATCTTGTGAAGACTGTGAAATGCAACATCCTGATATCCTGGTATTTTGACATCAATGAAAAGACAACATCCTGACATCCTGATATACTCAACTGTGAAATGTGCTACAGATACTTCCAATTTGCCTTTAAATATAGCTTCCACTTCTACTGGCCTCTCTTTTGAAAGAAATGTTTAAAAGGGATTTATTGAAAATGTTGGCAAGTATCAATCATATGAAAAAGTAATTGAAAAATGGGTTCAGTAATCAATATGAAAGGTATTTAGTTTCATTGAATAGGCAAAGAATCTACATGATGAGGTAGATATGAAGAAAGAAGGAGTTTAAAAAGGGTTGAGTATAAAAAAGGAAGAATCAGTATGGCAAGGAATATTGAAAGATTGCAAAGAAATGATTGAAATCGATAGTGAGATACTAATTTTTGAAAAGGTCTTCTCAATCATTAAAGAAAATCAGTCTAACTCTTGGCTTCATAGTGTTGAATGGAAATTGCTAAATATTTAACATGTCTTAACAACACAAAAGAAACTCTTGGAAATTTGTGAATAGGTGAAAACAAGGATTCAAACTAATCTTCAATCAATCGATTCTGTTATAATGGTGAAAGGCAAGTTTCAAATTTTGGATGCTCAAGTGATCAAGAAAAACTTTGAAGACATGATTGATACATGACTATTAAATAAAAAGGTTTTCAATGTGGAGTTGATAAATAAACTAAATGGTATCTTTTTTGCTTTTGATTCTTGTATTGATCATTTATCTAATTACTGTCATGATTTAGATGATGTTCAAAAGGATCAATCAGTTTGGAGGCTTCGAAGGAGAATGTGGTTGTCCTGAAAAATAGGTTTATTGCTCTAGCAGTCAAAATGTTCGTGCATATAAAGTGAAATTGTCTCTTCCTCAGCAACAACTTTCAATGCCTAAGGCATCTTTAGAAGGTGCTAGAGATGGTGTGGATGAAGGAACATTACTTCAATAAGGACAATCACTTGGTCTACTTTTTAAAAGTTGCAACATACAAGTTTTAGGTTCTCTTTTTTTTTTAAATTGACTTACATCACTTATTGTAACCAAAAGATAGAAAATGGACTCTATTCCCAGAAAGTTCAAGAAAAATCTAACTTAAATAAAGTTTTTTTTTTAATTTTCTTGAATATTTTGGAGGTGGTTAGAAAAGTAGTTATTAGGTAGTTATAAGTTGAGTCAACTTTTTGGCCAAAAAGTGGAAGTGTTTTCCCTGATTTTCAGAATTTGTCACATTTGACCTAAAAATTTGAAGCACTTAAAGATTGAAACTAAAAAAAAGTTAGTAATATGAAATGTAGTACTCAGAGTCTAGTTTCCAAATATGTGAATTCTTTTAGTACCGAGATGATACAAAATGATTTTCAATAGGCATGTTTAAAAATCACTGTTTAAAAGTCACTTTTTTTACCATATCATGCACGTGTACATCAACCATATTTTGACCTAAATAATTATATTTTTATGAATCCTTTTGGGAAAAGGTTTGTAACACACTGAAGATTGTTGAGGATTTTTTTATAATTTTTTTAAAATTAATTTTTAATTGGTCATAATTGTTGTTTTGAAAATCCCTCGTGTACGTCACACATAAGATGACCTAAACTTATAATTTTTTAATTTTATTTTTCAAATGGGAAATAATTGCCTAAAGATTGTTGAGGTATAAATTTTTTTAAAAAAAATATTTTAATAAAATGTTATAAAAATAATAAGAAAACTTGATATTTCAAGTTTATGGAATAGTTTCATAAAAAATAAATCAAAAATAGAAAATTTAATAAAATTGTAAAAAAAATTACATATTTGGAATCTACATAATCTCATTTATAGTGGGTTTTAATTTCGTCAAAAACCTATGTAAAAAATGTCTTCAGACATATGTCCAAAGTCACTCTTTTCTAGTGACATTGACATGACCTTCAAGTTGCAGGTCAAAACAAGTCCAATGCCAAGGGTTGGGTTCCCAAGCCTTTTCCTGACGTGAAACTCATAGAAGACACCACACCTACATTTGAAATTTCATGAAATAAGATCTTGTTTGCTTTTTTTATTAATTCCCAACGATGCAAAGAAAAATGGGATCTCGTTTCATTTTTTACCATTTTTTTAATTTATTGATGAAAAAGTACTATCAACTCTGTAACTTGCATCTTACATGACTCTATACCACTGATAGTGACTTTTTCTGTAACTTTTTATCAAATTTTGTCATCTACATGCTCTTGAACTTGTAGGTTCATTCAATTTTTTTAAGGAGGCAACATTGGGATAATTTTGTAGTGGAATTGTGTTCATTTTCTACTCATTTTATGGAGTAATAAAAAATAGACTTTTACTATTGAAATTCATTTGTACTTCAGAATTTTGTAATCATGGGATCACATCATCGTCAAAAAGAGGAAAGATAGGTAGGTATTGACCTTTGAATAAATTCAAGCAAATAGAGAGGAGGCAAAACGACAAAGAGATTGAAGAATGAGGATTCAAGCAACAAATAATGTTAAAGCATTTGATTCTATCACTATTGAAGATACAAACACTAGAGAGACCATGGATGTAGATGATGCAAATTTGCAAGAGGTGAATGTGGAAGATAATTTGATTATAGAAACTAATCCTAATATGTCTTCACATCTACCTTTCAATGCTATGGAGAATGTGACAATAGGCATGAATCCAAGTACTTCTTCAAATCCACCTTTGAATGATATGGAAAACGTGATTATAGATGATATTTGTATTGATCATTTAAAAGAAGCTAGTTACAACAATCTTCAGATTGATTTAATTCATAGACAAGTTGTAGAAATGATTATTGAAAAAGAGATCTCTTGAGTTGGTCAAAATAAAAATCCTTTTGTTGTTGAAAATGAAAGTAATTTTTTTGTTGAAAATGAAAATCCTTGTGTTCAAGGTGAAAATGAAAAACCTTTTGTTGTTGAAAACGAAAATCCTTGTGTTCAAGCTAAAAATGAAAATCCTTTTGTTGTTGAAAATGAAAATCCTTATGTTGTTGAAAACAAAAATATTTTTTAAAAAATTGAAAGTACTATTTTGGATAATCTTCCTGGTAAGATTTCTTGGAGATAAATAAGAATGCATGACAATAGATTATACAAACAATTTTTTTATCGAAAAAGACTATCATTTCAATGTCAACTCATGATGCAATTGATGAGAATGTAGAAAATGAGAGAAGTAATGAAAAAGTTTGGCATTTTTGTGAAATAAAAAGGGGAAGATGAATCACTTAACATGCTATATGTACTATTGCTAGTGCCATTAAGTCTATTGGAAAGAAAAGTCAATCTAAAAATAAGAATGTGGCACAATGAGCTATAACCACCGCTATAGTTAATAACACAACTTTGGATAAAAGAATGTTAAGAAACATTCATGGAATTCTAAACATACATCCTAAAACATTGGTAAGAGCATAAAAGAGAAGAGAAAGTATAGAAAATGATCCAATCAACCAATGTTGGAGTTTTAGTGGTCGATTCCCAAGGTCTAACATGAAATTGAATATTGAAATCAAATCTTTGGTTGAAAAATATTGAAATTTTTAAGGGAGGCAACATTGGGATAATTTTGTAGTGGAATTGTGTTCATTTTCTACTCATTTTATGGAGTAATAAAAAATAGACTTTTACTATTGAAATTCATTTGTACTTCAAAATTTTGTAATCATGGGATCACATCATCGTCAAAAAGAGGAAAGATAGGTAGGTATTGACCTTTGAAGAAATTCAAGCAAATAGAGAGGAGGCAAAATGACAAAGAGACTGAAGAATGAGGATTCAAGCAACAAATAATGTTAAAGCATTTGATTCTATCACTATTGAAGATACAAACACTAGAGAGACCATGGATGTAGATGATGCAAATTTGCAAGAGGTGAATGTGGAAGATAATTTGATTATAGAAACTAATCCTAATATGTCTTCACATCTACCTTTCAATGCTATGGAGAATGTGACAATAGGCATCAATCCAAGTACTTCTTCAAATCCACCTTTGAATGATTTTATTTTTTAATTTTATTTTTCAAATGGGAAATAATTGTCTAAAGATTGTTGAGGTATAATTTTTTTTTAAAAAAATATTTTAATAAAATGTTATAAAAATAATAAGAAAACTTGATATTTCAAGTTTATGGAACAGTTTCATAAAAAATAAATCAAAAATAGAAAAAATAATCAAATTGTAAAAAAAATTACATAGTTGGAATCTACATAATCTCATTTATAGTGGGTTTTAATTTCGTCAAAAAATTATGTAAAAAATGTCTTCAGACATATGTCCAAAGTCACTCTTTTCTAGTGACATTGACATGACCTTCAAGTTGCAGGTCAAAACAAGTCCAATGCCAAGGGTTGGGTTCCCAAGCCTTTTCCTGACATGAAACTCATAGAAGACACCACACCTACATTTGAAATTTCATGAAACAGGATCCTGTTTGCTTTTTTTATTAATTCCCAATGATTGAAAGAAAAATGGGATCCTGTTTCATTTTTTACCATTTTTTTAATTTACTGATGAAAAAGTACTATCAACTCTACAACTTGCATCTTACACGACTCTATACCACTGATAGTGACTTTTTTTGTAACTTTTTATCAAATTTTGTCATCTACATGCTCTTGAACTTGTAGGTTCATTCAAATTTTTTAAGGAGGCAACATTGGGATAATTTTGTAGTGGAATTGTGTTCATTTTCTACTCATTTTATGGAGTAATAAAAAATAGACTTTTACTATTGAAATTCATTTGTACTTCAGAATTTTGTAATCATTGGATCACATCATCATCAAAAAGAGGGAAGATAGGTAGGTATTGACCTTTGAAGAAATTCAAGCAAATAGAGAGGAGGCAAAATGACAAAGAGACTGAAGAATGAGGATTCAAGCAACAAATAATGTTTAAGCATTTGATTCTATCACTATTGAAGATACAAACACTAGAGAGACCATGGATGTAGATGATGCAAATTTGCAAGAGGTGAATGTGGAAGATAATTTGATTATAGAAACTAATCCTAATATGTCTTCACATCTACCTTTCAATGCTATGGAGAATGTGACAATAGGCATCAATCCAAGTACTTCTTCAAATCCACCTTTGAATGATATGGAAAACATGATTATAGATGATATTCGTATTGATCATTTAAAAGAAGCTAGTTACAACAATCTTCAGATTGATTTAATTCATAGACAAGTTGTAGAAATGAATATTGAAATAGAGATCTCTTGAGTTGGTCAAAATAAAAATCCTTTTGTTGTTGAAAATGACAGTAATTTTTTTGTTGAAAATGAAAATCCTTGTGTTCAAGGTGAAAATGAAAAACCTTTTGTTGTTGAAAATGAAAATCCTTGTGTTCAAGCTAAAAATGAAAATCCTTTTGTTGTTGAAAATGGAAATCCTTATGTTGTTGAAAATGAAAATATTTTTTTAAAAATTGAAAGTACTATTTTGGATAATCTTCTTGGTAAGATTTCATGGAGACAAATAAGAATGCATGACAATAGATTATACAATCAATTTTTTTATCGAAAAAGACTATCATTTCAATGTCAACTCATGATGCAATTGATGAGAATGTAGAAAATGAGAGAAGTAATGAAAAAGTTTGGCATTTTTGCGAAATAAAAAAGGGAAGATGAATCACTTAACATGCTATATGTACTATTGCTACTGCCATTAAGTCTATTGGAAAGAAAAGTCAATCTAAAAATAAGAATGTGGCACAATGAGCTATAACCACCGCTATAGTTAATAAAACAACTTTGAATAAAAGAATGTTAAGAAACATTCGTGGAATTCTAAACATACATCCTAAAACATTGGTAAGAGCATAAAAGAGAAGAGAAAGTATAGAAAATGATCCAATCAACCAATGTTGGAGTTTTAGTGGTCGATTCCCAAGGTCTGACATGAAATTGAATATTGAAATCAAATCTTTGGTTGAAAAATATTGGCATGATAATACTAGGGTATCATCTAATGCTAGAGATGTTTTAAAATTAAGAGTGGAGTCCAAAATTCACGATCCTCATGCAAAACACCTATTAGACACAACTCAAACCAAATTTTATAGAAATTTTTGGATGATTTAGTGTTATTTGGAAATATTAAAATAAGTCAAAGATCATTTGAAAAATATAAACCTGTGTATGTCAAAATTAATTAGCAACGAATCTCTTGTTGTTATAAAACACGTGCAATTTTGTTATTATTAAGTTTTTAGATATATATGTTGTACTTTACATACTAACATGATTATGTAGGAGTGTGGTATGAATATGCCACCTAAAATAATCAAGGACTTTATAGTAGGTTTGTTTTGTGAAAAATCTAATGGGCATTTATTTTATTTAAGTTCATGTATTTCTTGACAATGCACTAGTTGTGGCAATCTTTCATTCTCAGGAATTTGTATGCATGAAAGTGTTGTAAATTATTTTTGACAACAATCAATGGATGTTGAAAGATTTAAGAATGTTGAGTATTCTTTAAAGGATGGAAAATTAGGAAAGTGTTGCGATTTAATCATACAAAAAATTAGTGTACATGCATTCATATCATAATTTAAGAGTAAGATTGTACAAAAATATGTCGAACACTCTCACCATGCTTGATGGACAATTTCACACATGTATAAATGTTAGGAACCCATGTTTAACCCTTCTCTTTACTTTGTTAGTATATTGTTGTTGGACGCATATGCTTTGTAAGTCGTCCCGTGAGTATATTGTATTATCCCACATTCATGGGAAGTAATAGTTGTTTAGATTAGACTTAGTATATAAGTACGTGTTGAGGCCATTGAAGGAATCCACAAATTTATTATATTGAGCTTGCTCAAAGGAGCTTGCCCCCTCGAAGTGGGCCTGCGATCAATAAATTCCTTCTGTGTTTCTACTATTTATGTTATTTCATGCATTTTTCATTATATTGTTACAAGAGGTTCCTCTCATCTGGTATTAGAGCACTTTCTTGGGCTCACTGGAGGAATTTTTGCTGAATTTTTTTTTGCAATGACATCCAAGTGCTGTGATTAGTGCAGTAGTCCTTTTTTGAATTTTTATTGTTCATTTCAATTACAGGTTCGGATCAGGGAATAACCCTATCCACTTAACTATGGGAAGTGCCTGGGTATAGCCCTAAAACTCATTGTGAGGAGTACCATAGGAACCCTGAAGTAGATGGTGCATTGAGAGGACCTGCCAGTGAAAAGGACAATGGCCCTTACCTGATTCACTAGTTCCCATCTGTGAGGTAAACCAAGAGCTGCCATTTGTGGCAAAGTGATTATCAATTTTACTTGAGTCGTGGAGTGAGGGATACTTCCCCAATACACAAGTCATTAGACAACATTGGTGGCCAAGTGACTCCCCTGAACCTTTAGAAAGCTAAATATACCTGGGGCCCATATCTATTGACAGCTGGCAAATCAAAGATTGAATCTGTCCAAAGCCATTTACAGATCGTTTCCAAAAAATATTGCCATATATTCCTTTCTTTAGCCTCGTTTTCTCTCAAACTTCACTGGAACCCCTGAAATTTCATTTTACATATTTCTTTCCTTGAGGAACCTATCCCAAATTCCACTTATTGAATCTGGAAATCCCATATTTGTCTATTTTTAGGGTTTGCCACAACTTTGATTCTCACCCAATAGCCTTCACATTTTCCCACAGTGTTCATTTCCTATTTTTTCTCCTTTGTCCCTCTTCAATAAATTTTCCCATTCTTTCACCCCACTTCTAAAATCCCCATTTTCTACTTCCCTATCCCTCAGAAAGTGTCCAAAACCTAGTCAAATCCTAATGACCCATCAGTGTTTTTCTCAAATCAAAATTTTCCCTTACTAAAAAAGTTTTTGTTTTTATTTTTCTACCCATTCCAAAAAAAAATCTCTTAGCTATGGTTGTCACCCACACAGGAGCAAAAAAATGGAGGATGAACTTGCAACCCTCAAGACCAAACTCCAAGATCTGGATGAAAAAGTTCTCAGCCTCAATCTTCAACATTCAACGATGAACAATAGATGGCAGCCCTGGTCTTTTGTAGACACTGGGTTCTCTTCTTCTAGCAATTTTCATGGGCCGAAGCTTGATTTTCCTTGCTTCAATGGTGATGATCCGACTAGATGGATATACCAAGTAGAACAATATTTTAGTCTACATAATACTTTTGATGTCAACAAAGTCCCACTTGCATCCTTTCATTTGGAACATGAAGCCCTTCAATGGTTCCATTGGTACATCAAGGCTCATGAAGAGCCTAAATGGACAGATTTTTGCAAACTCATTTTGCAATGATTTGGCCCTAGTGCTTTTGATAACTTCACAGGAGCACTCACTAACTTTGCCAAACAAGTACTGTGAGAGAATATCAAACAGAATTTGAAAAACTAGCCAATCACACAGAGGGATTCTCTAATGGACTCTTTAGGAGTTGTTTTGTCAGTGGTTTGAAGGATGCAATCCGATCTGAGGTTAAAATGTTCCATCCCAGCATAATGATGGAAGCCCTAGGGTTGGCCAAGTTGGCAGAGGATAAGTTCATAACTCAACAGCACTCCAAATCCAAATTTGTTCCATTTAGAAATATGGTTTCCCAAAGACCTCCAATCATGCCAGCTCCTAGAATAACTCCTATCAAGCATTTATCTAAAGCAGAGATGTGGGCACATAGAGAAAAAGGGCTTTGTTATAATTGTGATGAGAGATTCACTCGGGGACATAGATATGTTGAGCAAAAGCTCTATCTCTTGGATATGGATTCTCACTTGCAACTAAAGTTTATGAAGATGTTCACGATACAGTAGATGATTAGGTCAAAACTCAGTAGCCGCCTGTTGACCCTACTTCTCAGGAAGACCACCTAGAGATCTCTCTCCATGCTTTAATAGGAGTCATCACCCCACAAACCATGTGGGTCAAGGGTTACTTCAAGAAGCTCCCTCTTACAATATAACTTCATTGACCTCGGATCGCTAAATCGGCTGATTGTTTTGTCCATCCTTACTCTAGCTTTGAAGTCATGATTGCCAATGGGGGCACATGACCTTGCAAAGGGAAGTGTCAACAATGTGCGTATCTCTATTCGATAGTATAACTTGTACTCTGACATGTTTGCCTTGCCCTTAGGTCAATGTGATGTGGTTTTGGGTGCTCAATGGTTACACACACTTGGACCAATCTTATGGGATTTTACTAAACTTTGGATGCAATTTTTAGATAATGGGAAAAAACACACATTGAAGGGCTTAAAACTAAGGTCTCTCAACATCATAAGTTTACATCGCATGGAAAATATTCTTAATAAAAATTCACATGGTGTCATTTCTTAGCTCCATTCCATTCAGATGCAACCATCAATGGTCTCCACTACTCCTTCAGATCTACAATGAATTTTGGATAGGTATGCATGTGTCTTTGCCGAACCAGTGCGATTGCCACCTTCACAACTAGAGCACCACTATATTCATCTCCTTCTTGGAAGCATTCCTTCCAACATTAGGCCCTACCACTACCCATTTCACCAAAAGACAAAGATTGAGATGCTCGTTTGAGACTTACTAAAGCAAGGTATTATTCGCCCTAATACCAGTTCCTTTTTTTCACCAGTTCTTCATGTCTAGAAAAAAGATGGGTCATGGCACCTGTACATTGACTTCCAAGTACTTAATCACATCACAATCAAGGATACGTTTCCAATTCCTGTTGTTGATAAGCTTCTTGATGAGCTTCATGGCGCTCATTTTTTGTCCAAGTTGGATCTTCGTTCTGGGTATCACCAAATTCATGTTCATAAGGATGATATCCCTAAAATAGCTTTCCACATGCATGATGGCCACTATGAGTTTTTGTTCATGCCCTTTGGCCTCACTAATTCTCCTTCAACATTCCAGGCATTGATGAATAAATATTCTGGCCCTACCTGCAGAAATTCATTCTAGTCTTCTTCGATGATATCCTCATCTATAGTAAAACATGGGCTAAGCATCTCCAACATCTATATCTCATACTGCAACTTCTCTCTAATCATCATCTCTATGCAAAATAGTCTAAATGTGTTTTTTTCTAGGAAGAAGTGTTGTATCTCAGGCATATTGTTTCATCCCAAGGGGTTCGAGTGGATACTACAAAAATATATGCCATGAAAAATTGGCCTCCTCCTTAGACACTGAAGAGCCTCTGTGCTTTTTTTGGATTAACTGGCTACTATCGTAAGTTTGTCAAGAATTATGGGAAGATTGCAGATCCATTAACAACTATGTTGAAAAAGCATGCTTTTACATGGACACATGCTATTGAGTGTGCATTTGAAAAACTAAAACAAGCTATGTGTACTACACCTATTCTAGCTATGCCAGATTTTTCCAAGACCTTCACTATTGAGAGTGATGCTTGTGGCAATGGATTTGGTGTTGTTCTCCTACAATATGAACATTCCATTGCGTTCACTAGCAAAGCCCTTTCTGGTAAGAATTTAGTACTCTCTACATATGAGAAGGAAATGATGGCTATTTTGCATGCAGTGCAGAGGTGGCGGCCATACCAACTAGGAAATCATTTCTGCATCAAGATTGATCACCAGAGTCTAAAATATTTCCTAGAACAATGGGTCTCCTCCCCAGCGCAACATAAATGGGTTAGCAAACTCATGGGTGATGACTATGAGATCACTTAAAAGAAGGGTAAGGATAATATTGTGGAAGATGCTCTTTCTCGCACATTTGGTGACCAAGCTTCTCTTTCATCTATTTCTATGCATGTTCCAAATTGGTTGGAACCTGTCCAGTAGGGCTATGTCAATGATTCATTATCTCAAATAATCCAATAGTTGGCCAATAACCCTTCTTCTATACTGTATTATTCTTGGGATGGTGCTTCCCCAGAGCACAGATCTTCAACAAGCTATCTTCTATGAACTCCATGCTTCTCCATCGGCAGGGCACTCTAGGTTCCTCAAAAATTATCAGTGCGCATGGTGTAACTTCTTTTGGAAGGGAATGAAAAAGGCAATTCAATAGATGGTATCTGAATGTGATACCTGCCAATGCAACAAGGGTGAAATGACATTCCTTCCTGGATTGCTTGAAGCCTTGCCCATCCCTACATGGATTTGGATAGATATTTCTATAGATTTCATTGAGGGGGCTCCCTAAATCTAGAGGGAAGACATTGATCTTGGTTGTGGTTAATCACCTCTCTAAATATAGTCATTTTTGTGCCCTCGGCCATCCCTATACTGTCTCCTCAGTCACACAAATTTTCATGGACCAGATCTTTCGTCTTCATGGCATCCCTTCTTCCATTATCTCAGATTGTGATGCAACTTTCACCAGTCATTTTTGGATAGAACTATTTTGACACATTGGCACCAAACTAAATATGAGTTTGAATTATCACCCACAAACAGATGGTCAAACTAAAATTATCAACAAATGTTTGGAAACTTATCTTTGTTGCTTCACCTTAAAACAACAACATCAGTGGGAAAAGTGGCTCCCTCTCGTTGAATGGTGGTACAATACCTCCTACCACACTACATCTAAAATGACTCCATATGAAGCAGTCTATGGTCAAGCACTACCGGTGCTCATTCCATACACCCCCAGTAGTTCACCAGTTCAGGCAGTCGACATGGTTCTCTAAACTCAAGATCAGATTCTTCACATCTTGCAAGACAATCTTCACATGTTAAGAAATCAAATGAAACAACAAGTCGATCAGCACCGTTCTGAGCACACTTTTCATGTAGGTGATATGGTTTTTCTTCATGTACAACCATACAAGCAATCATCCTTGAAACTCAAAGGGTGATATAAGCTAGCTCCAAAGTTCTATGGGCCATATAAGGTTCTGCAGAAGATTGGGTCCATTGGATATAAATTGGAGCTTCCTCTTTATCCCCGCATTCATCCATTATTTCATGTCTCTTGTCTAAAGGCAGTTCTTGGCATCAAAATTAGAGCACAAACTATTTTACCAGAATTGGATAATGAAGGATCCATCATTTTATTTCTGGAGGCAATCCTCGATAGGTGAACTCATCAGCTTCACTCTCAATCCATCACAGAGGTATTAATTCAGTGGCATGGAATGTAACCAAAGGATGCTACATGGGAACCACTCCTTCAAATTCAACAACAATTTCCACATCTTAAGCTTTGAGAACAAAGCTTTTCTAAGAGGGAGGGGATGTTAGCAACCCGTGTTTAACCCTTCTCTTTACTTTGTTAGTATATTGTTGTTGGATGCATATGCTTTGTAAGTCATCATGTGAGTATATTATATTATCCCACATTCATGGGAAGCAATAGTTGTTTAGATTAGATTTAATATATAAGTACATGTTGAGGCCAATGAAGGAATCCACAAATTTATTGTATTGAGCTTGCTCAAAGGAGGTTGCCCCCTCAAAGTGGCCTATGATCAATAAATTCCTTCTGTGTTTCTACTATTTCTGTTATTTCATGCATTTTTTATTATACTGTTATAGGAGGTTGCTCTTAAGAAATACATTTCAAGTTGGAACTATACTATTAGTGGTTGATTTTGTAGAAAACTATACTCTTGCTCCACAAGAGAAAATCCAATCACAATATTACAATTCAGTGCAGGTGGCTATGTTTGTTCATATTGTATATAGGCATGCAGATGATAGAATAGAGGATGATAGAAAAATTTGAGGGAATATCATTTCTATTTGAGAAAAAATTGGTTACATTCATCAGAGTTTGTTCAATATTATTTCATTATATTTTATACAAATTTAAGAGAAAGAGGAATCCATATAATAGAACATTTCATATGATCAGATAATTGTACAAGATAGTTCAAGAATGCTGAAATGTTTTATAATTAGTTAAGTAGGGTTTACAAGGAAAATAATGTCCAACATATGTGGAGTTTTTTTGAAGCTGGACCTGGTAAAGGAGAACATGTTGGAGCTAGTGCACGTGTTAAAAGAATTCTTGCTAAAGACCAATTGAAATTTGAGGATGTAATAAAATTTAAAGATGCACATGCGATTGTGGATTGGTGCAATACAAAATTATCTACATGATCAAGTGAATACTCTACAATTTGATGATTCTTTTGGTTGGTTGAAGAAGAGAATATTTTACCTAGACTTGATTATGAGACAATCAGTGGATCTACTAAGTGGCATTCATTTAAGATTTCGAATGCAAGCACATGGACTATATGGACAAGGGAGCTTGCATATTTTTGTTAGTTTTGTATTTCAAGATATTGGGAAGCATGTGAGAATATATAATGGGTTGAAGTGTGGAAGCAAAGATTGTTGACACCTGCACAAACACATGATCAATATGAAACAACAATTGAAGATAATG
Organism: Cunninghamia lanceolata; assembly: GCA_027924645.1. Lineage (NCBI taxonomy): Eukaryota > Viridiplantae > Streptophyta > Pinopsida > Cupressales > Cupressaceae > Cunninghamia > Cunninghamia lanceolata. The sequence continues at coordinate 3,960,057 of BSBN01001185.1, read as the reverse complement.
ATCAAGTGTTTACATCAGATGGCTATGACCGTGTTTCATACCTTGTAGAAGAAGGTAATTCAATTCAATCTGTTTCATTTTATTTCACTTTATTACTATTTTGTAATATATGTAATTACATATGGATGCATGCATGTAGAAATTGGTCAAATTCTGTGTCACATAAGTTATTGAATTAAATTTTGTTTGCATGACATGTATATGTTGTTGTTGCACCTGAGGAGAATGAAGAGGAAACAAAGTATCAGTTGGATCGATGTGTGGAGACTAAACATAAGTTAATAGCACCTTGAGAAGATGATGGCTTTCATTATCCAACAGGTTCGGTGGTGGTTGTTGGCACTTGTCTATGAAAATACCTAGAAAGGAAGAATGATTTACCTACATTCAAAGATTATACACTAGTCGCATTTAGTGGTGGCAACAAATATAAAACTAGTGAGGTATCGTGGAAGACCTGATAATAAAGAGCTATGGACAATTTCTATGGAAAAGCATGAGATAATCATAGATGCATTGCAAAAAAGAGAGGATGCAAATGGTGCAGTGGAATAAATTTTTAGGTATGTATATAGTTGTATATATTTAATCAGTAGTTAATTTATAGTTGTATTAAGTCATCCCCTCAGTTCTCCTTAAGCCATCATCCTCTTACCTCCCCTTACATTCTTTATTTTTGTAGGTCCCCTACAAGTCTAGAGATCTTGTATGATTGTATCGATGAACTTTTGTATATTCTTTCATTCTCATTTGACCTTCTATAAATTCTTCTCTTTATCTTAAAATTTGTATCGAATCATGTATATGTAGTTTATTTACTTACATTAATTATTTTGCAGGTGTACCCTACAAGTAGATTTTTGAATGATTGTCACTACAAGTTTTGACCATAAAAATTTGTTAGATCAAATTTGTAGTGTTCAACTTAAAGTGAATGCATTAGGTAATTGTATATATACTCATATCTTTCATAGCACATATTATCTAGTTACATATTGCATCAATGCTTTGTGTTTTTGATATATTATTTCATTCTCATTTCAGTTTCTATATTATTCCCTTTTTCTTAAAATTTGTATCGACTCATGTATTTTATGCTTATATACACAGTAAAAATTTATTTATTGTCATTTTGTATCCTTATATATATATATATCCAAATTTAAATACATGTTTTGATGATATATTGATATTGCTTATATACATAGTTAAAATTGATTTATTGTCATTTTGATATTAGGTGGTGTGAAGAGGCTACATTTTCATGATCCGCCACAAGTTTTGGATTTCCTTTAGATGGCAGAGCCACATTTTGTAAATATTATTTTGAGTTGGCATATATGCCAAATTTGTATATGTACATAGACAATTACTCTACACTTTTATATATAAAAAACAATATTTGATATATTTTGTTCATTATGTGCATGTTTTCTTACTTTGAAACTTATTAATATTTGAATGTATAATCAATTTGTCATGTTTATTACTATTTAATTTGGTTGCCTTGGGCAACTTCACCAAATTTATATATATTCTAATTAATTATATCAATTGTGATTGAACAAGAGACATACTTTGAATTCTTTGATCCCATTAAGACATCCTACTAGATCCCCTTAAGACATCCTATTAGGACCCCTTAAGCCATCATTTCTACTAAAACCCCTTAATTCATATATATCCAAATTAATTATATCAATTGTGATTAAACATGAGACATACTTTGAATTCTTTGATCCCCTTAAGAAAAAATTAAATTCTTTGATTCCCATTATCATATTTTGAATTCTTGTATATTGTTGATTTTCATGAACTTGAATAGCATCAAAGTAATACATGGATATCATCTAAAGTAATGATATATAAAATGTGCTTCACATTTGGATAATTACCTATTCCTATTCTAATGCTATTGAATGTTTTAACTACATGAATCATATTTGTAAAGTAAAAATATTTTAAATGCATATGTTTTTGCTAACCTGGGAATTAAATAAAAAACTGATATTAATAAAGTTCATGAAATAATATATAAAGTCCATGAAACAATATACAAAGTCCATGAAAATACTGAAACATATCACTAGATCTAGTCCACATGTGAAATACTGAAATACTGAAACATATATAGATCTAGTCCATGAAATACTAAAATATTGAAACATGTATAAAGAGTATGTATGCAACATGTACTGAAACATATATAGAGTCCATGAAATGTACTAAAACATAAATGTCTAACTCATATTATTCGTATAATCAAGAGACCACTTCACTCCATGCTGACTAGGATGATTTGAATCAGTCTAAACAAGACAAAGATTTACTTGAAATCATATTTAAAATGTTTAAAAATAGTAATTTAATTTATTTTAATTTATAATCATAAAAAATACCGTATCAGGTTGCTCATCTCCTGTGACAACCTGATATGTATGCTCTACTACATCACCTGTCTCATGCTATAGATGAAAAAGAATTTAACACGTGTCAACATATATATTATATTGAATTTTACTTTAAGTTCACAATGTATATTATAATTGGCTTTAAATTATATAATCTAAATTTTAAATTATACCGTATGAGGCTGCTCATATCATTTGTCATCTTGCTCTACATGTGTTGTTGTAGGTGGTATGGCATCAATAGGATGAAATGTGTCACTGACAAGGTCCTACGAGGTCATTTATAAAGCACATGTGCACAAATTAGGTTAAAACATATATATTCACTTGTGTACCCAATTTTTGTTTTAATCTATTTAAAAGACCTAGACATAAATTACATGTACACAGATAATTTTTACAACCTAAAATGTAGCTGACTCCTGAAATTGAATTGGATCATCCAAGTGTGCTACAAAACTGATTATCATTGTTGTGTCAACCTATATATATGTCTATGTAGGTTGACACAACGATGATAATCGGTTATATATATATAGTGAATTCAAAATACGAAAATCTAAGTACATTTTTTTAAAACATTATACATACAAATGGCTCATGTGAGACACCAGACGATGGAGGAGCACTAGAGACACCCTCTGGAGAATCCGATGTGGAAGTCAAATTACTTCCCTGAACCAAGTTGAATATTTAATGTACATGTTCAAGACTGAATTATAAATTAAAATCAACTTATTACAATTATTTAATATATATTAAAAAACAATCATTTAATACCCCAAATGGGTGGCCGAGATGAAGACGTGTCGATGAAAAACAAAATCGATCAAAAGTACTCATTGTGCATGTTTGCATCATCTAGACACCAAACAATTTGATTGTTAAAATATTACAATTTAATTGATCTATGTTAAAAATACATGCTTAAAATTGTGATAAATTCAACATGTGTACCTATATGTATATGTATGTATATGTATATGTATTTATATGTATATGTGTATGTATATGTGTTTGTGTATGTGTATGTATATGTATATGTATATGTATATATAGACATATATAGACATATATATATATATATAGACATATAAATATAGACATATATATATATATATATATATATATATATATATATATATATATATATATATATATATATATATATATAAAATGATTGCAAATTGTACACATATGAGGCACTGACACATGTGGAGAGGTACTAGGACCAGCTCCACCATTTGCTCCTCCATGGTCTCAAACCTCATCTACCATCACAAAAGTCTGCTCATTGAGGCTACTCGAGAGTGCACTTAATGCTCCTAATGTAGATACCACCGCATGATGCTGGATGGGTGTAAGAATGGCATTATAAGGAGGGTCAAAAAGAGGTTTAATATACATGGGTCATTGGGGATCAACCCATACCCCTAACCTCTGTTGTGGCATGCCGCCACCAATACTCTGGAATGATCTGAAATCAAAATAATTAGGTTTCCTATTCAAAATAAACTCTGCATATACTTTTCTCAAAAAATATCGAGGAACCTCACAATTAGTATGAGGTGGATAATCATATACCACCCACCACCTATCCCAAAAATTGGTAGACATCACTACATGTCTACAGTATCTAATTGATATTCTTTTCTTGTTTGGTGAAATTGGTTCATTGGTCATGGGGTGCCTAAAATATTGAGCTGAATCAACTTTTGTGATTTTTAAATCTAAGATCTTCCTATAAGAGAGGCCATCAACATAAAATTGGCACATCACCTCTCTCCATAATTGAAAAGTGTCCAATTCCACACCAATGGACCTAATGTAGAATCTACTATGTATTGCATCAAAGATGTAAAATGCATGAAGTGAGGTGGCATGAATTATTCACTTCGAATGGCTTTGATTTTTTCTTTGATGAATGTGATATTTTGGTTAATTCTAGCTTGCAAGCAAGCCTCATCTGATCCAAGTGGGGTGGAGGTGGGGGTGGAGGTGGGGGATTTTGAGGTGGAGATGGAGGCAGATCATTTTGTTTAGATGATGGAGACTATAGAGGTGGTGCATTGAGGAAATCCTCAACATCAAAGTAAATATCCATGATATAAAAATTAGATGAACCTACATATATATGTAAATATACAAACAAGTACAAAATTAACTTTCAAGAATATATATATAAACATATATAAAAAAACTAGATATTATACATGTTGAGAAACTACAGGAAATATTTAAATTAAACTAGATATTATCATTCGACTTGAGCATACATACAAATTTCAAAATTTAAGAGATTCTAGTTCTATGCAATTTTAATACATGTGTACATGTACTAAAAATTAAAGTGAAAGCATGTACATAAAAAAGGTAAATTTTGTGGCTTTCAATACATACTTTAAAGCGTTTACAAGAAATAGTGAAGTTTCCCCTTAAATCCCAATTTATTGAATCCCCTTAATCCACATGTCATCTTTTCTAGGTCCATAAACCATGCTAATGGAATTATTTTGTCCATATTTGACCAAGTTATATATATATATATATATATATATATATATATATATATATATATATATATATATATATATATATATATATATATATATATATATATATATATATATATATATATATATATATTAAACAAGTTTGTAAAAAAATCAAGCTCATCTAACATTATACAAATCAAGATAAAATGTGAATGATCAATTTTCAACTATTATTAGTGGCTTAAGGGGATTAATGAGTAGATTTCAAGTTGTAGTTCATCTACATCCTCTTAGATCATCCCTTGACAATCTAGTAAAACTATAGTGCCACATTTTGATGATCTATTGTTGTACATTAATTATTGGTTGTTTCAACCCCCTACCTATAATTAATTCTTAGTACATTTTTCATTTTACATATCCAATTTTTTTAAATGCATTTAGGACATAAATAAACCCTAAATCCAAAACCCTAAAACATAAACCCTCAAACCTAAACCCTTAACCCTAAACACATAACCCTTAACTGTAAACCTTAAACCCTTAACCCTAAACCCTAAACAATTAACCCTAAACCCTAAGTCCTTAACCCTAAACCCTTAACCTTTAACCCTTAACCTTAAGCCCTTTTAACCCTAAACCCTTAACCCTTAACCCTAAATCCTTAACCTTCAACCCTTTTAACCCTTAACCCTTAACCCTATACCCTTAACCCTAAACCCTTAACCCTTAATCCTAAACCCTTAACCCTTAATTGTAAACCCTAAACCCTAAACATTAAACCCTAAACCCTTAACCCTTAACCCTAAACCCTAAACCCTTAATCTTAAACCCTTTTAACCCTAAAACCTAAACCCTTAACCCTTAACCCTAAACACTAAACCATTAACCGTTAACTGTAAACCCTATACCCTAAACACTTAACCCTAAACCATATTAAGAAGTAGAGATCATAGTATATTTTTATACAAAGAACAACTCAATTTTGTAAAAATGCATGCAACTTTAACTTTGCAACCCTAGTTTCATTAAACTCCCCTACATATATTTGTTTTTCATGGAATCTTGCTCCACTTTGGAGCATACAGTGTGGGATAGGTGGCAAGGGGGACAAAGGGGTACTAAATATATTATATGAAATGTTTAAATGGTAAACTTTAATCACACGTTAGCTGATTATCAAATCCACATCACCATTATATAAGCCATTTGAATGTTTGTGTATGCAATCTTTGATATCACTCATTGCTATTAATATAACCCAGAAATGTGTTTGACCTAAGAGAATGCATTCACCTATAGAGTTCACAAACTCCTAAACAATTTCTATAAACACTACCCTAACAAGTTTAGCTATCTAGAAGATAAAGGTGAATTTTTTTTAATGGCATGTTATGTTAAATTTATATTGTGTAGCATAGATTAAATTTATGTAGAAACACGACACTTGGGATTGAACTTGTAGCATTAGGTAATAAATTGTAGAGTTTTTTGAGGTGAAACAAAACCTAAAATAGGAGTGCCATTTAATTATCTAGCAATGATATTTATCAATTCACCATAACATCTACATTGTTGTAAACCATTGTCAAGTTTAAAGCTAAGTACTTCTATCCTATGTATATAACTCTCATATATTTATTGTAATTATTTATAACTCCTAACTTTAATTAATCCAAGTTAATTTATACTTCAATAATTATATTTATTTAAGTAAACTAAATATATGTAAAAGATATTTTATTCCCCTACACCCCTCTACACTTCGTAGGTGTAATTAAGCTATTATAATGACAAAAGGTGTTCTATAGTGATAGTAAGGCTCAAAACATCACATTGTGACTGTGTAAATACAATTTCCAAATAAAATACCCCAAATCTAGATATATATTTTATTGAGACGAAGTTACAAAATTTTAATTTACACTATCAAGAGATATTTGTATCATCTAACATCTATCTATACTGTTAGCATTGTACATTTAAGCCTAAACCCTAAACCCTTAATCCTTAACCCTAAACCCTAAACCCTTAACCCTTAACCCTAAACACTAAACCCTAAACCCTAAACACTAAACCCTTTTAACCGTAAACCTTAAACCTTTAACCCTTAACCCTTAACCCTATACCCTTAACCCTAAACCCTAAACCCTTAACCCTAAACCCTTAATCATAAACCCTTAACCGTAAACCCTTAACGATAAACTCTAAACTCTAAACCCTAAACCCTAAACCCTAAACCCTTAATCCTTAACTGTAAACCCTTAACCCTTAACCCCAAGTTCCCTAAACACTAAACCTTCAACCCTCAACCCTCAACCCTAAACCCTAAATACTTAACCATCTATATCCTCTTAGGAAAAGCCTTAAGCAAATTTCTTAAATCCCTTTAATCCATGTCATCTTTCCTAGGTCCATAAACCATGCTAATGAGATGATTTTGTCTTAAATCGACCAAGTTTAATATATTTATCTTTTAAAACAATTCTGTAAAAACTTCAAGAATCTAGCATTAGACAAATTGATCAAAAGTGAATGATCAATTTTCAACTACTATTAGTGGCTTAAGGGGATTAATGAGTAGATTTCATGTTGTAGGTCATCTATATCCCCTTAAGTAATCCCTTGACAATGAGTAGATTTCAAGCAGATTAGTACTATTATTAGTGGCTTAAGGAAATTTTATGATCATCCCTTGACAATGATATGTGGTTTGTCTACCTTTGAAAAACAAAAAAATGTTAATGTGATGTGAAATATAGTTTTGTAGGGCCACATTTTGATGAACTATTGTTGTAGGTTAATTATTGGTTGTTTTAACCCCTACCTATAATTAATTGATAGTACACTTTTCATTTTACATATCCTATTTTTTAAAATGTATTTAGGACATAATTAATAACATATGATGGTAATTTTTTCATATAGAACATTATTCATAGTGCTCTCTACTTTCCATGGATGTTTAGGGATTTTTAGGGTTTTAGCTTTGAGTGCTTTTGATGTCAATGGAGGCTGCTACCTTGGGCAGTGCCTCTGGGACTGTGAACCTGATGGAGGACGATCCTTCCAACGAATGGAAGAGAGCATTAATAGGGGAAAAGATGGGTTCTCCTAAATGCATGTTGGGACTTCCTGTCAAAAATTTTTCCACAGAAGGTACAGCTCTGGATATTCCAGATGTTCTGATTGAAGAAATCATGGCGACCATGGATTTTGCTCTGATAGGTAAGTTCTTTTCCTTCCATCCCAATATTGAGATGGTCTGAAAATGGGTGATCTCTCGGTGGAGAATCAAAGGTAGTGTTTTGGTTATTGCTATGGCAAGAGGGTTATTCCTATTTAAATTCATGAATAGGGAGGATATGATAGCTACTCTTGCTAGGGGACCCTGGCTTTATGAATCACATTCACTTGCTTTGTGCCCTTGGAAACCTGGGTTTGACCCTATCTCGGACCTCAATAAGTCTGCTCCTGTTTGGGTTAGATTACCAGGGTTTCCCTTGGAATTCTGGGATGAAAAAATATTTAGCTATTGGCAACTCCTTTGGCCAGTATGTTAGTATGGATCATACTACCCGTACTCAATCCCATTGTGTTTATGTTTGGTTTTGTGTCAATGTGGAGATCAACCAAACCCTCCCAATGCCCATCGAGTTAAACTCTAAATATGGGATTTGGACCCAACCAATCCTTTATGAAAATGCTACTACTTTCTATCAGATATGTAAGAAGAAGAGCCATATAATGACCTAATGTAAAGCAAAGCAAATGGGCAAGAAGACTGACCCCCATAATAAGGTTGAGGATCATTCACAAAAAACTATTACCCCTGGTAATCAGGGAATGTGGGGTAATGCAGAAAATGCTTTCCCAGATGAAAATACTGAGCAGGCTATGGAAAAAGATTATTAGACAGCTTCGGGTAATGGGGATAATGCTTACCTAGATGATAATACCAAGAAGGTTCTGGACAAAGCTTGTCAGAATGATGTTTTAGATATAGTTAATTATATGGATCAACATACCACCAATGGGTTTGAGGAGGGTGAAATACGGGACCAATTGATTGATGGGGATGCTAAAGAAGGTAAAGTTTTATGGGATTATCTGCAGGTTCTTCCTAAAGAGACAACAGATACTGAAGGAGCAATAGCTTTTGAGTCAACCCAAGATAATGCTCTGGAAATAGGTGATCAATCAGCTAATCCTTCATTGACAGTGGAAATCGGTCCAAGTGGTAGTGGTAATGAACAAGAGGAATGGATTACCCCTAAGAAAAAGACTTGTAAAGGTAAAAAGACTACTGATGTTGGCACTGACTCCAAACAAGGGAGACCGACCCTACGGGAAACACGACAAAGAGAGATTGCCAGGGAAATTGCCAGTGGTAAGAAGAAAACATTGGAGGTCAATTCCCTCAAACCTTCTAAATGAGGATTTTATCCTAGAATCTGAGGGTTTCAACAACCCCACCAAATAGTTTGAGGTTAAAAACTACATTTTAGATAATAAATTAGATATCTTGCTTCTTCAGGAGGTCAATATGAATGAGGAGAGCTTTAAGAAGATAGCTGATTACATATGGCCTAAGGCTGAGTTTTGCATTAGTTAGGCTATAGGGGCTTCTAGTGGGATTGTTACAATGTGGAACAGTGCTAAAATTTAGGGTTCCCTTGTGGCTTCTAGCAAGCATTTTCTAGTTATCAACTTCTCCTTGCCTTCATTCAATTGGTATTTAATCAATATTTATGCTCCTAATACTAGAGTTCTGAGGCAATCTTTGTGGACTGATTTGAGTAGCATTCTGACCAATTCCCTGCGCTCTAGATGGATGTTGGCTGGTGACTTCAACACTCCATTATATCCCTTTGAGAAATCTGGTGGGATCCTTGATTACTCTGACAGCATGTTTGACTTTGTGGAATTTATTAATGTTTGGGGATTGCTAGATGTGGAGTTGCAAAATCAAAATTTTACCTGGTCTAACAGATGATGAGGTGACCATATGATCCAGGTTAAATTAGATAGGGTTCTTATTTCAAGTAACTAGGATAATCATCATAATATGCATTTGCAGGCTTTTCCTAGAACCATATCTGATCACTGCTCTATCTTCCTTCATTGGCAAGATCAATGCCAACAGGGCCCTTTCCCTTTCCGCTTTGAAGCAATGTGGATTAAGCATAAAGACTTCAGACAACTTGTGACTTGATGGTGGCAAATTCCTATCCAGGGTACTCCTATGTTCAGACTGGTTAAAAATCTTATGCATATCAAACAAGAGGTTCGTGGATGGAATAGATTAAGTTTTGGTCATGTGTTTTGTCAAAAGAAAAATATAATTGGAAAACTAGCAGATATTCAGCAGTGGATTGCTCAAGGAGATTTTTTAGAAGACACTACTAAGGAAGAACATGATCTGATTTCTGACTGGAGGAATCTTATGTGCCAAGAAGAGGTCTTTTGGAAATAGAAGTCCAAAAATTAGTGGCTTAAAGAGGGAGATAGGAATATAGCTTTTTTCCATATTTCTACCATGAAACATAGGAAGGCTAACTCCATCACAAAATTATGTTTGGGAAATGGGAATGTTATCACTGAGGATAATGAGATTGGAGAACAAGCTGTGATATTCTTTTAGAATTTGTTGACTGAACAAGCTAATGTTGTTGACAATGGTAGGACTATGAATCAATTCATTGACAAAATTCCCTGTCTGATAACTGAGGAAGATAACCTAGAAATGCTAAGGCCTATATCTAAGGAGGAGGTTCATGCTGTTTTATTCTCTATGGGTCCCTTCAAAGCTCTAGGTCTGGATGGCTTCCCTCCTATTTTTTTCCAGGAATATTGGGATATTGTGGGGGCTGATCTTACCGCTGCGGTTCGTGATTTCTTCAAAATTGGCAAACTTTTAAAATAGCTCAATAATACCTTTATTGTCCTAGTTCCTAAAAAGATGAAACCCACCAATCTTTCTAAATTCAAACCTATTAGCCTGTGTAATACTATCTATAATCTTTGCACCAAAGTCCTTGTCATGAGAATTCAACCTTTTTTATATAAAATTATTTCCCCTTCTCAAAAAGGTTTTGTCCCAGGTCGTCAAATTCTAGATGTTGTGATCTCCACTCATGAAACTATTCATTCCATGGATAAGAGTAGAATACCTGGCATGGCTCTTAAGTTGGATATCTCTAAAGCCTACGATAGGGTCTCATGGACTTTTCTGTTTCAAGTTATTAGGAAATTTGGGTTTAATGAAAAAATATATCTCCTCATTTGGATGGCTGTTTCTTCCACCAAATTTTTAGTCCTGGTTAATGGGGTCTCTAGAGGTTTTTTCTCTTCCTCAAGAAGACTCCTTCAGGGGGATCCTCTTTCCCCTTACTTGTTTATCATAATGGCAGAGGCACTCGGGATATACATTCAAGCTAATGTCGCTTCTAAGCATCTTGTGGGCATCAAACCTGCTTCCTCCCTTGCCCCTATGTCTGTGCAGCAATTTGTTGATGATACCATTCTTTTCGGCATCTCTTCTATGCTTGAAGCTCGGAGATGGAAGAGTATTTTAACCTTTATGCCATAACTTCTAGGCAAAGCATAAATTTCTAAAAGAGTAATGTGTATTTTTTAATACTCCTAATGATCTCTGACAAAAAATCATTAATATCCTGGACTGTGCTGAAGATGATCTTCCTGCTATCTATCTGGGTCTTCCCTTTACGGTTAAAGAGGTGTCTCAAAGTTTCTAGAATAGTATATTGGAAAGAACTCAGCAGAAATTGATTGGTTGGAAAGGGAAATTACTCAGTAATGCTAGCAAATTACAACTTCTTTAGGCCTCCCTGCAAGGTATACCCACTTATTTCCTGTCTCTTTTTAAAATTCCTACTTCTTTTGCTGACAAGCTGGAATAGATTCAAAGAAAAGTTTTATGGACAGGAGTAGAAGATAAACAGAGAATGTCCTTGGTTAGCTGGGAAAAAGTGTGTCTCCCTAAATCCCATGGAGGTCTCAACATTAGATCCATACGCAACATGAATAAAGCCCTTCTCTCAAAAATCAATTGGAACCTAATTCATCAACATAAAGATTGGGGGGAAATCATGCAAGCAAAATATCTACATGTCACTGACTGGTCCAACTTCCTCCAACAGGAAGGTTTACCTCAGGGATCTGTTATATGGAATAAAATGCTGAAATCCAGAAGCCTTCTTATGCAAGGGATTAGATGGAAATTGGGTAATGGTATGTCTATTAAGTTCTGGATTGATATTTGGATAAAAGATAAGGCTCTCATTACTCAGGGGGATTATGGTGAAATTGCTGGCATTGCTACTCAGTTTTTTGGTGATAAAATCAGCAATTACATGTTAAATAATAATGGCAACAGGAGCTGGAAAAATTTATTGGACTGCTGCACACATTGCCTGGATCTCGCCTCTAGAGTTCAGGCTATTCAACAGTTGATTCAGGGAGTCAGAATCCCTCTCTTCCCTTGTGAGGATGAGCAGTTTTGGTGGCCGGATGAGAATGGATGTTTCTCTGTTAAGTTTGCCTATCATTTATTGGTTCCTGAGCTTCATAGAAAGGAGATATGGAGAAAAGTTTGGAACCACAAACTTGTACCAAAAATCAATATGTTTTGGTGGGCTTCTGTTCATAACAAAATTCTGACCCAAGACAACTTACAGAAGAGAGGTTTTACCTTGGTCAATAGATGTTGTCTGTGCTGTGATAAGGAGGAAATTGTTTCTCATCTATTCCTTCACTGCAATTTTGCTAGGGAAATCTGGAACCTATTCCTAAGTAATTTTGGTATTCAGTGGGTCTGTAATTCTGATATTACGGAAGTTATTAATAGCTAGTATCTGCCCTTTTCTCATCCCTAGCTTGTTGAGTTATGGAATCAAACTCTGCTATATTTGAGATGGACTTTATGGAAAGAGCATAATCATAGGATTTTTAGGGATACTGCTAGAGATGCCTCTTAGGTTTCTCACACTTTTATTAAGACTCTTATGGAAAGTGTCAGTAATGCCCATATCTGAATTGCGGGGAAACCTTTGACTCATGAAGAGGAACAAATTGCGGCGAATTGGAAGATTCTCAATCATATTCTTGTTCATAACAATGCCAAATTGTTGCAGAGGCTTAATACTAGATGGAGTCCTCCGAATCCTAACTGGCTGAAACTTAACTTTGATGGGGCTTCTAAGATGGATGGTATAGCTAGTGGAGGAGGGATCATAAGAGATGACAAAGGGTGGATGGTTGCTGTCTATGCTGGCGGTCTGGTCTAGCAAAGCAATAACTTTGTTGAAGCTACTGCTCTTCTATAGGGGATTAAAATGGCTATATCCCTTGGTATCAGGAATTTGTATATCCAGGGGGACTCTAAAATAGTTATTGATGCAGTTAACAATGTGTCAACTGTGGCATTAAGTTGAAAGATATTATTAGGGATATATAGATTCTCCTGCAGAAGATTCCTAGTGTGGACATCTCACATATTTACCACGAGGGTAATGGTGTTGCTAATGCCTATGCCGAACTTGGACAACGGTATTCAAATTGGCATTGTTGGTGCCAAATTGATCATATCCCTTAAATCTTAAGGCTCTCATTCTAAAGGAAGTGATGGGTTAAGGATAAGTTAGATTTATTGGAAAGATAGCTCACTTTGTCAGCTCTTTGGGAGGGGGCTGACGTGCCTCTTGAAGTACAGGTTTTTTTGTACCTTCTTAATTGTCATTTCCACTCCTTTCTTTTATAAGGCTAGGGGGCTGCTTGATCATTATGGTGTGTGCCGTGTAATTATGATTAAGCATGGGATGAGTAAGCATCATCTTTGTAAGGTTTCCCATATTTATGATAATGCGTGTTGTTTTATCACTAGCATCATTAGCCTTGATCAAGGGAGTAATGTTACCATAAATATGACTGGGGAGTTTGGGGTTTTTGTGAACTGCTCTGTAATTCTGACATGGGTGGCGATAGAATCAGAACCGAACCTATCTCTTACTGTGAGTTCAAAGACAACCTGATGGTCTGGCATTATTGAAAAGAGGGTGGGATTAGTCCCTATTTGGAGTGGTTCAATGTGTATAATGAAAATTTATCTAAACAGTTCGCTAGGTCTTGGTAGAACTGGCGTGTTTCTATGGGTAGAATTAGTTTTGAAATTTTAGAAAGTGTGATTTCTATGGCCACTGGTATGTCTACTCAGGGGATTAAACTGCAAAGGAAAACTAAAATTGTAGACCTTTCCAGTCAGAAGCTCTTTCTTGGAGATGGCGAAGAATTAGTCCCCTATCAGGGGGAATTTGACAGAGCCAAGCTGCCTGAGCGTTGGGACGGTGTGTGTTTTCTCCTCATGAAGTATTCCACCTTGGAGGGGCACTTCACCAGGTTCTACAGCTATCATCTCCCCCTTTTGAATCATTTTCGATGCAATGCTCATATTAGCTTTCCTTTTTATCTGCTTTCTTCCCTTAAGCATTCTGTCCTTAGGGTTAGAGCTAAATTGGCTAAGAACCTTGCTAAGAAACCCACCCCTCTTCATCAGGGCCTTATCCTCTATCTTTATAACCAACATCTTGCCCTAGAACCCTCTAAGGCCATTCAAACCAATAGTGGGGAACTATCTTCTAACCCTAAGGATATTCCTGGTGTTGAAGAACCATGCCCTTCCCTTGTTCCTACTATGACAAAAGAAGTTTCTTTTCCTACTCCTGAGGAGATTCCTGTTGATACTCCGGGTTCTACTGTCAGTACGAAGGGCAAAAAGAGGAAGACACATGCTGGTGAAATGGGCACTGGGGGGGCTACGGTAGGGACCCCAAAAAGTCCTTGTAGGACCCCTGTGGGACAAGGTAGCAAGTCTCATTCATCTACTAAGGTTATTAAGGATGGTTTCTCCTTAGGAGTTAGGCGGTTGGGGTGAATTGCCAGCAAACCTGCTCTAAAAGCAAAACTTATTGATTATTCTAAGACCGCTTCTGATGAATCCAACCAGGGGGATGAGGCTAAGGATATGGATGTTCAGGAAATCTCTGAGGATGCTGATGGTAAGTAGGAGACTCAAGAAATGGGGGCTACCACTGAGGATGCTGCTGAAAATGCTGGCAAAGTGGGAGAGATGTTTGTGGAAGAAGCCGATGATGAAATGGACACTGATGCTATCCTAGGAGATGAAATTATGGTTCTGAGGGCTCGCATTAAGAAACTGGAACAAAATCTTTCCACTGTGCTTAGGAATTCTATTTTCCTCAATATTTCTGTGCTGCAAAACCTGGGGGTTACTGTTACTGCTAACAATGATGATCTTGCTAGGAAATTGGATGACATTATTAAATCTATGGTTAAGTAAGGAGAGAATTTGCCTCCTTAGTTTTTTCTTTTATATAGATGATACTCTGCTACTCTGTATTTACTATCTTAGTTTATAGCGGCTAGGTTTGTTGTTTATGCTGGGAAAATAGTATTTGATGTATCTAGTTTAAGGCACTTTTTGTGCTTTTTGCCTTTGTGGCCTATCTGCTTTTTGTAAGGGTTTGGCCCCTTGTTTAGCCACCTTATATTATCAAAAACATATGATGGCCTCCTATTGTTAATTAATAATTATAAACTTACCATTTTGATGAGATATTATTGATTTCTATTCATTTATGTCTAAGGCATATAAACATTGTGGCTTGATATAAATGAGTAGATTTCAAGTTGTACCATCTATGTATCCTCTTACGACATGCCTTAAGAAATTTTACTTAAATCCCCTTAATCCACATGTCATCTTTCCTAGGTGGTGCAGGAGCACCCCATTACCGTCAAGAAGCCCCCTATTATCATTTTAATTATTGTAAGGCCTAGCGCCAATTGTTTTGATTTGGACAAATGTGTCCCCTAGATAGTCCCATGTTGTGAGCCGATTTGGCATAGCTGGCAAGAAGTAGTTGTAACTGTCGTGTAACAATGGCAGAGGTGACGAATTGATTGAGATTCCACCGTGTGTAACTGCCAAGAAGTGAGCCTTTAAATAGGCAGTCCATGTTTGTTAAAGATGACAAAAGAGGAGGAAGAGAAAAGAGGAACAATAGCGAAGCGTGTAATCTCAGAAAGAGAAATAAAATTTAGTGTTTTGTAAGAGCAATCGAGTTTTGATTCATTCCACTGGTTGAGACCTCGGTCGAGACTAGTGGAATGCAAATCTGTTTTTAGTTCTCCTCTCTGTTGTTCTGTGTTATTTTGATTTGTACTAGATTAGAAATCTGTGTGTGTGTTTAGTTGCAGAAAATGGCAACAGTATTGTGGAAGATAGTTACAACCAAACGGGAAAAGAAGAAAGCCTCGTGAGATATATAGAAGCGATCGCAGAAATAAATCTCTGTGTGCGTCGGTGTGAACCTTAGCATCAGGCTGAGGAGATGATTGTTTGGCCGAAGTGTTAAGTCACAACGAACCTCACCGTTGAACCATCGGAGTGAACCATCGTGCTAAACTGGTTCAAAGAAATGGTTCAATGAAGTTCACGAGTTCAACAGTTAATGAACTCGTATGTTCATTTGGTTCAAGCAAACGGTTCGAATGAATGGTTCAAAGAAACGGTTCAACCGAAAGGTTCAAGGCAGTGGTTCAACAAAACAGTTCAATGAAATGGTTCAAGGTAAAGGTTCATCGGCGAGAGTCAAAGGCATTGGCTTAAGGAAATTATGTCCATCTGACAGTGAAAGTCTCTTCGATAGCAACCTTGGCTGAAGGCATCAGCATGAGCATAAGTATCAGGCTGAGAAATTGATCGTGGGTCGACGGTTGAAGGTCATACTGATCGGGAAGATTGTAGTGAGGTATCGTTGACAAGAAATATCAGCGTGAAATGCACCGTTGGGGAATTTGTTAGAGGCTTCACCGATAGTAAGGGGTCCTGTCGATAGAAGGAGTGCATCGGCGTAAGTATGTATATCGGAGGACAACGGAGGAGTCACCCTGACAGTATAAGTCTGAGCGATGGTTTCTAACCATCGGAAAGAATAGCATGTCGATGAAAGAAATTAGGTGGCCGATAGATTAGGTCTGGCCGATGCGAAAATGGAAGCATATTTTGGTATTATGTGGTCTTAAGTAAGGGGTTATTAAAGAAAATGAAGCCTAAACCCTAGGTTGGTGGGTTTTAATGGGTTGTTCACCCTGTTTAGTAAGACAATTGCAGATCCTCCGCATCAAATTGGTATCAGAGCTAGCAAAAGCTCTAGGAATCTAAGTGAGAGATTGGTGTTTTGGTTTTGCTAATATTTGTGGTTGCAGATGCATGTCCACAAGCTGCAAGCAGGCAGATAAGAGATCTGTCATGGAACCACAGGAGATGGTTCAAAGGCCTGAGAAGGAGGTCCAGTGAGTGTCGCCAAAAGTCCTGGGGAGAGAGGCATGAGAGGACTCCTCGGTGAGGGACAGAAGTGTTGGTGCAGCATTGAGGTTGGACTTATAGCAGCATCTGGAGGAGCAGCCAGTTAAACTCCATTGAGAGGAGTCACCATTGAATGGTACAAGTAGCAGAGGCATCAAGTTTAAAGACACCAAGGGAATAGAGTTGTTGCAGTTCTCACCGAGCATTTCCATGGGACATGGAAATTTTTCAAGTCTATAAGTATGGTGTAGGAGCACCCCATTACCGTCAAGAAGCCCCCTATTATCATTTTAATTATTGTAAGGCCTAGCGCCAATTGTTTTGATTTGGACAAATGTGTCCCCTAGATAGTCCCATGTTGTGAGCCGATTTGGCATAGCTGGCAAGAAGTAGTTGTAACTGTCTGAGTTGTAACTATCGTGTAACAAATTACAGATGTGATGAATCGATTGAGATTCCACCGTGTGTAACTGCCAAGAAGTGAGCCTTTAAATAGGCAGTCCATGTTTGTTAAAGATGACAGAAGAGGAGGAAGAGAAAAGAGGAGCAATAGCGAAGCGTGTAATCTCAGAAAGAGAAATAAAATTTAGTGTTTTGTAAGAGCAATCAAGTTTTGATTCATTCCACTGGTCGAGACCAGTGGAATGCAAATCTATTTTTAGTTCTCCTCTCTATTGTTCTGTGTTATTTTGATTTGTACTAGATTAGAAATCTATGTGTGTGTTTAGTTACAAAAAATGGCAACAGTATTGTGGAAGATAGTTACAACCAAATAGGAAAAGAAGAAAGCCTCGTGAGATATATAGAAGCGATCATAAAAAAAAATCTCTATGTGCATCAGCATGAACCTTGGCATCAGGCTGAGGAGATGATTATTTGGCTGAAGTGTTAAGTCGCAGCGAACCTCACCATTGAACCATCGGAGTGAACCATCGTGCTGAACTAGTTCAAAGAAACAGTTCAACAAAGTTCATGAGTTCAATAGTTAAATGAACTCGTAGGTTCATTTGGTTCAAGCAAACGGTTCGAACGAATGGTTTAAAGAAATAGTTCAACCGAAAGGTTCAAGGTAGTGGTTCAACAAAACGGTTCAATGAAATGGTTCAAGGTAAAGGTTCATCGACGAGAGTCAAAGGCATCGACTTAAGGAAATTATGTCCATCCGATAGTGAAAGTCTCTTCGATAGCAACCTTGGCTGAAGGCATCAGCGTGAGCATAAGTATCAGGCTGGGAAATTGATCATGGGCTGACAGTTGAAGGTCATACCTACCGGGAAGATTGTAGTGAGGTATCACCGACAAGAAATATCGGCGTGAAATGCACCGTCGGGGAATTTATTAGAGGCTTCACCAATAGTAAGGGGTCCTGCTGATAGAAGGAGTGCATCGGCATAAGTATGTATATCGGAGGACAATGGAGGAGTCACCCCGACAGTATAAGTCTGAGCGATGGTTTCTAACCATCAGAAAGAATAGCATGTCGGTGAAAGAAATTAGGAGGTGGCTGATAGATTAGGTCTGGCCGATGTGAAAATGGAAGCATATTTTGGTATTATGTGGTCTTAAGTAAGGGGTTATTAAAGAAAATGAAGCCTAAACCCTAGGTTGGTGGGTTTTAATGGGTTGTTCGCCCTGTTTAGTAAGACAATTGCAGTTCGTCCGCATCACTAGGTCCCTAAACCCTAAACCCTAAGCCCTAAACCACAAACCCTTAACCCTAAACCCTAAACCCTAAACCCTAAATCCAAAATCCTTCACCATATACATCCTCCTAGGACGGATCTTAAGCAATTTTATTAAATCCCCTTAATCCATGTCATCTTTCCTAGGTCCATAAACCATCCTAATGGAATGATTTTGTCTTAAGTTGACCAAGTTTAATATATTTATCTTTTTAAACAAGTTTGTAAAAACTTCAAGCATATAACATTATACAAATTGATCAAATTGAATGATCAATTTTTAACTATTATTAGTGGCTTAAGGGGGTTAATGAGTAGATTTCAAGTTACAGGTCATAGATATATTCTCTTAGATCATCCCTTGAAAATGAGTAGATTTCAAGGGGATTTTAGGATCATCCCTTGACAATGACAAGTGGTTTGTCTACCTTTGAAAAGTGAATAATTGTTAATGTGATGTGAAATCTAGTTTTGTAGGGCAACATTTTAATGAACTATTGTTGTAGGTTAATTATTTGTTGTAGGGACACATTTTAAATTCCTAAGTTCATGTTTCTCAATCCTTTCCCTATACTCTAGCATACCTTACCACATAGAGGTCCTTTTATGCTATTAATTTTATCCTTTATTTCTATTCCCCCCATAATCTAATTATTCATATCTAGAATCATTCGCATATATAAAACATTCCTTCATCTACTTCCTTCAGCAATTAACCATCATTAAGGGGTTGATTGCTGTTACAATATAAAAATTTGCATTTATCCTATTACTATAAATGAAATACCATTTTATGATTTCATTTGAACTATTAAGACTTTAGGGTTTTGTTTCAATTTAGTTTAGGGTTTTATTTTTTGTGTAGGGTCATTGTTTTTAGGTTTCAATTTAGTTTAGGGTTTTTTGTGTGTAGGGTAATTGTTTTTAGGTTTCAATCCAGTTTAGGTTTTTTTTTTGTGTAGGATAATTGTTTTTAGTTTTCTTTGATATGAGGGTTTATATAGTTTTGAGAAAATTGAAACCAAATTTAAAACCTAATGTAGAATAATACAGAAAATAAACTTGAAATAAAAATTACAAATTACAAAAGTGAAAAAAATGTGGAAAAATGCACTCACCTAGAGTTTGAGATGGCTGGAAATGCTCCTTTGATACTTGGGATCCCATTCTATAACTTCTGACTATCACTTAGAAATGAGCTTGCAGGCATTTTCTAAAAAAAATAATACTTTTCAAAAATGAGTTATCATTCTAAACGGGATCCCATTCATAACCGGATCCCGTTTTGTAAAATAGGATCCCATTTTTTGGTCCTAGGTTTGGGATCCCACTATGTAACAGGATCCCATTCTATATTTTAGGCTCAGGATCCTGATCCATAATGGGATCCTATTTTAGTTTTCCTGATTTTGGGTTTTTACCTAAGTCTGAAACTTCCACGAGAAGTGGACTCAACTTTGTGCTTTTACCCCTTTTGCAGTTTGAAAGATGTTTTAAGAACTTGAGTTGTAAAAATCTATTTGAAGGAAGAGAAGATATTTGAATTGTGTGATTTCAATCTTAACTATGTTGTTCATTTTTCTTTTGTTGGTGAATAAGCATCTCTACACCATCTTGCCTCTAAATTGCGGAATAACAACTAATCTCATTTAAGATTTAGAATAATATGTATTTGTGTAAACCTTTAATGTGCATTGAGATTTCTACAATATTTTCTTCCTTATTGCATAATTAGAATCATGTCAGTGTACTAACTATAGAAGTTTGAGAAGTATTCTTATGCTACCTTGATGGATTTATCATATTTCATTCGTATGTATGGAAGCTTGAGTCAATGTTCATAGGTTTATTGTCTTATCTTCTCAACACTTCATTTCTAGTTTATTTTTGTAAACCTTTTGGTATTTTTAGTAAAAATACCACAAAAATCTACAATCTACCATATAAGGGAGTTGCCCCTCTAAATGCAAAGCTTGGTTGATAGAAAGCTACAAACTGACCAACTGTTGGTACATATTTTCACTATCTTTTTGGGTGAACATAGTCAATATACAAAGTTACATGTCATAGTACAAGTCTATTTACCAACACTCCACAAAACACACAATCTCAATCTCATATGGATTTAGTTGCACAACCACAACTTCCCACTCAATTGGTTACAAACCCCAAAAATAATTACCCTTCTACTGCTATCTATTTAACAAAGTCTAAAGATATGGCTAGCATTAATGCCATAAATTATAGAAGCATTCAATTCAAGCCATAGAGGAAGCTTCTTGGGATGTCACAATGCACTCTAATGAAAATAATTGATGATGAAGAAGCTATATTTCTTTAGAATAGAAAAGATTCTAGTGATCTTAAACATTAGTAGTCTTCTAGAGCTAACGTCAGGAAACCCTTAGAAAAGTAAGAAAAAACCTCTAGATTTCCACTTAAACATCATTTTGAAGAAATATTAGGGATGCCTTATGGTGCCTTCTCAAAGTGTTCCTCTAAAGTACTATCGTAACCAACTCAAAAAATACTAGATCCTCATATTCTTCTATAGAAACTCCAACATTATCTACTAGAACCATGGACCAAGCTCTAGAGTTGAGCTCTAAAATAATGAAGGACATAAAAATAACTCCCATTCAAGAGCTCCAACTCAAATATATTCTAGAGAATGCTCTTTATCCAGAGATATTCTAGACAATTACAAAAAAATTAACTAACCCAACACAATTACCCAAAATAGAGCTACTTCAAGAAATAAAAAGGTTGAATATAGAGGTTTCATTACTTTAGGCCATCAGGGAAATTCTTGATTTAAATCAGTTAATTAAGCAACTATACATTAAAACTCCAAGAAGGAAAAATAAGAAAACTAATACCATCCAAGTAGAAGGGTATTTGATAGATCTCCTCTCGGGAAAACTCCTTCCACCTAAATATGGTGTTGTGGGTAGCCCTGTGATAGTAATGAACATTCCAAGTACCCTAGTTGACTTCAGAGTGGATATACATGTCATGACCATGGAAGTCATGAAGACTCTATCTTTAATAGAATTACAACCTAAAGTCACTATCGTTTAAATGGTCAATCAATCAATTGTCTTTCCAAAAATGATGCTAGAAAACATCTGTATAATGATAGAATCTTGGGAATACCCTGTTGATTTCTTGATACTTCAATCATGGAAACCAAAGGAATGATACGTATTTATTTTGCACAAACCTTGGTTAGCAATAGTAGCAAACTTCATTGATTGTAAGTCTAGGAGAATGACAGTCTCTAATGTTGTAAATGTCAAGCATTTGTCTTTATACCCACTGACCAAACATTCTCTTGCACAAGGTACTTTTTTCTAAATAGATGAACTAAATCTGATTGGTAAACAAGAAAGTTTATCCTCTCTGGGCATGGTCACAATCAAGAAACATGTAGAAGAAATTAAATATGACCCTACCTTTTATAATGTGTTAAAATTAAATAATGAAGTAAGTCTGAAAGAAGGAGATAATCTTCAACTTCATCTACAAATGAATAAGGTAGAGATCTCTCAACATAATGATAAGGAACTTCTAAATACTTTTCAATGTACCTTAGCCAAAATAATTCAAGGAGGAGACAAATTTTTAAAAGATATAACCACCTTCCACATGCTACAACCTCACTCTTGTCATCTCAATAAATTGATGAGTGAAACTTATAGCATTTCCTCTAGTCACCTTGGTAAAAACTAGATTATGGTATTACTAGGAAAAAGCTCTAAAAATTAATAGTTGGTTAATTGACCAACAAGAGCTAAAATTATTTGATGTTTTAATCAATTAGACTAAAGACATTGCTTTGTATTATAAGGATATGAGGGGAATACATCCAAGAATTTATACTCATCACATTTATACTGAGGATGTGAGACCTATGTGGAAACCACAATAGAGTCTTAATCCATCATTAAGAGAAATAGTCAAGATCAAGATTGAAAAACTTTTGCAAGTGGGATTCACCTACCTAATTTTGGACAAGAAATGGGTGTATCCACTTGTTGTTGTCCCTAAAAGGGAGGAAAATAGAGAGTTTATGTAGATTATAGAGAATTTAATAAGGTAACTTATAAGGATTATTCTCTGTAACCATTCATTAAGCAAGTTCTTAATAAGTTAGCAGGAAAAACTTACTTTTCCTTCTTACACGGATTTAGTATCTACAATTAGATACACGTAGCTCTAGAAGATCATGATAAAACCACCTTTACATGTCCTCAAGTGGCGAACCTTTTATTATAGATTCCTTCCTTTTAGACTATGTAATGTCCATGCTACTTTACATAATTGCTAAAAAGTTGGTGTCTACAGGGGTTGATGGAGCTTCAATAATGCAAGGTCATAGGAATGGTCTTTGGATAAAGCTACAGACTTCTTTCTCACCATACATGTTTCCATTCACTACATGGCCCATAGAATGAAGTTAGCATTCAAAATTATGAGCAAGTTTCCTATAGTATCAAAAGTTGAAGATCTAATCAATGACTCTACTCATACTTCTGTCGAAGTCCCAAATGATTTATGGAATTTCAAGAATTTTCTGATGGAATAATTGTAGGAAATAAGCTTCTTAAGTATGCAATGAATTTTTCAGAATATCAATCCTTGTTTGGAGTAATGTATGAACATTACCTCATAGTAGATAGAGATCCTAACCTCTTACATAGGTTAAGTGACATATAGACACTCTTAACTTTATCTAGTATTCTTTCCATGCTAGAGGAAATGAACATTCTTGTGAAAAAACCTAAGAAATAAATATGTATATTCTAGAATATACTAAACTATGAAAAATGAGATGCATGACCCTTGATAATATATATCTATCAGATAAGTCATTTATAATTCCAAGATTTAGTAGTTGGTACTTGATGACAAATGTGAACAGTCCTGCTAATTTTATATAGTTCAATGCAACAAAGGAGTTATGTATCTCTATACGGAGATATGAGATACCAATGCACCATTTTACCAGGGTTATGCACACTATTAAAGAAGTACCTATTACAATGGAAGATCTTGACAACATTATTAATTATGTAAGTACTACTTTAAAGGATATTGTGAGATCTCTTTCCTCAGAGATTAGAGATTGATTCACTCATGATGAACTACTTGAAGCCATCTCTATTGTGTATCCTCAATATTGGGTCAACTATCAAATAGTTGATTTTCATAACAAGATAAAAACCTTGGTCAATTATTTTTCTAAAAGTTTAGAATTCAATGGACAACAAATAGAAGGAATTATAAATAGATATAATCTTACAAAGCAATCAACCCATTTTGCAACATCAATGATGTAATAGTTTAAACTCACAGAGAGTCCCTTGCTAGATGGATTAATAACAAAGATTTGGGTGAACTTAAGTCAGAAAGAAATGTTGCATGATTCAATATTGAAATATTTCAAACTTGTTGATTTATGTCAAACAATTATATTAGGGTTGGTGGAGGATGAGAGAGTTTTTAGTGTATTGGGGTTATTGAAATCAATGATAAGAAACAAACTTGACAAGAATTTGGAGAATTTCTTGAGAATGTATAAAACTAGGTATGATATCTGAAGTTTTCCTTTTAAAGGAGCACTTGCAATTTGGAGGTCCATATGTGAAATAAGAGGGTTCTGCAACACTTCAAACCATATTGGCACACATGACAATGCCACAATGAATAACACATTTAGTGGTACTTGTTAGGAGGTGCACTTAAGAGCATGTATGTAGAGTGAAGAAAATGAAGACCAAGATCAAGATGACTTTCAATCTCATGGTCAAAGTGAGGAGATGATTTGGCAAATGGAAGAGATTTAGTGCTTACTAGGTATTTATAATGTATTTCATATTCCAAATTCCAAATTTTTGTTGATGATATTTTATTTTTCTATCACTGAATCCTAATATACATTGTTCATTTTCCATTTAAAAATTAATAGATTAACATACTACTATTTTCCAATGTTCCATTTTAGAATCTACATTTTAAACATTGTTTCCAAATTTGATTTGATTTTAGCATCTATGTTTTATACAGTTTTCAATTTCCACTTATTAATTAACATATTATTAGCAATTTCATATCATTATTATGTGATACTGATAAGTGTTACATGCATTCAACTAAATGCATACTAACAACACTAACAATAGCATATACAACATTATCAAATGTTTAATGTGTATTTAGAAACTAGAGTTTTCTTGAATTAATAAATTAAATAATATAGATAATATGAACACAAAAAATGGAAAAGAGTCTTATATTGATTTTCAAATGAAGGAATATAATGTACATAGAAGTATTATCAAATTATCAAATCATTCTATGAGATTTTATAGCATGCTCCATTGTGCATCTGATGGAAGTGCAATTTGCTCTAACTCATAGTATATGACTTGTAAATTTATTAACAATTCATAACTAATTGGTAACTTTAATGTATTAATTAAATTTGTATTCAATCTTATCACTAGTTTGATGGAATCCAAAAAGTTTGCCTCATCTAGCTTATGAGGAAACTGGTCCAATTCAAACTTCTTTATATCCTCCATCTTCTATTTGAGAGCATCCTTTCCAATGTATCATTCTATTTTATCAAAAGTGTATGATAAGCCAAGCTCTTTCAAGTATTCTACCTTTTTATGTAGCTCCCGCAAGAATTTTGCAACCGGATCCAAAAATTGTTGTGCTTCAACTAGCTTCATACTTTTCTAAATGATATATAATGTCTTTATTGAGGCATCAATCTAGTTGTGAATTCCTTTCAATGCCAATTCATTGTCACTAATTTTGTAGTTTTTTTCAAGATTTGCTTTGCAATTTTATGACTTGAAGTCACCTTTTTATTGTCTTGAATGTATTGTTTGAACTTCACATTTTATATTATTAGAACATAAATCAATTCAAACAATTCATATAAATCATCAGTCCTCTGTATTATTTCCTCCCAAATCTTTTGTTTTATATGCCTCACTATTTTTCTATAAAATTCAAATACTCTATTTTGGGAAGCCTTTATTTCATTTTTTGCATTCTTCAACTATAGCTGTAGTCTCTTACTAGTTCTTTTCTCTTCCTTCATTTTATGTTCACACATATCTTCTCTTTGTGTATGTTTGTCTAGTTTATCTTGTAATGTCTTTTCTAAGGCCTTCTGTCAGCTTTTGTTGTAATATTTTTGAATTGGCTCTTTCATTATCATATTTTTTATGCTTTAATCTAACCTTTGCTTGAATTCATTCAATTCCATCTCTATCTGTTCATTCTCTTTTCTTGTAGATGTAGAGGCATATTTTTTTATCCTTTTCTCTATTTCATTTCTCTTGTTATCTATTGATTTCCTCTTTGCTTTTGCATTTGCTAGTTATACCTATAACTTTTCTATTTGATTTAGCAACCTATTTGTCTCTCTCTTTCTTTAGCAATGATATGTATACCACATCATTGTTCCTTTTTGATACATTAATTTTGTCATCATTTTTCAGTCCATAAAAATCCACTTTGATAGTATTCACCTCATAGTTAGAGCATTGCATCTGATTCTCTAGTATATTTTAAACTTTGGGCACAACAAACATGTACTCCCTAGTTTCTGTATTTGGGTCATATGTAGGAAATACCTTGGTTCTTCCAAGCTCAAAAGTTACAATAGATTTACTTTCTAGCACTTGCATCTTGTAACATCTTGCCACGCAACCCTCAAGAGTAAGAGCCAAAAGAGGGCAAGAATATATATATATTTTTTGAATATAAGGTGATAACATACACATAAAATGGTTTCTAAATCAGTAGATCAACAACATTCATGGCCAAGTATGGCTAAATGTACAACCAAAAGGAGAGGACTAAATCACCCTCCTTGCAAACATCATTAAAACTACATTCATTTTAAACACCAAATTCAAATATTCCTAATACCCAGTTCCACTTTTAGACACAAAGCCATAAAGATCATCATAGAACAAGCGGATCCGATACCAACACTGGAAAACTGTAAACCAAATATAAAACAACATCCCAATTCTTCTCATTATTATAATTTATATCATCTCTTTCAAGAGGGTACAAATTACATAAAAGAATATACATAAGTTCAATGGCATAACCATGGATAAGATACAATCACTAATAAAATAAATACAATAGAGAACATCTCCAACTAGTGCTCTAAAACTTGTACACCGGTCCCGAATGGTGGTGGCAATGCCTTCCAACCATGTGGACTGAAAGAGACCACCCAACATGCTTGGAGGTAGTCACAAGGCCCAAACATAAGGATAAAGGCAAGGAAAACAATGGCCAACACTCACATCAGTCATGGAGCAGACATGACACAAAATGCATAAATCTAATGTCACAACATAGAGATGCTCATCTAATAGCATGTCAGGTACTATCCACAACTACTAAGATACAAGACACTAGAGTGTAAATTAGATGGGGTATCATCATTCATGCATGAAGGGATGCCACCACATGGAATCAAGTATACTTCTCATTTAGATGAGGAGGCCCAATCATGCTTGAATCAATGCTCTGCAGATGGATAACTCGATGGCTTGCAGATAGATAGGCCTTCTCGGATGCATCCTTAGCCTTTATAAGCACTTAAGGCCATGCACGAGGACTCAATATCCTAGACCTAAGCTCATCTCATTTAACCAAGCAGGGTATACAAAACTAAACTAAAATAATTCAATAACTAGTCACAAGCCATGATAACATCAATTAAATCCATCAAGTAAGAAAAATGGCTACTTAAATATTCACAGATCAGCCAAGCAAGAACAAATTCCATCTACAAATTCTTTCATATAGAATTTTTGATTTGGGGCCAACTAAGTTGGGAGAGAGAGTTAGTCAACATTGACGCACTCTCTCCAAAACAAATAAAATTCTCAAGTACAGCTGAGAAACAAGAAAATGTGGTGTTTTTCCAATTGGGTTTTTATGCTACTGTAATCCATAGCATTGGTGTAGATTAAGACAGAAAACATACAACTCACATGTTGATGTTATAAATCTAAGGTTAAGATCAACTACCACTTGATCTTGCATGAGTTATCAATATTAAAAAACCCCTTGAATGCACCAAATTCACCAACTAGTTCACAATCAATAGTGATCTGGTAAAAACTACACTGGTATTTTTTTTATAAACATTACAACCTACCTGTTTCATCCTTGAATGAGATCTTTGAATGGTTTTTTTTAATTTAAACTCTAAGAAGATGCCAAAAATAAATAATTCTCTATTAGTTCAATACAAAATTACAACTAGCAATACATCAGTCTACTTGGCTGAAGGTGATAGTCATGATGAAGATGATGATGAGTAGGCAAGTTATCTGGTGTATTAAACACTTATTTATATTGGATATATGCTCACACTTCACACTGGTATATTTCTCCCTATGGTTTTATCATTTATGTCTTGCACTAACCACATCCTAAATAACTAAGGGTGGTTAGGCAGTCAACTTGGTGGTTGAGTGGGTTGTTACTCCACCTTGTTCTATATGTACTCTAATTAAACATTATTTGATTAAGTCAAAATACATTACCACTTATGTGTTTATCTTTTAATGTCTTCCTTCTCATTATTTTACAACTTCCACTATTGATCCTGTGAATTGTTAAGGAAGAAAAATATAGTGGAAGTTGGTGATTATGAATATGTTGGAGTGGTGTGCTTTCTCAATGGAGAATAAGTTTTGAAGAAGCCTTGTTTAAGTTGCCAACAAAAGAAGTCTCTAGTTACTATTTGATAGAATGCCTCAGAGTGATGTCACCTCATGGAATGCACTAATTGTAGGATACAGACAAAATGGAATTTGATAAAAAGGCTTTACAACCTTCAAGGGATGCAATTGGAAGGTGTAAGGCTAAATTGTCATTCCTTTGTCAGCATTCATGCTACCTGCGCCAAGATGGGGGCTATTAAACAAGGTATAGGCATCAGTCAAAGCATGAAGGATAGAGGAATTTTGCCAGATCTTGTAGCTGCAACTGCCTTGGCAGAAGCTTGCAAAATGTGGAAGCATAGACAATGCATGTGTACTGTTTGGCAAACTACCTAAGAGAATGTGGTTTCATGGACTGCGTTGATCACAAGATATGCACACAAAGGATTTGTTAAATTTTTTAAACAAATACAACTTGCAACCATAAAGCCAAACATTGCCCATGCCCAAAATGCAAGCCTTGTAACAAGTGTATGAACATCCATCCAACAAATCGAAAGGGAGGTTTTTGTCAGATATTTTAGCTGGAAATACTCTGGTAGACTTGTATATCAAAATATAAAAGTACAGACAAGGCATGCAAATTGTTGACAGAATGCCTCAAAGAGTGCTATCTCATGGAATACAATGATTTCATGGTATTTACCACATGGATCTTCTAAGAAGGTTCAAGAAACTTACATGAAAATGTAGATTGGTAGAGTAAGAACCCCCTTACAACCACCTCCTTGCTCCTCTCCACCTCCTCCTCTTCCCCCCACCCTACCCTTTTTTTCTCGAACCTTAGCTCCCTTCCTCTTTTTCCCCATATTTTTTTCAGCCCAAGTCTTTGTGTGGGAGTGAGATGATAAAAAAATAATATCCTGAGTCAAAGCCCCATATACCCTCTTTTTACTTTCTTTTCCACACACTTAGAATTTATTGTTATTATACTTTTCATTTCCATTAACTTCTAATTTATCTCATTTTTATTTTATTCTACTCCTAAGGACCATGAGGAATAACATGAATATGTCTCGAGATTATAGTTTAAAAGGCCAATTGATATGCCCAACTAACCCATCACCAGAGATCATGTAGAAATATAATACCATGCCCACATCGTGAACACATATCACCATGAAATAGAAAATACATGGATATACACCCAAACAATATAGGGAACTGACTCCAATACTATATCCACTCATTACAGAGTCAAAAAGGATGAGGCAAATGGATGATGACTAGGTGGCATCTAAGCAAAAAACACAATGTCGAGAACTCATCCCTGAATGGAGACGATGAGGAGGATTAGGTGGTTTAGGCTAGTGTGACTATCTCCAATAACCACCATAAGGGAATAAGAGTATGCTCAGGCCTATGAATCTAGGTGGAGTCGATACTCAATACTTGCATCAATCCAATCACACATCAAACTGCATGTGCATATAACATACATCGTAGTTGAAGCATCAATGGACATCTAAAAGAGGGTCATGACATTGTAAGCCTCTCGGATACAAGTGTTACAACATCATTCCTTTCCTATCCATAAGCATAAAAAGGTAATGATCACAGTATATAACCATATAAGCATGTAATCCAACATAATAACTAATCATGTCAACACATAATAATATCAAAATCCATCAAGGAAAAACAACAACAAAATACGAACACAGGAGTTGTTACATCCTAGGCCCCTAGGACTAGGCTTACTCCTGGAAGCCTACAAATGATAAGATGTAACCATAGCACACATTAGTCCATGAAAATTGATATAATTATAAAAATTAGGTTATCACATGCACAATTACATGCAATCAGTCCTAGAACATGGGTAAGGAATAGGCAAGGCACTCATTTCATACAAAATATGCATTATCATGTAACCATTTCCTCTAATTCAACAAAGAATAAGGCCATAACAATCAATTTTCAATAAATTTGATATCTCAAACAACCTATTAGTTTCTCACAACCACCAATTTACACATTTATACTAGCATAAACCATACAATTTTCTCATAAGTTGCAACAAAATGCTATTTTCACTATACAAAATTTCTAGTTCTGTAACTTTTCATATGTAGCTATCTACAAAATGGAGCACACAAACACACATATACATAATTTCAACCTCTAATATCATAGCATGCATGACATCTCTTTGCATATAATGCAGTAATTTGTCACTTTTCAACACATAATGATGTAATTTTGTTCTCTACTATATTTTAATATGCAACCACATACATGACAAATTGTACAACCCACATATACATACACACTCATTCACATCACAAGGCTACATTAGGGGTTCACGTGGATGTTGTAGTACCATCCATATCCAATTATATCTGTGAGTCCATAACCAATAACCATGTCCAATATCCATATCCATGTGTCTTGATGGCATTGACCCACCTAGTGAGCCATCCATACAAGCCGCAATGACATATCTCTTGTTTGTGTAAGGGTTTAAGCCTCCAAGAGATAGTCAAACAATAGGAAGGTAGTGAATTAGAGCTTAGAACAACTCACACATACCCCCATCCTTAAGGGTTTTCCTACAACTACTTCCTCGTATACACCCAAATGGGTGGATCTCACTATACCCGATGAGGAATCACATCACAACACAAGACCAACATTCAAAAATAGAGAAGTCAATTAGTTTAGCCACCAAGAATATAAATAACAAAGAATAAATCTCAATTCCAACAGTAAAATAAGAAAAATGCGCATAGTTTCAACAATAAATCAAATGTAACTGCAAGAGTTACATGCCAAGAAAATCATCCATCACTAAACCAATATAAGAAAGATAACCCAAAGTTCTAGTCCACATAAGAAAAGTAAAAGTCACCAATAACCAAAAAAAAGATTCACAATCTTTGAAATATACACATTACAACACTACGTGACTATCGCTAGTCAACACACAAGGAGGAAAACAAGCATGACTGTCTCAACAGTCCTTCACATGGGTGCAACAGACTCACACAACCTCTACATGGAAAGGTACTATGCCGGAACTCCCAGGTCACATACCTCATACAGCGCAACCGTGCATGGTATACACCAAGCAGAGAAAGCACTTAATGGCCGATATCACATGGCAATGTCCTGCTCATAGGAATATCCTCCATAGTGTGTACCCACAGAGAAAGCACATGTGACTACACACCAAGCTAGAGGTGCACATGGCTAGGTTCCACTCACATGCCACCTAATTGGAATTAAGGCAATCTTGAGCATACTCTATACTCTATGCAAGCAACCACTCATCTATACACAAGTAGGAACATAACATATATATATACTTCTCCTTCATGTATCTATGTACATGGCATCATGTCCTTGAGCTCAACTCTCTACCATTAGTGACATGACATCATCACTAGCACTGTGTCAGAATATCAATGGGGTGTGGCATCCTATCTAAGGTATCATGTCTAAACATGAGCGATACAGAATACCTCACAGCATGGGGTAACATCCATCAACGCATGTTGGAGCTCAAATATAATCACATCAGGGTAAGATCATAGCTATCATAGGTGCTCATATCATAAACTAATGTTATTCTCAAGAAATGTGCAGATTAGGCTAACACTATATGAACCAAGTATTTGGTCCATTAATAAGGGGAAGTAGTGAGTACTTTCGCAAGAGGTTGAAATGATCAATGTTATTTTGTGCCACCATTATGCATACACTGTGCAATTCCCTCCCAGGTGACTTAGTGGCTGCTACTACCCCTCCACATGTTGACTTCTCAACAACCCTGAGGTTAGCAGTCAATAGGGTGACAACAAGAAAACACATTGATGGTATGATTTTCTCTCATACACATCATCCAAACATAGCCTCCATGGATGGGTACATAGTATGACCATCCCATGGGCACACATCTCAAGAACAAATTAATCACAACACTCATCAAGAGTACATTACTGGATGTTCTCATCATCGGGAGTACAACCACATTTTCTCTTACCCAGGCAATACCATAGTTCACCTATGACTATGCAACATAATGCAAGACACACAACTTTACCAAAAAATAGGTACTCCCAAATAGCCATACCAATATTCTCTTTTCACAAGGGCAATTCATTTACCCATGACATCATGGATTCACTTGCAATGCTTTCAACATAACACAATAGTGCATAAACATGTATAGCATCATCACTACCATATTTACATTAGAGCATTAACATAAGTAACATTTTCACAAAAAAAATTAGATGCTAATAACATAATGAAATGGGTTTGCTTAAGGAACTCTAATCCATTCCTCATGTTCACAACCATACATATAAGCATAAGTAATCTTGGTTACATCAATGGCATTCAATTTCTCACTCAAAGAAAGATATGCAAAATTCTTATTACCTTAGCATTCACTATTTTCAGTTTGCATTAATGTACAAGTGTTCAACTTCATGATCTCATTAAAATCACAATACAATAGAGGAGATTAAATTTCATCAACAAGATATATCCACTAAACAATTACCATCCTCATTCAAGTTCATCAAGCAAGGAGGCACTAATTAACACATAATCACTTTCAATACATAACCATAACAAGCATAAGGTCTTCTTCATTCCTATCTCACTAACTCTTTTACTTATTGCAATTTTAACATATTAATTAAATCCATATGCCATTATTCTAACATCTTGTCAACTATTTATAACTAAGAAGAGGAGAGAAGGATAGATTTCATCTCAAGTCAAGACATTACATGCCATCCAATAATCATCATATGTCACAACCCCTAGTCTCAATAATTAAGTTTCAATTTAAATATTACTATTTCAATAATCGTTGACCAATTTTAAGTCATGTGCATGACAGGAATACACTCTCAATGGAGAGAGAGTATCATTGAGGAGGGGGTGTCTAGCTAACTGATGGCGACTATGGTGAAAGGAATCTGCACACACCACACAGTTTCATGTAGATTTAAGTGCATTGATATATGTGTCTATTTGTGTGAAATAGAATCATAATTAATTTTTTAGATTAGACTAAAATACCTAGTTGCATCTTATTTGCATTGCATTTGCATTTTATTATTCATGA
Source organism: Cunninghamia lanceolata (assembly GCA_027924645.1). Taxonomy (NCBI): domain Eukaryota; kingdom Viridiplantae; phylum Streptophyta; class Pinopsida; order Cupressales; family Cupressaceae; genus Cunninghamia; species Cunninghamia lanceolata. Next base: position 3,926,198 of record BSBN01001185.1, on the reverse strand, counting down.
ATAATTTATTTGTCAATAAATTGATTGTCATGCGATAGAAAATATCTTAGTTATGTTATTGTGGTTTCCAATTAATTAATTGTTTTAAAATTTAAATATGCTTTTATAGAAATAAAAATAAATTTATTTGACACGTATATATATATATGTATATATGTACATATGTATATATATACATATGTATATATATACATATGTATATATATACATATGTACATATATACATATATGTATATACATATATGTACATATATACACACACACACATATATATATATACATAAGTGCATTGATATATGTGTCTATTTGTGTGAAATAGAATCATAATTAATTTTTTAGATTAGACTAAAATACCTAGTTGCATCTTATTTGCATTGCATTTGCATTTTATTATTCACGAATAATTTATTTGTCAATAAATTGATTGTCATGCGATAGAAAATATCTTAGTTATGTTATTGTGGTTTCCAATTAATTAATTGTTTTAAAATTTAAATATGCTTTTATAGAAATAAAAATAAATTTATTTGACACGTATATATATATATATATATATGTATATATGTACATATGTATATATATACATATGTATATATATACATATGTACATATATACATATATGTATATACATATATGTACATATATACACACACATATATATATATACATATATATATATGTATATATATATATATATATACATATATATATATATATGTATATATATATATATGTATGTATATATTTGTTTTATTTGTGAAGAAAAGAAAAATTCTTTTAAATGTTATTTATTTATCTACTTTAGATAATTATTTGATGGAATTGAAATAATAAAATAATTATATATATTGTAATGGATATTCTCTTTAAAAAATCATTCCTTGGAATAAGGACAAGTATGAATAGAATAAGAAAATAATAATATTAGAAATAAAGTAAAAAGGAGAGAAAGAAAACTAGGAATAGAAAAAGAAATCAATTTTAGCAAGAAGAACAAAAATTAGAATAAAAGCAAAAATAAGATTATTTTATAATTATGTGTTATAATAAAAAGATAAATACGATATATTTTAATTGTTGCAAAATAAATTCATTTATTTCCAAAATAACAATTTGGAAGATAATATAAATTTATATAGATATTAATAAAACAACTCTTTGTTTTACTTTCATTAGGTAGGGATAAGAATTAAGAAATTAGAAAAAGAAAATAAAAATAGAAGAAAGCAAAAAGAAATAAGAAACAAAGAAAAACAATAGAAAAAAGAAAACAATAGAATTTAAAAAAAAAGGAAAGAAAAGAAATGGAAAAATAGAAACAAAACAATCATAAAAGAGAAGGGGGAGATATATTTTGAAGGCTCTCTGATCACTTGTTTTGGCATTTAAATTATGTCTTCTTCTTTTTTCTCTTATTCTTTGGGGATCGTAGCATGACATTTTTTTTAGAGATAATATACAATGTTGGGAGTTGCTTGCTGGCTTGGATTGAAATTGCTTCAAGGAGATGTTTAGTGTAGATGCCTTAAATTTCTATTGTGGGCAAAAACTAGATAAATATAATGGCATGTAAATGCTTCTATGGGCACTTACAACTCACTCTTTGACAAACCCCTTCTGTTATATTTACTTTGTGTCTGTAGATCACATATGAATGTAGGTTTATGTGTATTATAGTGATGTTGATCTGAACAAATTAGAGGTGCATGATTTTGATTCTAAGCCACTGATTTTGGCCTTTTCCTGCCAATCGACATGCTTTAAAGTTTCTATATCCTTTCAGCAATCCAGAGTGTGCATTATGTAAGCATTATGAGATGACCTCCTTAAAGGTATTTTGTCAAGCATATCATGTGTCTTCATATATTTGATGGATGTCATATGTTGGCAAAAGCTGTGGACTTGTCCTTACTCCTGCCTCTTGCAATCCTTATGAGTTTCTTTTGCATTTTTAACAAATCCATTTTGTGCATATCCTGCAACCATTGCATTACATGAGAAGACATTTCTTTGAGGCATGTTGACAAATGGTTAACGAGCCTTCTATAATTCCTCTTTTGCTTACGGATTTACTGGAGCATTTCCAACTATATCATCTGGTCAAAATCGATCTTCTTTCACCATTTTAGGATATCCTTACCCTTAGTCAAGTCTACGGTCTACTCTCAGGAAGAATAAATACTAGAAAGGGTTGCATGGAATGGTTATGGCTGTTAAATTGATTTTTCTTGAAAGTTTCTGAAGCCTGTTTAATAAATTCATTTTGTGCAAACCTATCATCATTGCATTGCAGTAGAGGACATCTTTTGAGGCCACTTTCTTTAAAACTTTCTATTCAATAGACTTTTGTCATAGTGCATATCCAGTGAACATTGTGTATTGATGATATCTTGAGCAGCTTGCTATGATTGCTTACCTTATAGTTTTCTTTATTTTGGCAATGTTTTCATAAGACTTGTTTGTGTTTTTATATGATGGATTTTTCCAAAGATTGTGAAACCTTCCCAACCTCTTGTTGTTTATATTCCATGAATAATGAATGTCTTCTTGTATTGCTTCGGGGGTCAATTGCATTTGGCAGTACATTATTTGTTATTAACTTTAAAAAAATCTTGAATAACTTATTTAATTTTGGGGCATGAAGTTTTAAGTTGATTATTTGTATTAGCATTAGGATGCTCCCCTTGATAGTAGTTTACATAGAGCTAGACTATGAACTTTACTTATGATTATTCTTTTTGTTATATCAATTGTTGCATTTTGAATGAAATGAAAGTATTAATAACATTACTAGTGATTATATATATTTTGATAGCTTATTAGCTTTAGAGACATTTGCATATGCAAAGTGATTTTATGTATATTGTTGATTTCATATTCTTGTATTAGCCTACATGGCTGAATATTGTAAAGGCATAGCTCTATTCTATCATACTTAGTGATTTAGGGATGTATTGAACTTATTTAAATATATATCAATGAAAGCTATTTCACAGGTTGAGTTGTTATGGAAAATATTTAATTATTACCCTTTTTCTGCACTATTTTATTTAGTTAATTTTATTTTATTCTAGTTAACTATTTTGGGAATGGATTTGCTTTTCGAAGGCTATATTTAGTAGGTGTTATTTCCAGACCTTACATCATACAAACATGCAAATTCTACTAAGAGAAATTTTAAGGCACCATTACTATTCAAATGACTTCAATATGTTATCAAGGATGATAAATTATAGCAAGTCAAGCACCTTAAGAGGTTATAAGAAAAATTAGAAATCATCCAACACTTACAAGAGAGCATGGAACAAACAAATTAATCTATCCACATCCATAACCAGCTACATCCTATCATCCTTTACATCTATAAAACAAGAAGGAATTACAAGCGCAATTCATGACCAATTAGGGTCATTTCATTCACTAGCAACATAAAGGAAGATACAAGAAAAGCATATCCAAGCAAGCGTAATTAGGAAACCCAAGTTACATTCAACCCACAACACACAATGCAGAACATTCCTACCCTTGTCTTATAACATGGGAGAGTGATCACTCTTAACCATGGGAGACTCTCAACCAAGGTCAACACTCTAGTCCCATTGAGTAAGGTAAGGCCAAGGAGGCTATTTCCTCCATGATTTTTAAGAATGGGGTTGTAACTTAACCCACTAATGCCATGCTAAGCCATGAAAGAAATCAAGACTATAAAAAAATACAACAAGCTCACGCCACACACACCAAACACTATGAAACATAGAAGGCTCAAGTAAGCCAGAGCTCCTAGTGTGTGAACTTGGGCTCTGATACCAGATGTAACATCCTGCCATGCAACCTTGAAGGGTAAGAGCCAAAAGAGGGCAAGAATATATATTTTTGAATATAAGGTGATAACATACACATAAAATGGTTGCCAACTTGGTAGATTGACAACATTCATGGCCAAGTTTGGTTGAATGTAGAACACAAAGGAGAGGACTAAATCACCCTCCTTGCAAACATCATTAAAACTACATTCATTTTAAACACCAAATTCAAAAATTCCTAATACCCAATTCCACTTTTAAACACAAAGCCATAAAGATCATCATAGAACAAGCAGGTCTAATACCAACACCAGAAAACCATAAACCAATTATAAAACAACATCCCATTTCTTCTCATTATTATAATTTACATCATCTCTCTCAAGAGGGTACAAATTACATAAAAGAATATACATACATTCAATGGCATAACCATCGATAAGATACAATCACTGATAAAATAAATACAATAGAGAACATCTCCAATTGGTGCTCCAAAACCTATACACCAGTCCCCAATGGCAGTGGTAACGCCTCCCAACCATGTGGACTCAAAGAGACCACCTCACCATGCTCGGAGGTAGTTACAAGGCCCAAACAAAAGGATAAAGGCAACAAAAACAATGGCCAATACTCACATCAGTCATGGAGAAGACATGACACACAATGCATAAAGCCAATGTCACAACATAGAGATGCTCATCCAATAGCATGTCAAGTACTACTCACGATTACTAAGGTACAAGACACTAGAGTGTAAATCAAATGGGGTGTCATCATGTGTGCACGAAGGGATGGCACCATATGGAATCAAGTACACTTCTCATTCAGACAAGGAGACTTAATCATGCCCGAATCAACGCCCCGTAGATGGATAACTCAATGCCCCCCAGATGAATAGGCCTTCTTGGATGCATCCTTTTCCTTTACAAGTGCTCAAGGCCATGCATGAGGACTCAATATCCTAGATCTAAGATCATCTCATTTAACCAAATGGGGTATACAAAACCAAACTAAATCAATTCAATAACCAATGATAATATCAACTAAATCCGTCAAGTAAAAAAACCACTACTTAAATATTCACATCAACCAAGCAAGAAGAAATTCCATCTACAAATTCCTTCATATAGAATTTTTTATTTGGGGCCAACTAAGGTGGGAGAGATAGTTAGTCAACATTGACACACTCTCTCCAAAACAAATAAAATTCTCAAGTACGAGAAAAAAAAACAAGAAAATGTGGTGTTTTTCCAATTAGGTTTTTATGCTACTGTAATCCATAGTGTTGGTGCAGATTAAGATAGCAAACATGCAACTCACATGTTGATGTTATAAATCTAAGGTTAAGATCAACTACCACTTGATCTTTCCTGAGTTATCAGTATTTAGGAAACCATTGCATGCACCAAATTCACCAAATGGTTCACAATCAATACTCATTTGGTAAAAAATGCACAAGCGTATTTTTTTGATAAACATTACAACCTACCTACTTCATGCTTGAATGAGATTTTAAATGGCTTTTTTTTAATTTAAACTCTAAGAAGATGCCAAAAATAAATAATTCTCTATCAATTGAATACAAAATTACAACTAGCAATACATCAGTCTACTTGGTTGAAGGTGATAGTCATGATAAAGATGATGGTGAGTAGGTAAGTTATCTGGAGTATTAAACACTTGTCTATATTGGATATATTCATACACTTCACACTGGTTTATATTTCTTCCTATGGTTTTATCATTTATGTCTTGCGCTAACCATAGCCTTGGTGGTTGACTAGGTTGTTTCTTTGCCTTGTTCTATATGTACTCCAATTGAACATTATTTGATTAAGTCAAAATACATTGCCACTTATGTGTTTATCATTTGATGTCTTCCTTCTCATGATTGTGCAGCTTCCACCATTGATCATGTGAATTGTTAAGGAAGAAAAATGTAGGGGAAATTGGTGGTTATGAATATGATGTAGTAGTGTGCTCTCTCAATGAAGAATAAGTTTTGAATAATCCCTATTTAAGTTGTCAACAAAAGAAGTCTCTAGTTATTGTTTGATAGAATGCCTCATAGCAATGTCACCTCATGGAATTTATTGATTGCAAGATACAGACAAAATGAAATTTGTTAAAAAGGATTTAGAACCTTCAAGCAATGCAATTGGAAGGTGTAAGGCTAAATTCTCAGTCCTTTGTCAGCATTCACGCTGCCTGTGCCAAGATGGGGGCTATGAAATAGGGTATAGGCATCCATCAAAGCATGAAGGATGGAGGAATTTTGTCAGATCTTGTAGCTGTGACTGCCTTGGTAGAAGCCTATCAAATGTGGAAGCATAGACAATGCATGTGCACTATTTGGCAAAATGTCTGAGAGAATGCAGTTTCATAGACTGCCTTGATCGTAGGATATGCACACAAAGGATTTGTTAAAATTTTTAAACAAATGCAACTTGCAGCTATAAAGCCAAATGTTGCCCATGCCCAAAATGTGAGCCTTGGAATAGGGGTATGAACATCCATCCAACAAATCGAAAGGGAGGTTTTTGTTAGATATTTTATCTTGAAATGCTCTGGTAGACTTGTATGCCAAAATATAGAAGTGTAGACAAGGCATGTGAATTGTTTATAGAACACCTCAAAGAGTGTTATCTCATGGAATACAATGGTTTCATGGTATTTACCACATGGATCTGCTAAGAAGGTTCAAGAAACTTACATGAAAATGCATATTGGTGGAGTAAGAACCCTCTCATAGCCACCTCTTTGCTCCTCTATGCTTCCTCCTCTTCCCCCCCCTCCCCCCCCCCTTTTTTTCTCAAACCTTAGCTCCCTTCCTCTTTTTCCCCAAATTTGTTTTAGCCTAAATCTTTGAGTGGGAGTGACGATGATAAAAAAATAACATCCTAAGTCAAAGCCCTATACACCCTCTTTTTACTTTCTTTTCCACACACTTAGAATTTATTTTTATTATACTTTTTATTTCCATTAACTTCTAATTTATCTCATTTTTTCTTTTTTCTAATCCCAAGGACCATGAGGAATGACATGAATATGTCTTTGGATTATAGTTTAAAAGGCCAATTAATATTCCCAACTAAGCCATCACCGTAGATCATGCAAAAATACAACGCCATGCCCACATCATGAACACATATCACCATGAAATAGAAAATACATGAATATACACCCAAACAATACAAGGAACCGACTCCAATACTATACCCACTCATTACAGACTCAAAAAGGACGAGGCAAAAGGATGATGACTAGGTGGCATCTGAGGGAAAAACACAACGTCAAGAACTCATCCCTGAACGGAGATGATGATGAGTATCAGGTGGTTTAGGCCAGTGTGACTATCTCTAGTAACCACAATCGGGGAATAATAGTATTCTTAGGCTTGTGAATCTAGGCAGAGTCTATTAATACTCAGTACCTGCATCACTCCAATCACATGTCAAAGTACATGTGCATATAGCATAGATCATAGCTGAAGCATCAATGGACATTAGGAAGAGGGTCATGACATTGTAAGCCTCTCAGATACGAGTGTTATGACATCATCCCTTTCCTATCCATAATCATACAAAGGGAATGATCACAATATATAACCATATAAGCATGTAATCCAGCATAATAACTAATCATGTCAACATCATAATAATATCATAATCCATCAAGGAAGAACAACAACAAAATATGAACATGGGGGTTGTTACACATCTTGTGTCTTTTAGATTTTTCTACATTCTTGTTAAACTCAACTTTGTAATCAAAATCTATGACTACTAACACAATCGAATGCTTGAATGGAAAAAGAGTAATTATTTGAGGCTAAGTATTAGTCATTTCTATCATAGTCACACTAACAACATGAGGGGTGCCTTCTAGAAATAATTCCATTGAGATGGAAATGGAGGAAGTTGGACTTGGATATGTCATAATATTTTTCCTCTTCACAATGCCTTGTTCACTAAGTATTTGTATAGCATCTTCTAGTATTGGCCTCTTCTGAGTATTTTGTTGTTGTGGCACTTGCTAACCACTACTACTCATACCATTGCTACCAATAACACTAGATTTTTTACCATATCCTTTACCAATCAAATGAGTATCTCGAAGATCTTAAAACCATAGTGGTACTGGTTGTACTTGAGATTTTATTTGACTATCAGGATTTGAAGCTGCAACAAATTAATGTTGAATTAAGGGCAGACAACTGAGAGGGGGGTGAATCAGTTGCCACAAAAATTTTATCCTTTGATTTAATTTAAACTTCTTTATCACTTATTAACAAATGAATGATATAACCCTGAAAGCATGAATCAACAACACATGAGTAGAAACAAAATCAACACACATAACACTAGGATTTTTACATGGAAACTCGGTTAAGGGAAACACCACGGTGGGGGTTAACCTACAAGAATTTATATTCTATTAAAAGTATTACAAATGTGGAAGGTACATGCCTTTGAGAACACTACTCAGAGCTCACTATCTACAAATCAATTACAAAAGTTCACTAGAATGATTGAACTGAGAAATAGCATCTAACAATGTCGAATTATAGTTTAAGTTATGCACAATATACTGGATTTACACACTTCATCTTTTTCTTCTATACTTCACTACTCTGCCATGATTTGGAGCTTAGACATCTTGCTTTCACACTTAATTCCTCTATACTTTGCACTTATCCCTTCATATTCACAACACCACACCCTTAAATGCTCAAATCCATTGATCATATATATATCCATTACATGATATAACATCAACTGCAGTCGACTTTGAGAAAAACTTAAGGTCTTTTTAAGAACCCTATTTTGTTGGCTGAATCCATGCCCAAATATTAATGCGGATCAAAAATTATGTATCCAAGTTACCTCACATGTCAGCCAATACCACTCGATCTCATAAATTACTTGACCAACCACTTCTCTTCATCCGTGCAAGGATCAAAAACCAAGTTGGTATGATCTTCATTGGACTAAACTGTTTATCTACAACCTGATACTCAGATGCTCGTAACTTACACTCCCTTCATCACTGGAGGCTAAAATCTTGGATTTAGGTAGCCCTAACATCCCTTAACATTCCCTCAAATCTGTAACACAATGCGATTACCTGTGGAGAAATGCAGACTAATATGTTGAACCCTGTCAAATGCTCTGTTCCTGTCTATCTAAACTTAGATAAATCTGCACTCTGACTTCTAGTACGATCCACTGATGAGATGTGGATTTATAAAATAGGTTTGGTTTCCATCAATGACAATACCTAACTTGCCTAGCAGTGTCTCTTGCCAACAATCTCCCCCTTTGGCATTGATGGCAACACTTAGTAAAATATGACTAAGTGTTAGAACAGTTCCCCCTTACTTTATACACTTGTGATTTCCAATGCTCCCCCTTAGATTAATTTTTCTATTTTCACTTCTTTTCTATTGGGAATTAAGGTGTCTCAACCTTGGTAATTCCTTGTATTTTTACATTGTATTTATTTATTATTTCCCTATTGTATTAATTGGATGCAAATCCTATGTTGTCATATTATGGGAGTTGGCATGGTGATGTGTCATCCTACATGGCATATGACCACATGTATTTTTGTCCTCACATGAGGAGATAGGTGTCCCACATAGTGGTAGGAATATTTTTCCATGCGTCAGCATTTTAGATATTATGTAAGGGAATATTGACCATAACGGTCATGACAAATTCCTATGACGAAGTTATGACATGTAAGAGTCATAAATAGGAGATTCTATGATAGGTGAAGACATGTGTCAAAGAGCATCTTTGAAAAAGGCATCTTTGGGTGCCCCAAGGTGGACTATGAAATGTTGTAAGAAAATATGCTATTTATAGCCTTTGTATGACAGATTCTCTTATAGCTATAAGTTATGACAGCTATGATAGATTCTATGACGGTTTTAAGAGTCGTAAGAGCATCTGTCATAGCCCATTTTGGAAATAGGTGACCTCCTTGGGATGGGGTGACTTGAAAAGTATTAGGAGCATCCTACAGAGTTGGACAAGTGTCCATAGGCATGGGTTTTGGGCCATGAGGCCATGTTGGACACCCATCCCTACGTGGAGCCATATTTGCCTTGTATTTGTTATATAAACAGGTGCTTTTGAGAGGAGATGTATTACAGGTTTGACAGATACTCTTATACTGTTGGTTTGTCTCCAGATATGAGTGTCGAAGACTCCTAAGATGTTGCATTGCAAGTGTATTGTAAACCATTTCAGTTTTGATAATACATTGTGTAGGTTTTGGAGTGTGGGGTTTTTCACCCGATAAGGGTTTTCCCTACGTATATCTTGTGTCTCTCTTCTTCTGTCTCACTTTCTTGTTTATGTGATTGCTACAATATCTCTATTAGTGGTTTAGCATTGCTATAATAGTAAGGATAAAATTGAATTTACACTCTCCTCCCCTCATTATATTAGTGTAGGAAGCAATTTCTACCTAGTTTTGGTTCTAGCTACTGGGTAGGGGTTTTCTGAGCTAATCTTAGGTTGAGGGCTAGTGTTGTATAGAGTATTCTGTATCTTATTGCAGCAAGGACATGGAAACGACATCCTGAAGGTTAGAAGTTAAGAAATTCAATGGCACTAATTTTGAGTTATAGAAACTCAAGATGGATGACCTACTTGTTGATCGTGACCTATGGAAAACTGTATCTAGTGCGAAACCTACATCAATGTCACAAGCTAATTGGGACCTCAAAGATGGGAAGGCTAAGGGTCTCATAAGACTCTATTTAGCTGACTCTATCTTATTGAATGTCCATGAGGAGAAGAGAATGAAAGATCTTTGGAAGAAGTTGGGTGATGTTTATTAGGCCAAGTCCTTGGTAAACAAGCTTTTCCTAAAAAAGAAGTTGTTCACTTTGAAGATGGAAGACAAAGGATCTATTTTGGATCACATGAATGTTTTTAACATGATTGTTGCATAGTTGATATCTGTGGGTGTGAAAATGGCAGGGGAGGATCAATGCATGATCCTATTTTGTTCTTTGCTAGATTCGTGGGATCATCTTGTGATGGCTATCAGAAGCACCACTACCACCTTCAAGATGGAAGATGTGGTATCTTCCCTTTTATCTAAAGAGATGCAGAGAAAATCTTCTGAGGTAGCCAAAAAGGCTCTTACGGTTCGTGGAAGACCCAAAGAGAAAGGGAAGAAGGACAAGAAAGGTGATAAGGGCAGATCCAAATATCATGGGAGATCTAAATCTCCTAAAATGTCCAAGGCTTTTTGTTGGAACTATGGGAAAACTGGGCATTTCTGAAAGGAATGCAAAGAGGAAAAGAAAAAGAAGAAGAAAGTTCCTGATTCAGATTTTGACAAGTCACAAGATAATTGTGATACCTTCATTGCAGCTCTGGCCACCCATGCATCTTATTATGTGTGGTTGATTGATTCTGGTTCATCATTCCACATGACCTCACATCGAGACTAGTTCATGAAGTATGAAGAGTTCAATGGTGGAAGAGTGTACCTGTGTGACGACTCTCATATGAAGATTGTTGGTCATGGAAGAGTCTCAATCTGATTCCCTGATGGACAAGTGAAGAGGATTACTTGAGTTATGTACATTCCAGGCCTTGCACAGAACCTGCTTTCTATAAGTATGTTGAATATTTCAAGTGTACAGGTTGTCTTTTTGAAGGATGGATGCAAGATGACTAGAGGATCTATGGTGCTTACAAAGGGTACTAGGAGAGGTACTCTATTTTAATTGGAGGTATATACTTCACAGTTCAATAGTTCTTTTGACTCAAAGAAAAGAGTTGTAGTCACTTCAACCCCACCATCTGAACGAGCAATGAAGAAATCTGTTGTAACTAGTTCTAATGGTAGTGCACATGCTTTGGAGTTAAACTTCCTATTGAAAAGACTATGTTATGGCATTTGAGATATGGCCACATTGGTGAGAAGGGTCTGCGTACCCTAAAAAATAAAAACCTCATTGAGGGGTTAAATGATTGTAATCTCAAGTTCAACTTTTGCGAACATTGCATTTATGGAAAGCAAAACTGTGTTTAGTTTTACTCTAGTTCTCACAAGTCTTCTGGTGTATTGGATCTTACTCATTCTGATGTGTTTGGTCCTATTAATGTTCCTTCAATTTCAAAATCTATATATTTTGTATCTTTTATAGATGATTACAGTAGAAGGACATGGGTTTATTTTATCAAAAGCAAGACTAAAGTCTTTAGTCAGTTTAAAGAGTTTAAATCCTTTGCTAAAAATTAGACTAGTAAAACAATTAAGTGTTTGAGAAATGACAACAGTGGTGAGTTTTGTGCAGCAAAGTTCAATAAGTTCTATAAAGAGAAAGGGATTGAAAGACATAAGACAACTCCATACACCCTGTAGAAAAATGGAGTGCTAGAGAGGATGAACAGGACACTGATGGAGAAGGCTAGGAGTATGCTTAGTGGAGCAAGCCTTGAACAAACTTTTTGAGCTGAAGCTGTTGCCACTGTTTGCAATCTGGTTAATAGATCTCCTACATTACCTCTTGTTGGTAAAACACCTATGGAGGTGTGGTCTGTTAAGAAGCCTTTAGTTAAACATCTTCATGTTTTTGGTTGTGAGACATATGCACATGTGCCTAGGGAGAAATGGTCTAAATTGGAGAACAAGGTTGTTAAATGTATTTTCAATGGCTATTGTGTCGGTGTGAAAGGATACAAGCTTTGGGATCCCATGGCTGAAAAAGTGTTGTAAAGAAGAAGTGTTATCTTTAGAGAGCTAACACCTTCTTCAATTGTTCTACAACTAGAACAAATAGAAAATAAAGAAGATGTGGTTCAGTTTCCTTCTACCCCAAAGAAGACTGAACAGATAGACCCTATGAGAGCTGATGATGAGGAGAGCTCTAGTAGCTCTGAAAGATCAGACGAAAAAGCATAACCTCAACCTTGGCCATTAAGGAGGTCTACACAAACAAGAAAGCAACCTAATAGGTTTGGTTATTCATTACTTGATTCTAGTTGTGCTTTTACTTTACTTACTCACATTGATGAGCCTAGAACTATGAAAGAGGGTATGGACATGAAAGATGTAGGTTCCTGGAAGGAGGCCATGGAGGATGAGATGGCTTCTTTGGAAAATAATAAAACATGCGACTTGGTGCCTTTGCCTGATGGATAGAAACCTGTTGGATGCAAATGGGTGTTCAAGAAGAAATTCAGTGTAGATCGTAGTGTTGAAAAGTACAAGGCTAGATTGGTTGCGAAGGGGTATTCACAAGTGGAGGGAATTGATTATGGTGAAATTTTATCTCCTGTTGCAAAGCTGACATCCATTCAATTCTTATTATCTCTTGCAGTTGCTTATGACTTAGAGGTAGCAAAGATGGATGTGACAACTTTCCTTCATGGTGACTTGGAGGAAGAAATTTGCATGTCATAGCCAGAGCATTACATAAAGAAGGGTAACGAAAATTTGGTCTGTAAGTTAAAGAAGTCTTTGTATGGTTTGAAGTAGTCTCCTAGGATGTGGCAATTGAAGTTTGATGCCTTTGTGTTGTCAATTGGATATCTAAGATCAAAATTAGATCATTGTGTGTATTACAAATTTGACAATGATTGCATTCTCATTATTGCATTATATGTTGATGATATGTTGTTGATTGGGAATGGTAAGAATATGATTTCTGATTTGAAGTCTCAGTTATCAGCACAGTTTGAGATAAAAAATCTTGGGGCAGTTAGGTACATTCTGGGAATGGAAATCAGAAGAGACAAAGCTAACATAAAACTTTGGTTAAGTTAAAATAAGTATGTGAAGACCATGTTAGACAGGTTCAGTATGACAGATTGTAGACCATTGTGTGTTCCTGTTTCTTTGGGGACAAAGTTGTCTATTAATGATTGTCCAAAATCTCCTAGCGAGGTGGAGGATATGAGCAGAGTACCTTATGCTAGTGTTTTTAGTAGTTTGATATATGCTATGGTCTGCACAAGACCAGATATTACCCAAGCAGTGGGAGTCCTTAGTCAATTTATGGCTAATCTTGTACGGGTACATTGGGATGCGGTTAAGGGAGTGTTCAGATATTTGAGGGGTACTTCCAAGTATTCCATTTTCTATCATGGAAATGCTATAGGACCTTCGCATTCAGTTTGTATTCGTGGATTTGTGGATTCTGATTGGGCAGGGGACATTAATAGTAGGAGATCCACCAGTGCCTAAGTGTTCACTATGTTTGGTGGTGCAATTATTTGGATGAGTAAGCAACTTGTGGTTGCTTTGTCCACTACAAAAGATGAGTACATGGCTGTAACTCATGCTTGTAAGGAATCCATTTGGCTTAAAAGATTGTGTTTAGACATTGGTGTTGATGCAGGATAGATTACGATTAGTTGTGATAGTCAGAGTACGATTTGCCTTGCGTAGAATTTAACTTTCCATGCTAGAACAAAGCATATTGATGTTTAGTTTCACTTTGTGCAAGACATGGTAGAAGATGGGAAGGTAAATTTGGAGAAGGTAGATACTTTGAAGAATGTTGCAAATGCATTGATGAAACCAGTGGGCACATAGAAGTTCAGATGGTGTTTGGAGTCTATAGGCCTCTTGGCCTATAGCAGTTAAATCATGTTGATTCTATTGGCTCTTACAAGGTGTTCTACAAGTGGGAGAATGTTGGGTATTTTTACATTATATTTATTTATTATTTGCCTATTGTATTAATTGGATGGAAATCCTATGTTGTCATGTTGTTGGAGTTGGCATGGTGATGTTTCATCCTACATGGCATATGACCACATGTAATTTTGTCCTAACATGAGGAGATAGGCATCCCACTTAGTGGTAGAAATATTTTGCCATCTGTCGGCATCTTGGATGTTGTGTAAGGGAATATTGACCATAATGGTCATGACAGATTCCTATGACAAAGTTATTACATGTAAGAGTCAGAAATAGGAGATTCTATGATAGATGAAGACATGTGTCAAAGAGCATCTTTGAAAAAGGTATCTTTGCATGCCCCAAGGTGGACTATGACAAGTTGTAAGAGAATATGCTATTTATATCCTTTGTATGATAGATTCTCTTATCGCTGTAAATTATGACAGCAATGAAAGATTCTATGATGGTTGTAAGAATCGTAAGAGCATCTGTCATAGCCAATTTTGGAAATAGGTGACCTCCTTGGGATGGGGTGACTTGACAAGTGTTAGGAGCATCCTACAGAGTTGGACAAGTGTCCATAGGCATGGGTTTTGGGCCATGAGGCCATGTTGGATGCCCATCCCTATGTGGAGCCATATTTGCCTTGTATTTGTTATATAAATAGGTGCTTTTGAGAGGAGATGTATTACAGGTTTAACAGGTACTTTATGCTATCGATTTATCTCCAGATATGAGCATCAAAGACTCTTGAGAGCTTGCATTGCAAGTGTATTGTAAACCATTTATGTTTTGATAATACATTGTGCAGGTTTTGGAGTGTGGTGTTTTTCACTCGATAAGGGTTTTTCCCACATATATCTTGTGTCTCTCTTCTTCTGTCTCACTTTCTTGTTTATGTGTTTGCTGCAATATCTTTGTTAGTGGTTTAACATTGTAGTAATAGTAAGGATAAAATTGAATTTGCACTCTCCTCCCCACATTAGATTAGTGTAGTAAGCAATTTCCACACACCTAGCTTCCTTTCATTTTCCTCCCCCCCTTTGAAATCAATGGCAAAGCCTAGGATCCGCATGCCAAAAGTCACACAAAAAATTTATGTACAATGGTCAAAACTCTACATACTTCTACATATGAACCTACAGTTCTTAGGCTTTGTTCATCAACAAAATGATATTACCAAAAATGTTTTTCAGCTGAGTCAATTCATTGTCCTAGTTCTTCTTTATGCGGCCCAAAATGGATATATGTCTACTGAAAAAAAATGCCTGTGATTCTGCCTTTTGAAGATCAAAAGGATCACTAGTAGAAGAAGCAATTTGGGATTTTGCTAATATATCATATATAGTCTACAACTTAGGGGAAATTAGTGCCTAGAGCTCATCCAATCTGCCCCGAATTTTGGCCTTTTCTTTCTCCAAATCACTCAATTCATTCTGGAGACTCACTACTTAGCATTGTTTAGATATTACCAACTCAGTTAAAGGACTATATGACTGAGAAATATTAGACAATTTGAGCTCTATGTCCTTAACCTTTTTCTCAATATCTTCAACTACTTTAGATCTATTTAGACAAAACTTCTAGATCTTTGTGCCTTCAGATACGACATTTTGAATACTCTTTATACTGGTATCAAGCCCTGATCTATCATAACTAATTATCTTCTTTATTTCAGAAAACCTTTTCTCATTAAATTCATTTCTAACCTTTACTTCTACTGACTTCTCTAAGGTTTCAAAATGAGAACTTACAGAGTTTATTAGACTTTTTAACTAGCTGGAGGGAGATGTTGATGAGTCCTTCTGAAAGGTGGGCGTGATCTTCTCCAAAATCCCAGATGTAAGGCCAAGTAACTCGCTATCTTCTATGTGAGACTTTAAGATATCTTCTCTTGCCTTGGCTTGAGCAATAGAGGGCAATTTTATCTTCTGTACCAGTGATAAAGTATCAAAATTGATTGGACCTTGTATTATGTCTCGATCTTCTTGAATTTGTTTATCTCTTTCCAAAATTTCTTTCAATACTTCTACAGTGTCTCTTTCCCAAAATGATGTTTAAGACTTGTGGTCTTCAAGGCCTCCATCTTCTCCCTTTTGAGAGTCAGCCATATTGTCCTACTCATCATTTTCATTCCTTTTTTCTGCTTTTTCCTTTTCTGCATCTTTATCAAAGGCATTCTTTATTTTATCTATCTTAGAAATATCTTCCACATTCTCTTTTGGACGATTTGGTGTATCCTCGATGGCATTTTTATCAGGTTCCTCAACATCCGGAATGGGGGAATGAATTCCATCATCAATTTCTTTTACTTGTTCTTCTTCTATCATTTCTTCATCTTCTTTATTCAATGCTTCTTCTTTTGAAATGGAATCATCATCTACTCCAGTTTGTTGCTTATTTTTCTGCTGCTCTTCATCAGTTAGAATTGATGCTCCCTCAGTATCAATCAGTTCTTCTATAACCACATAGAACTTGTTCTTGTCTAGTGCTTTCTTTAAAATCTATTTTGTTTCTTGGATAACTTCATCAATATCTCCAATCATCAGCGTATTCATCCTTGTCTTGCTTCTAAAAACACTCTTGACTTCTTTGAAAAAATTTCTTGCTTCCTTTCTAGAGATCACTAGACAGACTAGACAATACATGTTCCGTTAGCTCCAAATATTTTGCTTTTCCATCTTCCTTTGTTATTTCTAGAATGCCTCTTAAACTCTTAGTGATTTCTACCAAAATTATCAGTAGAGCTCTATTGAATATATTCAAGTACTTCACAATAGTATCCTCTAAAAGTCTCTTGTCATCATCACTATAGCGATTATAAAATTTAATTAATGGCTTTAGATTCCCATCTACAGTGATTGACTTGATGATGTTTTTCACAAAAGGAGTAGGCTTCACATCATCAGCCTCTGACTTATGCCTTTTAATTTTCTTTTTGCTTTCGGAGGGCTACTCCTTAGACACTTTAGAAACTTTAGTGCCTGATGCCTTCAACTATTTGACCTCAACATCTGAGTCAATTTCTTCTTCATCCACTTTCTCCATACTGACATATGTTCTTTTGCTTTTTACCTTTGTCCTCTTCCATTCCTTACCAGAGGGTGTTTCTACAACAGTAGAAGGTGATGTACCAGAGGTTATGCATGTACTCCTTGTAGTTCTTGGCTTAGAAGAGGATTCCATTCGAATACTTCCCTGTTCTCTTTCCTGCTTCTTCTTCTCAACTTTCTCTATTATTTCTCTATTTTGTCTTACAACCTCTCTTGTTATGCCAATGCTTTTAGCATACATTTGAACTTGCCTTTGAATCTTTCACTTAGATTTATGCTTCCAAATCTCAACATGTAGTTTTACACTGAGTTCACTATATGTCCCAAACCTTTCAACTGTGGTGTCATTTGGTTTACTTAGAAGGTGTTGAGCATACACATCCAATACTTGCTCATCAACTTCATACCCCATGGGCATGATCCACATAGTTCTTGGTTCAACTGCTTCCATTAAACACTAATCTATATCCACCATAAAACATCCTGTATCCTTGTATTTTTCAACCACATATGTAGGGATTCTTTCCCTTGATTGCATCATGTTCTGAAAATTCTTGAAAAATCCCCAAAGAGCAGTCCTTTGTGCATTGGAGTCACCAATACTATTCAAGTGCTCTCTTATTTGAATAGCAATAGGCTTATAACTGGTCCAACACATGCTTTTCTTGTCCAGTAAATCATTCATGAAGTAGAAGAACAAACACATGACCAATGTACCATATTTGAAAGAATTCTATTCTTTCTTAACCTTATTCAAATTTTCCATCAGCTAGTTTTGCAATAACTCACACAAGTCATAATCAACATTCTCTCTCAACATTTGATAAGCTGCATAGATAGTTGTACCAGATATAGAGTTCTCCCTATTGGAATGATATATCTTGTATCCAATTACCATTGATGCAAATTTGACATCTGGATTGGTGATGTCATTTATTGTCATTGCCCTTTTGTCAAACCTTGAACTGATAGCATTAGTTATAGTTTCATTCTTTATTGATTTCAACATTGGCAGTCCACCGGATGGGTTTAACTCTGTCACGGTCTTGATAGCATCCTTGGTGATCTTGAACGGTTTCATTAACCACATAAACTCATCATGTATCCAACTCAGCACATACTGAACCCACTCATCTTCATCGAAGAATGGAAACCCTATAATCTGAATGAAATGTTTGTCATGCAGTGCCTTATACTTAGGTTTAATATGATGAATATCATCCCTCAGATGATTCTTGAACAAATCTGGGTGTGTGCAAGAAGTTGTGTCCACTTATTGGCCAAAAAGTGGAAGTGTTTTCCCTGATTTTCAGAATTTGTCACATTTGACCTAAAAATTTGAAGCACTAAACGGTGGAATCTTGGAAAAGTCACTAAATATGAAATGTAGTACTTGGAGTCTAGTTTCCAAATATGTAATTTTTTTCAATACCCAAATGATAGAAAGTGATTTTGAATAGGTGTTTCTAAAAACCACTGTTTAAAAGTCACTTTTTTTTACTATACCATGTACGTGTACGTCATCCATATTTTGACCTAAATAATCATATTTTTCAAAATCCTTTTGGGAAAAGATTTGTAACCCACTGAAGCATGTTTTCCATATTTTTTTGTAATTTTTTATTGAATATATTTTTTTAATTAATTTTTTATTGGCCATTTTTGGTCTTTTAAAAAATCATCGTGTACGTCACACATAAGATGACCTAAACTTAACATTTTTTGAAAATTTTTTTAAAAATTGAAAAGAATTGTCTAAAGTACGTTTTTCTACAATTTTTTTAACAAAAAAATATGTTAATCAAAAGTTATTAAAATACTAAAAAACCCTAATAATTCAAGTTTATGGACTTATTTCATTAGAAATTGATTAAAAAATAGAAAAATTAATCCAATTGTAAAAAAAATTACATATTTAGAATCTACACTGCCTCATCTATAATGGGTTTTAATTTCATCAAAATATTCTATAAAATAGACCTTCAGATATATGCCCAAAGTCACTATTTTGTTGTGACATTGACAGGACCTTCAAGTTGCAGGTCAAACCTGGTCCAGAGGTCAGGTTCGGGTCCCCAAAGCATTTCCCGAACCGGGTTACAAAGAAAAACCTGAGCTTAAAATTCAAATTTTAAATAACGGGATCCCGTTTTCAAAATGGGATCCCATTTTATAAAGGTTAAAATATTAACCTTTTATGAAACTCAAAATGAGATCCCGTTTCTTGAAAACGGGATCCCGTTTTATAAAAAGTGGGATCCCGTTTTGGTTAACCCGATTTCGGATTTTTTTCTAACTACAAAACTTCCACCTTAAGTGGACACAACTTCTTGCATTTACCCATCTAGTAATTTTGAGTCCCCAAACTCATCTATACCAGCATGAATATAGGCCCTAATATCTTCAACATGCAATACACCATACGAGACACTTGAAAAGGCACCTAGTGGATCAACCTCTACTAATTTGTGTGGATGCTTCTCAAACTTAGGCCTAGGTCACTCAGTGATATTCACAACTAGAGGTGTAGCCATTGCAAAAGATTACAAGTTCAAAGCTTAGCAGAAAAATACCTTTTTCTCCACGAAATTAGGGTTAACTGATGAATTTGCCTATTGCACTTCGAATCTCTAAAATTTTAGATCAGATATTCTTCTCCTTGTTCTCTTCGAATGCAAAGTGATTCAAGTGTTTCAATGAATGACCTCTTCTCCTCCACAAAACCTAATTCTTCATTGTAATAAATGCTATACCCTAATACATCCAGTTACATTATTTCTGCATATAGTCGATCTTCAATTGCTTCGTAATAAGTCATATTAGTTTCTTTTCTTCTAGAATTTGCTTCAACAAATCTAAAATAGGTTTCTTTATCCTCATTCATCACCAGATTCAGGCACCCACTTATTGGTTGAGGGAATTAGATTTTCAATGCAGCTCCACCTGAGCCAAAGCTCCTGATTCAATTCCCAGAGAAATTATCAACACCGAATTCTGGTGTGGACCCATTGTCAACTTTTATTTCACCTTTCTTCACCCATGTTTTGTTAATTTCATTCTATATCTTATTCAAATCAACTTTGCCCTTTCCTTTGTCCAATTTCATCTCTATTTTTCCTTTACTTGCCTATGAGTTCTCCTTTTTGCTTTTGCAAAATTTAGCAGTGTGTCTGGATTTGTTGTAGTTGAAACACACAATCTTATTTTTTGTACAATTACATGTTGGAGTAGGTTTAGATCTACATTGCATTGCAATATACCAAAACTTATTGCAAGTAAAGCATCTTCCATTGAACACTTGTTTGTTCTTAGGAGGATTCCTTGATCCACTTTTGCATTCCTCAGCCTTATGACCTATATTTTTGCAATTAAAGCATTGACTGAAGAAAGATGATGCATTTTGATTTATTTAACTTCTGCATTGATTAGCTCTATGACCATACTTATTGCATTTGAAACAATTGTCATTGAAATATGGATACCCTTGAGCATTAGGTTGTCTTACCGGAGGTCTTCTAGGATTCATTCTTTGATTTCTTGCATCAAGATTTCTTTGACCGGATCCAAAGCTTTCACCTTTCTCCAATCCTAGACCATTCTTATCATCTACCTTCTTCTGATTATCAAGCAACACCTCAAGTTTAGGTAATCTTATCTTGAATTTCTATTTATATTCATTTGCAACTTCTAGGTCATGTTTGAGAATGACAATTTGCCTTTCAAGTTCTTCCTCATTGTCCTTGCTTTCATGTAGATTAGATTCTAGATGGCCAATTATTCTATCCAATCTGCAACATTCTTTTGTTCTTTCTTTTAGAGATTGATTTAATTTTTCTTTAGTCTTCTTCCTTTCCTCAATTTCCTTGGTTAGCCTTATCACCCTAGATTCCATCTCATATTTTAGGACAACTTCTTTTGCTAACTTTTGGGTAAATGCAAGAAGTTGAGTCCACTTAAGGTGGAAGTTTCGGAGTTAGAAAAAAATTCGAAATCGGGGAACCAAAAATGGGATCACGTTTATATAAAATGGGATCCCATTTATAGAAAACGCAATCCCGTTTTGCTTCGGGATCCCGAGCCTAGAACCAAAAATGCGATCCTATTTTTTCCCGGGATCCCAAACCTAGAAGCCAAAAACGGGATCCCGTTTCAAAATACGGGATCCCATTATAAACAGGATCCCGTTTTATATAACGGGATCGCGTTATATATAACGGGATCCTGTTTTATATAACGGGATCGCGTTATATATAACGGGATCCTGTTTTATAAAATGAGATCCCGTTTTTAAAAAGTATTAAATTTTTAAAAAAATGGCAGAGACCCCATTTTCAATAGCGACAGGCGAAAATGGGATACCGAGTTCAGAGACCATCTAGCCACCAGGTAAGTGGATTTTTCCACTTCTACAAATTACCCATGAATTGTTTTAAGCTTCCCTTGTTTGTTTTGATGTAAAATACAATCAAAATTTAAATTTTGAATTGTTATTTAGGGTTTAGGGTTTATGAAATCAGTAGTTGATTTTTGATAGTTTAGATGTAAAATACAATTGAAAATTTGAAAGACTGTATTGTTGATGACTGTTTTGATGCAATCATAACAATAAGTTAAAATTCACATGACATGAACTGTAACTATACTTGAAAGATGAGAAGGAATCATTTTGGTGATTCAACTAATCCCAAGTCTACAATGGTTCGGTTGGTCAAGTTCAGTTGGTCAATGTGAAGCTGTAATGTTCAAGGGGCCTTACGTAGTTTAGGTTTATTTTGTGGTTTACTGGACTAAGAATATGCAAAGAGGTCATAGATTTTAACAAGTATTCTGTTCATTTGCATACAAGTGTTACTGGGCTGCAGGTTTCAGAGGATTTTCTTGGATTTCTTGCAGCTTTCTTCTTGATCTGTTTATGAAAACTGTCTACTTATAGCTCTGTTATCATGCTTCTTCAAATTTGAGACAATTTCCTTTGGATTTCTACGTTTTCAGCTAGATATTTCAGATGGGTTGGGAAAAGTTAGAGAGATCTAATCTACACTTCATCTAATCTACAGAAGGATCTAAGTGTTTCTGTTATCCACTATGTAAATACCACAGTAATTTGATCAAATCCACAGTAAAAACCCTAAATGTAAGTTCTGAGCATTTTCACAAACATACATTTAAAATTGCAAGCTCTCAAAGAAGATATTTCAAAATACAAAGAAGGGCAGGAGAACACTCAGAAGATAGATGCAGAACTCCAGATTCTATTGTATTAGAAATGAATAGCCATACATGATTTACAATGTAAGAATGACTCTTAGTTTCATTGATCATACTACAGAGAACTTACAAGCTTTACAGATACAGTAAGACAGCCAGACATTCCACGCACATCTTACTGCAGACAAATAGGCGACCTCCTTCTACTTCTAAACTATGCTAAGCTAACTGCTGTATTTCCCTAGAATCTCTGTGTGTAGCCCCTGTTGTAAAGTATTACAGTGTAGAGAGGCACAATATATAAAGACAT
This sequence comes from Cunninghamia lanceolata, assembly GCA_027924645.1. NCBI lineage: Eukaryota > Viridiplantae > Streptophyta > Pinopsida > Cupressales > Cupressaceae > Cunninghamia > Cunninghamia lanceolata. The sequence goes on along the minus strand of BSBN01001185.1, from coordinate 3,903,161 downwards.
TTTGATTGTCCTCACTACAGCAAAAAAACTAACTGAACCCCTGGTTCAAACCTCTAGTTACAGCAATAAATGCAGGTGAACTAGTTCTCAAAAATATCTCAGAGCAGTGGTCAAATCTGGGCGAAATATTGCCCCTTCTGAGAAGTTCCAGCAGCTGGGCAATAACTTCTGTTTGTCTTTTGCAGAAATACCTCCAGCTGCGACCTTCTTCTTTACTTGAATGGCCTTGACCCTTTGCATTTCATCTCTATCTTCTTGCTCCTGAGATCTGATCTTCTGCCTCCATGAGGTCACTGCATTGACTTTCCAGCTGCTTCCTCAACTGCAAGCCTGCAAGACAAGACAAGCAATAAGTTTCACATTTATCACAAAAATAGCATGAAAATAGAATAAGCGTTTAAATACAGGTGACTGCGCAAGATTGAGGAGATTGGATCCAGAAAACTCCAAAAAACGCGTCCAAAATGCGCCCAAGCTGCTCAAAATTGATTAGGTCAACCATCGCTGACTGAAAAATGCACAGAGGCACCAAAAAAAACACTTTAAAATGTCCACCGCCTCATTTCCCACCCATCGGCATGTATATCTCTGTCGGTGCGTCAAAAACAGGTTAGTCGATATACCTCATCATCATGATTTTCTGGAAATATGATGCTCTTGCTTCTGAAGGTCCAGATGATGTCGTCATGATATTCGGGTTCTGCATACTGGAGAAAAGAACAACATCATCATCATCATCATGTTGAAGAAGAATAGGAGGATATGAATATGGTCATGCTACCGAGGAAAGGAAGATGATGGTGACGTCATCATGATATTCGGGCTTCATTGAAATGCTAAGGATGATGTCATCGTCATGTCCGGTTAAGATCAGGGGGATATTTGTGATATCGGGTTACCTGAGGAGCATGATCAGGATGATGAAGTGAATATGATCCTCTTGCGGCCAAGGTAACCCTCTCGAAAGATCAGCATGATGAAGATCATCATCATATTTGGGGCGTATGTCGAACTTGGAACAAGACGTCATCATCATGTTCGGGAAACGGATCGTGTTTGAAAAAATATATCCTGCTTGAAGGAAAAAAAGAATGATGATGATCATCAGGAGGATATTTGTTTCTGTCGAACATAGAATAAGACATCATCATCATATTCGGGAAACGGATCATGTTTTTTGGAAAATATCCTGTTGAAAGAAAAAAGAATGATGATGATCATCAGGAGGATATTTGTTTCTGTCGAACATAGAATAAGACATCATCATCATATTCGGAGCCTTCGTTAAACTTGAACATGACGTCATCATCATATTTTGCCAACCGGATCATGTTTGGGAAAAATCCTGCCGAAGGGAAAATGTGATGATGATGATCATCAGGATAAAAATATGATGATGATGATCATCAGGATGTTTTCAAAAGGTTGTATTTTCGGCAGGAGGACTTTGCGAAATATCAGGCGAACAAACAAGATCATGATGATCCTGACAATATAACAGGATAAAAATATGATGATGACATCATCATCATATTTTGTTTTCGGAGCACAAGGATGAGTTGGTCATCATGATATTTGCGCTAGGGTGATATTACAAAATATGATGATGCTGTTGAGAAATGTAATATCGGCTTCTTCTTAATAGATAGGGTGATCGTCATGATATTCGCTAACTGGAGATCAGGAGGATATGAAGATGATGATCCTCTTTGTCGAATTATCATGATGATGTCTCCATTACTTAGTGAATTTCAGCAAATGATCCTCATGAAAGATCAGGATGATGATCATGATGTTGCGAAAGGAGACCAGGAGGATATGAAGCCGTCATCATCATATTTCGAACTTCAGCAAATATCATGATGATGACCCTGCGATAGGTTTATAGCATGCGCATGCAAATATGCCGATGATGAATTTGTTAAGTCAGGGTGATCCTAGACCATCAGCATGATATTTTAAGATCAGGTAATGTTGAATTATCATGATGATGCTTGCGATACAAAAGACCATTTCGACGGGGTAACTTACCTTGACTGAAAGTTGATGTCATCATGATATTTCGAACCTCAGGATATTATCGGGGGGGTGCGTTTAAAATATGATGATGATGATGATCATTATATAACCAAAACCAAGTTTATAGAATATGACCTTCCTAAAAAAATATCATGATGCTGCATAATGCGCACAAGGCCTTTTGACGGGTAAAGGGTACTACCACCTAAAATTGACGTCCGGATATTGCGACTGCATGATTTTTATCGGGTGATAGACCAAGATCATGATGATCCTGTCAACATGACTTAGGATATAAAAATATGATGATCCTCCTGCGAATATCAGGTTTGACCAAGACTTTGACCGTGCATAACTTCCACATATGGACGAATTTTCAAGTGAAGTAAAAGGCAAACCTGCATGAAATTTCAAGCTCTTTCAAAATATGAGGTCACAGAAACAAAATATGAACTTTGACAAACTGACCTCATGATGATGACCTTCCTTATGCAATATCATGATGATGATGCACCTGACCTTCATTTTTACCAAACCGCCAGAAAGCAGAAAAAAACACAAGCAGAAGCAAAAAGCAAATATCAGCAGGGGTCCCCATTTTGCTAAGGAGCATAATGGGGCGTGTTGTGAACATCACAACATGTATCATATAAAAGGTTAGAATTTGAACAAACTGTCAAAATTATGTTTAAAATTGAGAATTGAATAGATATATTTAGACATTCTAGCTGTAAAATATAATTGAAATTTTGAAAATACTGTATCATATGAAATGAGAGATTTTGAATAAACTGTCAAAATTTGAGTTCAATTTGACTGTTGAATAGCTGTATTTAAACATTTTAGCTGTAAAATACAATTGAAATTTTGAAAATACTGTATCATATGAAAGGAGAGATTTTGAACAAACTGTCAAAATTTGAGTTCAATTTGAGTGTTGAATAGCTGTATTTAAACATTTTAGCTGGAAAATGCAATTGAAATTTTGAAATGATTGTATCATATGAAAGGAGAGATTTTGAACAAACTGTCAAAAATTATATAGCATTGGGATGATATATATATTTGGTTTTTATAAAATTTACTTATAACAATGTATGTCATTGTATTTTAAAGGCATTATTGAATAGCTAACTATCATGTAAAAAAATTACAACAAACCATAATAAAACCAATTTATCACATCCAAAATGATGAATCCATCATGAAACTTATGAAGTGTCAAGACCACATCCCCATTGTAATCATAAGAAAGACTTTTCCGCCATACTTAACACCTACATATATGCCTATTTTGGAGAGAAAGAAAGAACCCTTTAGTCCTGAGGCACCCTAGTCTAGGCAGAATAGCAACAATCTATATAAGAAGAAACTTGTGATCGATTAAAATGATACAATAAAAATGGACACTTCCCAAGAGCTCCTCAATTTGACAAACTTCACCTTCCATTAGATACCACTTAGATACAAGACATGACTCCCCTCTCCTTGTTGAGGACATGCTATAAACATCAACCTGTGAATAGAAGCTTGGACCCTAAACTCTCTAAGATAGTAGCTCCACTGGACCTTGACATCAAAGAAGGCATATATAACCATGTCACCATGTTAAATATTACGTTGATTTCTTCATGTGGTCTTATGGTGATCTATGCCTTGAGACTCCATCTTTAAAGTCATGCATCATCTTGTAGTTCACCTCAATGCCAAACCTATTCAATAAAAGCTACGCAAAATGCACCCCCAAGTAGCCCTCGTGGTCATAGAAGAATTGTATAAACTCTTGGATGTCCAGGGTTCATTCAGACTATTACTTATCCTAAATGGGTAGATCTAATGTGGTCTTAGTTAACAAGAAAACTAAGGGAATTCATGTTTGCACTAACTTTTGAGACATCAAAAAAGGATCTACCCCAACTTAGATAACTTTTCTCTACCAAACATTGATATGGTCGTGGATCTTGTGCATAGCCATATATATATATATATATAATTTTATCATTAATCTGGATATAATATGGACCAAGTTGAAACATTTGAGTTAGACATGGAGACACCTAGATTATGGATCTCGGTCTATGTAAGAAAACACCTCCTATAGACTCAACACAAACTTATCCCTTAACCCTCTAAATTGTGACTTACATCATTTGATTACCCTGGAACACACTATAGACAACTCTATACAAATTTGGCAAAATATATTTTCTCCTAACAGAAACTTGTATATGTAGAAGTATCTACTAATACATTAGATTTGATATACTTCTTAAAAGGAAAGAGTTGGGACTAACAACTAAATAGAAAACAATAACTAGTTTTGCATTTTCTAGGAAATAGGAAACAAAATTGAGCTAGAACCATCTTGACTAATTTATCTATTTCTAGCTAGATTGAACCCTAATTCTATATGCAATTCCAACCCTAATCCTAACCCTAATTCTATATGCAATTCAAACCATAACCCTTATTATAACCCTAAGCATAACCCTAACCCTAACTCTACTTGTAATTGTAATTGTAATTGTAACTCTAACTCTAGCCCTAACCCTAACCCTAACGAGCTACTTGTAATTGTAATTGTAACCCTAACTCTATCCGTAACCCAAACCATAATTGTAGCTCTAATACTTACCCTAATTTAGCAACCCTTGAATTCGAATTCTAACCCTAATCCTGATCCTAATTGAAACCCTAACCCTAACTTTAATTAATCACGAGTCATGCTACAGGGATTTCTTCTACATATTTTATATGCATGTGTTATTCCCTTATTGCATGTGAGTTCACCAATTATTTGGAAGTCTCCTAACTGGGAGGTGGGCTTGTATTCAAGCCCTATAAATTTTGTGTTTATAGGTGTTATGTTTAAAGCTATATGGAGACTTGTAATAGGAGGTCTTGAATTTGGTACCAATGATTGTGAGTTCCTTGTCTAGAATATGATGAACCTTTTGAACAAGAGAACCTTGTAGACCATGATGCATATCTTGAAATTTAAACTTGAACATTATCGTCATGTGAATGCTTTTAGCCATCCTACAACCTCCTATCACCCTTCATCCTCTTATAGGGATATGCCACACAACCTCTCCAAGTTGACCATGCCGAACCCAAAGTCACAATCGTAAGAGGTAAAGAATCTTTTGGCCCCATTCAAGTCCACTCCCTAATAGGAGTGATACAATGTTAATAGGGTTGTGAAGGTAATTAAGTTCTTGATTAGCATGTTGGGTGTATCTAAGCATAACAATGATATAGTTAGTCCTGATTTCATTAATCTTAAGATCGTTGAGCTAGAGTACTTAATATATATGGTATTGTTTTGTTCAATCAATAGTGGTAGGGAAAATTAATATACTACAATGACATCAAACATAAACCAATAGGTGTCTTAAGATATATTAGTGGTAGGGAAAATTATAGTGGCCCTAACCCTAGAGTAATAAGTTGAAGTAGTGTTAGAATTACTAATAACTAAAAAACTTTATCCTAGGGTGGTGGGACAAATTACACAAGCCTTACAAAGCCTCTACCACTTCCTTGACATTTTTAACATTGTTCAAATTTGATAGGAGGGATTTATGTCACCTCCTCCTCATCTTAATTCTCATAGTGGATAGAATCATCCAATTTAGCATGAAGACATGAAGGTTTATCTTCATTATCTTAGAAATATCCTCTAATACTTACCCTAATTTAGCAACCCTTGAATTCTAATTCTAACCCTAACCTCAATTCTAACCCTAAGCTTGATCCTAATTGAAACCCTAACCCTAACTTTAATTAATCATGAGTCATGCTATAGGGATTTTTTCTACATATTTTGTATGCATGTGTTATTCCCTTATTGCATGTGAGTTCACCAATTATTTGGAAGTCTCCTAACTGGGAGGCGGGCATGTATTCAAGCCCTATAAATTTTGTGTTTATAGGTGTTATGTTTAAAGCTATATGGAGACTTGTAATAGGAGGTCTTGAATTTGGTACCAATGATTGTGAGTTCCTTGTCTAGAATATGATGAACCTTCTGAACAAAAGAACCTTGTAGACCATGATGCATATCTTGAAATTTAAACTCGAACATTATCGTCATGTGAATGCTTTTAGCCATCCTACAACCTCCTATCACCCTTCATCCTCTTATAGGGATATGCCACACAACCTCTCCAAGTTGACCATGCCAAACCCAAAGTCACAATCGTAAGAGGTAAAGAATCTTTTGGCCCCATTCAAGTCCACTCCCTAATAGGAGTGATACAATGCTAATAGGGTTGTGAAGGTAATTAAGTTCTTGATTAGCATGTTGGGTGTATCTAAGCATAATGATGATATAGTTAGTCCTGATTTCATTAATCTTAAGATCATTGAGCTAGAGTACTTAATATATATGGTATAGTTTTGTTCAATCAATAGTGGTAGGGGAAATTAATATACTACAATGACATCAAACATAAACCAATAGGTGTCTTAAGATATATTAGTGGTAGGGAAAATTATAGTGGCCCTAACCCTAGAGTAATAAGTTTCAAAGTAGTGTTAGAATTACTAATAAACTAAAAAACTTTATCCTAGGGTGGTGGGACAAATTAGACAAGCCTTACAAAGCCTCTACCACTTCCTTGACATTTTTAACATTGTTTGAATTTAATAGGAGGGATTTATGTCACCTCCTCCTCATGTCTTAATTCTCATAGTGGATAGAATCATCCAATTTAGCATCAAGACATGAAGGTTTATCTTCATTATCTTAGAAATATCCTCCAAGGCTTTGTGCATATGCTCATGCCACACATTGAAGATGTGGAATTTATCTAAGTAGCAATATAGAAATCCTTAGCCTAACCTTCTAGACCCCTTCAATATCATTGTATAGAAGGTAGATACAAGTAACATTTGATAGCATGGAGGCACAACTTAGGGATTTCAAGTTGAATGTAAAAAAATTATTCTTCCCAACAAATGCTAGATGTCTAGGAGCAATTTAACGATTTCTTCCATTATCTGCCTAGTCTAGAATATAATTACCTTTTCTTTTGATATATTTGAAGGAGATAGATTTAAACAAGTATTCACCAAGTTTCTAGCTTCCAATATATAATAGTTTCCAATAACCACAAGCTTCATCTATGCTTTTTCATATGATCAATGTTGATCTTGGAATCTCCTTCCACACTAAGGGATATCTTGTTTAGTTTCCAAGTCATCTTGAGGCCCTGGATATCATGGCCCTAGAATCTACCATATTATTGTTCTTGACACCAAAATCATAAGCTTTAAGATAGGTAGAGGTTTTCCCTTATCATCTCTTAATAAACATACTCCTCCTACTTCACTAGGATTACCCTTGGCTACCCATCAAAATTTCAAGCTTAATCCATCCCAATGTAGGTGTGGACCAAAGGGTGTGAATATCAACATGGGTATCTCCTTGTTTTAACCTTATTCAAAGCAACCTTGGCCAATTATGAGCCTAATCAGTGCCTCTTCTAGCATGATCATATATTCCTCTTTACCCCAACAATCACCAAGTTCCTAAATGCACCATATTTCTTTAAAATAACTTCTTAAATTTGGGATGCATATTCACATTTAAGAAATACATGATGATTGTCAAGAGAAGTTTCCTTACTTAAATGCACATTGAAATTTTGAAATATATATTGCCCATTGTATCAATCATTATCATGGTAGTCCTAATAGCTCTCTTACATTTTGAAATTTGTACATGCATGTGTACATTATTTGTATGTTTTTAATTTAAATTTATTTCAAGTGTAATTTCTTGAAACATATATATATATTCTTGATTTAATTTTAAATTTGTACTGAAGTTTGTATGTTTATATGTATATATATGCAGGTTCATATCTAGATTTTTATATATACATCATGAATCTAGATGATATTCACTTTGATGTTAAGGACTTCCTTAATGCACAAGATGATCCAGCCGCACCCCCACCCCCACCCCGACCCCCAGTGCCAAATGCCCCACCTCTAGATGCCCCACCTGCAGATTACCCGCCTCCACCTCCACCTCCACCCCCACTTGGAACTGACCAGGCTCGCTTGCGAGCCATAATAAATGAAAATGTGGATTCGATACAAGAAAAACTGAATTCCATTCACAGTGAACAATTCATGCCACCTCACGTAGTACGTTTTGCATCTTTGATGCAAAACATTGTAGATTCTGTGAGGTCTATTGACTCAGATTTTGATGGATTCCAGAAATGGAGAGAGGACAGGTGCCAATTTTATGCTGATGGCCTCTCCTATCAGACTATTTTGGATCTTAAAATCACAAAAGCTCATTTAGCACAATATTTTAGACATCCCATTACAAATGAACCTATCCCTGCAAATAAGAAAAGAATATCAATCAGGTGGTGTAGGCATGAAGGAATGTCTACCAATTTTTGGGATAGATGGTGGATGGTGTTTGATTATCCACCTCATGCTAATTGTGAGGTTCCTTTATATTTTTTGAGAAAATTATATGTAGAGTTTGTTATGAATAAAAAACCCAACTACTTTGATTTTAGATCATTCCAGGGTGTTGGTGGTGGCATGCCACAACAGAGGTTGGGGGCACGGGTTGATCTCCAACGACCAGTGCCTATTCAACCTCTTATTGACCCTCCTGTTGCTGCCATTCCTTCACCCTTTGAGCATGATGCAGTGGTATCCACACTAGGCACATTAACTACACTCTCAGGTAGCCTACATGAGCAGACTTCTATGATGGTAGCTTGAGTTAGAGAGCATGGAGGAGTTGATGATGGAAGTGGTCCTAGTGCCACTCCAAATGTGTCGATGCCTCATACATGTACGAGTTGCAATTAGTTGTGTTATGGACCTGATCAGGCAGTTGCACCCACTTCAACTACACATGCATCATCTGATAATGTGGGCACTGAATCATTTGTTGATTATCTATTTGCTGAGGATCATCCCACTGATCATTCGACACAGGTATATATAGGTTATGTACACATGTTGAATTTAAAACAATTTTTTAACCACGTGTTTTTAATCAACATATAGATGATCAATTAAATTGTAATATTTTAACAATCGAATTGTTTGGTTTGTTTGGTGTAGATGATGGCAACAGGGGTCACAATTGATTGAATTAATTTTTCATCGACACCTGTTCATCTCGGGCACCCATTTGGGGTACATTAAATCAATGATTTGTAAATTTGTAAAATTCAGTCTCGAATGTGTGTTCAATTAAATATTTATGAACTTATTTATGAACTGGTTTAGGGTTCTTCCACATTGAATCCTCCATCTCAGGGTGTCTCAAGCACTCCTCCATCATTGGGCATCTCACATGACACTCTTACAGTATGTATATTCTTTTAAAAAACTGTATATATACTTAAATTTTTCTATTTTGATATCAGTGTATCTAAAAATGTGCACATACATATTTAATATTTTATAAATATGTCTATGCAGGTTGACACAACTATGAGGATGGGCATTGTAGCACACTTGGATAATCCAAGTTTATATCAGGAGTCGACTGCATTTCAGGTTGTTGAAAAACGTATTTAATAACATGTACACTGTAAGTCAATTATATATATGTTTTAAAAACTAATTTGTACACACATGTGCTAACTTAAATATAAATGACATTGTAGGAGCTTGTTAGTGACACATTTCATGATCAACACACAGCACATGCAGAGCAGGAGGACAGAGGAGATGGGCAACCTGATACGGTATAATTTAAAATTTAGATTATATTTAAATTGAACAATTAAAATAAATGTTGTGAACTTAAAGTAAATTTCTTGATATATATATATATATATATATATATATATATATATATATATATATATATATATATGTTGACATGTACATTCAAACTTCTTTTTTCTTAAAATATAGCTCGATACATGTCATCAAGCTAAGCCTGTAGAGACAGGTCCTAGAATAGAGGATTCACAACAAGTTCCTCTTACGGTATAATAATTTTTAAATATGATAGTTCTTATAAATTAAATTGAATTAAATCATTTTTAAAATCGCCAAGTATATCTAATTTCAACTTGAACTTTCTCTTGTATTAAATAGATTGATTCAGAGCATGGAGACACAGTTCCAGGTGCACCAGAGCATGCGTCTCAGCCTCACACGATAATTTAATTTTATGATATAAATTATAAATTTAAAAATTGTCATTAAATTAGATTTGGACTAATCATCTTACATCTAATTTCATATAAATCTTTCTCTTTTGCAGAGTGATTCAGGTCATCTGAGTAGTGCGCATGGTGTGAAGAGGACTCTTGATGATAGAGATAGTATGTGATAGGTTATTTCAAACATGGGCTATGTATAATTTGACTATTTCATGGACTATTTGTTATATACTGTTTGTCATGGACTTTATATATTTATTTGAACATGGACCTGGACTTTATATATTTGGCTATTTCATGGACTATTTGTTATATACTGTTTGTCATGGACTTTATATATATATTGTTTAACATGTGGACTTTATATATTTTTTGAACATGGACCTGGACTTTATATATATATATATATATATATATATATATATATATATATATTGTTGAACCTGGACTATATATTTTTACATGTCACACAATAAATGCAATCTTGTCGTAGTTCAAAATCATATACATGTCAAAGTAATAGTCATGTAAAACCATCATGTTAGTTTAGGTGCATCCATATTTATATATATGTTATCCATGCATACATACATTGCATATACATCATAAACTATAAAAGCATAACATCACATACATATGTATATACAAGCATCCCTAAATTTAATCATGAATCAAACATTTGAACTGTACCATGAGATGGGGGTTTCTCAAATTGGCCTGTCAAAGGATTATAGACTGTAGTACCTTTGAATGTAAGAGACGGACCTTCATACTGGGCTTCAAGAAAACCCTTAGAATCATTAGGAAAATGTTTAACCTTAGACTTGGATGCAGTTGTTTGCTGAATAGTAACAACTTGATCCTTAACTGCAGTCTGAATAGTATTTGATTCGGTAGTTACCAAATCATTTATAGCAGTGGTCTGCTGTTTCAACAGAGTACAATCTTCTTGCACCTCAACAAGTCTTTGACCATTATGTCTCACATGCAAATCTACAGTACTAATTTGTGAACTTAACAAATTAGTATCATGCTTAATGGCTTCAACTTGTGCCCTATACTGCTCATATTGAGACCTTAGTTCAGCAACTTCTTTATGGACCTTCTCTGTCCATTCATCTGATAACCTTTTTTCAAGTTTTTCTAAAAGCTGAACTACAGTATGATCCTAAGGATAAGGGTGAAATTGTCAGAACAGTGTCTGGTGCCTTTAAGAATGCTGAGAAGGATTATCATAGTACTCACAAGGAAATCTTAGCAGTAGTAAACTCATTTTCAGCTTTTCAAATGTTTATTGCTGACAAGAGGTTTTTACTAAAGAGTGATTTGCAGCATTTGAAAGGATTCTTCAAGAAAGAATCTAGAAATAAGATTACTCGAGGACGTCTCCTCAGATGGGCACAGCAGCTCAACACTTATGTGTTTGATTTCATACACTTACCTGGTGTTGATAATATTTTTGCAGATTTTGAATCAAGAGAAGGTTTCATGATTAAAGAACAAATTGCAGCAAACGCCAAGAATGCAGAAGAAGCCAAGGTAAGGAGCATTTCTGGTAAAGTTAATGTTATCAGAATCAGGGAACAGCGTTGGTCAGAACCAAGTGTAGAACAGTGGAGTTGTAATCCTTTTCCTCATAGGGATTTACACAACCACCAGATGGCCGCTGATTTCTTAAGTGATAGACATGAAATGCTTGTGTCTAAATTAAAACTGAAGGAAAAGAAATGTAAACATTTGAGATCAACCATAATAAGATATATAGATTAACATCAATAGAAATAATCAATTGTCATATATAAATCTACAAGTGTCAGAGTGTTGATCTAGATTTGCACTTAATGAAGAAATTGCATTGAAAGAATTTATGTAGTGATGAGGTCCTAATAAAGTTCCTCCATTCATTCACAGTATGCATATTTAGGTCCTGGTCAAATTTTAAGCAATAAAATGGTAAGCAAATCAAAACAAAGCATTAAAAAGTGAGATAAGTTCATGAGGATCTCTTGCCTACTAGGAGGGATCAATCTCTCACATCTTCTCATCTAGAGATCAACTAAGTTATATTAAATGATCCTAGCATGGTTATAGTTATATTTATCCAAGTGCCTTGGTGCTTGAACATCTTGTGTTGATCATGTAATTTAAGATGACTTAAGGGGTCCTAATTTACGATGTCTTAAGTGGACACAACTTCTTTACCAAATTGTTGATAAAAAAACATGTGAACTATAACTTTGGAACTAGGCCTACAATTTATTAGTGGAGGTGGGAATTTCATTGTAGCATAAATGACACAAATTAGGAATGAAGTTAGTAGAAATCTTCCCCTTTGGTAAATCACATGTGTAATAATGACACCCATCTAGCATTTAAATGCATTGAGTCTTTGTTCCCAAATAGTTGCACATCATAATCATGGCCTCTTTCATTTCACTAGGAAAACTTACAATTGTGTAATCCTCCACATTCCTTAACTTTTTAAATCCACATTAGGACTAGCCCAATCTTTTAACACTTCAATTACATTATACTCTTGAGACCATTACCTTGCAACTATAACATTGTACCTCAAAGTGGGTTCAAGTGAAATCAACATTTATTTGAAAACTACTTCTCTCACCATTATTATAGTCTAATTTTCTACATTATTGATATAGTCTACATTTATGGTACAGTGCCTAAAAGTATCTAGCAAGATATCTAAAAAGTTAAACACATCAAATTTTCTATCCAACCTATGTAAGTAGGATGCTTTAACCTACCAACATTTGTGACTACATCTCCTTTGTCCTCTAGCTAATCTATGAAGAAATATTATATTAAATTAAATCCCAAGGCCTTATGTGGGTATCATAGAGTGTCCTTGCAATCTAGTAACTGAGATTCCATTTATGCTTCTACACAAACTATTTATAGTTGAATAAACTCTCATCACTTTGGTTCTAGTTGACTTCTTATTTTGTTTCACAGTCTTCTCCACAATAAGATTCATATACATGTATTTGAGAATAATCATGAGAAATCACTTGATTTGATAAGTTGATTAATAAACAACTTAATTTACAAGACAAAAGATTTCATCATAGATTTACTTCATTAATGCAAAGAAAATTGATGGGATATTCCAATATTTTACAAAATGAAACCATTTATTACCTTAATTATCTTGTCAAATCATTGAAATATACTTACTATATCATACTCAAGGTGTCATTCTCTAATTGGACTAAGCTAAAGTGTTCTTACTATATCATACTCTAGGTGTCATTATCTAATTGGACTAAGCTTAACTTGTCAAAATAAAAAATAATAATAATATAAATCTATACCTTCCCCTAAGCTTGCCCAAGCTCATTAGGATTTGTCAACTTTAATTTCAAATCTTATTGTAACTACTAAAATGAGAACTTCCCTTAGTCCTTTTAATACGATCTTTAGTGTCCATTAGGACTCAAGGGTATCTCCTGCTTGACATGTTTCATCCTATGAACACAAACCTTGGATGTGAATCAAATTTTAAAATAAGTTTAGGTCTGTAGGAACTTATAAGATCTTAATACTTTACATTTTTAGACAAAAGCCCCTGGATCTCATCTATTTCTCCCCTCCACTTCCTAGCTATGGTGCCATATGGTTCTCCCACAATTTATATTCCTTTGTATCTTCCCTTCCCTCCACTTTGTGAAAGCTAGATTAACTTTAGGATATGATTTATCCCATCCCACTTCCTATCCTATTGTCTAGTTTTACATCATTTCCCCATAACATCGAAACACTCATTTCTTCCTAATTGTAGAAGACTAACTGCCTTGAAGAAATCATTCCTTTCTTCAATTCATTTCATCCAATTCCCACCTGAAGTTTTGTAACATTTTTTGCAAAAGTTTGCGAAGTTCATATACCCTGTCCCAAGTCAAATTTCTACAACTTCTTCAAAAGATTCCACCCACCCCAAGTACTCCCCTGCATGACTAGGACCACCATTAATGACTTTCAATGGACATGATATGATGTAATATTTCCTCCAAATTCCTCTTAACATTGGTGGACCCTCAAAAATATGATTTGGGCATAAAGGTATGGGATAATGGTATAATTCAGCATGATAATCAAGTGTGTGCCATGTGAAAGTGACATGAGAAAGTATGGGTGGACATTTAACTCTCAAGTGACCAAGGTCCTTGTCCAGCATTTCTTGTTGACATTGAACGATCTATATATTATAGTATCTCATTAAACTGAGAGATGGAAAACTAGTTGCAAAGGAGAGACTAAGTAGGAAAAATGAAGGGGGCACTAGGTAAAAATGTGAGGTAGGGAAGGTCAATTTGGGGGTTGAAAAAGATGGTCAAGAGGGGGAAGAACACACAGGACATGCCACCAAGAGTGAAACTACTGGTAGGAGTGTAATTCACACCTACATGACTATGATTAGGACTTATTTATCATCATCAGATTGTCATGTAGGCTTGATGTGATTTTAGTACTTATAGATACCAAATGTTAGGAGTTTCAAGCCACAAATACTAATTCCACATAACCTTAATGAGAGAAACTATGCTAAATAGTATGCAGAATCTATAATACAAAAGAAGAATAAAGCATAATTACAAGATAACACAAGATGCACCTTGCGAAAACCCTTTTAGAAAAAACCTGGCCTCTAAAGGACCACAAACCCAATGTATTATCTCAAGAATGGGATTACAGAGATAATACATTTGTAGAGTTCTCCATGTAGAACTTCAACAAAATTAAACAACTTCTTGCATTTGTAGTGTCCACTTAAGGTCAAAGTTGTATGCTAACTTTTTGAATGTCTTAAGGGGTCCTAATTTACGATGTCTTAAGGGGACGTCTTAAGTTCTCAAAATTTGGTGAAGTTGCCCAAGGCAACCAAATTGAACAATATAATAAATCAAATTTAAAGTAAATTCTAAGTAGAAAAACATGGACATTTAACAAATAAAATACATAAAATAATAATTTTGATAAATTTAATACTGTAGAGTATAAAATTGTGTACATACACATGTATACAAATTTCTGTACAAAATGTGTAATAATGTAATTGTGTATGTACATATATGCCAACTCAAAATAATGTAAATACAAAATGTCATTATATGCCATCTCAAGAAAATCCAAAACTTGAGGAGAATGTAGTAGGTTTTCATGCCACCTGATATAAAAATAATACAAGTAATTTATCAATATATCTGAATCAAAACATGTATTTTAATTTATATAAGACTATCTAGATATACACAATTTGTACCTGTATTTACAAGTGCCTCTCAAGTTTTTGTTTCAAAGTATTTGATGAATTTGTGATGATGGCCTGAGGATATAAAAGGATAAATTAAATCAATTTCAACTAATAATGCACAAGAAATATCAAAACATGTATTTAATACATATTTAAAACAACAATATAAATCTATTTAACTATATTTACCTGTATTTACTTATTCCATTGTACCATCTCCATCCTCTCTTTTTCCAACGCATCGATGATTGTCTCATGGTCTTCCATAGAAATGTTCCATAGCTCTTTATTTGTAGGTTTTCCGCGATACCTCTCCAGTGTTATATTTGTTGCCAATACCAAATGTGAGTAGTGTATAATCTTCTTATGTGTTTCATAATCTTCAAATGCAGGCAAACCATTCTTCCTTATTAGGTATTTCCGTAGCCAAGTGCCAACAACCACCACCGAACCTATTGGATAATGATAGGCATCATCAAAGAAATACTTAAAATTTGCTTAAGGGGATCAAAGAAGTTCTTAAAATATGCTTAAGGGGATGTCTTAAGGGGATCACCAAACCTATTGGATAAGGAAAGCCATCATCATCTTCTCGAGGTGATGTTAACTTATGTTTAGTCTCCACACAACGAGCCAACCAATATTTAGTTTCCTCTTCATTATTCTTTGGTGCAACAATAGCATACACATGTCCTGCAAAACAAATTTTGATTCAATAACTTGCACATGTCCATAAAATTTGACCAATCAACATACATACATTCATATGTACACATAAATAAATAAAAGCACTACAAATTAGTAATCAAAGTGAAATAAAATGAAATGATTTGAATTAAATTACCTTCTTGTACAAGGTCTGAAACACGGTCATAATCGTCTGATACAAATAGTCGATCATTGTCTTCAATTGTTGTTTCACTTTGATTGTGTGCTTGTGCAAGTGTCAATGGTCTTTGTTTCCACTCTTCAACCCATTCTGTATTCTCACATGCTTCCCAATCTCCTGAAATACAAAACTGACAAAAACATGCAAGCTCCCTTGTCCAGATAGTCCATGTACTTGCATTCGAACTCCTAAATGAATGCCATTTAGTAGATCCACCGATTGTCTGGCAATCAAGTCTAGGTAGAATATTTTCTTCTTCAACCAACCAAAACAATCGACGAACTGTAGAGTACTCGCTTGATCTAGGTGTACATAATCTTGTATTGCACCAATCTACAATCCCACGTGCATCTTTAAATTTTACTACATCCTCAAATTTTAATTGTTGTCTAGCAAGAATTCTTTTAACACACGCACCAGCTCCATCATGTTCTCCTTTACCATGTCTAGCTTCAAAAAAATTTCACATATGTTGGACATTATTCTCCTTGTGAACCCTACATAACCAATAGAACATTCGAGCATTCTTGAACTACCCCGTACAATTATCTAACCATATAAGATGTTCAGTCATCTGGATTCCTCTTTCTCTTAAATTTGTATAAAATATATTGAAACAATATTGAACAAAATCTGACAAGTGTAACCGGTTGTCACTCAAATAGAAATGATACTCCCTCAAAACTTTTCTATCATTCTCTATGCTATCATCTGCATGTCTATAAACAATATGAACAAACATAGCAACCTGCACTGAATTGTAATATTGTGATTGAATTTCCTCTTGCTGAGCTAAAGTATAGTTTTCTGCAAAATCAACCGCTGATAGTATAGTACCAACTGGAAATGTGTTTCTACATTCACGAAATTGTCCATCAAGCCATCGAGCTTGTTGAGAGTGCTTGACATATTTTGGTACAATTTTACTTTTAAATTCTGATATGAATGCATGCACACTAACCTTTTCTGTAATTAAATCACAACGCTTTCCAAATTTTCCATCTTTTAGAGAATATTCAACATTCTTAAATCTTTTAACATCCACTAATTGTTGTCCAAAATTATTTTCAACACTTTCATGCATACAAACTCTTAACAAAGAAAGATTGCCACAACTAGTGCATTGTCCAAAAATACATGAACTTAAATAAAAACTTTTTTCATTAGATCTTTCACATAACAAACTTGATATAAACTCTTTTATTGCTTCAGTTGGCATATTAATATCACATTCCTGTATAATCATGTTACGATGTAAAGTACAACGTATATATTGAAACACATCATAATAATAACGAAATTGAACATGCATTTTACAACAACAAGATATTTGTTCCTTATTAATCTTTACATACCATGGTTTGCATTTTTCAAAAGATCTTTTACTTATTTTAATATTACCAGGTAACACTAATTCATCACAAAATTTTTTATAAAATTCAGTTTGCGTTGTATCTAATAGGTGTTTTGGATGAGGATCGCGAACTTTGGACCCCACTCTTAATTTTAAAACATCTCTAGCATTAGACGATACCCTAGTATTATCATGCCAATATTTTTCGATCAAAGATCTGATTTCAACATTTAGTTTCATGTTAGATCTCGGGAGTCGACCACTAAAACTCCAACATTGGTTAATTGGATCATTTTCTATACTTTCTCTTCTTTTTGCCGCTCTTACCAATGTTTTAGGATGTATTTTTAGAATTCTACTAATATTGCTTACCATTCTTCTATTCAAAGTTGTTTTATTCACTATAGCAGTTGTTATAGCTCGTCTTGTTGCATTTTTATTTTTGGATCAACTATTACTTCCAATAGACTCAATGGCACTAGCAACAGTAGACATAGCATGTTTTAGTGATTGATCTTTTCTTCTTGGTTTAACAAAAATGCCTAACATTTTCATTACTTTTCTCATTTTCCACATTCTCATTAATTGCATCATTAGTTGACATTGAAATGATAGTTTTTTGCGATAAAAAAATTCCTTGTATAATCTATTGGCATGTGTTCTTATTTGTCTCCAAGAAATTTTACCAGGAAGATTATCCAAAACATCTCTTTCAATTTTGAAAAAATATTTCTCATTTTCAACATCACTTCCTAGATTTTCATTTTCATTTTCAACTTCAAAATGATTTTCATTTTCAACAACAAAACGGTTTTCATTTTCATTTTCAACAAAAGGATTTTCATTTTCATTTTCAACAACAAAACGGTTTTCATTTCCATTTTCAACAAAAGGATTTTAATTTTTATTTTCAACAACAAAATGATTTTCATTTTCATTTTCAACAAAAGGATTTTCGTTTTCATTTTCAATAACAAAACGGTTTTCATTTTCATTTTCAACAACAAAACGATTTTCATTTTCATTTTCAACAACAAAAGGATTTTCATTTTCATTTTCAACAAAAGGATTTTCATTTTCATTTTCAACTACAATTTGTTTCAAATTTTAATCTCTACGAATATTATCAATCTCAACATTGTTATATCCATCTTGTTTTAAATCTCCTATCAACACTATTTCTATTTCATTCAAAAGTGGATTTGAAGAAGTACCTGGATTTGTGCTCATTGAAACATTCTCCATAGCATTAATAGAGGGATTTGAAGACATACTAGGAGTAGTTTGCATAATCATATTAGTTTCCACATTCACCTCTTGCAAACTTGCATCATCTATATCCATGGTCTCTTCAATGTTTTTATCTTCAATAGTTGTGGAATTGGATGCTTCAGCATTGTTCATTGATTGAATCTTTACTCTTCTATCTCTTTGTCTTTTTGCCTCCTTCACTCTCTTTGCTTCAATTTCTTCAGGAGTTAATAGCTTCCTATCTTTCCTCTTATTACGACTTTGTGATCCCATGATTAAAAAATTTATGAAGCATGTACAAATGAATGTCAAAAACTTGAATGTGTTTCAAGTCCTTCAAACAAGTACCAATTCAACAAAATTCCACTCAAATAACATCTCCATGATGGCTTCTATCAAAATACCAACAATACTTCAAGTTGATGGACCTACAAAAGAAAGAAATATGCCAAAGAATGCTGCAAGTGTCGCTGTCGGCCGTACTATAGGGCAAGTTGTAGAAATGACAGTCATAGTAAAGTCTTATTAAAAAAAAGGGCAAATATGAAACGGGATCCCGTTATATAAAACGGGATCCCGTTATATAAAACTAGATCCTGTTTACTGTTTATTAAACGGGATCCCATTTTATTTACGGCCAATGAACAAAGAAACGGGATCCTGTTTTATAAACGGGATCACGTTTCATAAACGGGATCCCGTGATTCAAAATTTGAATTTTAGTCTCAGGTTTTGCTTTGTAACCTGCTTCGTAAAATGCTTTGGGGACCCGACCCTGACCTCTGGACCTAGTTTGACTTGCAACTTGAAGGCCCTGTCAATGTCACAACAAAATAGTGACTTTGGGCATATATTTAAAGGTCTATTTTGTAGAATATTTTGACGAAATTAAAACCCACTATAGAGGAGACAATGTAAATTCTATATATGTAATTTTTTTTACAATTAAATTAATTTTTCTATTTTTTAATCAATTTCTGATGAAATATGTTCATAACCTTGAATTATCAGGGTTTTTTAATATTTTAATAACTTTTTATTAAAAAAATTTTTGTAAAAAAAATTGTATGAAAACGTACTTTAGACAATTGTTTTCAATTTAAAAAAAAAAATTCAAAAATGTTAAGTTTAGGTCATCTTATGCATGACGTACACGATGATTTTTAAAAGACAAAAAATGACCAATAAAAAATTAATAAAAAAAAATTATTCAATAAAAAATTACAAATAAATATGGAAAATGTGCTTCAATGAGTTACAAAGCTTTTTGAAAAAGTATTTTGAAAAATATGATTATTTAGGTCAAAATATGGATGACGTACATGTACATGGTATAGTAAAAAAAAAGTGACTTTTAAACAGTGGTTTTTAGAAACGCCTATTCAAAATCAATTTCTATCATCTGGGTATTGAAAAAAATTACATATTTGGAAACTAGACTCCGAGTACTACATTTCATATTTAGTGACTTTTCCAAGATTCCACTGTTAGTGCTTTAAATTTTTAGGTCAAATGTGACAAATTCTGAAAATCAGGGAAAACACTTCCACTTTTTGGCCAATAAGTGGACACAACTTCTTGCACACACCCTTTTCACATTCCTTTGTCTTTGATGCAGGAGCATCCCTGGTTCCAAAAAAATCTTGCATCAACCAAAAAAAATATGCATTTCAGTTTGTTTGTAGTTCATTTTATTTATTTCATTTTCTAGTTCAGTTTAGGCAGTTTAGTCAGAAGTAGTTTCAGCTTTTGGGTCCAGTATTGGCATTTTACACCTTGTGGATATGGACTTAGCATATACATTCATTCATCTACATCATATCTAGGATTAAGAGCATTTGGATCAGTTACTAGAAAGATATCGCTATAAGAAGATTGACTGTTTTCTCAGAACAGAGCATCCTGACAGTCTCAGACGATCAACTGAAGGAGAAGGCTTGCGGATCATTCCTTGACTTGTGGATCTTAATGACACATCATTCAATGATCTTTGGTTCATGGCTAACCTTCCCCTAGGTTCTGCATGTTATTCGATTCATTTGAGAAAGTGTTATATGAATTTAGTTCTGACCTATCTATGAACATGTTACAACTCTTCATTGGAGTTTGTGACCTTCCTTGGCCAACGCAGAGGAATTTATTGGTCTAAAAAGGATATATATTGATGTAATAGATCCTTAGGAAAGTATTTATCAAGTTCTCATGATTTAGAAGATTAATAGTTTAGATTTTCTATGAGGAGCTTCAAAGCTTTATCTTGCGCATGTATGTAATCAGGCCTGTGAGCCTAATTGTAAGCCTGCATGTTGCTGGCCAGATGGTATTTGAATTCTATGATATACTAAATGACTGAATTTGCATTTGTTCCATTTCTTTGAGTTATTTTCATTGTGTTTACTCTTGATGCATGGTCTGGACAGTTCATTATGTGCACCCTCCTACTGTGACTGCACCAAGTGGTATCAGAGTGAAAGTTTGAATCCTTGGGAGCTAATTGAGTGAATTGAGCGAGGTTGGTTAGGGAATTCCATAAGATCTTGTTGTGGATAGATCTCCAAATTGAGGTAGGTTACTTGTGTTGCAACCAATCGCCAATTGAGAGGTAATTGTCACCTGGTAGCCTAATCGCCGAACTTGAGGTAGTTTGCACTTGATCCTAGGAAGAATGTCGTCAAGGAGAGTTGTTGATGTTGGAATAATGGCTGGTAGAATGGATGAGATGATGTAGATGATGAAAACAATGCAAATTTGATTGGATGTTGTTGAAGAGGATAGGCAAAGAGGATTGACACCGAGACCTAATGTTGAAGGAGATAATGAAGAGGAATTTCAATATGTTGAACAAACTGGTGAAACCCTAGGAGGTGATGAAGAAGAAGAATTAGATCAGATAAAGATGTTGTGACCTATTTCAAAGATTGGAAAGAGACCTAGACTTGATGTGATGAACTATACTGGTAATTTGAATCCTAAAGAATTGATTGATTGGATAAATGACATGGAAGAATACTTTGAATATGAAGAAGTTGAAGATCCGTAGAAGGTGAAATTTGTAAAGACAAACTTGAAAGGACATGCTACTATATGGTGGAAAGAAGTTTAGTTGGAAAGAAACAAAAGAGGAAAAGAAAAGATGACAAAGTGGGACCGGATGGTGACAAAATTGAAGAATCAGTTTATACCTATTGACTATGAGTTGGAGTTGTTGAAAAGAATTCAAAACCTAAGACAAAAGGAGAAATCTGTGAAGGAGTACACTGAAGAATTTTAGAAAATGATCATAAGGATGGGACATAGTGAAGAAAACAAGGAGAAAGTGGCTAGATACATCAATGGACTAAGATTGAACATTCAAGAGGAACTGAGTTTGGTAAGGATGACATCTTTGGAAGAAGCATATCAATTCACCCTTAAAGTTGAAGAGAAGATGAATAAGAGACATGATCAGAGACAGAGAGATAGAGGAGGTAAATTTCAGAGAGGTAGGACATTTTCTAGAGGAGATAGATCATATCCAGAGCAAAACAAGTTTGACAGCCCCTTTAAGAAGGATGAAAGAGATAACAAAGCTTACTAGAGAGATGACAAAATTTTTTACTAAAGAGGAAACCCTAGTGCATACTAAAATGAAGGATATAGAAGAGAAGGAAGAGGATTTGATAAGAGAACATTTAGAGGTACTTGTTTCAAGTGTGGAGGTGAAGGACATAGAGCATTTGAGTGTAATCAAGGTAGTACAAGCAAGAATATAGAGAATAGTGGAAGAGCAGCCTATGTTGAAGAAGAACCTGTCGGATCACCAAATTCAGTTGGCAAACCTGAGAAAATAGAATCATTGGTGACGAGAAGAGCACTATTTCAAGCAAGGATAGATGATGAACCACCACAGAGGAAAAACTTATTCAGAACTAGATGTAAATCAAGAGGGAAGTGTTGTAAAGTTGTAACTGATAGTGGTAGTTAAGATAACCTTGTTTCAGAGGAGATGGTGACTAAGCTAAAGTTGGAAAGATTGGAACACCCTAAGCCCTATTAGATAGCATGGATTCAGGATGATCATAAGGTACTAGTGAGTGAACAATGTTTGGTCAACTTTCATATTGGATCTTATCATGATGAATTCTTGTGTGATATTATGCCTATGGATGTTTGTCATATCTTGTTGGGTAGACCTTAGTAGTATGATAGAAAAGCTATACATGATGGGAGAAAGAATACATACACTATAACAACAAATGGAAAGAGAATTACTTTGATTCCTTTAGAAGATTATCCTAAGAGTGAAGTATGTGGGAATGCTAGAAACTATCTGGTAGATGGAAAAAAATTTCTAGATGGTTTGAGACATAAGAATATGTGTTATGCCTTGATTCCTAAGAAGCCTAAAACATTGAAGAAGGAGACTGAAGAGAGACATCTAGAGAAGATAAGAGAACTACTGAAAGAGTATGAAGACATCATATTAGATAATGTACTTGAAGGATTACCACCTATAAGGAGTATTAGTCATGATCACATGGATCTTATACCAAGAGCAAGTTTACCTAAGAAAGTAGCATGTAGAATGACACCAGTAGAGAATGAAGAATTGAATAGACATATACAAGAGTTGTTGAGGAAAGGTTTGATCAAAGAAAGCTTGAGTCCTTGTGCAGTATCTACAGTGCTAGCACTAAAGAAATATGGAGAATGGAGAATGTGTACTGACTCTAGAGCAATAAACAAGATCACAGTTAAGTATAGATTTCCTTTACCTAGGATGGATGATATCATGGATTGTTTGAGTGGAACAAAATATTTCACAAAGATAGATTTGAAGAGTAGATACCATTAGATCAGAATAAGAGAAGGAGATGAATGTAAGATTGCTTTTAAGACAAATGAAGGATTGTATGAGTGGTTAGTGATGCCCTTTGCATTGACAAATGCACCAAGTACTTTCATGAGATTGATGAATGAAGTTCTAAAGAAATTCTTGGATAAGTTTGTGATTGTGTACTTGGATGATATTGTAATTTTGAGTAAGACAAAAGAAGAACATTTGTTGCATATTAGACAAATTTTATAGAGACTAAGAGAAGAGAAATTGCTGATAAACATCAAGAAGTGTATTTTCATGAAGGAAGAACTAGTGTATTTGGGATTTGTGATTTCTACGGAAGGATTGGAGAAGGATGCTAAGAAAGTGAAAGCAATTGTTGAATGGCCTAGACCAGAAAGCATTGGAGAAGTTAGATCATTTCATGGATTGGCTAGTTTCTACTAAAAGTTCATCAGAAATTTTAGTTCAGTTTGTAACCCTATGACAGAGATAATGAGAGGTGATAGAAAGGATTTCATGTGGACTTCAGCAGCAGATAAAAGTTTTGAGTTGTTGAAGTAGAAAGTGATAGAGAAACCTATTTTGGCATTACCAGATTTTGATAAGGTATTTCAAGTTGATTGTGATGCAAGTGGAAATGCGATTGGAGCAGTGTTAAGTCAAGAAGGAAGACCAGTAGCATATTTCAATGAAAAGTTGAATGATGTAAGGAGGAAATATTCAGTTTATGATGAAGAGTTCTATGCCATAATTCAAGCCTTGAAGAAGTGGAGACATTATTTGTTTCCCAATGAGTTTGTGTTGTATAAAGATCATCAAGTTTTGTAGTATTTGAATAGTCAAGGTAAGTTGAATCAAAGACATATGAGATGGGTAGAGTTCATGTAGAGTTATACTTTTGTGTTGAAGCATAGGAGTGGAAAATCAAACAAAGTTGTTGATGCATTGAAAAAAAGAAACTTGTTGACAGAAATGAGAGTTAAAGTGTTGGGTTTTGATCAATTGAAGAACATGTATGAGGGAGACACTAATTTTGTAGAACCTTGGAAAGCACATAAGGAACCTGTTGTGACAGATAGAAGTAAGTGGTTGGACTATTTCATTCAAGAAGATATGTTGTTTAGAGGAAATCAGTTGTGCATACATAGAAGTTCAATGAGAGATAATTTGATCAAGAAGAAGCACAATGGTGGATTCACAGGACATTTTGGCATTGATAAGATAGTGGTGTTGATGAGTGAACATTACTTTTGGCCTCAGATACATAAGGATTTTCCAAAATTTGTGAGGAGTTGTAGAGTTTGTCAAGATACAAAAGGAAGTAGTCAGAACACTAGATTGTATAAACCTTTGACATTACCAGAGAGACCTTGGGAAGACATAAGCATGGATTTTGTAATGGGATTATCGAAGACACAAAGAGGACATGATTCATTATTTGTAGTGGTTGATAGATTTTCAAAGATGGCTCATTTCATACCTTGCAAGAAGATAACTGATGCAGTTCATGTAGTTGATCTATTTTTCAAGGAGATTGTGAGATTGCATGGATTACCTAAGAGTATAGTTTTAGATAGAGATACAAAGTTTGTTGGATATTTTTGGAGGACACTTTGGAAGAAGATGAAGATAGATTTGAAGTTTAGTTGAACTTTTTATCCACAGACAGATGGATAGACAAAGGTAGTGAATAGGAGTTTGGGAAACTTGTTGAGATGTTTGATTGGAGAGAAAGATGGAAGTTGGGATTTGATTCTTTCACAAGTAGAGTTTGTATAGAATAATTTAGTAAACAAGAGTGCTGGAAAGACACTTTTCGAGATTGTTACCAGAGTAAATCCTAGAGGAGTTGCAAGATTAAGAGATATCAACATGGAAGAAAAGAGAAGTGCAGAAGTAGAATAATTTGTAGATCACATGAAGACAGTACATAATCAAGTGAAGAAGCATTTAGAGAATATGAACAATAAGTACAAAGAGAAGGTTGATGAGAAGAGAAGACATAAGGAATTTGAAGTAGGAGAGGAAGTGATGGTGTACTTGAGAAAAGAAAGATTTCTTGTTAGGACATATAATAAGTTGAAGATGAAAAAGTTTGGACCTTGTAAGGTACTCAGAAAATTTGATTCAAGAAATGCATATGAAGTAGAGTTATAGGAGGCATTGGCTATATCACCTATTTTCAACATTGCAGACCTTTATTAGTATCATGAAGCAAAGTTTAGTGACAGCACAAAAGAAGACTTGAAGAAATAGTTACCACATAAAGCACCAGTGCTGATTGAAGACATTTTGGACAAAAGAGTTGGATGCACCACTAGAAGAAGACAATACAAATAATCTCTTGTGAAGTGGAAAGGTAAACTGGAGGAAGATTCATCATGGATTTCTCAGGCTAAGGTGGACTGTCTTGGTTCTCCCTTTGCCCCAACAAAGTGAGGGACTCACTTTTCAATAACTCTGAATGTTTGATGCGGGAGCATCCCTAGTTCAAGAGCAATCTTGCATCAACCAAAAAATATTTGCATTTCAGTTTGATTCTTTCATTTTCCAGTTCAGTTCAGGCAGTTCAGTCAGAAGCAGTTTCAACTTTTGAGTTCGGTATTAGAATTTCACACCTTGCAGATCTGGACTTAGCATCTAAATTCAGTCATCTACATAATATCTAGGATTCAAAGCATTTGGATTAGTTACCAGAAAGATATCGCTAGCATAAGATCGACTATTTTCTCATAACAGAGCATCTTGACAGTCTCAGACAATCAGCTGAAGGAGAAGGCTTGCAGATCATTCCTTGACTTGCAGATCTTAATGACACATCATTTAATGATATTTGGTTTGTGGCTAACCTTCCCCTAGGGTTTGCATGAACATATTCCATTCATTTGAGGAAGTGTTCTCTGCATTTAGGTCTGACCTATCCGTGAACACATTACAACTCTTCATTGGAGTTTGTGACCTTCCTTATCTGACACGGAGGAATATATTGGTCTAGAAAGGATATATATTGATGTAATAGATCCTTAGGAAATAATTTATCAATTTCTCATGATTTAGAACATTAATAGTTTGGATTTTCTACGAGAAGCTTCAAAGCTTTATCTTGTGCATGTATGTAATCAGGGCTATGAGCCCTAATAGTAAGCCCGCATGTTGCTGGCCATATGGTATTTGAATTCTATGATATACTAAATGACTAAATCTGTATTTGTTCCATTTCTTTAAGTTGTTTCCATTGCATTTACGCTGTATAGTCTAGATAGTTCATTCTGTGAACCCTCCTACTGTGACTGCACCAGTCTTCTCTTTCAGGACCTCATCCAAGTCATTGTCTTCATTCTGATTTAATAGTTGAAGAAGTAGCTCCTTCCTCTTTTCATTATATTTGCTCAATTTTTATTTTAAGGTCTCAATTATGTCTTTAGCATTTTTAAGGTTTTCTTACAGATCCCTCATTTATGCTTTAGATAGGTCAAGATCATCTGAGGGTACTTGTAGTTGTTGATTGATACCATTAGAATGCTTGAATGAACCCATTGAAAGCACCTTCCTAGGTCTTCCTCAAGCTATTAAACTTATTCTAAGGAATCTCTCTCTGATACCAATTGGTGAAATAAGGGCAGACAACTAAGAGGGGGGGAGTGAATAAGTTGTCACAAAACTTTTATCCTTTCCTTCAATTTAAACTTCTTTATCACTTATTATCAAATGAAAGATATAACCATGAAAGCATGAATCAACAACACATGAGTAGAAACAAAATCAACACACATAACACTAGGATTTTTACGTGAAAACCTGGTTAATGGAAAAACCATGGTGGGGGTTACCCCACAAGAATTTATACTCTGTTAAAAGTATTACAAATGGGGAAGGCACATGCCTTCAGGCACACTGCCTAGAGCTCACTGCTCAAAGAGGCTCACTACCTACAAATCAATTATAAAAGTTCACTGGAATGATTGAACTAGGAAATAGCATCTAACAATGTAGAATTACAATTTCGGTTATGCACAATATACTGAAGTTACACTTCATCTTTTTCTTCTCTACTTCACTACTTTGCCATGATCCGGATCTTAGATCTCTTGCCTTCAAACTTGATTCTGCTATGCTTTGCACTTATCCCTTCATATTCACAACATCACACCCTCAAATGCTCAAATCCATCAATCATATATATCCACTACATGAGATAACATCAACTGCAGTCGACTTTGAGAAAAACTTAAGGTCTTTTTTAGAACATTGTTCTATTGGCTGAATCCATGCCCAAATATAAATGTGGATTAAAACTTATGTATCCAAGTTACCTCACATGTCAACCAATACCATTGGATCTCATAAATTACTTGACCAACCACTTCTCTTCACCCGCACAAGGATCAAACACCAAGTCAACCTATTCTTCACTGGACTAAACTATTTATCTACAACCTGATACTCAAATGTGTGTAGCTTACACCCCCTTCATATCGGAGGATAAAATCTTGGATTTACGTAGCCCTAACATCCCTTAACATTCCCTCATATCTGCAACATAATGTGATTACCTATGGAGAAATACAGATTAATATGATGAACCCTGTCAAATGCTCTATTCTTGTCTATCCAGACTTAGATAAATCTACACTCTAACTTCTAGTATGATCCACTGATGAGAAGCAGATGTGTAAAATAGGTTTGGTTGCCATCAATGAAAACACCTAACTTGCCTAGTAGTGTCTCTTGCCAACAATTAAACTATAATATTTGTCCTTGTATGCCTTTGGGCTTGATTATTAGCTCTAATGCCTTGAAAATCACTAAATCTTCTAGGGTCTACCTATTTTACCACGCAAGTGTTGCCTTGTCCTTCGGCCCCCAAACCACCGCCTTCATAACCCCATTTTTTTTACTATGGCTACCCCTGAAGTATATGTTTATTTTGTGGTTTTACTCAAACTAGGTTTCACGTAAAGATCATCTAAGGCTACTTGTAGTTGTTGATTGATACCATTAGAATGCTTGAATGAACCCATTGAAAGCACCTTCCTAGGTCTTCCTCAAGCTATTAAACTTCTTCTAAGGAACCTCTCTCTAATACCAATTGTTGAAATAAGGGCAGACAACTAAGAGGGGGGGAGTGAATCAGTTGTCACAAAACTTTTATCCTTTCCTTCAATTTAAACTTCTTTATCACTTATTATCAGATGAAAGATATAACCATGAAAGTATGAATCAACAACACATGAGTAGAAACAAAATCAACACACATAACACTAGGATTTTTACGTGAAAACCTGGTTAATGAAAAAACCATGGTGGGGGTTAGCCCACAAGAATTTATACTCTGTTAAAAGTATTACAAATGGGGAAGGCACATGCCTTCAGGCACACTGCCTAGAGCTCACTGTTCAAGGAGGCTCACTACCCACAAATCAATTATAAAAGTTCATTGGAATGATTGAACTAGGAAATAGCATCTAACAATGCAGAATTACAATTTTGGTTATGCACAATATACTGAATTTACACTTCATCTTTTTCTTCTCTACTTCACTGCTCTGCCATGATCCGAAGCTTAGATCTCTTGCCTTCAAACATGATTCTACTATACTTTGCACTTATCCCTTCATATTCACAACATTACAACCTCAAATGCTTGAATCCATCAATCATATATATCCACTAGATGAGATAACATCAATTGCAGTCAACTTTGAGAAAAACTTAAGGTCTTTTTTAGAACATTGTTCTGTCGACTAAATCCATGCCCAAATATCAATGTGGATCAAAACTTATGTATCCAAGTTACCTCACATGTCGACCAATACCACTGAATCTCATAAATTACTAGACCAACCACTTCTCTTCACCCGCACAAGGATCAAACACGAAGTCAACCTATTCTTCACTGGACTGAACTGTTTATCCAGAACCTGATACTCAGATGCATGTAACTTACACCCCTTTCATCATTAGAGGATAAAATCTTGGATTTACATAGCCCTAACATCCCTTAACATTCCCTCATATTTGCAACATAATGTGATTACCTGTGGAGAAATACGGACTAATATGATGAACCTTGTCAAATGCTCTATTCTTGTCTATCCAGACTTAGATAAATCTACACTCTAACTTCTAGTATGATCCACTGATGAGAAGCAAATGTGTAAAATAAGTTTGGTTGCCATCAATGAAAACACCTAACTTGCCTAGCAGTGTCTCTTGCCAACAATTAAACTATAATATTTGTCCTTGTATGCCTTTGGGCTTGATTATTAGCTCTAATGCCTTGAAAATCACTAATCTTCTAGGGTCTACCTATTTTACCACCCAAGTGTTGCCTTGTCCTTTGGCCCCCAAACCACCGCCTTCATAACCCCATTTTTCGACTATGGCTACCCTTGAAGTATATGTTTATTTTGTGGTATTACTCAAACTAGGTTTGTATGCATAGTCATGAGTGGGATCCAAGGGTTGATTTTTCCTCTCAGTATCATCATCAGATTCATGATTAGGTACTTTAGAGGGATTCTCTATATTAAACAATTTTCTAAACTCTTCATCTTTTGTGATCTCCTCAAATTTTGTAGTAGTTTTTGGATCACCTAGATCCTTCATCTTAGACCAAAAGACATTTATTTTTGTTTTTGTCCACATTTCCACTATACAATCTTTTCTAAGAGAACAGTATTTTTAAAACTAGATGGTTGATCAGCTCATTTATAAAAAATTATTTGACCTCCTAATAGTTATTGGCATCTCTGCCACTTTCTGTGAGTGCAATGCCATTAATTATGCTAACAATTGTTGACAAGCAATACCTTTCTTAGCAGAAGTTTCCTCTATTACTTTTTTCACCTCATCCCAAGAATTCTTGTTTTTCAATATTTCTAGTAGGGGTTTACTTTGATGTTGAATTCTACTTCTAGTATTCTTATTGGCCAGAAGCCTTTCTTTAATCACGTCTTATGGGTCATACTACTAGTGAGAGTCAACATCAAATTTTAAAATTTGTAAAATTTGGTGTTCCATAGTGAATGCTTTTCTCTTGAATCTGAACCCTCCACATGAAAAAGGTAAGGAAGGAAATATGCTCTTCTTTTGTTGACTAGAAAAGTACAATTGATTAGTACTATCCATCTTCCATATGTATTCTAATGCCAAAACCTTCTCGGTCAGATGTATTGTAAATTTATGGGGTTCTACTCCTAATCCATAAAATCTTACTATAGTATATTATTCCATGAAGTACCAATCAACCAATTGTATTTATGTTCGAAGCTGAATGGAATCTCTACAATACTTAGGTGATCTAGGAATTAGATTACTTGTAGTTGCATAAGACAATGGGGCCAAAAAGTAGTGAACAAAATGATTATAGTTCCTTCGAGCATCATGCATCCTTATCTTATGGGTCCAATCATGTAGTGGGATTGCTCTTTTTGCCTCATCATTTATGAAGGGATGAATCTAAATCTTGTTAGCCACAAATATTCCACTAAATTTCATTAGAAATAAATTTCACAAGTAGGTTGTGAACCTAAGGGTCTCAGTGTTAGAACTAGAAGTGGAACCTCCTTTAATCATGAAAAATTATTTATACATAGATTTTGTAATGTGTCTAC
The DNA here is from genome assembly GCA_027924645.1 of Cunninghamia lanceolata. Classification (NCBI taxonomy): domain Eukaryota; kingdom Viridiplantae; phylum Streptophyta; class Pinopsida; order Cupressales; family Cupressaceae; genus Cunninghamia; species Cunninghamia lanceolata. The sequence goes on along the minus strand of BSBN01001185.1, from coordinate 3,871,773 downwards.
AAATTCATATTTAATAAGGGGAAAAACAAAATGGATATTGTATACCATTTCAAGGAGGCTTACGTCCACTTACCTATTACTATCCAATCCAAGGCAAAATGCTAGCATAGAAATAGTATCCTAAACCCATGGTTTAGAATTTTCAATTTGATAAGGAGGCTTCTAATTCTCTTTGGGTGTGGAACAATTCATTTTTATTTTTGAAGAAAAGAAACTTTGGAATTTAGACTGACTGCTACATAATCACTAGCTAACTTTTCTAGGTCAATGTGGTTGTTTCCAAAAGCTTTGGATACAAACCCCAATAGTCTACTAATTTCTATTGAAGTAATGGTTAACATTTCATTTTGGTTATCTTTATTAACAATTTCTTTTCTATTTTCATCATAATTCTGGGCACAAACCATGATAAATTCTAGGCAAGGGAAAACTTTAAGGACCATCATGCTTCACAATCCAACCACCCATGGTGCAGTAAAACTATTAATTGGTAATGGATTTCCTAGGTTAGCTTGCATTTGCATTCCAACATTATTCTCACATGATAATCTAAGTTCTAAGGTAAGACTACCAAATATTACAGGATCATAAATATCATGGTATTCATCAGTGAAACCTAGGGTTTTAAGAAATCCAACGTAGTTTATTTTATGTATTACTTTGCTTTTCCTAATCAGTGGTGTGTTAGTGGTGGTAGACATGCTTGTAAACCCACAACCCTAAACCTAAATATTGAAAAAAATTTAAACTAAAGGATTTTAAACTAGTAAAAGCACCAAAGGTGCTATCAAATGGCCGATAGACACAAATATTTATAGGCCCATCACTAAATCTTTTGCATGATATATGAATAGACTTTGATTTTCAATTTGTGTGGAATGTGTCTACAAATAAACTTCAATGATGTTCATTGTGAGTCTTTGTGTGTTTGCATCAATTTTGTCTTTCATTGTGTGTGTGTGAATAATTGAACATTCATTGTGTGCATGTTTGAAAGCTAACTTTGGCATTCACTTCATTTGAAGTGTGTGTGTGTGTGTGTGTGTGTGTGTGTGTGTGTGTGTGTGTGTGTGTGTGTGTTTGAAAGTTAATTTTGTCATTCAGTTTATTACTTTGGCACTCACTTTATGTGTGTATTTGTATTTTATCATGTTTAAAATTTAGTTTTCATGCATGCGCCAAGGTAGGCAAAGTAAAAAGGTTTTTTAAAAGAGGCCCATTTAGCAATTTGAAGCTTAGGTCAATAGTTCTAATCCTAGAATATGTCCCTAACACAAGAGGAAGAGGATCTTCTAAGACTTTGTGTGATAAATTCAGATAGGTTAATCTTAAAAACAGAGAAGTATCATTAGGCAAGGACCTCGTAAATGACTCAAATCAAGCAATTCCAAGTCATTCCCCTAATTCTGTATCACAAAAAAAATTTCAAATAAATTGTTATTTCTCAAATCCACAATTGAACAACTATCAATTTTATTGGCAATACACAACAATACATTTGACAAAAGATTGAGAATGTTAAGGGTAAGTTCTTTTGTGGAGTCTTAACTCTTGTGAGAATGAATTAAACCATTAATTTTAGAGGAAAGGAAAACCAATCCTTCTAAGAGACATATGATTAGAATTTTTAAGTGTTACATATGTGTATTAGTATTTATCAAAATTGATAAAATAGCCTAGTCTACACATCCACAGAAATTATAATAAATCTTAAGACAGATCTGTATCCGAGAAAGCTCTCTATCTAGTCTCTAAAATATCATGTATCTTCAGGGTAATGCATAGGATATTTATAAACCTTGCCTCTATTAAATTATGACACTTGATAATACTTTAAACTATGCTAGGTTGTACTTTATTGGACTTTAAATCCATAAATAGGTACATACCATAATTAAATCAAGAAATTCAAGACTAAAAGTAAGTACATCATAGATCACAATTTTCAACACTATGTAAATTGTGGAAACATGGTGGACGAATCATTACCAGTAGCACTAGCACTTCCCCTTGCATCTTTGTTGTTTTTGGAGGGCAATGGAATTGATCCTCATCTATACGCTACTACTACTTCCCAATCATTGCCCCACTACATAAGGTATTATACATTCAATTTAATTAAATGGAGAAATAAATTCACATTTGGATACGAAGCCACTTTTCAAAGAAGCTCTGTCACATGGATGCTGTTAATTTCTTAAATTTATTCATAGAAACCCATTTTTTTCCATCAAAGACTGGTTATAAAACACAATGAAAATGAATAGATTTCTGCATTTTTCCACCAATCTAGAGATAGCCTTTCCTAAAGAATTTTGCTAATTGTTGTGTTTTTCATTAAAATGATGTCCCACCTTGCTAGCCTTTTTTCCTTCAAGAGGTGTTTAATAAGTAATCCTCTAAATCAAAGTATATCTTCATAACTTCTTCTCAAAAGTATCTCAAATTAGCCCACTTGCCTTTATTTTTGTCAATTTCAATGTTTAATTTAGTAATCTCCAACATCAAAACACATCTTTAGATATTCCTCCTAGTATTTAAAATTAGCAACAATTATCCCTATTTAATAAAAGGAAAACAAATCCTCAAACTTCTAAGTATATCAAATTAGCCCCAATTGCCTCAATCTAACTCAATATTTAATTAAATGTTTTTTACTTAGCACGTCTTCTCATCTCAATCTCTCCCCAAATACCTCTTTACGTGATTGAAATAGATATAAGCATAAAGAAAAGACACAAATAATGTTGTGTGGTATGTTAGCCCTAATTGCCCCTATTTATTCAAACTTTTGTTGAAAACAAGGTAAAGTAGCAACAACAAATTGCCAGCATTATTACAACCCCAGTTGTTCCTATTTTCTCAATTTTACTCTATTTTAAAAATTAATGTACACTTTAGACTTCATTCTAATCTCTCAAATTAACCTTAATTACCTTTGTTCACTGCAATACTCAATCAGACATTAGCCAAAAGCAAAGAAGCAATGAGGAATTTCTTTTGTGCCTAATATTAGTTCTAATCGCACTCATGTAAATCCAATATTTAACTTGATATTAGAGGAAAGCAATACGTGTAGTGCTCATCCATTCTCACTTTGGATTTGAAGGTGGTCAGGCTAAGGAGCATGAAGAAGGTAAAATACACGAAATACTTACGGTATGATAGACATGTTGATGGTAGGCTTACTATTATGATGTAGTTGATGACACTCATTGATGTTTATTATGAAGACATTGTTGATACTTTATGATTAGTATATTATACTTATGTTATGATTAGTTATAGGTTAATTGATTATGTAGATTAGTTTTACTGTGTGATTAATGTGATTATTTGTCTATGTTATTTGGTTGTTTATTTACTAATGAAAATTTTAATGTGGATACTTGTGATGTGTTTTGTCAAGGGACAATGTAGTATTACTCATAATGAGTACCATACTACACTACGATTCCCTGTCACTATGTGCCTGCTTGGATGATTATATGTATGTATTCGACACTTTTGTTTGTTGTAGGTTGCAGGTACCAGGCATCGACTCCACCTAAATTGGTAGGTCTGAGCGTGCTTTCATACCAATAGAAGTTGTTGAATGGAGATAACATATGGTCCCCTAGCCTAGCCATCATCCTTGAAGAGGATGGGTATCTGGTTGTGTACCCTATCAGTGTTGTCAGTTTGATCATGGTAGTAAGTCATTGTTGTGGTGGTCTTGTTTTTTGATCTTGCATAGTAGTTAGGTATGGTTTGACAGTTGGGTTATTTTGTTGGTATTATTTTGGTTATTGTTGCCTTAAAATAAAAATAATTATTTATGAATCATTTTTGTTAACTAAATAAATATATAAATGTCCTTATGTAAATTTAGTTTATGAAAAATATATTATTCTAGAAGTTAAGTTAATAAATAATAATGATAATATTAATAGTAATAAATGTAATTGCAACTAGAGATAAAAAAATAAATAATATTTATGTGTTACCATAAAATATATTTATCTTGGTTAGGTTGTAAAATGTCTAAAATAGCAAACTGTAAGATATTGTTCATGCAAGAGTTATTTCCTCTTCTGGGGGGGAATCTTCTGGAAGATTTTAGGGGTTTTCTTTCGCTAAAAATAGGGAATTTTTGGCCTGTATTTAGGGGGAGATTTCTCTCTCATAATAATCTTTAGTAGATAGAACTTTTGGGGGTAGACTGGTTTGTGGCTGCAGCAGTTGAACTTGGCATCAAATCTTCAGCCCAGTCAAGCAAATGAAATCAGGTTCCTTTGGTTCTAATTTTTATCTCATTTTTCTATTGAAGCAAATGTTTGATTTATAATTTTTCCTGTTGATGGTAATTTGCTTGAGAGATTAGAAGCCTTGTTATCAGATCCAATTGTGCATGTCTGTATCATTACATTTCTGGGAATCACCGATTGACGTGATTGTTTATTTCTCGCCCATTTCATTTCTATTTTTATAGTCTATTGTGTTAGCCATAACTTTTGTTTTATGAACTAGGTTACTCTAAATTTTTGATATATGGTGCACGGCCTAGTTACCTAAATCATATCCAAAAATCGTCCATACCCAGTTTGTCATTTTGGAGATATGAATGTTTTGTGACTGTCTACCTGTCAACCATTTCGTCTCTATTTTAGCAGTCTGTTGTGTTATCCATACCTTTAGTTTTATGAATTAAGTTCCTCTAAATATTTGATATAGGGTGCATAACCTAGTTACCTAAATCATATCAAAAAATTGTCTATACCCAGTTTGCCATTTTGTAGATATGAATGTTTTATGATTGTCTACCTCTCAGCCATTTCGTCTCTTTTTAGCAATTTGTTGCATTAGCCGTAACTTGATTTTTATGAACCATGTTCCTCTACGTTTTTGATATATTGTTCACAACCTAGTTTCCTAAATCATATATGAAACCTGTCTATACCCAGTTTACCATTTTAGAGATATGAATGTTTTGTGACTATCTACCTCTCACCTGTTTCATCTCTTTTAAAATAGTTAGTTGCGTCACCAATAACTCTATATTTTCAAATTGGGTTTCTCTAAATTTCTTATATAAGATTCAACTCTTACCTATGAAAACTATATCTAAAGGAGTTAGCATTACCCAGTTTGTGAATTCAGAGATATGTATCAATTAGTGATAGACATTCCTATGCCATCTTGATTGTTGTTATTAAAACTACAAATCCATTCTATGCATATCCTTTAATCATTGCATTCCATAATTTGACATCTCTTTGAGGTAATTTACTGAATAGTTAGTGCACTTTGTTCGTGCTATCACTTTCTCATACATGTCTACTAGAGCATTTCCTTTTTGAAGTCTCTTATCATTATCAAAACATTCTATATCTATACTCTTTCTGATATAGTATCTATTCTTGCATATCTTAATCAATCATATTAGTATGCGTCTTTTGTAGTGGTTTATTTTAGTGCTTTTGAAAATGATATTTGTTTATCTAAGGATTGATTCTTGTTTTTAAGATTCTTTTCTTAGGATTTGAAATTAGCAATATAGTCTAATATGGATTTAATAATAGAAACATAACTTAAAATATTTTAGAAATCATACATGGGGTAGTGATTATGAAAATATTTATGTTGGAATTGAATTATATTCTCTTAAAGGCATTATAAATAACATAACATTTATCAAGTTATATCTTTTATCTAAAAATTAGATAATGGTAGAAGGAAAATGAATTAAATTGGATGACAATTTTGAGACTTATTGTGTTTAAAGGGAATAGAATCAACCTAGTTCTAATTTAAGGTAGAAGTATCAATTTTGGGTTTTAATTAGAAATCATTTAATGATGAGTCGTTGATAATAGTCCATGACTTTCAAATACTAAATGTTAACCTTGTGATTAGTCTAAGTAAGACTATTAATATTATCTATTGCCAATAGCATACGAATGGATTGAATATTGTTACTTATGGCACTTATATCATTTGATCATATTAGTAACTGTTACTAGTAGTTAGAATAATATTGTTTTGCATTATTGAGATAGATTCACTTTATGTTTGTTGGATGATTGACCATGATTGGAATTAATGTTGCATTCTTCAAGACCCATTATTAGTCCATCAGATCATGTGTTCCATCTGTGGTTTTATTTTTGAAGTATTGATGAGGAATTTTGGTTTATGATGTGTTTTGTAAGTGATTGTGATGTGTGACCATTGCGTTTTAATGGTGTCATGCATTGTGTTATATGGGGAAAGTGGTTTCCAAAGGGTTAGGAGGGTTTGATTGTGTGGGGTTTGGCTATGTGTGCATCGTGTGAGTTGAATGAAATATTATTGAAATATGGTTTCTTATTCATGTTGGAATGATGCATGTGCAAGATGGTTTGTGCCTTGCTTAGTGTACCTATTCTTGTGGTTTTGCCTTGAACTCATGTTGATGTCTTTTTTGAGATGTGGTGGTAGAGTTCTTCTTGAATGTTGGGGTTCATTATTGTTTTAAGCATCAAATAAAGTATTGTGTTGGTTTATGTAGTCATTTGGTATTTTTAGATCTAGAGGACCCATGCCTTCCTCTAGATACATTTTGTTTATGGTTAAAATTTTTAGAGCAACAAAACCCATGCCTTGCTCTAGATACATTTTATTGAGATTTGTATGCAAGAAGGAAAATGCCTTGCATGGTATATGGATACTTGCCATTATGTCTTGCCTGATGAATAGGGTCTTCTAGATGTAGGTGGCAAAGTGGCTTCCAATGTGGGGCCAGTGCCCAAAGTGGCTGCTAGGATAACCCATTGGAAGTTATTAATCCAGTGATAACTTAATAATAAATTTGGAGGGTCGGGGGGGGCTTTCACATTAATCAAGATAAAGTATGCCTCACTCATGGCTCAAGTGCTCATTTAGTCTTGAGATGAGAAGGCCGTGGTTGGAAAGATCAACTTCCTTGTCCTCAAAAAAGGAATGTTGGTTCCGCATGTGTGACCCTATGGGGTCGGTGCCTAGAGAGAGGCTGCCAGGATAACCATAGATGGGGGCTAGTTTCTAGAGAGAGATAGCCTAGATAACCCATTCTAGAACCGTGCGATAACACTCTTCCCTACTGCAGTCTAGCATTCCCTAGTTGTACTCTTCTCATTTATTATGTGGTTACCTCTGGAAGTGATGTTTGTGTATTGCCCTGTGTTGTTGTGGTCATGTGTAGTTCTTGTTCACCATAGTTATTGTCTACCTGACTATTCATGTTGTGGGACCTTATTGTTATCTCATAGCACAGGGGGTGGACCTTAGGGTTCCACATGGTTAGGTGGTTGTGTATTCTTCCATTGGTTTTCTGGCATTGTGGCTCGTGTGTAAAGAAGTTGTATCTCATGTTTCTAGATTTGTACCTATATTTGAAGATATATATTTATACTATTTGCATCTAGATCTGTGTATCAGTGGAACTCATGTAATTTGATGTAATCAGAAAGGAAGTGCTTTTGTATCATAGAAATTATGTAATTCCTCTTATAAGATAAATTATTTTGCATTTGTAAACATTATTGCGAAGATGTTGATGTATGTATCTGATGAAGTAATCAAGTTGTTAGTTTGAGTTATTTGAATAAAATATGTATGTTCTTGATTAATGTTTAATTTCAATAATGCAACTGTGTAATCCCTAGAGATGTTAGTTTAACTGGTTGTTGATAGATTATGTTATGTTTTAGTTACCTTCTATTTTAGTTAAAAAAAAAAATCCGCCCTTTTATTGTTTTAGTTGAACTTATCTTTAGGGTTGCATGGTGGGACATTACATTTGGTATCAGAGCCAAAGTGCAATGCTGAGACCTCTAGATTGTTGTTGTTGCTCTAGGTTAAGTGATTTTCTCTTGTGGTGTGTTGGTAATGGTACCTTTCACCGGTGTGCATTAGTATGACATTAGAAGGTTGATAAGTTTAAAGACTTGTCCTTTGATTATGTCTTGTTTACTTATGTGTTCTCTCTTCCTCTTCTCTAATAATGTGATGATTTATTTGACAATATGTCTTCCCTGAATGTTAGTGCTTGTTGTTTTGTTGAGGCTTTGAGTTTCTCTTGTGGTCACTAGTGCATTATAAGAAAGAAGCATGGTTACTGTTATTGCACATAACTAAGTATTGGAATGATTTAATTATTTGGTGAGCCATGTGGTTATGTGATGTCATATGTGGGGTATCTTAACGTGGTTGTTGATACCCTGACATCTATTTCCTAGTTGGTCATGACTGCTTATAGAAGATCTATTGTAGTTTATGAAAGTTATCATTGTATATGCCTGTGTAAGAACTGTGTGCAGGAGATCAAACGGGAGCTTGTGTTCGGCCTATGAGATCATGAATGTGATAATGTAAGTCAATTATAGTTTTTAATTATTCTTTTGTGTGACATCATACATTTACTTTGTAAGTATTTTCTCATAGAAGTAATTGCATATGTTCATAGCTTAGTAAAATGAAATTGTACTGTATTAAAATAGAAGTTGTTTGTATATAAGTAGTGATTGTGTTGCCTTAAATCTTTGTATAAAAGTTGTTTAAATAAGAGTATGTAGTTAACTAAATCATTTGAGTGTTGGTGTACATTCTCTAACACATTCTGGACATTGTGTCCTTGAGTGTTGTGTAGTGGATACTCCCTTTTTGTGGCTTAAATTAGTCACACCGTGATGTGGATTTGTTTTGTAAGTTGATTGTTTCAGAATTTTTGATAGTTGTTTCATGTGTTATTGGGGGTTAACAGTGAATTTTCTTTCTTCTAAATTTCTTATGACAAGAGTGTTCACCAAATCCCTTTTCTTTTTACTTGATTTATTGGAAATTGCCCGCACTCTATGACTTAAAGTTGGATTTGATTATTTTCCCACTTGGGTTTGCATTTATTTTTGAAATCTCTATGGTGGCTATTCTCAATGTTTGTTTCTATTGGCCCCATTTTGTGTTAAGTGATGTTTCTATCATGTTCATTTTGAACCTCTGATAGTATGTTCAAGGGAGGACTCCATGATGGATTGTACTGTGTATGTTGGTAATAGTCAAAAGCATAGTGGAAATAGTTATGAGATGTATTCTCCATGATTGTATGTGAATGCATTTCTCTAAATTGTATGAAATTTTTAGAATATGTGTGATTAGGTACGAGTAGATCACATGATTTGCCTTAAAGGTAAATAATTTATGTTCTACTTGTCTTTATTGAACGATTGTGCTTGTTTTATGAATAATTGCTTAATATGGATGTGTATGTTGGCAATAGAAAGTTGCAATACTAATATGTTATATTTCTACCCTAGTTTGTGACTTCCAAGAGCAAATCAAGTTTTAGGGGGGGAGGATGTAATTCCCCTCCATTCTCACTTTGGATGAGAAGGTGGTCGGGCTAAGGAGCATGAAGAAGAAGGTAAAATTCTTAGAATACTTTGGGTATGATAGACATGTTGATGGTAGGCTTATTGTTATGATATAGTTGATGACACTCATTGATGTTTATTATGAAGACACTGTTGATATTTTATGATTAGTACATTATACTTGTGTTGTGATCAATTATAGGTTAATTGATTATGTAGATTAGTTTTACTACATGATTAATGTGATTATTTATCTATGTGTTATTTGGTTGTTGATTTACTAATGAATTTGTTTAATGTGGATACTTGTGATGTGTTTTGTGAAGGGACAGTGTAGTATTAATCATAATGAGTACCCTACTATGTTGTGATTCCCTATCACTATGTACCTACTTGGATGATTATATGTATTTATTTGGCACTTTTGTTTGTTGCAGGTTGCAAGTACCAAGTATCGACTCCACCTGAATTGGCAAGTTTGAGCATGCCTTCATACCAATAGAAGTTGTTGAATGGAGATAACATATGGTCCCCTAGCTTAGTCATCATCCTTGAAGAGGATGAGTATCTGGTTGTGTACTCTGTCAGTGTTATCAGTTTGGTCATGATAGTCAGTCATTGTTGTGGTGGTCTTGTTTTTCGATCTTGCATAGTAGTCAGGTATGGTTGAGAGTTGGGTTATTTTGTTGGTATTATTTTGGTTATTGTTGCCTTCAAATAAAATAATTAGCTATGAAGCATTTTTGTTAAATAAATAAATATATAAATGTCCTTATGTAAATTTAGTTTATGAAAAATATATTATTCTAGAAGTTAAGTTAATAAATAATAATAATAATAATAATAATAATAAATGTAATTGCAACTAGAGATAAATAAATAAATAATAATCATGTGTTACCATAAAATATATTTATCTTGGTCTGGTGTACATTGTTTAAAATAGCAAACTGCAAGATATTGTTCATGCAAGAGTTATTGCCTCTTGTGGGGGGAATCTTTTGGAAGATTTTAGGGGATTTCTTTCACTAAAATAAAGAGTTTTTGTCCTATATTTAAGGGGTAGGGTTCTCTCTCATAATAATCTTTAGCAGATGGAACTTTTGGGGGGAGACTGGTTTGTGGCTGTCGCAGTTGAACCTGACATCAAATCTTCAGCCCAGTCAAGCAAGCGAAATCAGGTTCCTTTGGTTCTAATTTTTGTCTCATTTTTCTGTTGAAGAAAATGTTTGATTTATAATTTTTTTTGTTGATGGTAATTTTCTTGAGAGGTTAGAAGCCTTGTTATCAAATCCAATTGTGCATGTCTGTATCATTGCATTTTTGGGAATCACCGATTGATGTGATTGTCTATCTCTCACCCATTTCATCTCTTTTTTTACAGTCTATTGCCTTAGCCATAACTTTCATTTTATGAACTAGGTTCCTCTAAATTTTTTATATATGGTGCACGACCTAGTTACCTAAATCATATCCAAAAATCGTCCATACCTAGTTTGTTATTTTGGAGATATGAATGTTTTGTGACTATCTACCTCTCAGCCATTTCATCTCTATTTTAGCAGTCTGTTGTGTTATCCATAACTTCAGTTTTACTAATTGAGTTCCTCTAAATTTTTTATATATGGTGTACAACCTAGTTACCTAAATCATATCCAAAAATCATCCATACCCAGTTTGTCATTTTGTAGATATGATTTTTTTGTGACTGTCTACCTCTCAGCCATTTTGTCTCTATTTTAGTAGTCTATTACATTAGCCATAACTTTAGTTTTATGAATTGGATTCCTGTAATTTTTTGACGTATAGTGCATGACCTAGTTTCCTAAATCATATCCAAAAATTGTCCATACCCAGTTTGTCATTTTGGAGATATAAATATGTTGTGAGTATCTACCTTTCACCCATTTCATCTATGTTAAAATAGTTAGTTGTGTCATCAATAACTCTATATTTTCAAACTGGGTTTCTCTGAAATTTTTATATAAGATTCATCCCTTACCTATGAAAACTATATCCAAAGGAGTTATCATAACCTAGTTTGTCAATTTAGAGATATGTATCAATTAGTGATAGACATTCCTATGCCATCTTGATTGTTATTATTAAAACTACAAATCCATTCTATGCATATCCTTTAATCATTACATTCCATAATTTAACATCTCTTTGAAGAAATTTGCTAAACAATTAATGCACTTTGTCTATGCTCTCACTTTTGCATACATGTCTACAAGAGCATTTCCTTTTCGAAGTCTCTTATCATTATCAAAACATTCTATATCTATATTCTTTCTGATATAGTATATGTTCTTACATATCTTAATCGATCGTATTAGTATGTTTCTTTCTTAGTGGTTTATTTTAGTGCTTTTGAACATGATATTTGGTTATTTGAGGACTGATTCTTGTTTTTAAGATTCTTCTCTTAGGATTGGAAATTAGCAATATAGTCTAATCTAGATTTACTAATAGAAACATAACTTAAAAGATTTTGGAAATCATACATGGGGTAGTGATTATGAAAATATTTATGTTGGAATTGAATTATATTCTCTTAAAGGCATTAGAAATAACATAAAATTTATCAAGTTATATCTTTTATCTAAAAATTAGATAATGGTAGAAGGAAAATGAATTAAATTGGATGATAATTTTGAGACTTATTGTGTTTGAAGGGAATAGAATCAACCTAGTTATAATTTAAGGTAGAAGTATCAATTTTGGGTTTTAATTAGAAATCATTTAATGATGAGTCATTGATAATAGTCCATGACTTTCAACTACTAAATGTTAACCTTACAATTAGTCTAAGTAAGACTCTTAATATTATCTATTTCTAATAGCATAGGAATGGATTGAATATTGTTACTTATGGCACTTATATCATCTAATCATATTAGTAACTGTTACTAGTAGTTAGAATAATATTGTTCTGCATTGTTGAGATAGATTCACTTTATCTTTGTTGGATGATTGATCATGATTAGAATTAATGTTGCATTCTTCGAGACCTATTATTAGTGCATTAGATCATGTGCTACGTCTGTGGTTTTGTTTTTGAAGTATTGATGAGGAATTTTGGTTTATGATGTGTTTTGGAAGTGATTGTGATGTGTGACCATTGCATTTTAATGGTGTCATGTGTTGTGTTATTTGGGGAATGTGGTTTTCAGAGGCCTAGGAGGGTGTGATTGTGTGAGGTTTGGCTATGTGTGCATCGTGTGAGTTGAATGAAATGTATTATTGAAATATGGTTTATTATTCATGTTGGAATTATGCATGTGCAAGATGGTTTGTGCCTTGCTCAGTGTACCTATTCTTGTGTTATTTCCTTGAACTCATATTGATGTATTTTTTGAGATGTGGTGGTAGAGTTCTTCTTGAATGTTGGGGTTCATTATTGTTTTGAGTATGAAATAAAGTATTGTGTTGGTTTATGTAATCAATTAATATTTTTGGAGCAAGAGGACCCATGCCTTGCTCTGGATACATTTTGTTGAGATTTGTATGCAAGAAGGTAAATGCCTTTCATGGTATATGGATACTTGTTGTTATGTCTTGCTTGATGAATAGGGTCTTCTAGATGCAGGTGGGAAAGTTGCTTCCAATGTGGGGCCGGTGCCCAAAGGGGCTGGCAAGATAACCCATTGAAAGTTGTTAATCTATTGATAACTTAATAATAAATTTGGAGGGTCGGGGGGGGGGGATTTCACATTAATCAAGATAAAGTAAGTCTCACTCATGGCTCAAGTACTCATTTAGGCTTGAGATGAGATGAGAAGGCCGTGGTTGCCAAGATCAACTTCCTTGTCCTCATGAAAGGAATGTTGGTTCCGCATGTGTCACCCTATGGGGCCGGTGCCTAGAGAGAGGCTGCCAGGATAACCATAGATGGGGGCTAGTTTCTAGAGAAAGATAGCCTAGATAACCCATGCTAGGACAATGCGATGACACTATTCCCTACTATAGTCTAGCATTCCCTAGTTGTACTCTTCCAATTCATTGTGTGGTTTCCTGTGGAAGTGATGTTTGTGTATTACCCAGTGTTGTTGTGGTCATGTGTAGTTCTTCTTCACCATAGTTATTGTATACTTGACTATTCATTTTGTGGGACCTTATTTTTATCTCCTGGCATGGTGGGTGGAACTTAGGGTTCCACATGGTCAGGTGGTTGTTCATTCTTCCATTGGTTTTCTGGCACCGTGGCTCATGTGTAAAGAAGTTGTATCTCATGTTTCCAAATTTGTACCTATATTTGAAGATAGATATTTATACTATTCACATCTAGATCTGTGTATCAGTGGAACTCATTATGTAATTTGATGTAATCAGAAAGGAAGTGCTTTTGTATCATAGAAATTATGTAATTCCTCTTGTAAGATAAACTATTTTGTATTTGTAAACATTATTGCAAAGATGTTGATGTATGTATCTGATGAGGTAATCAATTTATTAGTTTGAGTTATTTGAATAAACTATGTATGTTGTTGATTAATGTTTAATTTCAATAATGTAGCTGTGTAATCCCTAGAGATGTTAGTTTAACTGGTTGTTGATAGATTATGTTATGTTTTAAATACCTTCTATTTTAGTTTTAAAAAAAAATCTATCCTTTTATTTCTTTAGTTGAACTTATCTCTAGGGTTGCATGGTGGGGCGTTACAATGTATCAATGATGTAGGGTGGTACTTTTGCTCCAACTGCTCCTATTTATCCCAATATTTAAATAGTCATTACCTGAAAGAGAAGTAACAATAACAAAGTTTTGCAGCCCCAATTAAACATTTAAATAGTGGAAGGAAACTTTAAATCCATTATCCAGTTAACATCTACTCAAAATTGCCAGCATTACAAATAAAAAATAACATCACAAATAAAATAAATTGAAACCCTAGGTAAAACAAATAACATCACAAATGATCACATTTCACATTCAACTCTTTACAGTATACAACCTAAGAAAAAACCTCAAAAAATTGAGCTAAAACAAATAAATTACAGCAAAAAGACAAATTAAATGGAGCAACAGATCCTTTTGAAGAAGTGCATGGGATGTGGCAGGCAGCGAAGCCGAAGTGAGAGAGGAGGCCATAGGCGACATTGAGGGATAGTATAGATTGAATTACCTTAGTATTGGATGCTGATATCATTCCATATTTAGCAATTCCTTCCCTGCTGATACTCATTCCCTTCCAAAGTCTTCTAGGAGATAAGAACTTGGGCCATGTCGATAATGGTTGGGGGAATGAGACAAAACTATCCCTCTCTATACATAGTGCAATACCAAGTGTGAGTCTTTACTGACATCATTACTAATAGTTTGTGTAAACATCTACCACGAAAACAAATCACCATACGTATTTACCTAGAAGTATATATTGGAAAGACCATTTTGTTGTTGCCTCAGTCCATTAGGATGTCTGCATTGCATTGGATTTAAAGACATAGTATATGGTGGTAATTTGGGAGGTGGAATTGGAGGTGACAACCAAAATTCCACCAACCCAACAAATTTGTTATTCACCTGCCTAGCTTTAAAATTTGATCTGATTGAAATCTTTATTTATGAACAATAAGGTTTCTTTTTTCTTAGGAGATCCTGTGATAGAAAACAAACTAGTTAATGTAAAAATAAAGTGGCCTGAGACAATATTACTAGCAGGTCTGGGATGAAATCTCACACTACAAAGCCTATCAGCTAATTATTCAGAGCAGTCTTAGCTCACCTAAATCTTTGCACTTTTCTAGTCAAAATCTGATTTAATGTTAGATATTTCTGTGTGACGAAGCATTTCTGGCCAAGCACTACATTAAAAGCTTGGAGACATGATCAAGATCAGGCTTGAAACACTACACATTAGACAAGCTAACAAATTCCAAATGGATAGAAGTCTCTGCAAAGCTACATCATGGAGGGAATTTCTGATAAAGTGAAGAAGTTGACAAAAATGTTTATCACACACAATTCGAGCAACTCTTAAGAAAATGACAATAACAGAAAGCTAATGAAAATAACTCAAATCTTGGGAAAGATTGGGAGATAAAATGTGGAGAGGGAAAGACAAAGTTGAATTGAGGAGCCAAAGAGAATAAAACTGCCGCCACTTGTTCTTCATTACCTAATTTATTTATTTATTTTGGAAAACCAAAAAATTGAAGGACTACCAAATTTTAAGCAGTTACAAGATGTGTGCACATATAGAATGGCCTATTGGCAAAAACATTAGAGAAAAGGCTAATGGTAGCTATGTAACAACATTCCCCTAATAGAGTGCAACATAATATTGTAGCACATAAGAAAAGTTTAATATTTTAGTTTGTTTAAGAATGATGAAATCTCACAAAACTTATCAATATGTTGGGTGAATATTTTGTCTTCAACTAACTAAAGGTAAAATGGTTATATCAACCACAGTGTAATGAGATAAATCTCTCCTCTTATCAAGGGGAGGTCCCCTATCACTTATCAAAAACTTATTTAAACTAAATATTAACTTGTGGGTGAGACCATATCATCTATTTCTCTTTTTTCAGAAATGATGTTTACAAAATGAAATAGCACTTTCTTGATACAAATTGTAATAACCAAGAAACCCACGAGAGCACAAAGTCTATTGTTGCTTCTTTTACTGACTTATAACTTAGAACCCAGTAGAATAAGGTGTAGCCCAAAGTCTTCACTGAAAAACTATGACAAAATAAATGATCACAAAAGATAATAGTAGTTCAAAGCCTTTCCAATATCTTTTACTTTAAAACACTAAATCATAAACTAAAGATAATTGTTGTAGCACAAAGTCTCCACAATCAACTTTAGAACATCTCCTAGATTATTCTCACTCACACTACAATTTGATCAAAAGGATAAGATACTATTAGGAAAAGGACATAAGAACAATTTCCAATACACCACAAGATATTCCAACACAAAGATTGAATGATCACTTGCTTTCTTATTCACTTGATAAAATTTGATTTACAATTTGAACACAAAGTCTCAAAATGCTCTTCAATTTGGTAGAGTTTCGCTTTGATAGCTAAAAGATAAAAATTTACAATGAGGGTCCTCTTTATTTATAAGAGAAACCGAGAGCAAAAATAGGAAAATAAAAACTAACTATGACTTATTAAACAAAGGAGTCCTTTTTGATTTAGGATTTCCTATTTTTTTACATGTAATTACATATGGAAAAAAGTACATGTAAATATGTCCAAAATTGTTTCAAAAGTACATCTAAAAAGTAGAAAAATAAACTAAGTATTCGGAAAAACTACTTCAACTTGTATTGCCGTCTTTCTTCATATGACCATCATACATAGTGAAAGTTTCTTGCATCCCAATACTGCCTAGACTAACCATGTTCCTAAAAATCATCTTAGCTCTAACTATGGCATCTCTAATTATGGTAACTGATTGTGCATGACTAGTTAACTTGGTTTTCAGATTATCCAAAGTTAACTGATTGTCAAGAATATTGTCCACGGAGGCCATTGAAAATGTTTTATCCTCAAACTCTTTTTGGAACATATCTTCAAATTCCTGAACCATTTCTTCTGCAGAGAGAAATTGGTTATCCTATGACACAATCTTGCAAGGCCGCTCCTCCAATTTATGCAGAAGACTAACATCACTCTATTCACTAAGTTTCCTTGCAGCTTCCAGGTCATTGAGCAAATCTTTTAGCACACAGCTCTGATATGTCAATGCCTCTTTATTTTCTATATATGAATCCCTATTAGGAATGACACCAATTGAGATTAGGGTGCTTATTTTCAACTTCTCCACCCACTTATCATGAATCTTTTCTATGTGCTCAATATCTTGAGAAATGACATCGATCAGGTCATCAAGTTCTGCTCTTATTTTCTCCATTTTGTTTGTCTTCTCAAATACTTCTGTGAGCAAGGAAATTCCTTGTGCATGCATCCTTTCTAAGTACTTTTCCTTTGAGATGAGTCTTTTCTTCTTTCTGGATGATGAGGTCTTCTACAGAAACGGCCTTGGGAGTTACTGCTTCTGAATTCAAAGTGATTTTCCTCACCAATGTAGTCAACTGTTCCACCATCGCTTTGTAGTGATCTTTAATTTCTTTCTCCTTGTCAAATTTTTGAATTAGAATATCCATGCCTGACTGCATGTCATTCTTCACACTTTCATGAGTTATCTTGCCTAATTCGACTCTAGAGATAGAGTAATCATTCATATCAAAATTTTCCATGGTTGCATCCTGTGGAGGTCTTGCAATCTCCAGAAATTTGTGTCCCTTGTCCCTGACCATTATTGAAAGAATCTTTGGTTTCTTCAGGGTCTTAGCTTTTATAGGCACTAGCTTACTAAAATCAAAGTCATCTGGGGAGATGGCTCATTTCTTCCTTTTCAGTGTATAAGCTGACAACCATGGTGGAAGCACAAAAATACTCACATTAGGGTCTGTCCCCATTGTTGGTGTCACCAGAACTGCACTTGCACTGGTAGTGGAAACAATAGGTGGAGTGTTAGTAAAAACTGCACCTATTACATTTACATTAGATACCTGTTCAGTATTCATTACAAAGTGATCAAAAATAGAAGCATCCCCAATATCAAAAGATGAGGAAGACAAACTAGGAATAGACCCTGAGGAATGGAGAACATCTTCAAAAGTATTTTGAGGATTGCCAAAGATTATTTTGGAAGGGGAAGGAGATTCAGAAGAGGGAATATCAATAGGGGAAACAGACAAAGGAACTGCAACAGGTGTGTCAGGCAAGGGAGAAGAGACTCCTGTTTCTTGTTGTACATTCTCATGTGGAGATAAAACTTCCTCTTCTTGTTGATCTATAGGTCTGTCTTCAACCTCCATTTCCTCAGTGGCTGGCTCCTCAGTGTTCTATTTCTCAACTTCCATATCTTCTATTTCAGACTCTTTCTCTGCAACTTTTGACTTCTTCGTCACAAATTTAATCCTAGGCTTATGTGGCTTGGAAGAAGAGGGAACATCACTTTTGTTCTTTATCTTGTTCTCCACCTTTTTACCTGTTTGCTCCTAGATCTTAGTCTCTGATCCTGTAAGGAATTCTTTCAAAGTAATTCCCTTATCTACTAGCCAGTTATTGGTATTAGCCAATATAGGCTCAAATCTTTTCCTCAGAGATGTCACCTCTTTTTGAGACCATTGGATTGGAGGGAGGGGAGAGCTAGCAATATGCTCAGTGTTATACCTATCATTAATCAACTCTCCATCATCCACTAGATCTTTAGGAATATCAGTAAGTCCCAGATATTCAATCTGCTCCAATGATAACTAACTATAATCCAACTTTTGAATATCTTCTTCTGTTCTCAAATCTACCCAGACATCTTCAACCATAGGTTCATGGAACTAGGTTTTCCTCTTGATTTTGTCCTTCATGCCCCTGTAGTCAAACTTTGGCCTTCTCTTGAATTGCTTCATAGTTACAAGTTGCAGCTCAGTTTCCATGGCCCTAGCCTTTGCAGCAGTTAATACTAAGAACCTGCCAATTTCAACTAGAAACCTAAAACCTGGCTTCTTGAGCTCCATTTGTTTATTATGCATGACAATCATTTGTCTACATAATTCCATTAAGACAAGTTTGTCTAAGGGAAATCTTGGTAACATATAGGGACGACCTTGGAAAAATCCAACCCTTAGATATGAGAAAGAAGGAAACTATAAGAACATGCACCCAAAATCATTTACCATTGTCCAAGCTTCATCTGACACTCTTCTTTATTCTAGCTGAGGATCAAAAAGACACAAGAATACTGCAAAGAAAACATCATTTACTCCCCTAAAATGGTGAATAGAACCCTTCAATGTCAATTGGGAATAATTCTGATACATAGGAATTACCCTCCTATCTCCTTTTGATGTTAGACCTGGAAAAATTCTCATAGAGGCTGCTATATACACCAGGTAAGAAGTCATGTAGAATTTGAAGGTAGTAGATACCTTTGTCAATTGCTCATGCAGAGAATTGTTGATTTGCTCACCCTAGAAGATAGCTTGTTTGCCTTGGAGTATTACCTTGATGAAAGGGTACATCCACTCGTGAAACAGTGAGGAAGAAGCTAATCCCCTTATCCTGCTGAGAAGAGTTATCAGATCACCAACTTCTTCTATAAAGTCACTTATGGGAAAACTCTGTGGCCACCTGGACAAGTTTGACCGTGAAGTTTATAGCCATTTAGTATTGATTACTTTCTTTGCCTTCTCAAGATTTTTGTCATACTCTTTTTGTGCTTCAGAAAAATCAAGCTTTATCACTTTTGTAGTAGGAGGGTAGATAAACACCTTATCAATGAATTCAGGATCTAATCTGATTATCACATTGCCACTTGCATCCGCCACTGCCCTAGTATCCCTGTTATAAAACTGAGCACACTGAAGAACAAATTCTGTGTTATGTGCTGCCACTGGGAAAGATGACACCAAATGGATGTTACTGTCAATAATCTTCTTCATTGCAGAGCTAGGATTATTTGACTTGGTTCTTTCCACAAATTCAGCCATGTCCATATGGCCAATCATTGTATCCCTAATGACATCAACATTAGAAGTAACTGGGGCGATTGGAAAAACACCTTGATATTTATACTTCATTGCTTTCGAATTCTTCGGAGACAACTCAGTCATCTAAACAAGCTATCACCAGAAGGATGTTGATGAAGAGAGAAGATCCATAGAAGAAACTACAACAAAAAGTCATGATCATGTAATTAGGGGAAATACTAGAAATTTGGGAAAATTGCATGTCAATGATCATGACTATGGGGACACGCTTGAAATGGATAGAGTGCAAGTGGGTCGAAGAACAGAGGAAAGCGGGCTTAGAAAAGAAAAATTGAAAATATCCTAGAGTTAGGAAAATTTGAGAGAATATTTGCATGGGTGGCAAAATTTGCCGCCCTTGCATGTGAGGAATATTTCACATGTGTATCAGCGGTTAAATTCACTGCTATTGCATGTTTAGGAGAATTGCAAGTGTTATGTATCGGTGACAAATTAGAGTTTGATGTTCAAGCGGCAAATAATGCTGACACTGCAAGTTGGATATTTCAAGGTTTTTGTGTAGGGGTGGCGAATTTCACCACCCATACACTTACATTTTGATAAGTCTTCAAATGTATAAGTGGCAAAGAATGCTGACTTCGCATTTACTCATAAGTTTATGGAAAAAACTCAGGCGGTAAACTTCACCGCCACTACACAAGAACAAGCATAATGAACATGTTTGAGCAGTTGATTTCACCGACGACAATACACATGGCAATGGCTATAAAGGTTTGTCTCAAGCAGTAATTATCACCAACTAAACATGAAAAGGTTATTTCTTGTATATCGACAAAATCCACTGATGAAACGTTTACCATAAAAGGATTTAAACAAAAACTAGGGTTTCAAAAATAACTCAAAAAATAAAAAATGAAGAGGGGGATGATTTACTTTTAACAATACAATTCTGAGAAGACACAGATTTGATTACTTCAACGAACAAGAAATAGAAAACCCTAAATGAAAACAAATAACAAGAACAATGGTTGGAGGACTTACCAGTCAAAAAGAATGAAAACCCTATGTGTGATGGTAACGAGTCGAAATCTGTCTAAATCCAAGCTTGACATGATCAAGTAGCTGGAGGGAGGGTTTACGAATCAATTGGAAGGTTTAGGAAATAGAAATAATAAAAAGATAATGAGATTACTCATTTAAAAGGTTCATACAGCATGATTTTAATGCCAACATGAGTGGCAATTAATGCCATCGGAGTTCATGATTTTGAAGATCAACCTCATTCAGGTGGTGAAAATCATTGATTGAACATTTGTTAATGGAAATGCAATGGCGGTAGAAAATGTCGACCTTACATTTGCTTTTTGGCGAGGAACATGTAACGGCGGCAGAAATCACTGCTTGGGCATGAGTAAATGAAAAACTATGTAAAAGCAGAAGAAATTGCCGTCACTACATAGGCAAACAAAAAGATATGCAAAGTCAAAAATTTTAACTGACATTGCACATATAGTTCAAAATTTTACTAACACCCCAAGATGATCAAAAATTGATATTTTGGTCAATTTACGACTTAATCGATCTACACAAACTTCAAGAAATTGATTTAAGGGAATGTCACAAACTAGTTTAGGATGGCATACGACTTCGCACGAGACCAAGAGAATCTTGTCTCAATTTGTGAACTTAGAGTGTAGATTATGAAATGGACAAGTCTCGTAGGGGTTGTCTACAAATATGAGCATAGCTAATTTTGAGAACAACACGATACTATTCTTAGAGGCGACGAGTTGGCAGCTTCGAAATAACAATGAATAAAGTGGAGAAAAAAAGATTCAAATGCTAAAATGAAAAATGGGCTCTTACTATACATGCAGTAGGTGGAAGTTACAACTTACCGAAATCATCTTAGAAGATACTACAATCATTATGGTATGATAGCTTGGAGCTTTCACATATATGTACCTTAGCAAAATCCATGTTTATTCCAACAAGCGAACTAAGAAGAGAAAGAACGATCATTTCCTTGTGCTCAAGATATGAGTTTGAAAATAAATACAACATTATAAAATCTCTTACAGCTTTTATTTACTCTTATAGAACATATGCATATACATGAACTTTAATAATTTGTTAAATAGAAATCATATCATCGAATATCGAAGTTAGCATTCTCACATTTTCGTAATTTTTTAGAGAAAATATAACAAGTAGAAACAAAAAATTTGCTATGTTCAAAAGTATGTCACTGGTTTATGAAGTTATCTCCATACATGTAGCTGACAACATCCTCCTGTAATAAAATAACATCAACGGACCTTTGTCAAACTAATTGGTAATCTAGAAAAGTTTTCCAATGAATTTAATATTCTTTCACTACCAAATAAAGAAAGAATAATGGAGATTGACAAGCAAGATTTCAATTTTATGAAAATGATCAAAGAAAAAGGACTATTAGCTGTGTCTTAAAGAGGTCACTCAATGGTTGGTGCAGATCCATCTGAGGTAGTCAACAAATAAGCATTACAGAGCAGATTTGATCGGTAGTGGTAGCTGAGCACAGGTTCAAAATTGCCACTATAAAACTGATAAACAAGAACCGTCTACAAGACAACTTTTGGCAAATTTTCCATATTTTTAATGTCTAAAATAGTTACCAATGAAATCTTGGACGTTACCAGAACAACTCACAAGTTGGCTATTATTCAGAAATTTACTTGGATGGCCAGTCAAAATTCTTTTTAAAGGCATAAAGAAAGGTTGCCTAATACCAAAGGGAATTATTGCCAAAACATAACAAGTCTTCGACATCTAACAAAGCGTAATCTTTAGATTAATCATAGATCATTCTCTAAATCACTCTCTTCTTCGTAAGGCAATCTATTTCAAACTAAAAATATTTTGCAATAAAATACTAGCGGGTGGAAACCAAAATCAACATTCATACCACCCGGGCAGGAAGAAACTTGGATCAGTGTTAGGCCATCCCTTAAAGCATAAAGAATGGTTATAATAATAAGAATGCATGTCTCAGAGTAACACTGTATCATGGGATGCAATGGTTGCATGATAAGCACTAGGTTACAAACATACAAACTTTGATATATTTCAATCAGAGGATTATTCCTTATTGCAACACAACTACATATGCATGGTTGACCTCCTCGATAGCAATGGATAATAGAAGACACCCTAATCTATGCCATAAGGTGCCATTCAAACTTGAGGTGGTTGAAAGGATGTGTTTCAAAGATTCATCAAAGCTTATTTGAAAGTGGATAAATGAAACTCACTTGCAGTTGAGAGTACATAGATGGAAAATTCCTTCCCACCAGGGGTTTAAATGTAGTAGAGAGCTCTAAATTTTCTATGAACATTCCTCTGCTTTATTTTCCTTGATAGTGATCTAAGAAATCTATGATATTCTTTCTTCACAAGCTCCTCTTTAACCAGAGAAAAAGAAAATAAATGAATAATTTCCCAAACATCAACTCTTCTCGACCTACATGATCTATCCTACCAAGAATCTGAAAAACATAAAAAAAAGATTGCCAAGATCACACCTAACCAATCATATATATATATATATATATCATGATTTTGATGTGACTCTTCGTCTACCCATTAAGTAACTCTTTTACTTCTTTAAATTACCTAGATAAATATTTCAAATAAAAGAAATTGATTAATTATTCCCAATTAATAAAATAAATTTAGGTGGCCTTACACCCGCCACTTATTCTTCATTACCTAATTTTTTATTTATTTTGGAAAACCAAAAAATTGAAGGACTACCGAATTTTTGGCAGTGACAAGATGTGTGCACATATAGAATGGCCTATCGGCCAAATTAATTTTAAGGAATGTAGGATTTTTGTATTTCAATTTTCACATACCCAAAATTTTAAAAGATGAATACAAAGACTAGCATAGACTAACTCTGTTGCATCCTAGAATCTCTTTGGTGCACTACAATCTCCTTGACCCTGTCGCTTCCAAGATCTCACTTAGTAGTTGTAACTTCAATTACCTATGTGCAATACTACAATTTAACTTCTCAATTTTTGTCTTATTCTCAAACAAGTGCCAACTTCCAAGTAATAATAAAGTGAGTGAAACATGTTACATTACAATTTTGTACTTTCACCTCAAATTAAATTTAAGGATGGCTTGCAAGTCTATAGCCTTAATTAATTCAGCACGTATGTGGAGCGGTCACATTGAAAACACATTATAAAATCTCAACCATTGATCTTTGCAAATCTAATGTCTCTAGGTTCATTCTAGAGGTTTGAGTTCACAAGTCTAGCACTCTAGACATTTTGTTCTGGAATTCAACTACAATCGCCCATCGAATGTTCATCAAATGGTGAAAAATCACATGGAAGAGCCACGTGTATCCTTTCATCCTGTTTCTTCCATCACCTTTGAAGACTCCCTTTATATGAAGTCGGTCCCACTTTTATGACTCATATAATAATAATAATAATAGCATGAAATTAATAAAAATAAGTTAATTAATAAATGGAAATTAATAAGAATATGTTAATTAATAATCATTCACTCATTGAGTCATTGATACTTGTCTCTATTCTAGAGACTTTATGTACAAAATTGGGTGGTTGAAGACTTCCACCTGGAATTGAACATGCATCATTGATATGCGATCATTTGATGATCAGTTTGATTTATAAAGGGCCCACCACATATGAGTCAATGCCATTCAACGAATGGCACAAAATTAATAATAATATGTTAATTAATAAATGGAAATTAATAATAATATGGCAATAAAAATATGTAAATTAATAAATGGAAATCAATAATATTATATGATAATAATAATATGTTAATTAATAGAAACCACAAGACCCTGGTTGGAAGAAAACTAAATTTCAATGGAGCATCATAGGGTAATCCAAGTCCTACGAGCATAGGATCCGTTATAAGAGATGAAAGAGGTAAATTAATGGGAGCTGGTGTGAAAATAATTGGCATACATTCCAATAATGAGGTAGAATTGCAAGCCTAGGTAATGGGTCTTTAGTTGGGCCTCACTCGGACTCCAAAAAATTCACATTGAGGGTCATTCCTTAGTCACGATCAGTGTAATATTGGAAAAAGTGACACCTAATTGGAATCTAAACAATGTATTGATTAGAGGTCTAAATTTGATGGAAACATTTAGGGATTTCAAAGTCTCACATGTGTTTAGGGAAGAAAATAAATTGGTAGATAAGCTAGCAAATGTAGCTTTTGATTTGGATGAAGACTCAAAGAGTAGTGGTTGAATTAGAGATTGGGAGGTTCATATCTCGGACCTAGAAAACCTTCTAACTCAAGATTTTGGGGATATCAATTAGTCACCTCATATAGGTTGCCTAACATACGTGGTTGTTAGAAAGAAATATAGAGGAGATATCGGTTTGGAGATTTGGTCCTCAGTCAAGTCTTTGTAGGTAGTTTATACACTAGTCAGGTAGCTAGAGATTGATAGAAAAACATAAAGAATAACCAAACAAAGCATCATACCCATTAAAATAAGATAACATACAAAATTACCTGATACCGACAAACCTCCATATATATATATATAAACAACAGTCAAGAGTACATATCACATGATCACCCTCAGACAAGTTTGAGCCTCTGCCTCGCTTGTTACATACATGGTCCTATGTCATTGTTTACATTAGAACATACTCCTATTCTCCTATAATGCTTGTTTACATTCTACTATCTCTTATCTTTATGTATATTATATCTAATATATCTAGGGATGTGTTATGTTAGCTTTTAGCCTCCACATAGTGTGTAGTATCCTCCAGTCGACTCTGTTCTATGCCAGGTAACCTACTAACATCATCCCCCCCAAAAAATTATGTCTTGTGCTCAAGACATGCCTTGCTCTAGTTGAAAATATTTCTTGAGTCTATAACCATTAACATATCCAGTTGATAGATTTTCCTCCATATTCTTTAGTCTAACTACTCTGGATTCTACAAATTCTTCAATGTAGTATGGTCCTAGCCACCTTGTCTTCAGTTTTCCTTGCTTCTTAAATTTGCTATCATACATGAGTACTAAGTCACCTTCCTTGAATGTCTTGTTCTTAAAATTTCTATCATACTAGGCCTTATGTATGTTCCCTTCCAAGTTCATATTATATGTTGCTATAAGTCTGTTCTCATCCAGTTTTTCCAATTCTTCAATCCTCTGTGTGAGAGATTATTTTTCACCCAATTTAAGAGTCCTTCTTGTCTGTAAATTTGGCAATATGAAGTGTACCAGTATTGTAGCATCTATTCCATATACTAGTTCATAGGGAGTGAATTTAACTATGGATCTTTCGAAGGTTGTCCTGTATTCCCATAGTACTGTAGGTATTTTAGATCCCAATCTATTTTGTTCCCACTGCACATCTTTTGTCAATGCTACCCCAATGATCTTATTTAGGGCTTCACTTGCTCCATTTACTTGTGGATGGTATGGTGACCTCCTATTGTGTGCTATCATGAAATTTTCCAATAGCTCTTAAATCATCTTGTTTAGAAAATGTTTGCCTTGATCACTGGTTATGCTCAACAAACAATCAAACCTAGTAATTATACTTTCATAGATGAATTTAGCAGCAATTTTTACTGTATAATCTCTTGTGGGTTGTGCTTCAGCCCACTTAGTGAGGTATGCTACTCCTATAATGATGAATCTAGCTTTAGACTACTTTGTTAGTGGATCTATAGGTCTAATGAAGTCAATGGCCCATTTCTGAAAAGGAAATTGTGTTGAATGTGGTCTTAGTGGGATTTTATCTCTTACAGTAGGTCTTCTTGTTCTCTAACATACATCACAATTCTTCACATATCTCTTTGCATCTTTGAAAAGTTTAGGCCACCATAGCCTGACTAGTTTGATTTTTCTTGTTGTCATGTCTCCAACATTATGTCCTTCGGCTATCCCTTCATGTGCTTCCCTTAGAATTTCTTATCTTTCATGTTCATATACTACCCTTATGATGATATCCTCTTTCCCTCGGATATGTAGCTCTCTCAATTAAACTGTATGGAAAATATTTCCATATTAGGTTTTCTTTCTCTTGTGGTGGCATGTCTGCTAGAAATTCCCTTGTAGCCAGTAGGTATGCTATATCTTCCAGTTCTTCTAGTACCATAGTTACTCTGAAAAGATTTATGCCAAGTAGTTCTTCTTCCTATACCTCTGGATCTTCCCCTATCTCAATTATGGACAAGTAGTCAGGTCCCTGATTGTGCTTTCCTAGTTTCACCATGGTTAAGAATTCAAACTCTTGAAACAAGAGCAGCCATCGACAAATTCTTCCTTGGATGACTGTTTTCTTGGGTAGGTATTTCAATGGTTCATGGTCAATATAGAATACAAAATGTATTGACAAGAGGTAATCTCTAAACTTCTTGTAGTGCATATACCATTGCTAGGGCTTCTCTTTTAGTTGTGGTATAGTTCTTTTCTGCTTTTGATAGGTTCTTGCTTGAAAATGCTATAGGGTGGTCCTTAGAACCTCTTCGTTGGGTCAGCACTACTCCTACTGCAATTCTTGATGTAGCCACATGAACATGGAATGTGTTTTCCTAGTCTGGAAATATGAGTATTGGTGCTTTTTCTATCTTCTGCTTCAGAGTGTCGAGTGCCTTTTGATGCTTCTCATTCTAGGTAATACTTTTTCCCTATTTTTTCTTTAATAGTTCTTCTATAAGTACGGAGATGACTGTATATCCCTTGATTAATTTTTAGTGGTAACTAGTATAACCTAGGAACATTTGTTTTGACATCATATGTGGTTTTTGGTGGAGGCAATTGTTGAATAATGGTAACTTTTAGAGGACCAACCATCAATCCTTCTTTACATATTATATGACCCAATAGTGTTCCAAATGGTACTGTAAAAGTGCATTTCTTCAAGTTTAGGGAAATTTGCAAGCTTCTAAACTTGTTCAAATCAATCCTACTACTTGTGTGTGATCTTTTATCAGTCCAAATATAGTCCAATTGACCAAATAGACTTCTAGAATATCATGTATAAACTCCTTGACTACATTGACCATGATTCTACTGAATATTGCAAGTACATTTATCAATCCAAAAGGCATAACAGTATACATGAAAGATCCTAGTTTAGATGCAATTGTTATTTTGGGTTGATCTTCCTCTCTTATTTTTATGTGGTGATATCTAGAGAATCCATCAGTGAAAGAATAAATTTCCCTGCTCGCAACTAAATCTAGGATTTCCTCTATCATTTTGCCAGCTCTCTTTGACCTTGTTCTATTTTTATTTTGGGTTCTTTATACTCTTCTTCTTCCTATTGTGATGTTTTGTAGCATTTATGTTTCTCCAGATATGATTCTTTGTTCATCCATTCTATGACCTTGCAAATGCCTTTTGTTTTTTCTGGTAATAAGCTCTATTATGGTTTGTCTTCTTCTTCTTCTACATCTTGTTGAAAGATGATCTCCCAGATTTTGATGAGTGTTGTGTGTGTATTTTTGTCTAGATCGAAGAATGAGAAAGTATGAATGAAGTCTTTTTGTAACTCTTCCCACTATCTAGTTTCTTTCCTTCATTCTTGATTATTATGTACCTTTTTTTTGCAATTGGTGATAGTGTCCAATACAAGAATTGGGTATACAGTACCTCATTATATTCATTTTTTCCTTTCCATACCATTATACAAATAGACAAATATTCTTGTGGTGAAATTTGGCCTAAATACTTGGGTATCATGTCATACTCTCTTCCTCCAGCAACTATCATGTCTTGATGAATATTTTGAATGTTGTCCACTGGTTGATTGTGTCTTTGTGTGTGTTCCACCAATTTGTAGCATCGCATACTAATGTGTGTTGTGAAACATGTAATCTTATCTCTTCATTTGTAAAAACTATCTCCATTTTTGCTAGATTTTTATATAGGTCCTACACGCCTGAAAACCTAGGCAACTTGATATGTGAAATTCAATTCAAAATGTGACTTACCCAATGAGGTCTTTGTTCCATATCTTCCTTATCCTCCTTGAATGTGTTTTGTATAATCTCTGGTGAGTTCTAATGAAGTACAGAGGATTGCGGTTTGTCTTTTTCACTTGTTCTGATCATGAATATACTCCAGTAACCAAGCATTTTCTTTATTTTTAGTTTTGGTTCCTCTCTCATCCAAGCTTCTAAAACCTCCTCACTATTTGTACTATAGCGATCATCCTCTATCTCTACTTCTCCCTTGGAATTAAGCTCTTTTGTTGTCTCCTCTGCATCCAACCTTGTGATTCTATAGAGTTTCTTTGCATCCTTATCACTGTATTCATCCTAATTGGTTTCTTCTATATATTCTTCCTCCATTGATGATCCTAGGGGGATATTGACAACTTTGTTCTCATTAGAAAATGAAACTCTTTTCTCTGGGAGTCTATGACACTATTTACATCTACAAACCATCTCAAACCCAAAAGTGCATTGAAAGCTTCTCCTTGATCCTTCATGGCTACCACAATGAAATGTAAGACATGTTTGATCCCCATTAGATTAAATTTCTCTTGTTTCCACATTCCCATTATTTTCATGTTAGATCCATCCACCAAGATTATATTGTAGGTTGTTTCTTATAGCTCAGGTCTTCCTACTTGTTCCCACAACTTATTTATTATCATGTTAGCATCTGCTCCCAAATCTATCATGACATTTCAGACCTTTTTGTGATTGATGTGAACATCTACCATAAATGGTTTTGTCTTCATTCTCTATCTGTCCTTCCCATCCTCCAAAGTTGAATTTTCTGACCTTGCTCCTTATTCCAATATTTAGAAAATTGTTTCAGTTTCTCAATGAGTCTATGTTGCTGTATCAATTAGGCTAACTTCTTGAGAGCCTTCACTTCTCCTTTGGTGAAAAATTGCTTGTATTTATTTTCCTTTTCTTGTTCCTTTCTTATTGTTTGTTTAGCTTCCCTCACCACTTATTCATGTTGTTTCTTAGTAGGGACAAACTCTTCATCCTCCTCACTTTCTTCCTCTTTAGTCTCAATGGTATAATGTCTTCTGGTATTTGTTCCTTCTCTTGTCACTAGCATAGATTTCTCCTTCCTTTTCCTTCTCTCTTTCCTAGTATTTTTTGGTTTCTTCTATGCATTCAGTTGAAGATATCTCTATCTCCTCTCTGTTGTTCTTCTGGCAAGTTCTTCCTCCTTGGTCTTTTGGTGCTCTTCTTATGATCCTTGCTCCTTTTTGGTTATTGAGGTTCTATAATTGATCACTCTTAGATTGTAGTTGTGCATTCCAAAAGAATTGTTGTGCTCTCATACAAGAGAACAAATCATGCTCTATGTTATAAAATGAACATTGTGATTTCCTTTTAGTCCAACATTCATTAGAAAAGTGTCCTAACTTACTGTAATTGAAGCATGTCTCATCCTCCCTTCTTCTTTGACTTCTTACATGGCCTCTTCCTCCTTTATAGCCTCGAAACCATTCTTTTTCATCATTATTATGGCTATTTCCATATGATGGACCACTAGAATTTGAATTTTGTATTGCATTGATATTCCTTTGATTTCTCCGAATTGTTTGCTTATAGTCATGATCATATGAGTTTCTTTCTTTCATATATGTGATGCAGGAGCATCCCTGGTTTAAGAGCAATCTCGTATCAACCAAAAAAAATTGCATAAATAAGTTTGTTTACAGTTCAGTTCAAGTAGTTCAGTCAGTAGAATTTTTTGTATTCTGGTCTGCATTCTACCACTATTGCATTTCAGATCTTGTGAAGCTAGACTTAGCATATAGATTCATTCATCCACATCATATCTAAAATTTAGAGCATTTGGATCAAGAACTGAAAAGTTATTGCTATAAGAAGATCAACTTTTTTCTTAGAACAGAGCATAATCTCTTATAATCAGCTAAAGGAGAAGACTAGCGGAGCATTCCTCAACTTGTGTATCCTAATGACACATCATTCATTGTTCTTTGGTTCATGTCTTACCTTCCCTGAAATCTACACATCATTCCATGTATTTGTAGAGGTGTTCTACATGATTAGGTCTGACCTACCCATGTACACACATTACAACTCATCATTGGAGCTTGTGATCCTCCTTGGATGACATGGAGGAATCCTATGTTCCAGATATGATATATATTGATGTAATAAATCCTTAGGAAAGTAGCTCATCATAATAGAGATAGTTGGTAGTATGGATTCCTTGCGAAGGAACTTCAAAGCTATATCTTGTGCATATTCTGATCTTCTGTAATCAGGCCTGTGAGCCCTAATTGTAAGCCCACATGTTGCCGACAGATCTGTATTTAAATTCTATGATATACTAAATGATTAACATGTGTTTGTTTCATATATTTGAGTTGTTTCCATTGTGTTTACTCTTGTTGCATGATCTAGATAGTTCATTTTGTGAACCCTCTGATCATGACTGCACCAAGTGGTATCAGAGTGAAAGTTCAAATCTTTGGGAGTAGATTGAGAGAAGTTGGTGAAGGAATTTTGTAAGATCTTGCTGTGGATAGATCACCAAATTGAGGTTGGTTACTTGTGTCACAACCGATCATCGATTGTGAGGTAGTTGTCATGTTGTAGCCCGATTGCCAAACTTGAGGGAGTTTGCACTTGATCCTAGCGAGAATACCACTAAGGAGAATCCCTGTTGTTGGAATGATGGCTGGTAGGATAGATGAGATGATGTAAATGATGAAAACAATGAGAATTTGATTTGATTCTATGGAAGAAGATAGGCTGAAGAGGATTGACACCGAGACCTAATGTTGAAAGTGATGATGAAGAAGAATTTAAATCTGTTGAACAAATTGGTGAAACCCTAGGAGGTGATGAAGAAGAAGAATCAAATCAAGTCAAAATGTTGTGAGCTATTTCAAAAATTAGAAAGAGACCTAGAGTTGATGTGCTAAACTATACTGGTAATTTGAACCCTAAAGAATTGATTGACTAGTTAAATGATATGGAAGAGTACTTTGAATATGAAGAAGTTGAAGATCCAGAGAAGGTGATATTTTCAAAGACAAAGTTGAAAGGATATGCTTCTATATGGTGGAAGGAAGTTCAATTGGATAGGAATAGAAGAGGAAAAGAGAAGATTACAAAATGGGATAGGATGGTGACAAAATTGAAGAATCAATTTGTACCTGTCGACTATGAGTTGGAGCTGTTGAAAAGATTGCAGAACCTGAGACAAAAGGGAAATATGTGAAGGAGTATACTGAAGAATTTCATAAGATGATTATAAGGACAATACATAGTGAAGCAAGCAATGAGAAAGTGGCTAGATACATCAATGAACTTAGATTTAACATTCAAGAGGAACTGAATTTGGTGAGGATGACAACATTGGAAGAAGCATATCAATTTGCCCTGAAAGTTGAAGAGAAGTTGAATAAGAGACATGATTAGAGACAGAGAGGTAGAGGAGGTAAATTTTAGAGAGGTAGAACATTTTCTGGAGGTGAAAGATCATTTACAGAGTAGAACAGATAGGAGAACACATTCAAGAAGGAGGATAGAGACAATAATGCATATCAGAGAGATGACAAAAATTTTTATAGGAGAGGACACCCTAGTGCATATCAAAATAAAGGATATAGAAGAGAGGGAAAAGGATTTGATAAGAGAACACTTAGAGGCACCTGTTTCAAGTGTAGAGGTCAAGGACATAGAGCATTTGAATGTAATCAGGAGAGTACAAGCAAAAGATAGAGAACAATGGAAGAGAAACTTATGTGGAAGAAGAACTTATTGGATCACCAAGTTCAGATGGAAAAACTTAGAAGGGAGAATCACTTTGATGAGTAGAGCACTATTTCAAGTAGAGACAAATGTAGAATCACCATAGATGAAAACTTTGTTCAAAACCAAATGCAATCAGGAGGTAAATGTTGTAAAGTTGTAATTGATAGTGGTAGTTTAGATAACCTCGTTTTGGAGGAGATGGTGACTAAGATGAAGTTGGAAAGATTGAAACACCCTAAGCCCTATTAGATAGCGTGGATTCAGGATGATCATAAGGTACTGGTGAGTGAACAATGTTTGGTGAAATTTCATATTGGATCACATCATGATGAAGTATTGTGTGATATTATGCCTATGGATGTATGTCATATCTTGTTGGGTAGACCTTGGTAGTATGATAGAAAAGCTTTACATGATGGGAGAAAGAATACATACAGATAACATCAAATGGGAAGAGAATTACCTTCATTCCTTTGGAAGATTATCCTAAGAGTGAGGTATGTGGTAATTCTAGAATTTGTTTGGTAGATGGAAGAAAATTTCCGGATGGTTTGAACATGAGAATATGTGTTATGCTTTGATTCCTAAGAAAATTGAAACATTGATTAAGGAGATTGAAGAATCATAACTGGAGGAGATAAAAGAGTTGCTGACAGAATATGTAGACATCATATCAGATAATGTACCTAAAGGATTCCCACCTATAATGAGTATCAGGCATCACATGGATCTTATACCAGAGCTAGTTTACCTAACAAAGTAGCACATAGAATGACACCGGCAGAAAATGAAGAATTGAATACACAGATACAAGTATTGTTGAGGAAAGATTTGATCAAAGAAATTTTGAGTCCTTGTGTAGTACCTGCAGTGCTAACACCTAAGAAGGATGGAGAATGGAGAATGTGTATGGACTCTAGAGAAATAAACAAGAGCACAATTAAGTATAGATTTCCTTTACCTAGGATGGCTGATATCATGGATTGTTTAAGCGGAGAAAAGTATTTCAAAAAGATAGATTTGAAGAGTGGATACCATCAGATCAAAATGAAAGAAGGAGATGAATGGAAGACTACTTTTAAGACAAACAAAAGATTGTTTGAGTGGTTAGTGATGCCTTTTGGATTGACAAATGGACCGAGTACTTTAATGAGGTTGATGAATGAAGTCTTAAAGAAATTCTTGGGTAAGTTTGTCATTGTGTATTTGGATGACATTTTGATTTTCAGTAAGAAAAAGGAGGAGCATTTCCAGGACCTTAGACAAGTTTCGTAGAGACTGAGAGAGGAGAAATTGCTGATAAACATCAAGAAATGTAGAGTCATGAAGGAAGAACTAGTGTACTTGGGATTTTTTATTTCTGTGGAAGGATTGAAGATGGACCCTGAGAAAGTGAGAGCAATTGTTGAATTGCCTACACCAGAGAGCATGGGAGAGGTTAGATCATTTCATGGATTGACTAGTTTCTATTGGAAGTTCATCACAAATTTTAGTTCAGTTTGTAATCATATG
Organism: Cunninghamia lanceolata; assembly: GCA_027924645.1. Taxonomy (NCBI): domain Eukaryota; kingdom Viridiplantae; phylum Streptophyta; class Pinopsida; order Cupressales; family Cupressaceae; genus Cunninghamia; species Cunninghamia lanceolata. Next base: position 3,837,594 of record BSBN01001185.1, on the reverse strand, counting down.
ATAGAGACAATAAGAGGTGACAAGAAAGACTTAAAGTGGACATCTGGAGTAGATAAAAGTTTTGAATCGTTGAAGCAGAAGGTGATAGAGCAACATGTTTTAGCATTATCAGATTTCAATAAGGTATTTCAAGTAGATTGTGATGCAAGTGAGAGTGTAATTAGAGTAGTGTTAAGTCAAGAAGGTAGACGTGTAGCATTTTTCAGTGAGAAGTTGAATGATGCAAGGAGAAGATATTGTTGTTATATGAAGCCTAATCAGACTCAGAGGTTATATTTACCCCTCTTATATCGATGCAGTTTCCCCCCAAATCCCTACGGGGTCAAGGTGCAGCACCCCTTGAGGGGGTTTGGGGGCAGCGCCCCGTGGGGGCTCGGGGGCAACACTCCCAAAACCTCACATAGTTTTTTATTATTTTATAAAGCACCGGGAGTTATTTTTTCATTGACCAACATAAGAAAACCCTATTTTTGTAACCGACAAAAAGCTTAATAAAAAGCGGCCAAGGGTTAGGGTTTGAGTATTGTATTGTAGCATTTTACAGCAGTATTGAGTTGCAGGGATTGTTGATTGTAATCAGTTTTGATTTACTAGATAATAATATTGGACTCTCTGTTTGGTGGATGTAGCCTGAGTTTGGGTGAACCACGTTAAAAATTGTCTCTCGCTGTTATTATTACTGTGTATTGCCATTCCTCTATTTAATTGAAGGTTGATAAATTCAATGGGCAGAACTATCAGTTATGGAAGATGCAGATGCAGAATTACCTCTATCAAAAGGATTTATGGATGCCGTTGGAAGGAGTATCCAAGAAACTAGCAACAATGTCTGATGAGGATTGGAATCTTCTTGATAGAAAGGCATTGGGAACCATTCAGTTGTGCCTAGCACCAACGGTGGCATTCAATATAACAGAAGCGAAGACAACAGATGGTCTAATGAAAGCTTTGGCTAAATTGTATGAAAAACCCTAAACCTCAAATAAGGTATTTCTTATGAAGCGTTTGTTTAATCTAAAAATGGTTGAAGGTGGATCTGTGACAGATCATTTAAATGAATTTAATACAATTGTTAGTCAATTGGCTTCTGTAAATGCAAAATTTGATGAAGAAGTTAGAGTTCTCTTGATATTATGTTTATTGCCTGAAAGCTGGGATAGTTTGGTAATGGCAGTTAGTAACTCTGTTTCTGGTTCAAATACCCTAAAATTTGATGATGTTGTTGGTGTTATTCTGAGTGAGGAAATTCATAGGAAAAGCTCAGGTGGATCCAAATCAAGCAGTGTTTTGAATGCAGAAAGCAAGGGCAGATCAAAGGAGAGAGGAAAAGGTTCTGGAGGTCATCGAAAGTCACAAAGAAAATCAAAGGATAAAAGATCCCAAACCAGAGGACAGAAGGATTGCTGGTACTATGGAAAACCAGGTCATCTAAAGAAATATTGCTGGTCTCGGAAGAACAAAGAAGGAGACAAACAAGAAGGCAATAAGGAAGCAAATGTGGTAAGCAATAAGTCTGAAGATGATGCTTTGATTCTTTCCCTAGATAATGCTAATGATTCATGGGTTTTAGATTCAGGGGCCTCATTTCATGCTACGCCCCATAGAAGTTATTTCCTTGATTATGTCCAAGGGGATTTTGGGCTAGTTTATTTGGGAGATAACGAACCCTGTCAGATTGTTGGAAAGGGAAGAATCAAGATTAAGTTGCAAAATGGAAATCATTGGCTACTACAAGAGGTAAGGCATGTTCCAAGGCTCAGTAGAAATTTAATTTCAACAGGGCAGCTAATTGAACAAGGTTGCACTGTTACATTTACTGATAAAAATTGGAAGGTTTCAAAAGGTGCCTTAGTAGTAGCAAAAAGTGTGAAAGTAGGCACCTTATATCTTTGTACAAGTCATACTGTTCCTTCTACTTTAGTTGTTATAGAGAAAAAACAAACAGTTTTAGGAACAATTGCTGCAGGTTTGTAGGAAGAGACTGGAAAAGTTGCTGCAGGTTCTGAGACAACACTGTGGCATAAGAAACTTGGGCATATGAGTGAAAAAGGTATGAAGGTACTTCATTCTAAGAAAGTTTTAGCAGGTCTGAAATGTATTAATATCGATTTCTGTGAAAGTTGTGTGTATGGAAAAAAAAAGAGAGAGTTAATTTTCTCAAGGATGGGAAGCAAAAGAAAAATGAAAAATTGGAGCTTGTGCATACAGATATATGGGGACCAACTTAGGTATCTTCTCTCGGTGGATCTCGGTATTATGTTACATTCATAGATGATGCAACTAGGAAGGTCTAGATTTATTTCCTTAGACAGAAATCTAATGTATTTGAAACATTTAAGAAATGGAGAAGCTTGGTTGAAAATGAGACAGGTAAAAGATTAAAATGTCTCAAATCTGATAATGGCGGTGAGTATTGCAGTAAAGAATTTGAAGATTATTGTTCCTTTAATGGAATTCGTAGGCAACAAATGGTTCTAGGGACTCCACAGGAAAATGGAGTGGCTGAACACGTGAATAGGACAATAATGGAGTGTGCAAGGACCATGAGATTGCATGTTGGACTGCCTTTAAACATGTGGGCAGAGGCTATCAACACTGCTATATTTTTAATTAAAAGAGGTCCTTCAGTTCCTTTGGGCTATGGTATTCCAGAGGAAGCATGGACAAGTAAGAAGGTGAGTTATTCTTTTCTAAAAACCTTCGGCTGTGAAGCATTTGCACATATAGATTCTAAAAATAGAACCAAGCTGGATGCGAAATCAAAAAAATGTACCTTCGTTGGATATGACATTGATGAATTTAGTTATAGGCTTTGGGATTTTGAAAATCAAAAAATTGTGAGAAGTAGGGATGTTATATTCAATGAGAAGGTGTTGTACAAAGATTAGTTGCAGCAGCATGAGAAGAAAGAAAAGGATTATGTGGTGCTGGATGATACTCCAAATAGTGATGTTCCAGTGGCTCCTCTTGCTCCGCAACAGCAACCAGTAATACCACACACTCCAGTGAATGTTAGACAGTCAACAAGGATAAGTAGACCTCCTAAGAGGTTTTCTCCCTCTTTGTATTCTATTCTATTAATAGATGCTGGTGAACTAGAAGGGTATGATGAAGCTATGCAGGTGGATACATAGCTTCAGTGGGAGCTTGCAATGAAAGAAGAAATGGACTCCTTGCTGAAAAATCAGACTTGGGAATTATGTAAGTTACCTGTAGGTAAACAGGCTTTACAAAATAAATGGGTTTATAGGCTGAAAGAGGAAGATGGAGGTAAGAAAAGATTTAAGGCCAGGTTAGTTGTAAAAGGATTTGCATAGAAAAAGGGCATTGATTTTGATGAGATATTTTCTTCAGTTTTCAAGATGACTTTTATTCATACTGTTTTAAGTATTGTGGCTGTTGAAGATTTACATTTGGAACAGCTAGATGTTAAAACTACCTTTCTCCATGGTGATTTGGAGGAGGAGATATATATGGAACAACCCCAAGGATTTGAGGTAAAAGGTAAGGAGAAACAGGTATGCAGATTAAAGAAGAGTTTGTATGGCCTGAAACAAGCACCTCGGCAATGATATTTAAAATTTGACAGTTTTATGGCTAAGCAAGGCTACAGCAGGTGTAATTCTAACCATTGTGTTTATTTTAAGAGGTTGGATAATGACAGCTACATTATTTTATGTTTATATGTTGATGACATGCTTATAGTTGGGTCTAACATGGATCACATAAGAGAGTTAAAATAACAATTAGCACTGTCATTTGCTATGAAGGATTTGGGGGCAGTAAAACAAATCCTTGGTATAAAAATTTGCAAAGATAGGAAGAGCAAAAAATTGACTCTATCTCAGGCTGCTTATGTTGAGAAGGTGTTGCAGAGATTCCATATGGAGAATGCAAAAGTTGTCAGCACACCTTTTCCTAGTCATTTGAAATTGACTAAGGAGATGTGTCCTATGACACAAGAGGAAGAAGCGAAAATGTCTAAGGTACCCTATGCTTCAACTGTAGGAAGTTTAATGTATGCCATGGTATGCACGAGACCGGATATTGCACATGCTGTAGGAGTCATTAGCAGGTATATGATTCATCCCGGATTAGAGCATTGGAATGCAGTCAAATGGATTCTCAGATATTTGAGAGGTACATCTAATAAACACTTATGTTTTGGGGGCTCTAATACTGATTTAGCAGGTTATGTAGACTCAGATTTGGTAGGGGATATTGATACTAGGCGGAGTACTACAGGTTATGTCTTTACTATAGGTGGAACAATGGTGAGTTGGATTTCTAGGTTGCAAAAGGTGGTTGCTTTATCCACCACAGAGGCAGAATATGTAGCTACAATAGAGGCAAGCAAGGAGATGATATGGCTGCAATCTTTCATGAACGAATTGGGCACACAATAGGTTAACAATGATTTGTTTACGGATAGCCAGAGTGCCATACATCTTGCAAAGAATTCTGCCTGGCATTCCAAGACCAAACACATACAGTTGAGGTATCACTTCATTTGGTCGGTGTTGGATGATGGACAGTTACAACTGACCAAGATACATATAGATGACAATCTAGCAGATATGTTTACAAAGGCAGTGACAAGGGAGAAGCTGAGCTCCTCTTTAGCTTTGGTTGGTCTTCTAGACTTAAAATAACAAAAATAAAACAACAGAGTCCAGGGTGCTTATTTCGAATGGGAGCTATAGGGTCAATGGTGTTATGATCAATCTCCAAGTGGGAGATGATATGGTGTGGAGTCTGATCAGTCTCCAAGTGGGAGATTGTTGTTATATGGAGCCTAATCAGACTCGGAGGTTATATTTACCCCTCTTTTATCGGTGTGATTTCCCCCCTAAATCCCTACGGGGTTTGGGGGCAGCACCCCTTGTGGGGGTTTGGGGGCAGTGCCCCCGTGGGGGCTCGGGGGCAATGCCCCCAAAACCTCAAATGGTTTTTTATTATTTTATAAAGCACCAGGAGTTATTTTTTCATTAACCGACATAAGAAAACCCTATTTTTGTAACCGACAAAAAGCTTAATAAAAAGTGGCCAAGGGTTAGGGTTTGGGTATTGTATTGTAGCATTTTGTAGTGGTATTGAGTTGCAGGAATTGCTAATTGTAATTGGTTTTGATTTACTAGATAATAATATTGGACTCTTTGTTTGGTGGATGTAGCCTAAGTTTGGGTCAACCATGTTAAAACTTGTCTCTCGCTATTATTATTTCTGTGTATTGCCATTCCTCTATTTAATCTTTATTTGCATTTGATTGATATCTTATGCTGGCTAACCCTAACAGATATTTAGTTTATGACCAAGAGTTCTATGCCATAATTCAAACCTTGAAGAAGTGGAGACATTATTTATTGCCTAAGGAATTTGTGTTGTATACAGATCATCAAGCTTTGCAATATTTGAATAGTCAAGGAAAGTTTAATTTGAGACATATGAGGTGGGTAGAGTTCATGTAGAGTTATACCTTTGTGTTGAACTATAGGAGTGGTAAGTCAAATAATGTTACAAATGCATTGAGTAGGAGGAACTTGTTAACAGAGATGAGAATTGAAGTATTGGGATTTGATGAATTGAAGAACATGTATGAGGGAGACATTAATTTTTACAGAACCTTGGAAAGCATGTAAGGAACCTATTGTGACAGATAGGAGTAAGTGGTTGGATTATTTTATTCAAGAAGATATGTTGTTCAGAGGAAATCAGTTGTGCATACCTAGAAGTTCAATGAGAGATAAATATATCAAGAAAAAACATAGTGGTGGATTGGTAGGACATTTTGGCATTAACAAGATAGTGGCTTTGGTAAGTGAAAATTACTTTTGGCCTCAGATACATAAGGATGTTAGGAAATTTGTGCAGAGATATAGATTTTCTCAAGTTGTAAAAGGGAATAGTTAGAATACTAGATTGTACAAACCTTCGATAGTACCAGAGAGACCTTGGGAAGACATAAGCATGGATTTTGTAATGGGATTTCTTAGGATAGAGAGGACATGATTTTATATTTGTAGTGGTGGACAGATTTTCAAAGATGGTACATTTCATACCTTGTAAGAAGACAACTGATGTAGTGCATGTAGCTAACTTCTTTTTCAAGGAAATTGTGAGATTGCATGGATTACCTAAGAGTATAATTTCAGATAGAGATACAAGATTTCTTGGATATTTTTGGAAGACACTTTGGAAGAAGATGAAGATAGATTTGAAGTTCAGTTCAACTTTTCAGCCACAGACTGATGCACAGATAGAGGTAATGAATATGAGTTTGGGAAACTTATCGAGATGTTTGGTTGAAGAGAAGACAGGAAGTTGGGATTTGATTCTTGCACAAGTAGTGTTTGCATACAATAATTTAGTAAATAGGAGTATCAGAAGAATACCTTTTGAGATTGTTACCAGAGCAAGCCCTAGAGTAATTACAGAATGGAGAGATATTAGTATGGAAGACAAGAGAAGTGCAGAAGTAGAAGAGTTTGTAGATCACATGAAGAGAGTGCATAGTCAGGTAAAGAAGCATTTGGAAGAGATGAACAACAAATATAAAGAACAAGCATATGAGAAGAGAAGACATAAGGAATTTGTAGTTGGAGATGAAGTGATGGTGTACTTGAGAAAAGAAAGATTTCTAGTCGGGACATATAACAAGTTGAAGAAGAAGAATTTTGGACCTTGTAGGATACTCGGGCAATTTGATTCAAGAAATGCATATGAAGTGGATCTATTGGAGACATTGGGTATTTCACCTATTTTCAAAATTGTAGACCCATATCAGTATCATGAAGCAGAATTTAGAGATAGCCTTGAAGAAGACTTAAAGAAGCAGTTACCACAAAATGCATCGGAGTATATTGAATACATTTTGGATAGTAGAATTGGATGCAACACCAAAGGAAGTGAGTACAAAGAATACCTTGTGAAGTGGAAAGGCAGACTAGAAGAAGATTCATCTTGGATTTCTTAGGTTGAAGTGGACCACCTTGGTTTTCCTCTAGCCCCAAGAAAGTGAGGGACTCACTTTTTTTAATAACCCTGAATGTATGATGCATGAGCATCAATGGTTCAAGAGCAATCTTGAATCAACAAAAAAACATTTACATTTCAGTTTGTTTACAATTCAGTTTGTTTCTTTCATTTTCTAGTTGAGTTCAGGCAGTTTAGTCAGTAGCAGTTTCTGTATTCTGGTCTGCATTCTACCGTAGTTGCATTTCAGATCCTATGGAACTGGACTTAGCATCTAGATTCATTCATCCATATCATATCTGAAATTCATAGCATTTGAATCAAGAATTAGAAAGTTATCGCTATCAGAAGATCAACTATTTTCTCATAACAGAGCGTAATCTTTGATAATCAGCAAAAGAAGAAGACTTGTAGAGCATTCCTCGACTTATGGAGCCTAATGACACATCATTCATTGTTCTTTGGTTCATGGCTGATCTTCCCTAAGATCCGTACATCATTCCATGCATTTGCAGAGGTGTTCTACATGATTAGGTCTAACATACCCATATACACACATTACAGCTCTTCATTGAAGCTTGTGATCTTCATTGGCTGACATGGAGGAATCTTATGTTTTGGATATGATATATACTGATGTAACAAATCTTTAGGAAAGCAGCTCATCATAATAGAGATATTTGGTAGTTTGGATTCATTTTGAAGAAACTTCAAAGCTATATATTGTGCATATTCTGATCTTGTATAATCAGGCCTGTGGGCCCTAATTATAAGCCCACATGTTGCCAACAGATTTGTATTTAAATTCTATGATATACTAAATGATTGAACCTATGTTTGTTTATCTTTGAGTTGTTTCCATTTTGTTTACTATTGTTGCACAGTCTGGACAGTTCATTTTGTGAACCCTCCTACCATGACTGCACCAATATGTCATTTTACTACTCTCTATAGAGTTTATAGTGTTTCCTTAATACCATGCTTCATCTTCTTTATCAACAAGGTCTCTTTTCCTCCAAAAGTTTTGTAAAGGGCAATTTGGTGTTTCATGGTCATCACATTCTCCACATAAACCATAGAATACTAAGTTGACCATTTTCATTATTGCCTTAATGTCTCCTTTTATTGCAACACATTTTCTTTCACCTTTCATCCTAGGACATTCATTTATCAAGTGGCCTTCTCTTGTACAATATGAGCACAAGATATTAGGTCTTTGCTTTTGTGTATTCTCCTCCTACTTAACCAATATCTCATACCTCAACTTTAATTGCTCCAATTCCAACTTCAACTTTTCTAATTCTATGTTTTCTTTCATCTTATCTTCTCTGCATCAAGATTGAGACTCTATTAGGCAAGCTAGTGTCACTGCTTCAACATATGTTTCAAATATTCTTCCATCTAAGGCTAAACTTATTTTAGGACTTATTCTATAAATAAACCATCCTATCTTTTATTTTTTATTTAGTGGTTCCTCCAATCTACTAGTTGTCTCAAATCTTTTATCAAAATATTTTTTTAATTCTTTCTCCAATTACATCAAATCTCTCATCTTACTTACCCCTTCTGTCAGAACATCCAAAACTCTAAAATTCTCCAAAAATTCCTTCTTGATCTCATTCCAATCCTTGTCACTATTCGTGTATATCTTCATATACCACTTCAATGCTTCATTCTGCAAGGTGCCTATGAAGTCTAATATCTTGATTTCATCTATTGTTACTCCCTTCTAGTTCTAAATTGACTCCAGTACAAAAATGTGTTCATTTGCTTTAGTAGTGTCCTTTTCAAATATAGGTAACTTCATAGGTGTATCCATGTTTGATCTTCTCACAATCATCGATACTCTGTGGTGAGTTTCTTCCCAGCTGCTCCTCCAATTTTGTTCTCTTCTATCAACTCACCTCCCTTCTCTTCCCTTATCTCTTTGTATTCAGATCTCAAAGTACTCCTCTCTTGAAACTTCTACAAAGTTTCTCTAAATCTCTGCTATTCTCTCTATTTCTTTATTTTCTTGAATATCTTACTAAAATTCTCTTGACTTTATATGGCACTCAGGGTGGCTCATGGTCCAGGGGTTGTGTTTCTACAAGGAGTCTCTTCAAATTAGGGAATTCTCTTTTCTTTGTGAATGACATCATGTCGACATCCAATGATGATTCAAATAACCTTTCACAACCCTCAAAACTCCTCTCATTGTTTACCACATCTTCTCCTCCTTCTCTTATCTCCTTTATGCTTCAGCAAATTAATTCCTCTATATATTCCTCATCTATCTTCAAACTCTCTGGTGTTAACTCATATGTTTTGGAAGTTTGTAGCATAAACCCTAATTCACCTGTTTATTCTCTTTCCCTTCTATATTCCTCTTTGGCATCATACACAGTGGCACACTCCTCAAAATTCTCCATAACAACCTCTTTGTCTTCTCCTAATATCCTTTCTTTGGCAGCACCCTCTATGGTGTACTCAACAACATCCTTCATGACGCGCTTGTTTTCTTCCCTCCATTCAACATCACCTTCAGTGGCACACTCTTCACATTCTTTTTTTTTTCTCCTACATCTTCTACTACTCTTTCTCCATCATTTGTTCCCTTTCCATTCTTTTGTGGTAACATTCTTGTCTTTACTGTGTTTGCTTCAATCTCTCTTCTCTACTTATCTCCATTCTTGTCCTGATTTCTTCACAGATCTTCTTTTTCTTCTGTTGCTCCCCTTTTGCCATGGCTTTGTTGGATTTGGTGTTCCATTAGTCCTCTTATATCCCATTGAATCCTTATTTGAAGACTAACATCATTTGAAAGGTCCTTGCGGACCCTACCCCCTTCCCTCTTGTCATCCCCTTAGGTGTCTGCCCCCTCTCACAGAGGTAGATACTTAAAGTGACTTGAATTCCTTTGCAATTTGAAATTTTTTCTTGCCAACCTTACCTTTTCCCTATTTTGGAACTTTGTGCTACTTCTTTAGATGTTTCTTCCTTCCAATATTTAACTAATTTCTTCTAGGGTGGTCCCGGCAACGAAACCAAATGTTAGCAAGAAATATAGAAGAGATACCAGTCCAGAAATCCAATCCTTAGTCAAGTCTTTGTAGTCAATTTATACCCCAATCAGGTAGCTAGAGAGTGATAGTAAAACATAAATAATAATCAAACAGAGCAATAGAGCATCATACACATTAAAATAAGATAACATACAAAATTACCCGGTACCCGTAAACCTCGATATATATATATATAAACAACAATCAGGCATACATATCACATGATCATCCTATGGTCGGTCTAAGTCTCTACCTCACTAGTTACATACATGATTCCTATGTCATTGTTTACATCTAAACATAATCTTATTCTCCTATCATGCTTCCTTATATTCTACTATCTCCAATCTCTATATATAGTATATCAAATATATATCTAGGGATGTGTCTTCTATTAGCTTCTAGCCTCTACATGGTGTGTAGTATCCTTCGGTTGGCTCTATTTTGTGCCAAGTACCCTGCTAACAGTGGTGATCAAATAGGATCAATGGGAAGTGGTAGTACTTATTTGAAGGTGGTGCGATGTAAGGCTCATGTGTTTTGGGAGAGACAACTTGTAAGATTAGTAATATCTTGATCTTCACATTGTGAGGAGTTAAGCGGAAGCAATTTTTGGTGTATTGAAGCAAGCAGGAATAATTGGAAGAGATGTTTATCTCATGGGAGGCAACCATTAATTGGAAGTGTTATCTGCATTCATATGATCTATGTCCCATTTTATAGCATGCATTGCACCTAATAGAATTTTGACTTACTTTACTTGTGCATACAACAACTTTATGACCAGTTCTATTGCAAGTGAAACATTTACCTTTGAATGATTGTTCATTCCTCCCATTGTTGAAACTTTTTTTGATGTGATTTCTACATTCATTTGTTCTATGAGCAATTTTATTGCAATTGAAACACTGACCAGAGAATGATGGAATTTTTTGATTTATTCTACTCCTACACTGAGTAGCCTTATGGCCATACTTATTGAATGAATTACAATAATCATTGAAAGATGGGTACCTTTGAGAATTTGGTTGTCTAACCGAGGGTCTTCTAGGTCCTCTTCTTTGATTTCTAACCTGGTATCCTTTGTTTTCCCTTGACCTGGTGCTCATTTGACTAGAGTTTGAACTTTCTCCTTTTTCAAATCCTAAACCATGTTTGTCATCAGCATTCCTCTAGCTAGCAATCATTTCATCAAGCTTTGCAGTACTTATCTTGAATTTTTCTTCAAAAGTTCTTACCTTTTCTAGATCTATTTTTAAACATATAATTTCTTTTTCAAGTTTTGCATAATCTTCTGATTTGTTCTTCACAATCAAATTTAGATCATATTCTTCTCTTGTTCATTCTATAACTTTTGCTTCCAAAATATTTAAGGCTTCATTTGCTGATATCAATTGGTCACTGACTTCTTTGTATTTGTCTTTGAATTTCTTGACTTGCTCTGTCAACTTTAAGATGCATTCATTAGGTTGTTGCAAGTTTTCTTTTAGATCCCTAACCTCTACTTTAGAATTTTCAAGAACCATAAGAGCTGCTTCTAGTTGGTTGTATCTCTCATAATTTCCATACCTTCTTGCTTCCATGATCATACTATCCTAGATCTTCCTTAAGCTGATAAACTTCTTCCAAGGAACTTGGCTCTAATACCAATTGTTGATTGTCAGGAACACTGAGAGGGGGGGGTGAATTAGTGTTCTATAAACATTTTCTTGCACTTTTACTTTTAACCATTTCAAAGGATTAATAAAATAGAAGCATAATATACAAATGAACAACATCCACAAAAGCATGACACATAACACCAAGATTTTACGTGGAAACCCCAAAAAGAGAAAAACCACAGACATGATTAGCTCTCAAATATATATTGTAATCTTTACAAAAATAATGTTCAGGCTTGGTCACTCCATGGGCCTAGAACATGCTATCTCACTCCCATCAAGTACAACTAGATTTATTAGGCTCACTGCCTCAACCCTAAACCTAGCAAGATTACAATAAGGGTTGTTAAACCCTGTTGAAGGCTCACTACTGGCTCACTACCTTGATGACAAAATCTTTCTTCCAACCATATTGCACATGAAAATTGAATACTACTTAAGCATCTGCCACTATGCCAGGGTGAAATCATTTACCAACTAAATTCAGCATCCCAAGTCCTCATTGTTACTGATCTTCTAACTCTGCTCTACTATTCGTATTCTCGCATCACACACACACACTTGTACACAATACCGTACTCAACCAAAATTCATCACTCTTATATATCTGTACATCATGATTTAATCCATAATCAAGTCGCCATCTAAGAAGTGAAATGTGTACATAGAAAGATGTACCTTGTTAGGGGCAAAGGCTCAGATTTTGATGAGATAAAGGGGCAAAGGCCCCACGGTGGGCGCCAAAAATGTTAGGGTAAAACGTGGATCAATTAATTGAATTATATTAAACCCAAACATCAACAGAATAAATGAGAGCAAGAAAGATTGAATGAAAAGCAATGAATAACACAAAGCAAACCTTCCCTGAATCGATGCTTCTATTGTTCACCTATTACAACCATCCTTTTGCTGAAGAAGTAGGCCCTCAGAGAGTGCACTCCTTTAGCTATGTTTGAGGAAGTCAATGGTAAATGGTTGTTGTGATATGCAATGAAGATGAGCTTCAAAGCAAGTATGTGATCTCGAGCTAGTGAATGGTAAGAGGGTGCCAAAGGCATGCTGGTGAATTTCTGCAGAGTAACAATGTAGATAGCTTGGATGAATAGAGTGGAGGGATGAAGCTTCATTTATAGACTTGGAAGAATGGGAATCAACAGTTGAGAAGAGATATGAAGATCAACAGTAGAGGATGGTTGAGGAATGTGCAACCAGTAGAAATGTGACAAGTGTCCCAGCTCCCTCGTGAAAGAGGGGATGTGACAAAATTGATTGGAGAGTTAACTCCATTGACTGAACAGTTAACAGACTTGATTGATCAGTCAGAAGAATGAATCATGGGATTGACTGAATTGATTGAGGGGTTAACTAAATTGATAGGTTAGTTAACACTTTTGATTAATTAGTTAACTAACCTCTGATTTGAGAAGAAATAGGCCATGTGGGTGAGGGAAAATAAAGTAATTAAATATTAAATATATTTAATTACATGTGCAACCTGATGAGGTGGACAAGGTGAGGTGGAAAAGGTGAGGTGGATTTTTGAATTTAGAACTTAGGATAGAGGAATTTGGATTAATTAAATAATTTATGATTATTTAATTGTGTAGGACATTTAGAAGAATTTTAGTTAAATAAATTGAATTTATTTAATTATGGAATAGTGAATCGATTAAATAAATTTAGAATATTTATTTAATTGGTAGAAGAATAGAATAAATATTTAGAATATTTATTTAGGATGATTTGTGTCATTTTTAGATGTATACATTTTGCCCCTCTTTGATGCAATGCAGTTTACAGCGTTGCTTCAAAGAAGTTGATAGTCTGATAGTGATACATGCCCCAGTTTGCCCCTGGTACAAGTTTAATGACGATAGGATGCCCCCTCGGGAGATTGGACGGGAAAAGGGCTAAAGAATTAAAGACAAACAATCTCCCAAAGACGAAGGGGTTAGGATAGGTTGGAGGAAAAGGGACACGTTTTAGGGAAACGGGAAGAAAACTGGAGGAAAAATGGGCACAGGAAGTAGTCACAGTCATCACCTAGCCAGAATTAGGGTTTGCAGGCTATAAATAGGAACTGGGTCCACAAGAATAGTCATTTGTACACTTGTTTGATCTGGATTGGATAGAGGGAGCTTAGAGAAAACTTGGAGTAGCATGGCAGCCAGAGCAGCAGACATTCCACGCGAGGAGCATTGATTCGAGCGAGTATGTCGATTCGGGCAGCCAGCAGAGGTAGGACCCCCGGTATGTGCTTCAAAAAATTCTCCTAGGGTTGATTTAGGGTGTCATAAATGCATGTAGAAAATAGGTCAAACATATGCGCCAAAATGCAGAACAACGCATATGCTGCGCGAAGCTGCGCTTTTGTCATTTCACGGTGCATATGCCAATTTCGGCGGCGCATATGCTGATTTCAGCAGTGCATATGTGAAAATGGTGCATATGTGTATTGTAGCTGTGCTTTTGTAGTTAGGCTGCGCATATATATTTAGGCAACGCATATGGTTACTGTAGCGGCACATACGTTAAAGCCATGCATATGCTGAGTTTAGCGGTGCTTCCATAATATGGTGGTGCATATGCCAAATGTTGTGGCGCATGTACTGAAGCTGCGCATATGTGCATTGTAGCCGTGCTTTTGTAGTTAGGCGGTGTATATGTTGATTTTAGCGGCGCATACATCAAGAAACGGCACTTTTACCACCTGTAGTGGCACATTTGCCTTAGATAGCCAATTTACTTAGCCAAATTGATTCGATTAGTATCTTGTTTGATGCGGGAATCAATGAGCTATCATCAAGATTGCAGGAATCTAGTCAAGAGATGTAGTGTGTTGTTTGGATCAATCTGAAATGCTAAGTTTAGTAGATATAGGGCAGTAGATATGTTGAGTATGGTATATACCGGTTTGGACTAATGCCTTGCTTTGCTTGCCTGCAGGAGGATATTCGAGACACACTACAGTCGAGGGAGATGTTTCCCATGCCCCTATTGCAGAAATACATGCTGACAGAGACTGACAGAGTGGCGCTTGGTACCATGGGCTTGGACTATGTTTGCTTTATGCCCGAGGTGCGGGCGAACCGGGGATTTCTGATAGCTGCTGTGGAGAGATTCCATAGTGAGGATGGGACCTTCCACTTTCGTACCAGAGAGATGACTATGACCTTAGAGGATGTCTACCAGATACTGCACTTACCCGTGGTAGGTGAGTTAGTAGAGTATGACGCACAGCGGGATGTGGGACTCACCGAGTGCAGGCGAGTGTTTGATGATCCTGAGCTGGTTGGATAGGTCATCCCATGGCATGATATACACAATTGTTATGACTACTTCCCAAGGATTGTGGCTGGATTGATCGGGGGCGTTGTATGCCCCGATAAGAGATAGCATGGGTTCCCCATTGGATGGGGTAGGATCATGGAGTGGATGCTGACTGAGGGCACTCGATACGCATGGGGAGTCTGTGTACTGGCCCATTTGTACCATGACATGCACCAGGTGGTGTACCACCGCAACACGAGTCCATCGGCTGGGGTATTATTGCTACAGTTCTATCTATGGGAGCACATAGTGGTGACAAGGCCAATATGTGTCTTCGCGAGGTAGCGAGGAGAGCCATATAGCTATGGCTATGCAGGAGTGCTTTCCCAGCATAGGCTGGGGAAGTTAGAGTATTGGAGGCACACCTTGGATGGAGTAGATGTGGTCGTCTGGCAACCATATCTGGATTGCGAGCCCTGGGATGACGAGGGAGATGAGCTGCCATATTGCTTTCAAACCAGGTGGCTGGTAGGCCGTACACGACATATACTGGAGAGGCAGATGGTGGGTCGAGTGTTGAGATAGTTTGGTAGGTGATAGGGTATGCCTCAGGGACAGGCATTATTCATGCAGACACATGCAGAGAGGGTCCAATGGGGGCCGATGGCTTCATATGAGGAGGCTCTGGCAGAGTTCCGACAGACTCCCTATGTGGCGTGGGATATGAGGATAGAGATAGTGGACGTAGGGGTGACACAAGATTATGCAGATTAGATGATTGCACATCCTTTTCTGAGACATGCAAGACCTGGCATGCTGGTGCCTCGTATTGACGAGGCAGACTCAGAGGAGGAGGGACAGGTTGGCCCAGGTCAGAGGGGAGTGAGAGGAGGACAAGGACGAGGAGGACAGGGTGGTAGAGCTAGAGAGAGGTTGAGACAGCGAAGGAGGGTAGGTCAGGCTGAGCAGGCAGTGCCAAGATAGGTGGCACAGTAGCAGATACCTCAACAGGCGCAGATTCCACCACCCCAGCAAGTACCACAGCAGCAGGTGCCCCAGCCATAGCGGCCAGGACAGGTAGAGGTAGCACAGGGGCTAGTACAAGCAGAGGTGCATGAGAGGGATATAGCTAGCCTAAGGGGATAGGTGTGAGAGCTATAGGCACAGCTGAGGAGGGCCGATGGCAGGCGAGAGATGGATATAGCAGTGATCGCTGGGTTGACTCATGAGAGAGATATGGCAGATGCACGGATACGTATTATCTATGTAGAGCGGGACACTGCTGTGGCCACCATGGGGACAGATGTAGCAAGTTCTTTTTTGGTTGGGCAGGTGTAGCAGGCACAGGCACAGGTAGGCCAGGTGTAGCAATGGAATTTAAACTTTCCTTGAAAGCCATAATCTCAGGGATGGGCAAATCAGACTCCAGTGGTCTGTCCCGTTGCGTTTGTCCCTCATGGTAGGGACAAAGAGTTTAGATGGTGTCAACGTCTTTGTCATCGTAGAAGTGCTCTGTTGGCTCGTCCCACTCATACCCATTTGAATCATCTGAATCTGTGTCGCTGTCCACTTGGAGTGTTTGGATTGTCTCCACAAGGTAGGCATTTTCCTTGGCTTTATCCTTGCCTTTGTATCCTAGGCCACTTGTGTTTCTAGCCGAAGAGGATGAAGAAGGTTGTATAGGTTCAATGATTCCTTCTTTTCTGAGGCTGATGGGGCCTTGTCCTTTGTACCCCATCCTGTGCAAAATAGTCTCACCCCGCCCATAGAGTTCTGTAGGGAGTCTAGGCAGTTCTTGGGGTGTGTTTTCTTCTTCAGCATAAAGCAATTGCAAGAGATCTTGCTCCTATGTTTCATGAGATAAGGTCCCCCATTTTACAAAGGGATTTGCGGGAGCTACAGGAGGAACAAATGGCTTTGGAAAATGTTTGGGTGGATGTTTGGGTTGGCCAAAAGAGCGAGGAGACAAAGGCATCTTGGCAAGGTTGAGGCTATGCTCAATGGAGTATTCCCCCACGCCACTTTCTTTTATGGTAATTTTTTGTGGTTTGGGTCTTGAGGAGGAAGCTTCAGTGGTATGGTCCTGTTGCGGGGTAGGGGAAATGTAGGCTCTATTGTTGGGTATGACACACTCAGGTTTTGCACGGAAAGAATTGCAGTGTTGGTAGGGGTCAGGGTCTCCATGAATGGTGACTTGCTTGCCATTGTGTGGGAACTTAATGCATTGATGGTAGGTTGAGGGGACAGCCTTTATGGTGTGAATCCATGGTCTCCCAAGTAGGATATTATAGGCAAGCTCTCGATCAAAGACTTGACACACCATATCTTTTATTATTGGTCCCACTTGAATGGGTAGGACAACCGTTCCCTTTGTGGTTCTTTCTTCCTCGTCATATGCTTTGATGGTAATTTTCCTCCTTGGATCAACTACCTATTCAGAGAACCCCAATGCAAGGACTAGCTTTAATGTGCAAATATTTAAACTAGCACCTCCATCAATGAGAACCCTCTTGATGTAGTGCTTGTGTATGAATGTGACAATGTGCAGAGGGGTGTTATGAGGTTGGGAGATAGAGAGGTCATCTTGCTCAGTAAAAGATATGGAGTTGGAAGATGTCAAATTGCCTACCATGGTCTGAAACTTTTCTTGGGCCAAATTAGTGGGGACAGTGGTTTCCACTAAGGCTTTCTGAAGAATCTCCTTATGAGAAGGAGATAGATGCAAGAGCTCTAATATAGAAATGTGAGCCAGAGTTTTCTATAACTGGTCGATGACATTGTACTGATGGAAATTGGATGAAGATGGTGGTGACCTTGGAGGGGTGGTATTGAGCGTGACTTTACCACTGCAGGTAATTATACTACAACCAGTTCTGTTAGGTCCTGGTTGTTGGTTGGGTGAGATGACATTGACCTGCGGGATTTGCTCAGAAATGCAATTTATGGTGTAGTCAAATGGCACACTTGCATAGTTGGCATTACTAGTCCCGATGTTCTGATTTGGCCGATTGCGATTATTGTTGTTGTCATTACTATTGTTGCCATTGTTGTTGTGGCCATTGGTGTTGTTGTTGTTGTTGTTATATGGCCTGTTGTGGTTCAGAAGTGGATCCCTGTAGGCTACATGAGTTTCATTAGAGGAATGTTGTTGTGTCCCTCCCTGGTTCTGATCTAGCACATCTTGGATGACATTTTTGAGGCGTATGCAGTTGTTAGTTGTATGCCCCCTTCCTCGATGATATTCACAATAGTCTGTGTCCTTCTAGTAGGGAGGTTTGACTATAGGCTCGCAATCACTTGTTGGTGGTAGAGAAATTTCGTTGTTTGCCAACAACTTCCTTAGTGCAGACTCTTGAGACTCACCCAATGGTGTGAATTTTCTCCTTGGATTTGAATTAAACCAAGTTCTAGGCTCCCAAGAAGGTGGTTTGTTGATTGTACCATTGTTTGTTTCTCCCTTTAGAGTGAATATGGGTTGTTGCTTGGGAGCTGCCGCCTTGGCATCCACTACTCCATCGTTGACCACATTCTTGTTCTTGGTCCAAAACATTAATTTATCCGTTGTGTAATTGGAAGTAGGTGTGTCCTTGTAGAGCTTGATAGCTCCTTTAGTGATCATAGCTTTTTCGATGAATAGGCCCATTTCAATGACATTGGAGAATGATGTAGGGCATTGTATCTGAATCTGATAGCTAAGATCAGTGTTTAGGTTGTGGACAAACATTTCCAATAGCTGCTTCTCAGGCATATCGTAAGAACACTTACTAGCTAGCTGTCTCCATCATTGTAAGAAGGTGGCAAATGACTCACCACTCTTCTGTTTGGTGTTGCATAGATCTAGCATAGATACCTCGTGTTCTATGTTGTAAGAGAAGTGCGTTATAAATTTATTGACAAGTTCATCAAAAGTTCTGATTCCTGGTGGGAGACGCGAGAACCACTCCATAGCTTGACCACCTAAAGATCGTGGGAATAGTCTCATCAAGTAGGTCTCATTGTGAGCTACTTCTAAACATGCTATAGTGAATTCCCTGATATGATCCCTAGGGTCCCCCTTCCCTTTATGTTTTTCAAACATCGGCACTCCAAACTGATAGGGGAACGGCTTCATGACCAAATTCTTGTCAAAGAGGTATGGTGCTATATCTTCTAAGGAGTAGTTCTTGGTGCTTGTACCTATCTTAAGGTCTGATATCTCTTGTGTGAGGCTCTTGAGTCATTTTCTCATTTCTTCCATAGGAGCATTTTGATCTATGGGTTTCTTTCCTCTATCATTTGCATGGGGGACTATGTCATTTGTATCTCTCTCATTTGCATGTGGGACTGTGTCATTCATGCCCCTCTCATGATCATCACACCTCCTCTCTAGATCATCATCTACATTTTCCATGATGGAGGTTATGTCAAAGTCTGCAGGGAGTTTGATTCCAAGACTAGCAAGATGATGGAAGTATTTATGGGGGTCTTCAAGTAGCACCTTCTCTACCAGGCATTGAAATTTTCTATCTTAGATGTGCGCTACTAGTTCTTCATGAGAAATTTCTTCATCACCCTCACGTGGTGTGACGAGGTGATTGGATGAGCCAGCCATTTCTTTTTGCTTGTTGTACTGGGATCGAGTAAGAACCATGCAAGGTGGCATGGGATGGAGGGGACTGGGACTAGAAATTTTGGCAAGGTACCGACGGAGACTATAGTGGATGGGATATCTAGGATATGACTTGGACAAAGGATTTTCTCGCTCAATGACTTCAAGTAAGACTGTTGACATAAGACGGTAGCCACTAGTAAGGGTAGTTGATACCCACCTGATTATATATGGACTAGTCACTCAACAAGACTACTAGCAAAAGGTACTGTGACCTACTAGGCTTACGTGAATTCAGTAATGACACGAAAAGGGACCTATGTCGAACCGGTATGGGATAAACTAACTTTGGGACAAGAGGGGTTGGGATAGAAAGTGAATGGGATGATTGACAAAAGAGAGAGATTTGGGTGAAATGGATGAAGACTGACGGCAAGGTTGAATATGATCTCAGAAAGTGAAACTAGGCTGAAATGGGTTCTCCAATCAGGTGAAAATATTTTCTCAGAAATAGGACAAGTGCTCACTGTCGTATATGTGCTGAAACAAATGTGCCATAAGTCACAGTATATGCGCAGCTCTGGTGAAGTACAAATGTGCAGCAATAGTATGTATATGCCCAGCAACAGTGTATATGTGCAGCAAGTCGATACGCATGCACGGTAAGTCATTACAAATGCACAGCAAAAAGGAGTATATGTGTAGCTCTGATATTTTTGGCAAAATTTTGGATTTTTCTCTTGTTTTTGGTGTTTTTTTTTGCTAGAAAAGGTCTTCCTGATCTAATTTTATGAATTAACAGCAAGAAAACACAGCAAGCACAAAGAATATTTTGTAGTTTTTCATTGTTTTTGTAGTTTTTTTGACTCTATTTTGGACTAAACTGAACAAAAGCAAGCACAAAAATCCTAGGCGAGAAATGGATTATAAGGGATTTGGGCCACTAGAACAAGAGGTATTTAATGTGGGCAACTGTTTAAGTGGTTACACATGCGGCAGCACTACTCTCCGTTATGGAGTCTCCCAGCCTCAAAGGGTTGCGCCTGAGAGGGTTTTGGGGGAGGTTGGCTGTCGGTGTAACATAACAACACTTGTTGTAAGAAGTTTTCACCTCAAGCACAATTTATTTTAAGTGGCTTGGTAGGGCTTGGTGTTAGCCTGTTACCGCTCAGGGTCATTCCCACTTGGACAAGCGTGCATCCAAGGGTAGGCCCCTCCTAAAGGTTAAACAAAGAGAATGACAAGTCTGGCACTCTGATCACCCAGAAAAGGGGAGAGCATAAACCTATTGTCATTCGTCAAGCACAGCAAACACTAATTAATCCAACCTATTTAAAATTAGAAAAATTGAATGGGCTAATCTACTCAAACATAGAACTTTGAAGTGATTTTAGCAAGATAGCATTGGTTGAGTTTTAGTCCCAGAAATCAATGGTGAGTTTAGTTTTAAACTGCGTAACACAAAATAGTTAACTTTGAAGTTTTGGTCTCACAAGATAGTAGTAGTTCAATTTTAACCTCAAAAATCAAAGGTGAGTTCAATTTTAACCTCAAAAATCAAAGGTGAGTTCAATTTTAATCCTCGTAGCATGAAATAGTTAACTTTGAAGTTTTGGTCTCACGAGATAGCAATAGTTCAATTTTAATCCCAAAATCAAAGGTGGGTTCAGTTTTTAATCCCAGATAGCAATAACTTGGAAAGTGTTGCAATGTAAGAAACAAATGATCCAGTTACTTCTTTCCTAATTAGAGCTAGGTGAGGATTTGAATGCACATCAGTTTTACTATCCTTTGGAAAGTAAAGTGTGAACTATTTAAATGCAACTATATGGAACTAAACCTGAGCCTATCCTGCAAAACAGCTCCAGCAAACACCTGCGGAAGGGTTAGTGTTAACAAATTTTCTTAAAAAAGTACTGAGACCCTAACTTATTGCAGAAGCGCAGCTTCAGTGATTAAATGTGCAGAAATAATCAACAGAAGCGCAATAATAACAGATGTGCCGCAACAGTGAATAAAAGCACAGCAGAAAGTAACAGATGCACAGAATGGACCTATGTGCAATAACACTGGACAAATGCACCGTAATTATGAATGCGTTGCAACAGTAAACACATGCGCAACAATAATAAACATATGTGTAGTATTAACAAAAGCGCCGTAACAGTACACAGAAGCGTAGAATTAATAAAAGTGTTGTAACAGTGTGTATATGCACCGCAGGAGTGTTCAAATGCGCCGAAGTAGCCTATGTGTGATTTTGCGTGACCTGTACGGAACTTGCCTTCAAAAAAGCTCAAATTTTGATGAGATCAAGGGGCAAAGGCCCCACGTTGGGCGCCAAAAATGTTAGGGTAAAACGTGGATCAATTAATTAAATTATATTAAACCCAAACATCAATAGAATAAATGAGAGCAAGAAAGATTGAATGAACAACAATGAATAACACAAAGCAAACCTTCCCTGAATTGATGCTTCTGTTGTTCACCTATTACAACCGTCCTTTTGCTGATGAAGTAGGCCCTCAGAGAGTGCACTCCTTTAGCTGTGTTTGAGGAAGTCGATGGTAAATGGCTGTTGTGATATGCAATGAAGATGAGCTTCAAAGCAAGTATGTGATCTCAAGCTAGTGAATGGTAAGAGGGTGCCAAAGGCACATTGGTGAATTTCTGCAGAGTAACAATGTAGATAGCTTGGATGAATAGAGTGGAGGGATGAAGCTTCATTTATAGACTTGGAAGAATGGGAATCAATGGTTGAGAGGAGATATGAAGATCAACGGCAGAGGATGGTTGAGGAATGTGCAACCAGTAGAAATGTGACAAGTGTCCCAGCTCCATCATGAAAGAGGGGATGTGACAAAATTGATTGGAGAGTTAACTCCATTGACTGAATAGTTAACAGACTTGATTGATCAATCAGAAGAATGAATCATGGGATTGACTGAATTGATTGAGGGGTTAACTCAGTTGACAGGTTAGTTAATACTTTGATTGATTAGTTAACTAACCTCTGATTTGAGAAGAAATAGGCCATGTGGGTGAGGGAAAATAAGGCAATTAAATATTAAATATATTTAATTACGTGTGTGACCTGATGAGGTGGACAAGGTGAGGTGGAAAAGGTGAGGTGTAAAGGTGAGGTGAATTTTTGAATTTAGAACTTAGGATAGAGGAATTTGGATTAATTAAATAATTTATGATTATTTAATTGTGTAGGACATTTAGAAGAATTTTAGTTAAATAAATTGAATTTATTTAATTATGGAACAGTAAATCGATTAAATAAATTTAGAATATTTATTTAATTGGGAGAAGAATAGAATAAATATTTAGAATATTTATTTAGGATGATTTGTGTCATTTTTAGACATATACACAAACCATTAGAACTCAGACTCTATCTCTATCAAACTCTGTAAAACACTATGCCAATACTTAGCAGCTTGTAGCTAAACTTTTGGTGGACTTCAGACCTCCTAACTCTAAAATAAGTCACTTCATACAATTGTTTACAACATCTTAAAATTGTATAACAAAATACTTATCTATGGAGGAATGTGGACCACTACACTAGACACTATTCACTATTCCTGCTATACCTTTGCTTATCCGAACTTAGTCAATTCTTCAAGGTGACTTTTGAAGGAGATCAGGACTTCACCTTTGAAGCATAACACTATCAAACAACAAATGACATCATACTTGAACTGCATTACACAATCATCATCTGTGGACACATACTATTTGACTTATTGTCCTCTACTCAGAATAATTTTCATACTTAGCCATTTTTTGCTAACCAGACCTGGGATCCAATATGTTCTTCCAGAGATATCTCTTCCTGTCATGATGATAGGATCTCTGAGCCTTATTGCCATCAATGACAACATACAAGTTCATACTAGAGCAGTGTCTCTTACCAACACAATGTTATTCATATTTTATGGTGCCATCATATTTGGGAATCCCCTCACATTCTCCTTCTATGAGTAAGTGCCTTGTTTATATTAAAATTTTGAGGACTTTCCATGTAAGGATGTTAGATCTGTGTGTATTCCACCATAGTGTGGTGTTACAAATGAGTGTATGTTGTAGTGCATCTTGTCTTAAATATTCCTTATCGAATGTTCTTTCCATTCTTTCAAGGTATGATATCAAGTCACCCACTCTTGAATATTTTGGTAAATTGATATGGGATACACCATGTGAAATATGGTTCAATCATCATGAAATTTATATAGTATGATTTTTATGTGTATTGGATGGGTTTGATGTAATTTGTGGTGTGATACCTATGTTTTTGATAACTTGCAATATGTTTCTTGCAATCTTGCGTATGGTGAAAAATTTTCTTACTCCTCTTATTTTCCTAGATTGTACTTCTTGTTCACCTCTTAACCAAGTATTAAGTACATCTTCATTGTTTGTACCTTCATGTTACTACTATCAATATAAATTACTCCTAAACTTGGGTCATCAAATGGCTCTGGTTTGTAGAGTTTGGCTAGTTAGTAGAGTGCCCAGGATCTTCTTCATAACCATCTAGTTCTACCTCCTCTACATATGCATCACTCACATATGTTTAGAGGTATGTACTACCTTATCTTTATCTACAAAGGACAATTTTACTTTTCTATAGTTGATAATCCCATTACAATCTACAAACCATTTTAAACCTAGTAAAGCATTGAAGGTATCAAATGGTTCCTTAGTTTCTATGGCTTCAAAGTCTATTGTTTGTTTGATCATTAAGAGATTGATTTCTATGTTCTTCCATGTGCCTATAGATAATCCATTGTATAGATTTATATTGTATGGAGTGTCATGTAATTAAGATTCTACAAAGTGTTCCAATATTCTTTTATGAATCATATTGACATCAACCCCTAAGTCAATTATAACTTGTTTGACCTATTTGTGATTGAGATGTAAATTTATCAATATTGGTAGATTCTTCCATTGTTTTTAGGTTTGTGTTAGGTTTCTAATTTGTGGTCTTGATAATGTTTTTTTATTCCAATACTTAGAGAACTATGTTAGTTTTTTTATCAAGTTGTGTTGTTCCACAAAGGATGCTAATTATTTTAATGTTAATGCTTCTTTCAATTCCAAAACTCATGATTTATGATATTCTTCCTTATCTTGTTCCTATATTATGCTTTTTTGGGTTTCCTCTACAATCTTATCAAGCTTCCTTTTAGTGGGAAAGTCATCCTCTTCCTCTTCATCATCTAAATTTTCTATCCTCTATTTAACCTTTCCAGTATTTTTACCCTCTCTAATAACTACTGCAACATTATTTTTCCCTCTATGTGTGTGCAAAGACTTTTGTCATAATTTTTATTTTCTCTCCAAGTATTTTTTTTTAATTTATTATATATTACTATATAATTTAGGTTACAACATATGTTTATAGCCCAAACAAGGCAGCAATACGAAGTAGGATGAAGAGTACATACAAAAACTAGGTAGAAGAACTATATTAGCCCTCAATAATCATCATGGTACAAATACAAAATTACAATAGCATATACACTGAAGTTTATATAGCATCTATAGTATGTGAGTCACCAAAAAAACCAAAGGATCAATCACCAAAAAATCAAGGTTGCATCATGAAGAGTCAATTGTTCCTGCTCATGCTGAATTTATCGAGATCTCTGAATGTACCAATAGGATGAGTGATATCAGAAATAATATCATTTTCCCTTGCAACTTCTGTAGCAACATCCTCTCAAAGTTGAGCCTCCTCCCTTCTCTGTTCTTTAATAATCTAAACAAAGGCCATCTTCTTTTTGTACCTTTCCTAGAATGTCATATAGTCTTTGAAGAATTGATAATCCACCTTTTTTACATCATGTGGCCAAAAACTAGTGGTAATAATTTTAGACCTCTTCAAAACTATATGTCCTTCATCCATAAGCTTAAGAAACTTTTCTTTTGATACCTCAAGGGTCATCTTAATCTACATATAAACCATATGGAGGGTGAGACTTCTCAAAGATGCCATAAGGCATCTCCTTTTTCCATGAAAGTTATTCCCATTTCTAAATTTCCAAAGAATCAATAAAATTTCAATGGTCAAAAGTAATCAAAAAAGATTAAAAATAGTTTTTGAAACCATGAACATATCCAAATAAAATCTCATGCCAAGAAATAGAGTTTCCTCTATCCCACCCCCTAAGATCTGAGAAGAAGAGAAACCAAACATCTTTAACAAAGTTATGTTAAAAAAAATGTGTTCAATAGTTTTAGGTTCCTTGCAATACCCACGTAATTTCTTGGTAGGGTCATCAAAAAAATATAGGACCAACAACAATATTATTCAACCAAATCAACCATCTAAAACAAGATTTGTTAGGTTCTAACACATTTGACTAACAAATATTAAAGATGTTTGACAACTATATATTATCCAAACTCAAGTTCCAACAATTATTAACATGGTTGATGATGTCTAGAGAGATGGTCAGAAGATTATAGACTTTCTTAGAGGTAGTATTAGGTAGGGAAATACCATTCATCCATTTGAGAATATTACCAATTTTAATTTCTAAATTTTGTTCAACAAGGAATACCATTTTAGAACATGTATTTTCAAACATAGAGAAAGTTATTTTCTTTGATTGGGGTAGTCCAAAAGATTGGCATAAGGACTTCCAATCCATGAAGTGGAAATCCTTTGAGACATCATTAAAGATCTTTTTTGCTTTGTGATTCTAGCTCGTAGTAGAGTAGATTTGAAAGAGGGCTAGAGGCTTATCACCCCAAGCCAAGTTCCACCATAGAGACATGTAGCCACAGGTCTTTTTAATAAAGTGATCCCAGGAAGGATAGTCTTCCATGAGAACTCTAGCCATTTCCTAAGCCTTCCAAAGGCTTTTGAAAACATTAGAACCACAAGGGGAGACAAAATATTTGCCAAATAGGATATCATGCTTATGGAGACCAATCCATTGTTTATCCTTTTTTGGAACAACACGATTGATGTTATTTCTGATCAGTATCTTTTAGGGCTCATCACCATCCAAGGACTCGACAAGCCATTTGATACCAAGTTCTATCACTTGAATTCTTAAGTCCTTGAATCCCATACAGCCTAAATCCTTCCTCATGCAGCACCAACCCTACTTAACAGAAACCCTCTTCTTGTTACCTGTCCCATCAGACCACAAGAACTTTCTAATACTTTTTATTTTACATTAATTTGATATTGATTAAAAATCCATATGAAATAGTAGTATATACTATATGAGGATAAAATCTTTTGGCAGATTTTCAATCTCCCAGCTAGGGACAATACTGGTTATTCCACTTCATCAACTTCTCTATATTACCATGAACCCACTCCCACATACTTCTCAGGGAGGGACTAATTGAGAAAGGTATGCCTAGATATCTAATCTTGTCATTGGGTCCTCCCCATTCAATATCATATTTACTGAGTGAAGAAGGAGATGTTTCAGACCAACAAAGAATATGAGATTTACAAATAGAGATTTTTTCTCCTGAAGCCATACAAAAATATCTAACTTACCCATCACATTTTTAAAATTCCTTTCATCGATATCAACAAAAATTGTTGTATCATCAACAAATTGTATGTTGATTAGTTCCTTCTCATTAGGAAGTATTAACCCTTTAACTTTGTCCCTATTAATGGAAGACCTAAGGAGGTAGAATAGAGCATCAGATGCAATCACAAATAGGGTAGGGTCCAAAGAGCACCCTTGCCTAATGGATCTATGTAGAATGTAAGGATCAGTAAAGGAGCCATTCACATTATTCTAAGTAACTTCATCTTTTAATAGAGCCTTGATCATATCACACAATTTCTAAGGAAATTGAATAGCTTCAAGAGTCATTATAACAAAGGACCTCTCAACCCTATCATATGCCTTCTCAAAATCCAAGAGAAGCAAGCCTAAATTTTGTTTAGTTACCTTTACCCAATTCATGTCTTTCTAGATTGTAATTAGATTCTCTAATATCTACCTTCCTTTAATGAAACCAATCTAGGTAGTATTGACACACTTAGGAAGAATATCAGTCAATCTCAAGGCCAAAATATTTGCTAATATTTTATAAGACACATTCAGGAGAGATATGGATCTCCAATTCTTAATTAAAGTCCTGTCACCTTCTTTTGGGAGCAGCTTAATAATCCCACTATTTATTTCACTCCCCAAAGAGCTATCATTGATTTCCTCTTTGTAGACCAACCAGATATCCTCTGCTATCCATTCAATATTTTATTTGTAAAACTCAGCTATCAGCCCATCATGACTTATAGATTTATCATTATTGAAGGAGGTTATTTCTTTTCTAACTTCCCCAATTCTAATTTCCTTACCCAAAATGGAGGCATCCTTCACTGTGACTTTCCTAGGAATTAATTTCTTGCACATCTCTTGAGCTTCTTTACAGTTTTTATTATTATCTTCAGTAGTATATAGTTTCACGTAGAATTTTTTGAATTCATATTTAATCTTCTTTATACCAATGATATGATCAATCTCTATCTTGATGGACATAGTTTCCTCCATTATATTCTTGGTTTTGATGTAGTTGAAGAAAAAATTTGACCCCTTATCCCCATTCTTCTTGACCAATTCATCTTGGCTCTTACCTTCAACCCCTGAGCTTTATATGCTTGGATGAATTTTAGTCTATGTTTGGTGTCAGCCAAATTATCAACCAAGGAGACATTAGCCAAATCCTCCTGCAAAATCTTTTCATTGTTGCAAAACTTTTGTTGGAGCTCTTTTTTAACTTTCCTTCTATCAAGTGTCATTTTTTTACCAACTGTCTAAAACAGAAATTTCCAACTTTTGGTATTATTATTCCATCTATAAATATTTGAGAGCTTGTTCAAGAGAATCATGTTAATCTCCCTCAAAGTAAAGATGAGTGCATTACAATCATTATATTTTAGAAGCTAATTATTTAGTTTATACAAATAATCATTTCTAATTTTATTAGCATTTTCATGCTTCTAGATAACAATTTTTCCCTGAATAGGGCAGTGGTCTGAAATTGTATATGGATGAATTTTTACCAAATTGTCATTATCACTCTAATCAAATCTAAAAAACTCTTCATTGACATATATTCTATCCAACCTGGAGTAAACTCTTTTATCATTCTTTTGAAAATTACATCATGTGTACCAAATTTTCTTATTTTCATTCTTCTACTTTTCCATGGGATCAAACAACATTAGGTTATTTTTCATTCTATTCTAGAAGAAATGTTCATTACCTTTCCAATTCATATTGATACCACTAGACTTATCCTCCATCTTCTCTACCATGTTGAAACCACCCCAAACAATCGAGGGGATTCTAGGAAGGGTTTCCATCCACTTCCAAAGCTCAATTCTAACCTTGTAATCATTAGGTTCATAGAGAGCACATATATGCCAAACTTGAAATTATCTTTTTCTAGTATCAAAGAATCTACTCTATTACAACCAGACAACCCATTGTCTTTGATATACACATTTATTGTTTAACAAAATGGCAATACCTCCCCTGTCCTTATCATGTTTGCTTACAATTTAAATAGCTTCTTTCCATATGAATTTTAGATATTTTTCCAACAAAAAATCTACTTCTTTAACTCCTAGAGAAGAATGAAGTCAAGATCTTTTATTTATTGATCATGACAATCTCTTGAGAATTTTCCTTATGATGGAAGATGGGGGTATTGTTTCTTAATCATTAGTCTTGTGTTTCCTTATCAGGTATGTCATCGTTTAAGTTTTTCATTATTGTAAGTTTATTTTTCATATCATCCAAATTGGAGGCTATTTCATTCACAACCTCACTAACATCGATGGTATTTCCATCAATTTGTGGACTACAGTTTGAAGGTTCTATATCACCATTATTTCTTAACCCATACAAATTAACATTGTTAGGAGGGTTGTGATTATTCATTTTACTTTTTTTCTTGACTAGTTTTTTATTTTACTTTCTCCTTTAATTTAGGTTCAAAGATGGTAAACCTCCTTCTGATTTTAGGGAAATTCCTATTTTGGTGCTCTTCTTCCTTGCAAAGGAAACAAGCATTAAGAGCCCCTACAATATTGATATTACAATATCTTATTTCACTTCTTATGTTAATATCCATCTTCTCTAGAATATCAATTCCTGGAGTTAGGGAAACAAGAAATCTAGCATCGGGTTGGGGGGGAGATCTAGTTTCTTCCACCTAGAGAACTTTGCCTAGTGGCAAAAATAGTTAGAGAATGAAAGTCCATAATTGAGGAGGCAGATTTTTCAAATTAACCCATCTAGGGACTATCGTCATCATTATTTATTTGTTTAATAACTCAAGAGACCAAGCTACTAGTTTAAACATTGTTTTTCCTACATTCCAAAATTGTCTCTCTAGGGAGCGCTTTTGCATGGAATGATTCTTAAAGAAAACAATGAATAAACCCTTTTGTATCATTCAACAAAAAGTGACATACAACACTAATTTCCTTCCCCAAACATTAAAAATCCACTCATAAAAAATGTCCTCAAGGGAAGTGCATTACAATAAACAACTGTAAAAAAAATAGCAACATTTTTTAGTCTAGAATTTTCATGCTCTACAACTAAATACATATCCTTGTTTGGATCTACAAGGAGAAAACTCATTGCAGAAGGGGACCCATTAGCTTATTCTTCTCCTTGGGTTTGTATATTTTTTATGTCTCCATGTTGCTCACTTCAGAGTCCTCCATAATCTATCCTTTTAACTTCAAATATGGCCTAGGCTAAAGCTTCAACCCTCTCTTCACCTTCCAAGATATCCATATATGTTTTTATATTTTATTCACAATTATTCTCTCCATTATTTTTGTCTTCATCTATAAGATTTGTTTCTCCATCCTCCATTAATTTGTATGCTCCAGACATAACTCCTGGGCCACCAACTACCAGTTATTATGCACAGGGCAAGGCAGGAGGGGGAATATACTCATTTCAAAAGTTGCAATAAAATTTCAACAAAATAATACAATTTCAAAACCTAACAAAACACAAAGGCAATCACAAACAATAATGGAAAAAATATCTAGACAAAAATAATGCACAACTACCCAAAAACTACAAAAGGAACATTGAAGAACAAATTAGATGTGGGAAGAACACGAGTCAGATTTGATTTGAGAAGAGAGATCAGGTCCAAGGTTGATAATGGTAGGAGACTTTCTGTCTTCCCCATCAACCTCAGAGTAGCCTCTCCTTCACACCTCCTTAGCAATTACATTTCCTTTTCCCTCCAAGTATTATTTTTGAATGCTTCTTCTTATATTATAGTGTTTAAGTCCTTAGGTTTTTTAGAACATATGTCTTCTTTATAGCATCATCTTGTGGTGGATTTTTAGGAGGTTTGAGAATAACTTTTATTCCTCTTGTTGAATTGAGTCCAAATAACTCATCACTCTTTTTATTGTTGTGGGACATTTTTTAAATATTGTTGTACCCTTTCACATGTAAATACACCATGGTCTTGGTTATCATAGAATCCATAATTTTTCTTCTTACATTCATTAGCATAGTGTCCTATCTCTACACATTTATAACATGTATCTTCTTCCCTATGTCTTTTATTCCTACCTCTACCTCTACCACATATACCTCGGTAGTTGTTGTAATAGACTATATCCTTATTAGTTGAGTAATTGAAACTTGGTGGAGTTGGACATGTTGCATAGGTTGTCATTGATTTTAAAAGAGTGGTAGTCATGGATGTTAAAAGAGTAGTCATAAGAGGTATTGTGATGTGCAAGGTATATTGTTGCATATGTTTTCAAAGGGATGATGATCAGGGGTGTTGTGATGTGAAAGATATGGTGATGAAAGACATGAACATGCTATTGGATCAGTATCATCTATACATAATTGTACCTTATCTTTTGAAGTTTATAGACAGGTGAAAGTTGTCAAGTTGAAGGATATGCTGACATGAAGAAGTTGTGACTTCTTTCTTTTTGTGAAAAGAGTTATGATCATTTCTTATGGATGTTGCATTTAGTATGTCTTGATGAAAAGCATTGCATGGGATTTGAAGGAAAGTGTTTAAGTGATCAAAACTATTAGAGGCATAGTGAATTATATTGTAGGAGCTTAGAAGATTGTACCACATTCTACTGTAGATGAACATATGGTCTTGTGGATTGGAGGTTAGACATAAACAAATATGAGGTATGTTTGATCCAAGTTTCAAAGCATAAAAGTTACTCCACAGATTTTTAGAGTTAGTACAGTGAAGACAATGGTGATACATTGTAGTTGCAATCTTAAAGGTACAAATAATTCCCCTTTTCCCTTGATGTCAAAGGGGGAGAAGATTGGAGAAGTTTGAGTAGTTTTGCCATCAATGACAAAGGGGGAGATTGTTGAGAGATTGTCATTAAAGTCTGTGTGCTGGCAACAGGAGATTAATAGAGACATATGGATATTGAAGAGCATGGCAATGTTTGGTGTTGTCATTGATGGCAACCCATTATATCGATGCAGTAGTGTTGGTCCAGAGAAGACCTTGAAGTATGAATTATTTTGCAAATTTGTCTAAGTCCTGGAGTACTATTTTAGTGTTCAATAAACTAGTTTTTGGGTCCGCATTGATCCGCTATGAAGAATTTTGTCATGTGGTTCTGATGTAATTTTGGTACATGTTGAAGGTGTCTAAACTTAAATTCTCATGGCTTGAAGTCCTCCAAAACTAAAGATATATTCAATAGAGTACTAGACTCTGTTTAATGATAGTATAATGGCAGTATTAGTGGTATGTAGGAATTCTCTGCATTCCACCACAAATGATTTTTTTAATATTCAATTTTGAGGGTAAGTTCATAGATGTCTAAAATATGTTCTCTTCAAGTGGTAGGCATTTTGGTGGTCCTCATGTTGAGTTGTGAGTAAACAATTGGCTCATTCTATTGTTACTTCACCAGTGGTGATGACCCAAAGGTTTTGAGGTTATGTAGAGTTGAATTATGTATGGAGTAGAATTATGGGAGTAATTATAGGTTGTGCTAACCTATATCGATGTGTTACATGATTTGGTTCTCTCCACAAAAAGTATAAGTCTAAGTTTTGAGCCGACAAATCAAGAGTTCACACGGTACATCTAGTATGCCAACCTATTTGATGTGTTGGCTGATTGTGGTATATATACAAGATTGATTTCTTGTGTGGAGAGGTAAGGTGTGTGAAACAACTAAGTGTGTGTGTGTGAGAGAGAGAAATCTGATGAAGAGAACGACAAGATAAGTATGTGGTGGAGATGAAATGTCTTCAGTTAGTATACTGAGCTTCATTGGAACTATATCTTTAGTATAAGTCATATGCATTAATTAACAATTCATATTTTGCAGTGAGCTACCCCTTCTTCTATGTCTTTCTATTTAGGATAGTAAGTCCTTTGGTAGTGAGCCACTTGCAGTGAGCATGTCTCTTTTTGATAATGAGTCTGACATTTGTATCAACATGTAACTAGTGACATTATACTATATTGTGAGCTAATCCTCACCATGGTTTTTCCATTTTTGGGTTTTCCGTGTAAAAATCTTGTTTATGTGTTTTGATGGTTACTTTCATGCTTTTCTTTCTTACTACAAATTAAATATGCTATGTGGAACGAATATTTAAATGCTTGAGTGGTTTTAGAGAATACTGATTCACCCCCCCTCTTAGTATTCTAGGTGTTCAACAATTGGTATCAAAGCTTAGTTCCTTGGAAGAAGCTTAACCACTTGAGGAAGATCTTGAAGTGTGAACATATGGCAACTAGGAGATATCCTATTCCCCAGAAGAAATTACTGCTATTGGATTTACTGAAGAAGGTTGCATAGTTGATATGAATGGAGAACTCAAATCTACCCTTAAAGATCTAGAAGGAATTCAATAAGATAATAGAGAATTGGAAGAAAATATTAAGGAAACAGATGAATGCATCAAGAAGTTGAGAGAGAAAAACAAGAAATTCAAAGAAAGATACAAGGAAGTAAATGACCAGCTTAATAAATAAAATGAGACAATTACTAGACTAAAAATGCAAATTGAGGAAGGAAAAAGAATTGAAGAATGCCTAAATGAAAAACTGAAAGGCAAATTTGAAGAATTTTCAAGGCTTGAACAAGAAAATGTTGTCCTAAAGACAGAGCTAGAGAAATAAAAGAATCAAGAAGACAAATTCAAGAAAAGCTCCTTTCTACTTGATGAAATGATTGCAAATCAAAGGGCTTGTAAGGATAAAAAAGGATTATGATTTGAAAAGGGTGAAATTTCAAACGTAAATCAGACCTCAAACAATGTTGAGAAGAAGAACAATAACCAAAAGAAGATTGAAGACAAGAAGAGTAATAACTGTTGGGAATTAAGGTGTCTCAACCTTGGTAATTCTCTGCATTTGTAATGTTTGTATTTATTATTCATTGCCTATGTTGTATATAATTGGAAATTCCACTTTGTCATATTGTGGGATGTCACACGATGATGTGTCAATCCTACATGGATTATTACAATTTGGTATTTTGTCCTCACATGAGGAGATAGGCATCCCACTTAGTGGTAGGAATATTCTACCATGTGTCAGCTTCTTCTATGTTGTGTAAGGAATGTTTGACCAAAATGGTTATGACGGATTCCTATGACAAATCTATGACACGTAAGAGTCGAGAATAGAAGGTTATAAGACAGGTAATGACATGTGTCATGAAGCATCTTTGAATGAGGCATATTTGGGTACCCCAAGGTGGAATATGATGTGTTGTAATAGAATATGCTATTAATAGCATGTGTATGACAGATTCTCTTACAGCTGTAAGTTGCAACCGCTATGATAGATTCTATGACGATCGTAAGTGTCATAAGAGTATCTATCATAGCCCATTTTGGAAAGTGGTGACCTCTTTAGAATGGGAGCTATGGACAAGTGTCAGATACATTCTACAATGTTGACCAAGTGTCCCTAGGTGTGGGTTTTAGTCCAAGATGCCATAGTGGATGCCCATTCCAAGAAAGGTCCAAAATTGCCTTGTATGTTGTATTTAAACAGGTGCTTGGAGATGGAGTTTGTATCACAGGTTTACCGGTATTGTTATGCTACCAGATTGACTCCAAACATGAGTGTCAAAGACCATTGAAGCTTGCATTGCAAGTGTGTTGTAAATATTTTTTCAGATTTGTTAATACATTGTGCAGGTTTCTGAGTGTGGGGTTTTTCACCCGATAAGGGTTTTCCCCACTGTAAATCTCTATCTCTCTTCTTCTGTCTTCTTTCTGGCTCTCGTGTTTTGTTGTAATATCTCATGTTAATGGTTTAACATTGCTATAATAGTTAGGATAAAGTTGAATTTGCATAGCCTTATCCTCAATAGATTAGTGTAGGAAGCGTTTCCGCACACCTAGCTTCCTTTCAGTTGGTATCAGAGCTTGATCACCTTTGGTCCTAGCTGTCAGGTAGGGGTTTTTTGAGCTAATCTTAGGTTGAGTGGGAGTCTATACAGAGCATTATGTATCTTATTATAGCAAGGAGATGGCAAGCACATTAGGAAGGTTTGAAGTAGAGAAGTTCAATGGCAGTAATTTTAAGCTATGGAAGCTCAAAATGGAAGACATGTTAGTTGATTGAGACCTTTGGGAAAGTGTGAATGGAACTAAACTAGCTACAATGACACAAGCTAATTGGGATCTCAAGGATCAGAAGGCTAAGGGTCTCATAAGACTTAGTCTTGCCGATTCTGTGTTGTTAAATGTCCATGAAGAGACCACTGCAACACTCCTTTGGAACAAGTTGGGGGATGTGTATCAAGCCAAATCCCTTGTCAATAAACTTTTCTTGAGAAAGAAGTTGTATTCTCTTCGAATGGAGGATGGAGGATTTGTGGCTGAGCATATGAATGCCTTTAACATGTTGGTTACACAGTTGACATCTATCGATGTAAAGATGGAGGAGGAGGATCAGTGTATGACCCTGCTTTGTTCTCTGCCAGACTCATGGGATCATCTTGTCGTGGCAATCAGAAGCACCACATCCACGTTCAAAATGGAAGAGGTGGTTTCTTCGCTATTATCTAAAGAGATACGGAGAAACTCTTCTGAGGCAACCAAAGAAGCCCTTACAGTTCGTGGAAGAGCCAAGGAGAAAGGGAAGAAGAAGGACTAGAAAGATGAGAAGGGTAGATCCAAATCCTATGGGAGATCTAAATCTCCTGGAAAGTCCAAGGCTTTTTGTTGGAACTGTGGCAAGACTGGGCATTTCTAAAAGGAATGCAAAGAGGAGAAAAAGAAAAAGAAGAAAGCTCCTAATTCAGATTCTGACAAATCACAAGATGATGGTGATGCCTTCATCGCAGCCCTGGCAACCCATGCATCTGATGATGTGTGGCTAATCGAATCTAGTGCATTACTCCACATGACCTCACATTGAGACTAGTTCACTAAGTATGAGGAGTTTGATGGTGGAAAGGTGTATCTGTTTGACGACTCTCATCTAAAGATCGTTGGTCATGGAAGAGTCTCTATCCAATTCCCTAATGGTCGAGTGAAGGGGATATTTGGGGTTATGCACATCCCAGGCTTAGCATGGAACCTACTTTCTATAAGTAGTTTGAATGATGCAGGTGTGCAGGTTGTCTTTTTGAAAGAAGGATGCAAGATGACTAGA
This sequence comes from Cunninghamia lanceolata, assembly GCA_027924645.1. Lineage (NCBI taxonomy): Eukaryota > Viridiplantae > Streptophyta > Pinopsida > Cupressales > Cupressaceae > Cunninghamia > Cunninghamia lanceolata. Next base: position 3,801,388 of record BSBN01001185.1, on the reverse strand, counting down.
GGATCTATGGTGCTTGCCAAGGGTACTCAGAGAGGTACTCTATTTCAGCTGGAAGCATGCATTACACAATGCAATAGTTCTTCTGACTTAAGGAAGAGGGCAGAAGTCACTTCATCCCCACCATCTAAATGAGCAATGAACAAATCTGTTGTTTCTAATCTTGATGGTTGTAATCATGCATTGGAAGTTAAACTTCCTGTAGAAAATACAATGTTATGGCATAAGAGATTTGGCCACATTGGTGAGAAGGGTCTGCGTACCCTAAAAATAAGAAGCTCATTGAGGGGTTAGATGATTGTAATCTTGAGTTTGACTTTTGCAAACATTCCATTTATGGAAAACAAAATTGTGTTTAGTTTTACTCGAGTTCTCATAAGTCTTCTGGTGTGTTGGACCTTATTCATTCTAATGTGTTTGGTCCTGTTAGTGTTCCTTCATTATCAAAATCTATATACTTTGTATCTTTTATAGATGATTATAGTAGAAGGACATGGATTTATTTTCTCAGAAGCAAATCTGAAGTCTATAGCAAGTTTAAGGAGTTTAGAGCCTTTGCTGAAAATCAAATTGGCAAAAAGATTAAATGTTTGAGAACTGACAATGGTGGTGAGTTCTATTCTATAGAATTTAATAAGTATTACAAGGAACTTGGGATTGAGAGGCACAAGACAACTCCATAAACTTCGTAGAAAATGGAGTTGCAGAGAGGATGAATAGGACATTGATGGAGAAGGCTAGGAGTATGCTTAGTGGAGCTGGTCTAGAACAAATGTTTTGGGCTGAAGCTGTTGCCACTGCTTGCTATTTGGTAAACAGATCTCCTACATCAGCTCTTGTTGGAAAAACACCCATGGAGGTGTGGTCTGGTAGAAAGCCTTCAGTAAGCCATCTTCATGTTTTTGGTTGTGAGGCATATGCACATGTGCCTAAGGAGAAGTGGTCAAAGTTGGAGAACAAAGTTGTTAAGTGTATCTTCATTGGATATTCTGTTGGTGTGAAAGGATACAAGCTTTGGGACCCTGTGGCTGAAAAAGTGTTGTATAGCAGAAGTGTCATCTTCAGAGAGCTTACACCTTCTTCCACTATTTTGTAGCCAGAAGAAAAAGAAAAGAAAGAGGATGTTGTTCAGTTTCCTCTCACCCATGAGAAGACTGAATAGAAGACAATGTTGGACCTAATGATGAGGAGAGATCTAGAAGCTCTAAAAGCTTAGAGAAAGAAGTTGAACCTCAACCTCAGCTCTTGAGGAGGTATTCACAAGTGGAGGGTATAGATTATGGTGAGATCTTCTCTCCCATTGCAAAGTTGACATCCATTCGATTCCTATTGTCTTTCATAGCAGCTTATGATTTGGAGGTAGAACAGATGGATGTGAAGACATCTTTCCTTCATAGTGAGTTAGAGGAGGAAATCTACATGGTAAAAGGTAAAGAAAATTTGGTTTGCAAACTTAAGAAGTCTTTGTATGGTTTGAAGAAATCCCCTAGGAGATGGTACTTGAAGTTTGATGCATTTGTTTTGTCAATTAGATTTGTGAGATCGAAATTGGATCACTGTGTGTATTATAATTTTGATGGTGATTGTATTCTCATTGTTGCACTGTATGTTGATGATATGTTGCTCATTAGGAAGGGTAAAAATATGATTTCTAATTTTAAATCTCAGTTGTCAGCTTAGTTTGAAATGAAAGATTTAGGGGTAGCCAAGTACATTCTAGAAATGGAAATTAGAAGAGATAGAACCAACAGAAAACTTTGGTTACACTAGAGTAAGTATGTGAAGTCCATGTTGGACAGATTCAGCATGGCAGATTGTAGACCATTGTGTGTTCCTGTTTCTTTGGAGACAAAGTTATCTGTTGAGAATTGTCCAAAATCTCCTAGTGAGGTGGGGGACATGAGAAGAGTACCTTATTCTAGTGTTGTTGGCAATTTGATGTATGCTATGGTCTACACAAGGCTAGACATTGCCCAAGTAGTGGGAGTCCTTAGTCAATTTATGGCTAATGTTGGATGGGTTCATTGGGATGCAGTTAAGCAAGTGTTTAGATATTTGAGGGGTATTTCTGAGTATTCCATTTGCTATCATAGTAATGTTTCAAGACCTCTGCATTCTGTTGATATTTGTGGATTTGTGGATTCATATTGGGCAGGTGACATTGACATCAGGAGATCCACCAATGCTTATGTTTTTACACTATTTGGTGGTGCTATTAGTTGGATGAGTAAGCAACAACCTGTTGTTGCTTTGTCCACAACAGAAGATGAGTATATGGCAGCAACTCATGCTTGTAAGGAAGCCATTTGGCTTAAGAGATTGTGTTTCGATATTGGTGCTAATGTGGGTCAGATCACGATCAGTTGTGATAGTCAGAGTGCAGTTTGCCTTGCAAAGAATCTAACTTTCCATGCTAGAACCAAGCACATTGATGTTCAGTTTCACTTCGTGAGGGACATGGTTGAGGATGGAAAGGTAAATTTGGAGAAGGTAGATACTTTGAAGAATGTTGTAGATGCATTGACGAAACCAGTGGGCACAAAGAAGTTCAGATGGTGTTCAGAGTCTATGGGCATCTCGGCCTATAGCAGTTAAATCCTATTTTTCTATTTGCTCTTACAAGGTGTTCGACAAGTGGGAGAATGTTGGGAATTAAGGTGTCTCAACCTTGGTAATTCTTTGCATTTGTAATGTTTGTATTTATTATTCATTGCCTATGTTGTAAATAATTGGAAATTTCACTTTGCAATATTGTGGGATGTGGCACAGTGATGTGTCAATCCTACATGGATTATTACAACTTGGTATTTTGTCCTCACATGATGAGATAGGCATCCCACTTAGTGGTAGGAATATTCTATCATGTGTCAGCTTCTTTTATGTTGTGTAAGGAATGTTTGACATAAATGGTTATGATGGATTCCTATGACGAATCTATGACATGTAAGAGTCGAGAATAGAAGGTTGTAAGACAGGTAATGACATGTGTCATGAAGCATCTTTAAATGAGGCATATTTGGGTACCCCAAGGTGAAATATGATGTGTTGTAAGAGAATATGCTATTAATAGCATGTGTATGATAGATTCTCTTCCAGCTATAAGTTGTAACCGCTATGACAGATTCTATGACGATCGTAAGTGTCGTAAGAGCATCTATCATAGCCCATTTTGGAAAGTGGTGATCTCTTTGGAATGGGAGATATATGGAAAAGTGTCAAATACATTCTACAATGTTGACCAAGTGTCCCTAGGCATAGGTTTTGGTTCAAGATGCCATATTGGACGCCCATTCCAAGAAAGGTCCAAAATTACCTTGTATGTTCTATTTAAACAGGTGCTTGGAGATGGAGTTTGTATCATAGGTTTACTGGTACTATTATACTACCAGATTGACTCTAGACATGAGTGTCGAAGACCATTGAAGCTTGCATTACAAGTGCATTGTAAACATTTTGTCAGATTTGTTAATACATTGTGCAGGTTTCTGAGTGTGCAGTTTTTCACCCAATAAGGGTTTTCCCCACTATAAATCTATGTCTCTCTTCTTCTGTCTTCTTTCTAGCTCTTGTGTTTTGCTGCAATATCTCATGTTAATGGTTTAACATTGCTGTAATATTTAGGATAAAGTTAAATTTGCATAGCCCTCTCCTCAATAGATTAGTGTAGGAAGCATTTCCGCACACCTAGCTTCCTTTCAATAACAAATAGGTCCAAAACCAAAAGAACAATTTCAAGAAGTGACCTATTAGACAACCATATGCACAAAGGTACTTTAGGTACTATTACTCTATGGAATGTAGAAGCAGGATAAATCAGAATGTTCAATCATTTTTTGGTCAGTGTTTTACATGTCAAAGAATTGGTCATAGAGCTAATGAATGAAAAAAATAGATGATGAATGGTTACAGTAATGGTATGATGTTCTCATCTTTCAATGGATACTATTATACATGCAATGGATTTGGACATAAGGCTAATCAATGCAGATCCAAAATGAATGGAAGTAAGCTTGTTTGAAATGTCAGATGTCACAAATGTAATAAATTAGGACACATTGCTAAGTCTTGTAGAATTAAGAATGTGAAGGTTGATCTTGTAAAAAAGAATGATCCAGTAAAGAATGTGGATCTAGTAGAGATGAAGAAAGAAATTGACAAAGTCTAGAAAAAGAAGAAAATGAAGTGAAGATTGAGGTTGTGCCAGCCTCTGGTGCATATATTTCCTCCAGAAACTAAGTAGAATGCTTTGGCTTAGGGGGAGCTTTAATAGTCAATCTTTTATGCCCATGCCAAAGATATGGTGCTAATGCCTTGAGTATGTGGATATGAACTATAATTTAACCCACTTGATCTATTGGAGAAAACATCAATGGAAAATGTCTTGTTGTAGAAGTTTAGGGAATAGTAGAAGGTGACTGTACATTATAGTTAGGGTTTGACAGTTTTTTATGTTGAGCATTAAATGTGGTTTAGGTTATGCCTAAAGATTTATAAGTAATTTCACCTAACAAAAGATCATTTGCAATAAAACATTCAAGGAAAGAATGAGGAAAAGCTATTCAGATTTCTTGCACATGAAACCCAAACCTGAACTGATCAAAAGTTATTTACAGACTTCAACCTTGCCCTTAGTACTTAGAATTATTTTGAAAATGTTTACCCCACAAGTTGTAGAGGTTGTTGACCGACCTCGCCCAAAGTTCAAACAACATCCTTTTAAATCCATGGAGACAGATCTGGATGGTTCTTTTTTGATCATTCCATATGGTGTAATGCATATAGAGGATGTGAAGATCTATATCCACACAAATATGGAAGAATATAATCATGGAAAATTGGGAGAAGTGTGGGTAAATGAGCTAACCGATGATGATTTTGAGTTGAAACATGAATTCAGGGCCTTGATGGAGAACAAATTAGATGTGTGGAACAACTTCACTATTTTTGTTATGAGGATGCTTGGGTTAGGTACATGTTGAGTCACATTCATGGCAAGTTTATGTGATTGAATTTGCCACACATGATAAGAAAAGAAGCTATTAGGGTTGTAACAAGGTTATGCTCTACCAAATCAGTTCCAACACTGAAATCTATAAGGAGTGATATGGTAATGAAGTTCACCAGAGAAAAATTTGACAAACATGCCCTGACTATAATTGATATTGAAGATCTTGTAGTAAAGTATGCTTGAATGATGATTGGATACAAGGTTTTCTTCACAAACAGAGAGAACTATGTTCTTCCACCAGAATACACATAGCCTATCAGATGGTGAAAGAAAACAAGGACACAGATTTGTGTGAGCTCCTAAGACAATAGTTAAAGGAGAATCTTCATAAAACCAAAGAATCTTGGTACCCCTTCTAGTATGGTACCCTAGTTATATGCTTACTATTTTACTTTCTCAATGAGCTTCCCAAAACAAAGAACACTGTGTAGTTGAGTAATATTCTAGTTGCAGTACAAATTAAAGACCATTTAAGAAGATTGGGCAATTTAGAAACCCAGAATGTTACATTGTGGAGCTTCTTCAAGAACTTTCAGGAAAAAATACAAGCAAGATAAAGAATCCCAAAAGGGGTTGTTGAGAAATATAAGAATGACATCATCTTCATGGTCAACAAAGATGAGTATATTATGGAAGTAGTGGAACCCAAAATAGTCTAGATTCCATAAATGGGCTATGAAGTTGTTGAAGACATAGTCATTGGACATGCAAACTTAATGTTGAGCACACTAAGCGATCCCTCTATAGAAAGGTTTGGATTATATGAAGAGAAATCTAGAGAAGTGCACTTGAAGCACAAGGAAAAGGAAATAAAGAAAAATGTTGAGGAGCAAGTTAGAGGAGATGGTGTCACCAAAGAGCCTTGCCGAGAAATCTAGAGGCATATCTGTTCCCCCAGAGGCGTCTCCCAGCACAAGAAGGTCAGTTAGGACTTCTACCTTCACTCCTACTACCCTAAAAGCCTCCAAATCCACACCTTAAACAAGTTGAGAGAAGAAAGCAACATCAAGTGCCTCTGTACAACAATAGCCTCTCAAAAGGAGAAGAGTAAAAGAAAAAGATACAAGAGAAAAGTATATCAATCATGATGACAAGGAAGAAGAGGAAGAAGAAGGACTTTAGTTGGTCTAAAAAAGAAAAGAGTTTCTCATGCCTCTAGAGAAGAGACAAGTGCTAAGAAAGAAAAAATTGGCATTATTGACACAGATGATGAAGAAGAGGTCAAGAAGGAAAAGAAAGGGTTTATCTTTAAGAAACGAGAGACACAATCCAGTGAAGGGGAAAAGTCTCCCAAGGGTAAAGGTAAGGGGAAGAAGAAAGACAAATCCCCTCTAGTAAGGGAACATACCCTCTAAAGATAGATGCATTATTTAATAATATTTCAGAACATGATTGTTTAAAGGAGACAATAGAAATGTACATTAAATCAAATAATGAGGATAAAGCTACTATTGAGGAAGCTATTGTAAAGTATATGATTATATATAATACTAGTTTAAGTGACATTGAGAATCAGCTTCCAGATTACGTAAAAGAAGCTCTTAGTGACAAAAAGAAGTTGAGGAAGATGCAAAAATTAGAACTTTTGTCTTGGAGAAAGTTGGTTCCACTCTTACTTATGAAGATAGAGCTGGATTGGCTCAAATCTATAATAGAAAATTCAAAAAAAAAAAGAGAGTCAGTACTGTGATGAGTAAGGACAAGGAAGACAAAGAAAGACTTAAGGATGAAACAATGCAAAAAGTTGTAGATCTAGCTCTGGATTTGAACAAAGAAAATGAAATGGTGCATGCTGTATCAGTTCTGGAAGTTAATATGCCTTCTGGTAGAGGTAATGTTCAACAAAATATTATTATAGACAACCTCCCTCCTCCAGAACCAAAGAAGAATGCTGGAGAAGAGGTTGTACAAGGAAACGCAGAGATACATAAGGCACAGAACACATAAAATATCCCTACTTTAGATAACATAGACAAACCTATTTGTGATGAGAAGAAAGATGAATCCAAAAAATCTTAGACGAAAGATGAAAAAGTAGAGGGCAACATTGGTGACAAGGAAAAATATCAAGCTGAACAAGGGCCACCTCCTCTGGAGGATAAAAAAGGATGTAGAGAAAGAGAAAGCTATTTAAGATAGAGGAGAGAAAGAAAAATCTTCCAGAAAGCATTTGGAGACTCTTTGAAGGATCTATTGGATATGCTATTTCAGTTTCAACATGTGGTGTCAGCATAGTTATTACAAGTTCCCATACAACAAGGATAGGTTGACATGGATAAAATATCTCCATTGCATAAACTGCAACTTGGTGATGCATTTCATGCCTCCACAAGAAAGGAGATCATACAAACACATCAAAAGAGTGCTAAAATGATTGATAAAAGAGTAAAAGTATTTTAAGAGAGCCTTCTCGATGTAGATATTTACAACTCCTTATCTAGTATAGAACAACTGAGATTACTAATTGACTCCTTTAAGGAACATTCTACCAGATTGGAGAAGAAGTTGGAAAAGGGAGTAAATTAGAAGATAAATGAAAATAGGTTGGCAGATGTCTCCAACAAATGCACTATCTCACATGATAAGTTGCAGAGAAACTTAAAGGATATTTAGGATTCTGTTGGAGAGGCAAAAGCTCTATTTTAATTTTTTTAACATGGTCAGTTACCACCAAGAGCATAAAGGAGCACATGGACTCAATTGAGTCTCAAATTCCTCATACCTCTTGTGTGTATGATCTAATGGGAGATATAGATGGAACAAAAAGGCTTGTGATTGAAAATCTACATGGATAGTTCTTTCAGCTAAAAGAGTAGAAAGAGAAGATCATAATGAAGAAATGTAATCTCTGAGACATTGTAAGTGCAAGGCTTACATCCTTGACCAGAATTTTGACTGATGCAGAGAAGATGTTGCAACAAAATTTAGCACCTAGTTCTCTGGAAGAAGGTGAATAATTATATGTGAATCTTGAGAATCAATGCAGAGGACTTGCCTTTGCAAAGAAGGATCTAGAGGTACACCTTGCAAAATTATGGGAATCCAATCAAGGATGTTTGGCCCCATCAAGCTAAGTTGTACATTTTTTCTTTATATAAATAACTTTCCTTATTACTATGTACATATGTAGAGTATATTCTTTTTACAACATTGTAAAAAGGAGTCTCTCACATGTAAATTGCTGAATAAATGCTGGGTATAAGAGTAAAGTTGTTAGGGGGAGTTAGTCTCATGTATATACAAATACATCTTATCAGGGAAAAGATATACATATCACCTAAAATATTTTCTATTATTGAAGGGCCCCTTTTCCCTTGATGTCAGAGGGGGAGACGATTGGAGAAGTTTGAGTAGTGTTGCCATTAATGACAAAGCGAAAGATTGTTGAGAGATTTTCATTTAAGTCTATGTGCTAGAAACATTAGCTTAATAGAGAGACTAATGGATATTGAAGAGCATGACAGTGTATGATGTTGTCATTAATGGCAATCTATTATAAAGATGTAGTAGTGTCGGTCTAAAGAAGACCAAAGTACCAATTGTTCTGCAAATTTGTCTAAGTCCTGGAATACTATTTTCTGTGTTCAGTAAACTAGTTTTTGGCTCCACATTGTTCCGCTATGAAGAATCTTGTCATGTAGTTTTGAGGTAATTTTGGTACATGTTGAATGAGTCTAAATCTAAAGTATCATGGCTTCAAGTCTTCTACAGCTGAAGATAGATTTAACAGAGTACTAGACTATTTAATGACAGTATAATGGCAGTATTAGTGGTATGTAGGAATGTTCTGCATTCCACTGTAGACAAATATTTTTCTATTTAGTTTTGAGGGTAAGTTCACAGATATCTGAAATATGTTCTCTCCAAGTGGCAAACATTTTGGTGGTCTGCATTTGAGTTGTGAGTAAATAGTTGGCTCATTCTATTATTACTTCACCAGTGGTACCGACCCAAAGGTTTTGACATTGTGTGGAGTTGAATTATGTATGGAGAAGAATTGTACGAGTGATTATAGGTTGTGTCAACCTATATCAATGTTTTACACACTTTGGTTCTCTCAGTAAAAAGTATAATTTTCGATTTTGAACTGACAGATCAAGAGGTCACATGGTACATCTAGTACATCTTTTATTCAAACATCAAGAGTTTGTCAATTTTATAGCTTCTGTTGGATATCGTAGACATGCTGCCTCTTGGAAAGGTTATGTTTTCTTTTATAAGCTTCTGTTATTAGTATAAATCTATTTGCATGTTTTGATCTCTATCATTTTAAGGAGGTATCATGGGTTTTTCCATTCATCCTTGTGTGGTCAATCTAACTAAGGACAATTATGAGTCCTGGCAAAGAGGCATCCTGACACATCTCAGGTGGTTGCATCTTTTGCCTCATCTTTATGGGCTGATACCTGAACTAGAGACACCTATGAAGAAATCTATTTGGGGTAACAATGGAGATCATGTTGTAGGTTTAATTTGTACCATTGTTGATTATGATATTGCATGTGATCTTCCCATCTATGAGAGCCCACACACACTTTGGACAAAAATTTGGGAGTTGTATGGAGACCCCCATGTCTCACCATTTCCAAATGATCCTATAGCAGATTGTCTCATTCCACTTGATGATGCAGATAATATACCTTATTATGATGATACTTTAGAGGAGCTTGAGTGTATGGCATGTCTTGAATGTTTAGAGATAGAGACCTCTTTGCTCCCTCTTCTCCTCTTATTGAGATCACATCTTCTTCATCACCTGTTGCTACTTTAGAATTCAATGTTGCATCATCATTGGCTTCTAGTAATTATGTGTAGCAGGTGAATATCAATCTTTCAGATCCACCTCATTGGGACTTTTATCTTATAGATATATCATCCTTGTTTGTGGAGTCTCACATTGCTGATTTAGAGGACACATTTGGGGGTTTATCTCTCTTGTTTGATGTTGTCTCAATTGGATTTCCTTCACCACCTTCATCTACTATGTTTCTTGATGCAGTTCATATCATATCCTCTCCTGGTTCTTCTTCTCTAATTGGGTAGACAATTTTTGTTTTAGAGAAGACATATTCTCCCAGAATGAGGTCACTTGAGTTGCATTTAGAGGCACACATTTTGATATGGATTCCCTATTCATCCAAGATGTGGGAATGGCTTCTACATTCACCAGTGGACTTGTTTCTTCCAAAAGGGAGAAATGTTGTTTGCAGGCAGTTGATTGGATTCTGTTTTCAAGATCTCTTCATTGGTTCTGGAGGGGATTCATATTCTCTATTCACTCTCTCTTATGTAGGGGCACTCATGATTGTACTCTTGTGATGGATTCATTCCATGGGGGGTCTTAGTGTCCTTCTTCCATCACATGTTCTTGTACTTTCCTTCTTGTTTTTTCTCTCTTTTGGAGAGGAGTTTTCTCCCACTGGGCTTTTCTCCTTTTCTCCACCTTATGAGAGATTCTTGTTGTTCATGGGTACCTAACATGGCCTTTATTGCTAGGACCCATCTTTCTTTCTTTATTTTTAGCTTGTGTAATCTTCCTAAGTTGCACTTATGGGAGGGTGTTGGTGAAAAATCATATTTTCACTTTTACATAAGTTAATTAGGGAGATTCTTTTTCTATTTTGAACCTTATGACATGTATCATAGGCTTTCTTTTCTCTTGAGAGCATTGTGACATGTGTCACATGCTTTCTTTCCCCACTTTGTCTATTCTTGGATAGTGGTTGTGTATATCTTTTGTATTTATTTTTGAATAATGCAATGGGAATGTGAATCACTAATTCATGCATGCATTTGGCTTTTGTAATATTTTCTTGCAGCTCTCTCTTGTAGAAGATTTCCAATAGATGATCTTGGCTCCTCTGAGTCCTTGTATGACTCTAACATGGTATCAGAGCTCATTGATGCTTCATCATGAGCTTCTAGTAATTGAGAGTCACTTCTTCATGAGCTTCTGGTAATTTAGGGTTGCTTCTTCAAATGCTTCCAATAATTCTTTGCAACAAAAATAATCATTGAATATGGGTACCTAACAAGGCTTCATTTACCGAGAGCCATCTTCACATCTTCCTAAGATGTACTTCTATCCTCTTTTGCTTCATTAGAGTTCAGTGATGCTTCTCCATGATCTTCTAGTAATTGAGAGTTGCTTCTTCATGAGCTTCCGGTAATTCAGGGTTGCTTCTTTGAATGCTTCCAGTAATTCTCTGCAGCAGAAATAATCATTGTATATGGGTACCTAGCATGGCTTCATTTTTTGGGACCCATATTCACATCCTCCTAAGCTGCACTTAAGGGGGGGTGTTACTGTAGGTTTTTTATTCCTTATTATAAGGTTTTTCCTACACATATATTTAAGCTTGCTTAGGTAGTTTAATAATTGTGGGTTCTATAATAGGCCTTTTATGTTTGTGGGTGCATGTGTGTGTGGTGTCAATCCATTCATGGACGTTACTCCACCTCCTATTTTTGGAGACGCTGGAGTTACATTTCCTATTGGTCAATATTGACACCTCACCCCACTCACCTTGCCTATAAATACTCACTCCTTTGCATGTATTTTTCATGGGTTGTTTAATGCATTTCTCCAATATTTGCATTATTATTGTCTCTTGGCTTTTTTATTTCTCTCCCATAGATAAATTCTTTCAACAGATCTTGGCTCTAACAAACTGCATTTCCATGTAAAAATCTTGGTGTTATGTGTGTTGATTATGTTTCTGCTCATGTGTTGTTGATTCATGCTTATATCATTAATCTGATAATAAGTGGTAAAGAAGATTAAATGTAGCAAAAGATAAAAATTTTGTGACAACTGATTCACCCCCTACTCAATTGTCTGCCCTAATCTCAATAGGCATGTAGTGTTGATGTTTGTTGGTAGCATCTAGTACAATATCTAGAAGTCACTACACTTGGCTACAAGAAGGATGCAGAGCATAAGGCCAACTGGGCCTAATAGGAAAAATCATATTTTGTAAGGGACACATCCCCAATATAGTCATATGTTTATAGTAAAAAAGGAGTAGAAGTACAAAGTAAGTGACATATAATAGAAACAAGAAGAGAGAGGAGATATACCTATGATATTGTAATACATCCCATGATATATATATATATATATATATATATATATATATAAAGAATGATATTTGGTTAGGATGCTTCAAATGAATGTCTAAATATTGTGTTATGACTTTTGTGTTCAGTTATGTTATCGCATGATGGTATTTTCTACCACACACCCTTTGATCATTCTCTTACTATAAACACTAGGGTATAAATATAACATGCAAGGCTCTTGGACTCATAAATTTATTCTGTGACTCGTCATTCCTTGCCACCATTTGGTTCCATTGCTGAGACCCTAGTAAACTAGAAAAAAATAGATCAAAGCATCATATAAGAAATTCACAGTGAAAGAAGCTATTAAGAAGGATATTATAAACAAGGCAAAATTTTATAAAGATTTGTGGTAGGTTCTCCTAGGTTCTAACCTCATGAGAAGGGGTTAGGCACTTAGGGGATGATGAATGAAAAGGGGAGATCTTAAATAGATCCCTAAAAAGATGAGACTAATCAAATTAGGTTGAACATCAATAAAATGGGATACTTAAAGGACCAATGGAATTCCACCTCTTAAACACCCATGGCAAAATGAGACAATAAAATGTTAGGACATATTAAAGACAATATCTAATTAGCAATGGAATCAAACGTGGAGGAAAAATGACAAAAACAAACAAAACAAATATGAGGGAGGTACTGCAAAAGAATGGAAAAGGTAGAAGAGATGGAGTTATAGAACCCCACAAGGGTTGTGGCTGAAAAAGATATGGAGGAAGTTAGAGTATGCTAGAGGGGCTATGGCTAAACAAGAAGATGTAAATTTATATGATTTTGAAGAAAGAGATATAATTGAACATGCCATAGGGGTTGCATTTGATAACCAAATAATAGAATTATGTGATACTCCACAACAACTAAAATCTCACTTTGATAAGGTAACAAAGATCCTCACAAATTGAGCAAGAAGCATTAAAGAATATGTAACATCTTAGGAAATATGGGAATAAGGTTGTAGTTGCATGGATGATCCACCACTTCCATTATTAAATCAAACATGACACATTGAACTTGACCTATCTAATGTTCAGAACACAATAAATGAAAATTTTGAAAGATTCCTAAACACCTTGAAAATTTTATAATCCTTGAGATTTAATATGGGATATTTGGATTATTTGGTTACCAAAAGTGTGAAGAAATTAAGAGATAAGGGTTTATATCAAGTGGTACAAGAAGAAAATAATAGCATCTTCAACTTAGGTGATAATGCAATTGGATTAAGAGAAGAAGATAGGAAAACATCATTTTATAGCAATATGTCTTTAACGAATCAAAGGACATCTCCTAAAATGAAATGCCACTTTAAAAAGTTGCAAACCCCAGACCAAGAGTCATCGCTATTAATACCATATAAGTAAAGGAAAATTTTAACATCAAATACTAGTGAAAATTCAAGCAAAATATAAGAATCTCAAGAACAACAATTTGTACAAAACTGTGACAAATCATTAGAAAGGAAATATTTTGAGATCCAACTATCTAGAGATAAAGGAAGAAATAGAAAAATACCACAACAAAAAATACACAAAGAAAACACCAAACCATCAAAGAACGCTACCAATAAACAATGCAAAACAAACAAAGAGCCTAATTCAAATATGGATTCACTAGTCGAATTCCTAATTTTTTGAAAAGATACAATAGAGGTAGGAGAGAACATATTTGTTTTAGAGTCACTATGGAAGACAAAAAGCACCACCATGGATCAAACAAATTATTTGAATTTGTAGGGACCCTATGAAATGATCCACTTAACCGGTACATGAAAACATGTCCTAAATGTATGACAAAGAATACACACAAATTAAAAATGAATTCTTACCAAATTTTGAATTGCCAGAAATCCCCACTAAAAGTGTAATTAAAATAAGGGATATGGTATAGGAAGAAGGATAATCTATAAAATACTATGAAATGAGATTTAAAGAGATATCTAGAAATTTGGAAGAACCTCTAATAGGAAAGCAATGCATAGAATGGCTCATTTCTGGACTAACACCTAAAATCAAAACTTCATTAGACAAAAGAATATTTGATACATATTTAAAAGCAATAACACTAGCCTACTGCATTGAAGCACAAAATGGAAGAGAAGAAAATCAACAAAAAATAAGGAAATAGAAAGACTGAGACTTGAATTACAATAATTTAAAATCGAACAAAAATAATTATCTCAGCAAGAAAATACCCAACAATCATAGAGAATGAATATATGGTGTACATATTGCTCAAGGGAAGGATAAATTAGAAATGAATGTCTAGCACTAAAAGGGGACAAAAGAGTTTCACACTTAGGGTAGAACTAAGTGTTGCAAATATGTGATTAAGTAGTGTTGTCATTGATGTCAACATATTCCTGTTGTCATTGGTGTCAACTGTATCCTAATTTGCTAACTATATAAAAGATTGGATTGTTAAGGATATTGAGAAAATTAATAAAGATCAATGTATGTGGACTAGATGGCTATGTAGAGGTTTGTTTGAAGAAGCTCCAGTTAGGATTTGGGAGGTTTACATTAAGATCTAAAGAAGTTATGACCATCTAAGTAGAACCAGTTCCTGCAATATTCAGAAGTGACAGAGTGATAGAAAAGATGTCTGGATTATTCCGGACATGTCAAATGATGATCTACGGATCTGAAGGCAGGTTTGGGAAGTTAGTGTGTATCATCCATTCAAGTAGTTCATGGTTTAAAGGTCTGCAAGTAATCTTTCTAATGTGACAGTCATGGAAGATAGTGTTCTTGAGGTTCTGGAGGAAGATGCAAGTGATTCAGATGATTTGGAGGAGTCCGAATGTTTTTGTTGAATTCAATGTTCTTGTGGAAGTCTCTAGATCATGTGACTACTATGTTGGAGGTCCGCATTGAAGTTTGAGCTTGTCAATAAAGATTTTCTTCTTGGTGTTGTTGTTCTTCCCAGTCTTGGCCAACCAAATGATTCAAGCGTGTCGTGGATGATCTAAGAGCAATTCTACAAAGCGTGGCGTGTTGATCTAAGAGCGATTCTATGAAGCATGGTGTGTTGATCAAGGAAGATTTGAGTCCAAGTTATGTTTGACCAACAACTTAGGTATTCACATTAAGTCAGATGTTTGTAGTGTCGACCTTGATGTTCATTCCAAAGTTGATGAAGTGTATAAATATATTTTGATGAGTTGTGAAAAATCATCCTTGTGTAAAAACAATAAAATCAAAGAAAGGATCAAAGGAA
This sequence comes from Cunninghamia lanceolata, assembly GCA_027924645.1. Lineage (NCBI taxonomy): Eukaryota > Viridiplantae > Streptophyta > Pinopsida > Cupressales > Cupressaceae > Cunninghamia > Cunninghamia lanceolata. Next base: position 3,786,042 of record BSBN01001185.1, on the reverse strand, counting down.
GAGCAGACTAGAGAAGAAGAACAAGAGATGTTTAGATGAAGAACTAGAGAAGAAGTATTTGGAGTAGAGTAGAGCTTTCAAAGGAACTGAACCAACCATGAAGTAGATGCTATTTCTCAGTTAAATCTCTCTATGTTAAACTTAAATTTCTTGTAGGCAGTGAGCCTCTCTTTTAAGCAATGAGCTCTAGGCAATGAGCCCAAAGGCAAGCACCTTCTCATTCTTTTTAAGTACTTTTAACATGGTACAAATCTTGTGGGCTAACACCCACCGTGGTTTTTCCCTTAACTGGGTTTCCACGTCAAAAATTTTGGTGTCAAATGTGTTGATTATGTTTATGCTTATGTGATGTTGTTTCATGCTTTAAAGTTTACATCATTAATAAATTTGCAAATTGTGAAAGAAGATTAAAAGAAATAAAATATTAAATTTTGGGACAACTGATTCACCCCCCCTCTTAGTTGTTCGGTCTAATTCCAACAATTGTTATCAGAGCCAAGTTCCTCCAAAAGGAGCTTAACCACCCAAGGAGATCCAGGATGTTGACCTACAAAAAGAATAGTCCAAGATTTGATGGAACGAATTACTCTGCTTGGAAGAGTTGCAAGGAGTGCCATTTGCAATGCATGGATGATGCTTATTGGGTGATAACTAAGGAAGAATATAATCCCCTGGAGAAAGGTCTGTCAACTCCAGATGAACTCGAGGATGCTAAAAATAACCTTTGAGCTAAAGAGACCTTGTTGAGTGCCTTGACTGATTCAAAAATGACAAATGTTTTTGGACTAAAAATTACCCATGAAATTTGGAAAAAGTTGGAGAATCTGTATGAAGGTGATGAATATGTCAAATGTGCCAAACTACAAAGTCTAAGAGGAAAATTTGAAAATCTGAGGATAAGTGAAGATGAAAACTTCACAATCTACATATAAAAGATAAATGAACTTGCGTGTGGTATCAGGTGTACTGGCGGAACTTTGGAAGAATCAGAGATTGTGGAAAAAGTGTTCAAATGTTTGCCTAATTCATACAAACATAAGGTTGCTTCTATAGAGGAGATCAAGATTGTCTCAGAAGTCACAAGAGATCACCTGGTTAGCAAAATTTTAGCTTTTGAATTAAGTGAATTTGGTGATTCTCTTCCCAAGTCTAAATCTACATTCAAGGCCAATGTATATGGAAAATAAAGATATGATCCGGGTGAAAGCTCTTCAACAAGATCAAACAGATTTGTGAAGGAAAGGAAGGATCTTGAAGATGATGAAATTAAGACTATAGATCTTGAAGCTCTTATTGCCAAAAGAATGCCAAGATGATCTGGTAAGTATGAAGGAAAGTTGTCACTCAAATGTTTTGCTTATAATAAGATTGGTCATTTTACCTCAAGATGTCCAAAGAGATTTTCAAAACCAAACCCTAACATATATAAAGGTTAGAAGAAATGTTACTATGTCCAAGAAGTTGGAGAAGGAGTCACAGATGATGAATCTGATCATGGAGGTTCCACTGAAAATGATTGGGTGTTCATTTCTATCAAAGAAGAAGATCTAGTGTCTACTAAACCTGCTAGCTGTGAAAATGTGGAAAGTGCCTTAGCTGCTCAAGTTGTTGAAAAGGATGAATGGGTGATTGATAGTGGATGTTCTCATCAAATGAATGGTGATAAAAGTAAGTTTATAAGCCTTGAAAAATATGAAGGTGGGCTTGTAAAATTTGGAGATAACTTAGTTGGTAGAATCTGTGGTAGAGGATCCATCTCTTTTGATGGTAAGAATAACACCAATGATGTTCTGCATGTGGAAGGGCTTGTTGGTTTTCTTTCTGAATCAGCAGAGGGTTTTCTAGTTCCAATGCATAGAAAGATTCGGCCAACTAATATAGGAGGTTACGTGAGCTGCCTCCCCTTCACTTCTGGTTCTGCCACACCAAGGGGGGTATCCCTATAGCTAAGGATTTCACCTTGACTTGCCTAATGATAGAAAGATTTAGCTTTACAACAACATGCAGAATACTCTCATTTTAGGACCAAGATTTGGGTGATAAATCACAAGGTTGGCAGCTTTCTTGGACATATCTGGCTAGTTATGGATGAGAGTATGCAGGGGTCCTAATCCTACTCCTACAACTAACAGGATGGATATATGAAAGGATTTAAATTGATGTTTTGGATGCAAGACAGGGGTTTTGGATCATAACTACTACACAGGAGCAAACTGGTGCCTATCTCGGGGCAAGGAGTCAACTAGACGTATACAAGAGAATGGCTTGCAACTGGCATTCAAGTTTCAAGGGGTTAGGACTAGTATTTGCCTTACAAACACCACCCAAGGATAAGTGTTTAACTATCTTTACTTACAAATATCCTTGCTGACATACAATCTTCTCCTTACTCAACCTAAAACAATTTAATCCACTCCTTAAATGGAAGTTAAAGATTAAGCATGTGATACATAAATCTATACCCTAGAATCTGACAAACCCTCAGCAACCAGATTCAAAAGAAGAGAATGCATACAATGCATGGAGATAGACAGATAAACATATGCAATAATGCATTTTTCATATTAAATGACAAGAAACTGAACATATGTGCAAGGTGCACTCAAATGCAACTCATAAACTCCAAGACAGATAAAATAGCTAGGAAAATGCTCTGTCTTTCATTATTTTTCCCCCAAAAATGCCCAAGTCTTCAGCAACCTCAAATGAGTAACACAGTTTGAATTTTATAACAAGACTGTGTACTCAGCAATAATTCCATGGCATTTCAAAATTCTGCCATAATACAATGCACCATCTAAATGGCGCTCAAAATATTGAATGCTCTAGGCAGAAAGAGAAGGGAGAGTAGGTGGGATTGGAAAATGTACCACCGTCTAGGGATTTTCTTCTTCAATTCGGTGGTTGGCCGGTCAATCAGACCCATACTTCTCTGTAATTCAATCATTAATGCCCAATCTACCTATAGGATACAGCAGTTGTGTGCTCTAGAGCTCTTCCTGCCAAGAATGCCACTGTAGATGCATGGGAAAACCATCACCTTCGAACATTTGAACATAGATATCAATTTTCCAACTATCACCAAGATTTGTGGCCCCAAATTGAGCTAAAAAGTCATTGACCAATAGAAACATGCCACGTAGGTGCTTTATTCCCTTTGACTTTTCCCATCGCAACATTTGTTTTTCCTTTTCCACCTCAATTGCCTTTTAAATCCTTGTATATACAAAAGCATATACATACAACAATGCTTAGACACGTGGTAGCCTCTAATTTGTTCTCCGTCGCTAGGAAATTGCATATCCATTGGCCATCAAAATGACCCTAGGAGTATTCACCGATAAGCAACGTTATGCCGATGAGCTAATGTATCTTTTCCTTTTGCATATGTAGGATACAATGCTTCATATACAAGGCGGACCCCAAAACATTATAAAACACATTCAAACTCACCATTAGGTCTGGCTTGTATCCTCCCCCATGCACATATTCTTTGTATATTGCATTTTACAAATGCAATGTATAATGCAGACTTCAAGCCATTATAGAATAAATTGAAATTTGAATCAGGTCTGGGCATTGTACTTTACCTCCTTTGTATATCCATGATATACAATGCACACACACATACAAGCTGTGGACTTAACACTTTATCTACTAGATTGGAACATCCTTCGGAATCCATGTTATATCTTTCTCATTGCATCTTTTCGTTGTATATCGCATATACAACGTATAAAATGCAACCCACAGACTTCAACCTAAAATCCACCAAAACATATTCTTCTTCACATCCGGATTGTATATTCTTTTCTTTGTATCATTGTTTTGTATATCACAAACACACAACACGGATATACAAAACAAAATATACAATGCGGATCTCAAACCTGTATCAACTAGAATGTATAATTTCTTGGGTCCGGGCCTTGAGTATTTGATTGCATGTGCAAACATACAATCACCTTTGTATGTAACTAGTGGGCCCGACCCTTTGTTTTTCTTCTTTCCGCATTGACAATGCATATCTCCTTTGTATGTTGCCGCCAATGTACATTTTGCCTTGCATCTTAGCAATGTATGTTTCCATTGTATGTGCATCAGCCATCGGGAAAACATTTTGCTTGGCTGCCGATGCATACCTTCTCATAGATAACAAACCGCCATCGAATAGACCACCACAATCAGCCATACATCCCACAGCTTGGCCGATAACCCAAGTTACACCGATGACCCTTTGACTGTAGCGAATGTATAAGACCCTTGCACATTATCTTTATATGTCAAAAATACAACGTGAACATACAAACCCTTTTACATACAAGAAAGGAATCTTTCCTCGAATATGCCTGCAATGTATAACCCAATATGCATACAAAATGCATACAACTGTTCTTTGCATCTTTTAAGGCTAATTGATCATTATTTTGGGCCCGCCACTTTACAACTGCAGTTGTGCATTTGAACTATACATGCAAGTAGCAATGTATATACAAGGATACATGCATGAGGCTGAGGGGCTTAGAATTTTTTGATTTTATGAAAGGTGCCTGTGAATGAATACTTGAAACCTAGATGTTTATGCAAGCACCAACAGGGTTAAATCATAATCTTCTTAGTGTTGGACAATTGGTTTACAAGGGTTATGATCTCCGATTCAAGGATGGCAAATGTACAATCTTGGAAAGCTTCGGAACTGAAATTGCATCCGGTACATAAACTAGAGGTAACATCTTTCAACTAAGTAGTTCTAGTAAAAGGTATTTAATTGCTCAGATAGTTCAAAGATGGTTGTGGCATAGGAGAATGTGTCATGTGAATTTTGATAACATTGTTATGATAAGTTCTACTCAGGCTATGAGAGATCTTCCAAGACTAGTTAAACCCAATAGCTTGTGTAGAGAATGTCAATTGGGTAAATAGAACAAAACATCATTCAAAAGTAAAGAACAATTTTCAAATGGGCGATTGGAATTTGTGCATATTGATCTATGTGGTCCTGCTAGAATTAGGAGTGTGCAAGGAGATAGATATTTTATGTTGTTGATTAATGATTACTCCCAGATGATGTGGGTAACCTTCTTAAAAGAAAAATCAGAAGCTCTTGACAAATTCAAGGTGTTCAAAGTTATGGTCAAAAATGAGGTTGGTGTGAAGAGAAATTGTTTGAGATCTAACAGAGGTGGAGAGTTTACCTCCGGTGAGTTTGATACATTCTGTGAAAGGCATGGAATAAAAAGAAAGTTACCTGCTGCTAGGACTCCTCACAAAAATGGAGTTGTATAAAGAAAGAACTCGACCATTCAAGAAGCTGCCAGGACGATGATGATGGAAACAAATGTTCCACAAGTTTATTGGAAAGAAGCTGTAAGTACTATTGTCTACACTCTTAACGGATGCAGATCAAAGGCAATTCTGGTAAGACTCCTTATGAACTCTAGTTTGGTCATCCTCCTACTGTAATATATTTCAGAGTTTTTGGTAGTAAGTGTTATATCAAAAGAGATGAGGATCTAGGCAAGTTTGAAGTAGGAAGTGATGAAGGAATTTTTTTAGGTTACTCTACTCAAAGCAAAGCTTACCGATGCTTTAACAAGAGGTTGAAAAAGATTATTGAAAGTACTAATGTCAGAGTTGATGAGAGAAAAGAAGGGGATGTCAGGTCTTGTGGATATGATTCAGATTATCAAGATGAAAATCCAAGTCAAGGAAGGTAAGTTTAATCCCATAATTAGATCTAGATTGATCTGTAAACTCTAGGAACTCAAGAAGATAGTACAGATGTTGAGGAACAAGCTCAAGAAATATAAGTTCAAGCAATTCTCAAAACTCCCAGGTATGTAAGACTGAATCATCCTGAAGATCAGATCATAGGAGATAAGAGTAAAGGCGTTCGAACTAGGAGAAAATTTTGTGAAGATCAAGAGGAGATTTGTTTGATTTCAAAGATTGAACCTATATCAGTGAGTGAAGCCTGCAATGATGAAAATTAGGTAAAAACAATTGAAGAAGAATTAATGCAAATTGAAAAGAACCACACTTGTGATCTTATTCCTAGACCTGAGGACAAAAATATGATTGGAACCAAATGGGTCTTCCAGAATAAACTAAACAAAGATGGTGAAGTTGTAAGAAACAAAGCAAGGTTGGTATGCAAATGCTATTCTGAAGTGGAAGGAATTGATTTTGAAGAAATTTTTGCTCTGGTGGCAAGAATAGAAGTAGCCAGATTATTTCTTGCATTTGTTGCTTTCAAATATTTTAAGGTTTATCAGATGGATGTCAAATCAACATTCCTAAATGGAGAGTTGGAGGAAGAAATCTACATTGAACCACTGGAAGGTTTTCAGTTGTCTAATCAAAGAAATATGGTCTGTAATTTGAGAAAAGCTTTGTATGGACTCAAGCAAGCCCCAAGAGCATGGTATGCAAGATTGGATAATTATTTGCTTAAGATAGGATTTAGCAAAGGTATTGCTGATAGTAATATTTATTTCAAGATTAATCATGAGGACATCCTGATTGTTGAGGTCTTTGTTGATGATATCATTTTTGGTGGAAATAAATGTATGTGCAAAGAATTTGTTGATCAGATGAAAAGTGAATTTGAGATGTCAATGTTTGGTGAGATGAATTTCTTCCTAGGTCTGCAAATTGTTCAGACATATAAAGGTATCTTCATATCTTAGTCCAAGTATGTGAAAGAATTGTTGAAGAAGTTTGGAATGGAAGACTCAAAGCCAGTAGGTACACCTATGGTAACTGGATGCAAGTTAAGTAAAGATGATGACTCCCCCAAGGTACATCAGAAAAGGTATAGATCAATGATTGGAGACCAGACCTAACATCATGAATGCAGTTGGACTTGTTGCTAGATTTCAAGCTAATCCAAAAGAATCTCATGTCATGGAAGTCAAAAGAATTTTTGGATATCTCAAGGGGACAATTGATTATGGATTGAGGTGTCCAAAGGATAATGACTTCACTCTTCATGCATATACAGATGTTGATTGGGCAGGAGATGTGGATGACAGAAAGAGTACTAGTGGTGGTGCATTTTTCTTGGGAAGAAGATTGCTCTCTTGGATGAGCAAAAACCAAGAGGCAATATCTCTGTCTACTACAGATGTAGAGTATATAACAACAACAAATAATTGTACTCAAGTTCTATGGATGAAGAAAATATTAAAGACATCAGAATTGTGTTTGAGGAGCCAGTCACAATCTTCTTTGATAATTCAAGTGCAATAAGCATCTCAAAGAATCCAGTGTTACTTTCAAAGACAAAGCATATATCTATCAAGTTTCATTTCTTGAGAGAGAAGGTAAATGAGAATAAAGTCAAGTTGGAGTTTGTGCCTTCAAAAGATCAAATTAAGGCTATCTTCACTAGGCCTCTTCCCAAGGATACTTTTGAGTATCTAAGAGAAAATTTAGGAGTTATTACCCCTCCTGATCAGAACTAAGAAGCACTAAGGTGCATTAGTCTAGTGGAATTCACAGTCATATTTTATGGTCCGGATTGATGATAAGGAGCTACTGCTCAGGGGGTAGTTAGTATGCAAATTTTAGAGATCAGTTTGAAACGAAAAGGTGGAGAAAAGATAAGAAATATGTGTCCTTTGCCATTGATGTCAAAGGGGGAGAGAAGTTCATGTGAAAAACTAGTTGCTAATGAAAGGGGGAGTAGTGAAGAAAGCATTTGCAGAAGTGAGAAGAGAAAGGGGAGAAATTCTTGTCTTGATGGTTGAATTCATTTTTTCATGTCTTATGTCACCATCAATGACAAAGGGGGAGATTGTTGCAAATATGTGCTTAAGCAATGTTGTCATTGATGTCAACATATTCCTATTGTCATTGGTGTTAACTGTATCCTGATTTGTTGCCTATATAGAAGACCAGATTGTTGAGGATATTGAGAAAATTAATAAAGATCAATGTATGTGGACCAGATGGCTATGAAGAGGTTTGTCTAAAGAAGCTCCAGTTAAGATTTGGGAGGTTTGCATTAAGATCTAAAGAAGTTATGACCATCTGAGTAGAACCGGTTCTTGTAATATTTAGAAGAGACAAAGTGACGAAAAAGAGGTCTAGATTGTTCTGGATATGTCAAATGATGATCTACAGATCTAAATGCAAGTTTGACAAGTCAGTGTGTATCATCTGTTCAAGTAGTTCATGGTTTGGAGGTCTGCAAGCAATCTTTCTAATGTGACAGTCATGGCAGATACTGTTCTTGAGGTTCCGAAGGAAGATGCAAGTGATTCAAATTATTTAGAGGAGTGCGGATGTTTGTATTGAATTCAATGTACTTGTGGAAGTCTCTGGATCATGTGATTGCTATGTTGGAGGTCCGCATTGAAGTTTAATCTTGTCAATAAAGATTTTTTTCTTGGTGTTGTTGTTCTTCCCAGTCTTGGCCGACCAGATGATTCAAGCATTTTGCAAATAATCTAAGAGCAATTCTATGAAGCGTGGCATGTTGATCAAGGAAGATTTGAGTTCAAGTTATGTTTGGCCAATAGCTTAGGCATTCGCGTTAAGTAAGATGTTTGTAGTGCCGACCTTAATGTTCATTCCAAGGTTGATGAAGTGTATAAATATTTGTTGATGAGTTGTGAAAAATCATCCTTATGTAAAAATAATAAAATCAAAGAAAGGATAAAAGGTAGAGTAGAGCACAGAAGAAAAACAAGAGATATTTAGATGAAGAACTAGAGAAGAAGTATTTTGAGAAGAGTAGAGATTTCAAAGGAACTGAACCAAGCACGATGTAGATGTTATTTCTCAGTTAAATCTTTTTGTGTTAAACTTAAATTTCTTGTAGGTAGTGAGCCTCTCTTTTGAGCAGTGAGCTCTAGGCAGTAAGGCCAAAGGCAAGTGCCTTCTCATTGTTTTTAAGTACTTTTAACAGGGTACGAATCTTGTGGGCTAACACCCACCATGGTTTTTCATTTAACCGGGTTTCCACATCAAAAATCTTGGTGTTAGATGTGTTGATTATGTTTCTACTTATGTGATGTTATTACATGCTTTAAAGTTTACATCATTGATCAATTTTCAAATTGTGAAATAAGATTAAAAGAAAGAAAAGATTAAGTTTTGGGACAACTGATTCACCCTCCTCTCACTTGTTTGGTCTAATTCCAACACTAAGAACAACTCCAATAAAAACATAATTAGTTTATTACGGAATATGTAGAGAGTGGGATGACCATGAGAGAAATGATTTCCCATCACTATTATTTAGACTCCAACAAGAAGAAGAAGAACATGAACCATTGTGTGATCATCAGTGCCGCATTAATAAAGAAACAATAAACCATGAGATGGTTTATGTGAAAGGGCTAGTAGAAATACCTCTCTATTCTCAAAATAATGGATATAAAGCACCAAATTGGAAAAACCAAAGAAACATCAACACACTCTAGAACACACCACTACAAAACCAAATATCATATACAACAAATTACTCAAATGAAGAAATAAGTTATTACAACAACTACTAGATTGGGTAGTGGCAGAAATGGACAATTAGACTACCATAATCTAGAATAAACTCTTCATAGAGTTGTAGAAAAATAGAATGGATGAAGTAATTAGGAAATGCACCACAATGTATAAAAAATTAGAAATTGAAATTAACACTATGCATAAAACAACCAATGATATCAACACATTGTATCAATTCTACCTCCAATGGCTCACACTAACAAAAGGATTGAAAAATCAAATAAACCAAATGGACATCTAGATAATACAAGTGGCTAGCACATACGTGTTTTGTGGAAAAATGGGGATGATGAGTTTAATGGATGTGGGTTAAATCCTCCTTTTTCAACAAACATTCAAGGACATATCAACTAAGTTGAATCAAACTTAAAAATTGCAAGAGGATTCACCTACAGCTTAGGCTATCACTTGGAACGATTTGGAACCTCAAATATGATCAATCAATATCTCAATTTAATGCTCAAATACTCATAAAACCCTAATTATGCAAAACAGTAAGCAAATTGATGAATTATGACAAATGCTTGTAGACTAAGGTAGTAGGTAGAGATTAATAAGTGACTATTTTTTCAAGTTCGAGATGTGGAATACTTGGGGACACTACCAGTAATGCCCCTATCCAAGGTGTTCTTTTCTCTGTGGAATCCTAATCTTCTTCCGACAGTGATGTTCACTATATCTTCTGTTTCTACCACAGAAAATGCCGAGAACACTACCACTAGCGCCCAAGTCCAAGGCTAGATGTTTTTCAAGATGTCAAAGCCTCTTTGGATGGTGATTATCCCTATCACAACAATTTCTATGTTTGCAACTTTGGGTGACACTGCCACTAACAACCTTGTTTGAACAATCCTTTTCTTTAGAGATCCAGAATCTATGCACACTATCTACTTGTTCCCTACAACTCCACTCTATCAATATACGAAACCTATAACCTGCAATCACAAGGAGATTGGTTGGGGGTTGTGATATTTAAAGGCTTGCCTTAGTCAAACCTCGAAGAGAAATTCAAGTCTTCTAAACACCATTGTTAGATAGAGAGTGTGTATCCCTATGAGATAGAGGTGAAATCCAAATGATAAATGATTCAAAACACAAACAAATGTCACCTTGGAGGTGTAGATCTCATATAGATGAAGGCTCTTCCACACATGAGAAGATGAAGCTAAATATGCAATCACAACACAATAACAATGCTTTGCTTTGCAACAATGAATATCATGAATGCTCTAAAACCACAAGTTAACCAAAAGTTCATAATCATCTTCTAGTTAGCTTCTAGTTTGCAAATGAAACACTAAACATGCTTATATATGCAACTCCACACATTCCTGCTAAGAATTTCATATTTCAAACTTGAGATGTTCGCATAGGACCTAAGTAATTGTCATAAAACTAACATTAAAATTTAGGGTTGACCTAAAATGGGATAGGACTAGGGTAGTAGTGCCCAAGTCTACCCTCCCATTTTGAGTTAGGGTCTATCAAAATAGCACCCACTAGGTCCTATTGTGCACAAGATTTTGGGGTTTTCTCATCAGAATTCAAAATTAACATGCAAGATGCTTATAATGCATTCTAAGGACCCAGAAGCTAAACGTTAAGAGGGAAAAGCCCCCAAGGGGACATTTTCCAATATAACAAGACAATGCAATGTATGACATGGATGGGACAACAAGAGAACACATAGAAACCATGCATACTCATACAACAACTATAAGACCAAAGAGAGATAATCAAAGGCAAAATCAAACAACTCAGGGAGGTGGTGAGCCTAAGACTGGCACATTCAATTGGAATACTAAGGGATGTAAAGAAGACAATCCAACCAATTTAGGTCCAACTAGTATTGTAGAGCTAGAGAAAATAGTAATTCAAACACATAGTCAAATACATGTGCTACAACAAGCCAAGAGCCAATGGGATTTTCCATTTGCATAGCGAAAGTAGATATATAAGAAAATATTACATGTAAGTTAAACATTTTACATGTATTGAGGACAAGACATGGTTTCAAAGGGGGGATGATGTTGTTAGTAGCTACTACAATGTCTAGAAGGCACTTCACTTGGCCACAAGAAGGGTGTAGATCATAAGGCCGACTAGGCCCAGTAGGAAAAGCCATAATTTGTAAGGGACATGTCCCCAATATAGTCATATGTATATAGTAACATAGGAGTATAAGTAAGAAGTAAGAGATATAGAATAGAAATAAGAACAAAGAGGATATATAGCCTTGATATCAAGTAATTCATGCTATTATATATAAAGAATGATCTTTGGTTCCAATGCTTCAAATGAATGTCCAAATTCTATGTTATGACTTTTGTGATCTATTATGTTACCACATGATGGTATTTTCTATCATACCCCCTCTAATCATTCTCTTATTATAAACATTATAGTACAAATACAACATGAAAGTCTCTTGGACTCAAAACTTTGATATTTGATTCCTCATTCCTTGATGTTGACAACAACTAGTATAGCATATAGAAGTCACCACACTTGGTTGCAAGAAGGATATGGAGCATAAGGCCGACTAGGCCTAGTAGGAAAAGTTAGATTATGTAAGGGACACATCCCCAATATAGTCATATGTATATAGTAACATAGGAATAGAAGTAAGAAGTAAGATATATATATATATATATATATATATATATATATATATATATATATATATATATATATATATATATATATATATATATATATATATATATATATATATATATATATATATATATATATATATATATATATATATATATATATATATATATATATATATATATATATATATATATATATATATATATATATATATATATTAATATATATTATAATGCATGCCATGATATATATAAAGATTGATCTTTGATTTTGATGCTTCAAATGAATGTCTAAATTCTATGTTCTATTATGTTATCGCATGATGTTATTTTCTATTGCACACCCTCTGATAATTCTCTTACTATAAACACTAGGGTATAAATCCAACATGCAAGGCTCCTAAACTTAGAACTTTAGTCTATGATTCCTCATTCCTTGCTAACATTGTTAATTTTCTAACTACATAAATGTGATCATGGTAACCATGTAAAGTAGCACATCACTAAGAAGAAACTAATGATGTGAAATACATTTTGAGTTCATTGAATACTCAAAAGTTTGACAATACAAAAAATGAAACTTTTAGACCCATGAATAGAAAGCTTGGAATAAAATAGTAGAAGAATATAAAACTATCTTTATTTAGTCATAGTAGACATTTACAAATGGTTTCCAATCCTTTTAGAAGTTAATTTCTTACATATTTATAGACTTTACTCAATGAGGGAATATTAAAAGATTTCCCTCCAATCCAAACAAATAAGACAAATACAAATAATATTTTTTATAATAAACATATCAAGCAAATAAAAATGATGACATATTTTACCATATAAAAGAGAAAATCCCTTTGGATAGCTCCCATTTGAACCTCTTTAGCAGTTTAGCACTCTTGTAAAGCTTTTATCAACATCAAGTAGTATCATCTATCTTTACTTGATCAAATTATATGTCCAACATCCTCAAGATTAGTAATGTAAATGTAGTAACTATTGAGTTAATTATAAGTCCTTGATAGTCTTTGTTCATACATTTGTGAGGTTAAATTTTCCTTGAATTAGAAACTTGTAGCTTCTACTTCTATTCATTGCTCTTCTTTCCTTGGAATAGAACTCATCTACCTCTCATTCTTCCAAGACCGCTCATAATTCAAACCATAATCATGGCCCAAAAGCTCTTATAGAATAGGTTTATAACCCCTATACTTATAATAACATTATTTTGAGATGAATTTACAACATCAATTGCCATCCAAAATTGTAATGTTAAAAATTGTACACCCTTGCAATTTCATGCTATATTTTTCACTTTGGTGTCCATTCCCTTAATATGTTTTAGGGTCATCTTTAGCCCTTGCCTTAGCCTTTTCAGACCAATAATGTCAAGTTTATGTTTATACTTTTGTCCTTTGTATTTTTGTGTAATTATGTTTAAGTGTTTAATTTTTGTTGTTGTCCTAAGGTGTTCTAAATCTTCAAGAACTAAATTCACCTAGATCTTAGTGTATTGTGTGGATGTCTATGTGCCACATTGTAGCTTTTATAGAATGAAAAATAAAGTTTCCAATCTTTCTCCTTGAAAATTGTGTCCATCCTACATATGAATAAATAACAGAGCACCGACAAGATGTCCAAATAATAAGAAAAACTAAAATGAAGAGATATAGTCTATTTATTCAAAAGAAATAATGAAATGACAAGATAGAGAAAAAATCAACAAAAAAATGTATGTAGTTGGATGTCTTCTCCTTGAAAAACCCATGAGTTGTACGAAACAAAAAATGGTTTGCATTATTTTGGAGCTTTCCTTCAGGTTAAGCCTCTATGTTAGTCTTCCAACCTCAATAGACAACCAATATGATAAAAATGGGGAAAAAACAATGTGTTCTCTTAATCTTATGTATTCCTAAGTAAAAGAACAAAAGTCACAATAGCAATACTAAGAATTCTTAAGCTATGATCTACACAAGCCAAGCAAACTAGTGAATATGGAAAAAAAATTAAAGGAAATGAGAAAATCACTAAGTGTCTTTTATGAAAAGAGAGGTTTTACACTAAGATAATTAAAAGAGAGGACAAAGGAACTCAATCACCTCCAAGAAGAAGGATGAATGATACATAGACAAAAACAAGACCCAAGAAAAGGTCCAACATGAAATAGTAGTTCTTAAAGCCTTTGAAGATATTAGATGCATGAAAAATGTTCACATGAAACTTCAATGAGCATAAAAATGTCATTGTTTATAGAATAATACCAAGAAATTTGTAAAAAGAGTGATATAGAATACAAAGAATGTGAGGGAACTAGTAGAATATTATTTTGTGCTTTCACATTTGCACATACCACATTGATGCCATGCTCCCTATGTTAGGAAAAGGGTGTTGTACACCATGCACAAGAATGAATAATTTTAATTATGTAAAATAAATATTTATTTATGGTGCATGTAGGAGATATGTTTAGCCACATTCAATATTTATTTGGGTCCAGTTGTAAAATTGTATATAATATTGCTTAGATATTTTGTGTGAGATGTATAGGATAAATATTTAATATTTGTGGGAAATATTTAATTTTGGGGTCAATGGTTTTGTTCTCTCATGGTTTTGAGACACATGGTTTAGACAATACCACTCAGTGGTTTTATGTGAGATTGATTCTATAAAAGAAAGAACATGTTTAGTGGTTGAGATTCACTGTCATTTGTATTAAGATCTCTTGAAGAGTGCATGTGTGAAGAATGCCATGCGATGTGCAGTTGCATGGTTACCCATTATGCTTGGGAACATGGAGGATTCATTGGCGAAACGTGATGTTTAAGAAGTATTCGTGGAGACTTTATAAGTGTATTCTAATGTTTTCATTGTTGACTAATACATTGAGTGTGGATGATTTTAGAGGCTAGGTTTTTACCTCTTGAGGGTTTTGCCAAGGTGTATCTTGTGTTATTACCTAATATGGTTTTTTATCTTTGCATTATGGTTATTTTGTAAGATTGCATGCATCTTTTTATCTATTAGGATTATGTTAGAAATAGTTTGATCAACTCGTAATTTCCTAACACCTCACAACATTGATACCTTGTGGTCCCAAGTGCATGCACTTACTTGGACTGACCACCTTTATCAAGATTACCTAGACATGTGAGTCTATCTAACATCTGATATTGTATTGACATGTGAGCCACCTAGAATCACAATGCTAGACACTTGTGCTCTATTTCTTGACTACTTTTTGGTTACCTTTTGTGAGTCACCTAGCAATGCAAGTTGTTAGTTCTTGTGATTTAGAAGAGTATCGTGTGGTTCTTAGCCCTCATCGTGTGCTAGCTCTAGAATCATATTTGGCATTCTTCTAGAAATACATGCTAGAAATGCCTTCTTTCTCTTCTTCTATTGCTCTAATTATGTATCTTATTACACTAAATATTAAGTTTAATTAGGGCTTTTTTATGTCACCTAGGGTTTTCTTACCTTGAAAATATAAAAGCAAGATCTCATAGGTAATTTATTAATCCAATTCATTTAATGGATCCAATATTGTAAAAATTTATCCTCTATGGTTTTTTCTCTCGTAAAAGGTAATCCTAGGTTTTGTAAGTGATCCTAGTCTCTTGAGTCGATTGGAGACCCTTACATGGCATCAGAGCTTTAAATATACAAGTCCCTTCTCAAATTTGGAGAAAATTTGGGCAAGAGTCATTTGTTGGGTGCAATTTTGTGTAAAACAAATTCTTTCATTGGGTTTAGAGTAGTCAAAATAGTTCGATTAGCCTTTTATTTGGCTCGATTTGAGCTTTAGAGGATAGATTTGCAAGGGTTTGAAGAAGGTGCTTTTGTTCAAGATTTGATGGAAAGATAGATTTCAAAGCATTTTGGGTCAAATCTTACCCTTCCATCATGCTTAGAAGGCCCAAAAACCCTAAAAATAGTTGTTGAAATCCACCTCGGGATCATCTATGGCAAAAACATTTTGCCCATAGGGATGTACGACCCCTATACAATACATTTTTTAAAAAAAAATAAAAATTAATAATTTGGGCATAGAAGCCTAGGTGAACATGTTATCCTTGTTTTGGGTTGCCAGCCTAGTTTTAGGGTTAGTTCAAGCTCCTTTTTGGTCACTTAGATAGGGATCCAGATGCTCTGTCCCATTTTAGTGCACCTCAACTTAGATACTAGATAGGAAATTGGTTGCCACTCAATATTTGTAGGTTTCACCTCTCTTCTATGCCCACCATTGTCATTCCCATCAATGGATACCAACCTGCAACCCCCACATTGCCTAGTATCTCTACCACTTCACCACTGCCACATGGCCCCACTAAAACACCACCGAGATCTACTTCCCATCTAGTGACACAACTGATAATACCGCTTGGAGAAGAATGACCCTCGAATGACAAAGGGCCCTTTTAGCCCTAGATTAGCACTGAAGAGGGGTTTTTGTCCTTTTGGCATAACTTGGACAAATGGAGTCAAATTTTGACAAAAAAATAGGCATCAAAATTTTGGTTTTGAGAATAATCCAATGGTACTAGTATTTTTTCTATTTTTTTTTTTGGTGCATTTTATTGTTGTTTGAAGTCTAGATCTCTTTTTTGGCTTCAAAGCTCATAAATTTTTGCCTCTATCTCTATTTTTTGTAATTCTTATGGCATTAGAAATGTATTAAGGAGCTCTATATAGCCATCCATGCACATTTTCTATATTTAACCCCAGTTATCTTTTATTTAGTTTGTTATTTTTACGTATTATGGTTGATAACTTGGACATGATAGCACTTGGAGAAGTTTTATTTGTTTTGGTGGGCTTTATTTATCAGTATTAATATTTATTTATATTGTTGATATCTAATTTTATCATTTGAGGAGGTATCATGGGTTTTCTATTGACCCTTTTGTGGTAACACTGGATAAGACTAATTTTATGAGTCTTGGAAAAAGAACTTGACATATCTCAAGTGACACAATCTTTTGTGTTATCTTTAGGGACTTATACTTGAACTAGATAGACTTGGGAGAAAATATGCATGGGAAAGTACTATTGATCATGTTGTAGGATTGATTGCTTCTAGTGTTGATTTTGACACTATGTGTTCCCTCTCACATGTTGAGTGCCCACATGCTCTATGGACTAGAATTTGGGAGATCTATGGAGACCCACATATCTCTCCATTCCTAGATGATATTGATATGGATTGCCGCATACCCCTTGATGATGTAGATCATATAACTTTTGATAATGATACAATAGAGGAGCTTGCATATTTGGTAGGTCTTTCTAGTTCAGGTGACACAAAGACTTCTCATGCTCCTTCTCCTCTTATCTATATCACATCTTCATAACTTGTTGCTACATCTGAGTCCAGGGTTGTTTCTTTGAAAGCTTCTACTGATTCCTTGTAGTAGGATATTATTGAACTTCTATAGATAGCTCATTAGGATACATGTCTATCATATATCTCATCATTATTTGTAGAGTCCCACATTACAGATTTGGTAGATACTTTGGAGGGTATTCAATTTGTCTTCGGTGAGAACTTCAATGGAGTTGAACCACCATCATCTTCTTTGGAGATTATTGTTCATCCTATTATTTATTCATAGTTTGATAGTGGATAGGAGACATTTGAGTAGTTTTTGAGAGTATCATTATCATCTTTGGATCATATACAAAGTTCAAAGACATTCATCCTTATTCCTACATTTTCCTATCTAGAATGGGAAGACATTATGCACACATCTGTAGAACTTCTATTTCTTCTAAAGGGAGGAATGTTGGGTCTTCATGGATCTTCATTTCTATTCTTTGTTGAGAATCTACTGACATTACAATAGTTATCTTGAGGAGTGGTTGCATGGTCTCTCTTCTCATCTCTAGTTTGGGAGGGAGAGCATTTCATTGCATGGGCTTCCATGCTTCTCACTTTTGGGGGTTGCTAGACTTTCTCTCTACATCCTCTCTTATGAGGGGTTATACATATCTATTGATTATATCTTTGTGATGGATTTAATCCTTGGAGGTCTTTGTACTGAGTCCTTTGATCACTTATTTTGTGTTTTCTCTCTTTTGGAGAGGAGTTTTCTCCTATTAGGTTTTTCTCCTTTTCTCCATTTTTGAGAGACTTTTGTACATGGGTACCTAATATGGCCTTGTAGCAAGGACCCATCCTTGCATCATTTGCATGTTTCTCATTCTCCCTAAGTTTCACTTAAGGGGGTTGTTGGTGTAATTAAATATTTAATTACACTAAACATTAAGTTTACTTAGGGCTCTTATTAGCTTGAAAATTATATAAAAGAAAGATCGCGTATGTAATTTTTTAATCTAATTCATTAATGCATCCAATATTATGCAAATTTATCATCTATACTTTTTTCTCTTGTAGAAGGAAATCCTAGGCTATGCAGGTGATCCTGGCCTCTTGAGTCCATTAGGGACTCTAACATCATCTTCTTCCATCTTGTATGTTCCTGTGTGTTCAATGTTTATATTTTTCTTTCTGCTTCATGTTTAGAGCATATTGCATTATGTGATTTTCTAACACTTTTGTTCTACAAATTATATTTCATGTAATCCTCCTCTTTGAAATATTTTGTATATGGTGTTTTAACATTGCCTTTTATGTGGTTTTTGTTGTCTAATACCATGGTTTTACATGTTTTTAGCCTAGGGGCATGATCCCTCCACTTGAAGATGTTGGCAAGAGACACTGTGTGGTTTCATTATTGTTGTCATTGATGGCAACAAAGTCTATCCCACATATTCGCATCACATAGTATGCCTATACTAGAAGACAGATTGAAGAATGTTTTAGTTTGGTGAACAAGAACAGAGCATGCAGCAAGGTCCAACAATCAGGTTTGGATCTCTCAGATGGTGTAACTCAGAAAAGTGTAGACCTGGAAAAGTCAAGAGGAGTATCATGACTACTATATTCTAGAGATTGAGCCTCCGGTGATGAATGAGTGAAAAGATATTAGCATCTAAGTGTTGGGTTCCTGACAGGCAGAGTAGACTGAGGAAGAACTAACCGGCAAAGCATCAAACTTTAATCCAGATGAGAAATTTATGGTGATCAAGCTTCTTGAGGGATCATACATGGTTGGCCGACTTGATTGATGACTTCTAACTCTATGTCTTGGATACGTATCACATATTAAGCATGGATTCAGCCGACAGATTGGTGCCTTGTAAATCTCTTGAATATTCTACTTGCCAACTAGAAAGATGTTGAAATCCTTGATGCGGATATATATACCAGATTGATTTCGGTATGAAGGTGTGTGAGAAAAGGCAGAGAGAAGTATGAAAGCAGTAATATAAGTCTAGTATGTGACAAAACACCAGCACTAAAGTAGAGGAAGAATGAAGTGTAGTAGATCAGTATATTGAGCCTAACTAGAACTGAACCTCAGCATATGTGGATGCCTCTCTTCAGTTCAAACATCTGGTTACCTTCTATAAACTTTGTAGATAGTGAGCCTCTTGTAGGCATGTGCCTCTTGTGAGAAGTGTGTTCGGGAAGTGAGCCCTAATTGGCAGGTGTCATTTTGTACTTCTTATTCTTTTAACAGAGAATACAATCTTGGGTTAGTCACCCCATGGTTTTTTCCCTTAACAGGGTTTTCCACGTAAAAATCCTTGTGTTATGTGTGTTGATTTCTTTTCTTCTCTCATGATTATGTATGCTTATATGTTTTGATATTGCACTAATTGTTAAAGAAGAAAAGAAAGTCAAATAATTAAGATAATTGATTCACCCCCCCTCTTAATTATCCTCCTTGTTTCTAACAATTGGTATCAAAGATAAGTTCCTCTAAACAGAGGCTAATAGCTTGAGGAAGATCTGAGAATCTTAATGGATATGTATGGTATGAGGGAACAACTTCAGTCTACCCTAGATGAACTTGAGCAATCTCACTCTAAAGTTAATAACTTGAGGGAAAGACTCAAACGAGCTGATGATTTCGTAAATGAACTAAAAGAAAAACTAAGCATTTCTGTGAAAAAGAGAAAGGAACTACTTCAACAATTACCAAGCCAAAGTGAACCTAATGATACTAATGAAGATCTAAATGAGAAAAACAAGTTATGTGAGAAGCTATCAAAAGAGATCATTATGGTAAGATATGAAATGGAATTAGGGGTTATGAGATTCACCCAAGAAATTGAAGAGAAAAGAAAAATTGAAGATAATCTAAAACAATCTCTCAAGGAGAAGTCAAAAGACTGCCACAAAATGGACAGAATAATCAGGCATCTGGAATCTAATCTTGAAGAAGCTAGAGATAATGAAGAACAACTTGAGAACTAGATAGACACTCTTAAAAGGGATCTTCAAACAACAAATGAATATAAAGAGAAATTCAAGATAAGCTCTGATCAACTCAAAGTTCTTCTTGAAAGACAAAAGAGAGTAGATGACAAGCATGGATTGGGGTATGAGAAAGGTGAAATCTCTAAATCTGGTCAGAAGAACTCTAGATTAGGAAATCCAAGGAACATGCCTAGAAGACATTCGGTAAGGCAACCAAATGCTCAAAGATATCCATCCTTCAATGGATACTGCTACAATTGCAACAATTTCAGTCATAAAGTAACTCAGTGTAGAAGAAGAATGAATCAGATTAATTCATCCTTCTCCAGACAGTGTTTCAACAGCAAAAGGTATAGTCACAAATCTCATGAATGCAAAAATATGCAAATAAACAATTCATTCAATGGTAGATGCTTTGTATGCAATAGAATGGGACATATGGATAATCAATGCAGATCAAGAGGATATCAGTCAAATATGCCAAGGAATTTTGTTTGCCACAATTGCAATAGATCCGATCATATTGCCAAATTTTGCAAAAGTAAGAATCAACATAAAAAAGGGTCTGGTACATCATAATCAAAATCAAGATAAAGGAAAAGGAAAAGTGAATGTGAATGAAGTTCAAAAGGAGATGAACAAGATTTGGGTGAAGAAGAGTACAGAAAATGTTGGAGATGGATCTGCACTAGAATTTGGTGTTGATATTCCTTTTAGAAACTAAACAGATGAGCTCTGGCTCATGGGAAGTCACAAAGGAAAATAAATTCCCCCAGCCATTCAATTGGTGCCTAAATTTGGCACATGGAATGTTGCAGATTAAAAGGTTCTTAGAGAAATATTTATATAACCCTCCATAAAAATATGAAAGATCCGCAAGGAGTTTTGAAAAAGTTTAATCATCCAAGATTGATCCGGTTTGACAGCCATCCGGTAAAAGTACGATTTTCACAGTTAGATCCGATATGATTCAAAATTGAAATATCTTGATCTGCAGATAAATGGCATGATTGGAGGAAGGGAGATACATTGTCAATTATCACTAAGAATAATTCTAAGTGCATCTCAGTGATTCGGAAGGATCTCTCTCAGAACAAGGTCAGAACAAGGTCAGAACAAGGGAACCAAAATGACTTAAGGTGTGCATTTATTGCAATATGAAATTAGGGTTTGTGTAGAAATATAAGGGTTCTTTTATTCATCATTTGCACATTTGCATTCGAAAAGAAGAAAGGAAGAGCTCTGCAACAAGATTGTTTCAACTCTCTCAAAGATCAACCGTAGAACCCAATTCAACCAATGATCTTTTTAGCTCATTTTGTGAACCCTAGAACCATAAAATTATATTTCCATTCTTGAATATCTCTCTCTGAATCTTTTGCAAGATGGCTACTCCAAATGTTGTTAAGATCACTGATAGGTTGTGCCTAAAATTTAAGAAACACCCCTACAAATCCCTAGAAGTTGATCCCTTAGGCACCTTTTCTAGCATTCCGCATGGGGTTCTACACATAGAAGATGTTAGGGTATACATCCATGCAAATATTGAGGATTTTGGAGAATCAATGCTGATGGATATCTACCATAAAAAACTAATAGATGAAACCTTTGAACTCAAACCTCAATACAAGGCCATCCGGGATAAGCATTTCAGACATTGCATCCACTTTCCTTGTTTTGCTGAAGATGAATGGGTCCGATATGTTCTTAGCAGAATAGATGACAACTTCACGAGGTTAATGAGGCCATTCAAGATAACCAAAGATGCCATTGGGGCAGTAATCGATTTGCACTCATCCGGTGGGTTGTCTGCTCTCAAATCGGTCAAGAACCAAATAGTAAGTGAGGCTACCGGAACAAAGTTTGACAAAAGAGCAATGATAGTAGAAGACATCACAGATCCGGATATCAAATTTGCCTCTATGATAATTGGCTATAAAATATATCATTCCAACAAGGAGAACTCTATGTCCAGAACTGTAATTTATACTACATATCAGATGCTAAGCAAAAATGTAGACTATGATCTATGTGAGCTTCTCCTAAGCTAACTGTTAGAAAACTTGCAAAAGATCAAGAAGGACAAGAAGAACTCATTCAAGTATGGTGGTTTAATACTGTGTTTATTCTTTTACTATATGAATGAGCTACCTGGATCAAGTGGTTGGGTATGGCAAAATGATAGACCAGTTGCCATACAAATTAGAGATTATATGTATGGGCTTGGTGATGCCAAGGCTCAAAGTATAGCACTCTGGGGATACTTCAAAAAATTCCAAAGTTTGATGCAGGCCAGAGAAAGAATTCCACAAACAATAGTTGAAAAATACAAAGATACAGTGTGTTTCATAGTAGACACTAATCAATGCCTAATGGAGGTAGTTGAGCCCAGAACAGTCTGGATTATGCCAATGGGCTATGAGGTAGATGAGAAAATCCTAGAGCTGCATGTCTAACACTTGCTAAGTTAGCCTAAGGACCTTGAGGCAGAAAGGTTTAGAACATTTCAAGAATTGAGTGTAAAAATACATGTTGAACTGAGATAACCAGAGATGAAAAGAAAAGTTAGAAGGTGTTAGACTTAGGACACACAACTGAGAGGGGGGTGAATCAATTGTAATAAACTTTCTTTCAATTAAACACTTAACTCCACTTTGCAATTCAGCAATATAATAATAAATTAATCAAGGAAACACAATGCAACAAATTAAGAGAAAAAAAACACATCAAGACATGAGACACCAAGATTTTGACATGGAAAACCTGGTTAAGGGAAAAACCATGGGGTGATTAACCCAAGATTGTATTCTCTGTTAGAAGAATAGAAAGAACAAAATAAAACATGCCAATTAGGGCTCACTGCCCAAGCACACTGCTCACAAGAGGCTCACTACCTACAAGAGACACACTGTCTACAAAGAAATAAGTATCACATACATGAACTAGAGAATAGCATCTTCACCATGCTTGAATTAGTTCCATTTAAGCCCAATACTTCTTCTCTGCCTTTCACTCTCCTCCTTGCTACCACACACTCATCTCCACAAGGACAACTTTGAAATGACTTCACAATCCCTTATTTATATAAGACATCAACTTAGGAATGATCATCTAAGTCAGCAAACATCAACAAGAACATTCACAGAATGTGTAACTCATCCGGTCGGCCAATCTCAGAAAGAACACAATCATCTGGAAGATTTCTCAATTGTAAGCTCCAACTTCAATGCGGGCCACCAACACGAACTAGACACAATCCAAAGACTTCCACAAGCTTACCTGAATCACCAAGAACATCCACACTTCATCTGCTTACTGAAATCCTTCTCCCCTTCATCCGGAACCTCAAGAACATAGTCTGTTATTACTGTCACAAGGGAATAGATGCTTGTGGACCTTCAAACCATGAACCAATCAAGTTGATACTTCACAAAGACTTCCTCAACACTCCCTCAAATCTACAGAACAGGATAATGCATTTCTAGGTCTCACTGGACCTATATGTAACACTCTATCACCACTGACCATTTGCCGGAACTAGTTCTACTTGAGTGGGCATAACTTCTTCAGATCTTTATGCGGACCTCTGAAATCTCTACTGGACTACCTTAAGACACATATCTACAAACCCTTTAAACCATATCCTCTGATACTCATCCTATCTTGGACTTTTACCTTACTGTCATCACTGATCTTCACTGGTCCTGATTGAGACTAATTTTCTCAATATCCTTAGCACACAGCCCATCCAATCCTTATCATTAATGCAACAAGAGTATGTTGACATCAATGACAATACCGATTAGGCCCATACTTACAACAATCTCCCTCTTTGTCATTGATGGCAACATATGATGTGAAAAACTATTTTGACCATCAAGACAAGAACTTCTCCTCACTGTCACAACTCCCCCTATCAGCAACAACCATTCACGTCTTCTCTCCCTTTACTACTCCCCCTTTGATCAGCAACCACTTCTTTTTCACATGTCTTCTCTCCCCCTTTGACATCAATGGCAAAGGGCACATACTTGCAATTCCACCACTTCAAAATCATATCTGCTGCTCCCGCTGAGTAGCAGCACCCCATCATCAATCTAGACCACAAGATAGGACTATGATATCCACCGGACTGATGCACATCAGTGCTCCTTAGTTCGTCACTGAAGGGGCAATAACCCCTAACTTCTCCCTAAGATACTCAAAAGAGTCCTTAGGTAAAGGTTTAGTAAAGATGTTTGCAATTTGATCCTTGGAAGGCACAAGCTCCAATCTAACTTCATTCTTGTTCACTTTCTCTCTCAAAAAGTTAAACTTGATGGATATATGTTTAGTCTTTGAATGCAACACCGAATTCTTAGATATATTTATTACACTTGAATTGTCATAAAAAAATTGTGATAGGCTCCTCATACTCCACTCTGATGTCTCTTAGCATCTGCTTCATCCACAAAACTTGAGTGCAACTACCTTCTACTACAATATATTCTGCTTCTGTCGTGGATAGAGATATTGCCTCTTGTTTCTTACTCAGCCAAGAAACCAATCTCTTCCCCAAAAAGAATGCTCCACCACTGGTACTCTTCCGGTCATCCACATCTCCTGCCCAATCAGCATCTGTATATGCATGAAGAGAGAAATCATGATCTCTAGGATACCACAGACCATACTCAACTATCCCTTTTAGATATCTAAAAATCCTCTTGATTGCCATGACATGAGATTCTCTAGGATTAGCTTAAAATCTAGCAACAAGACCAACAGCCTACATAATGTCTGGTCTAGTTTGATTAAGATACAACAGTCCTCCAATCATTAACCTATACTTTTTCTGATCAGCCTTAGGAGAATCATCATCTTTTCTCAATTTACATCCGGTTGCCATGGGAGTATTCATTGGTTTTGAATCTTCCATCCCAAATTTCTTCAACAATTCTTTCACATATTTGGTCTGAGAAATGAAGATTCCTTTCTTTGTTTAAGTGATTTGTAGACCTAAGAAGAAATTTATTTCACCAAGCACGGACATCTCAAACTCACTTTTCATTTGATTTGCAAAAGTTTTACACATACTATCTCTTCCTCCAAAAATGATATCTTCAACAAACACTTTAACAATCAAGATGTTTTCATGATCAATTTTGAAATACAAATTACTGTCAGCAGTACCTTTGTTGAAACTAATCTTCAAAAGATGTTTGTCCAATCTTTCATACCAGGCTCTTGGGGCTTGCTTCAGTCCATACAGTGCCTTCTTCAACTTGCAAACCATATCACCATGATCAGATAATTGAAATCCATCCGGTTGCTCTATGTAAACTTCTTCTTCCAAGTCACCATTCAGGAAGGCAGACTTGACATCGATTTGATATACCTTGAAATCCTTGAAGGCAACAAAAGCAAGAAATAATCTGACTACTTCAATTCTTGCCACTAGAGCAAAAGTTTCTTCAAAATCAATTCCTTCTATTTGAGAGTAACCCTTGGAGACCAATCTAGATTTATTTCTTATTACTTCACCAACTTCATTCAGTTTCTTCTGGAAGACCCATTTTGTTCCAATCACATTCTTATTCCTAGGTCTGGGAACAAGATCCCAAGTGTGATTTTTCTCAATTTGCATCAGCTCTTCCTCCATTGCTTTAGTCTAGTTTTCATCATTGCAAGCTTCATTCATTGTCTTAGGTTAAATCTTTGAGATCAGACAATACTCTTCTGAATCTTGAGTGATTGTCCTTCTTGTTTGTACTCCCTTTCTTTTATTACCTATGATCTAATCCTCAGAGTGGTTCAGTCTTACATACCTGGGAACTTTAGAATATTCTTGCACATTTGATTCTTGATCAGGCTCATTGAAACTCAACTCTTCTCCTGATTTACCGGATTAGTTTGGATCTGACTTATAGAGGAGGCTTGGGCTCCTTAAATCAAAGCACCATTCTGATCATCTTCATCATATTCATAAAACCTTGAGGGTTTCTCAATTCCTTCATCAATCTTCACATTTGTACTTTCTATCATCTTTCTCAGTCTCTTGTTATAACACCGGTATGCTTTGCTTTGAGTAGAGTAACCCAAGAATATTCCTTCGTCACTTCTAGTATCAAACTTCCCTAGATCTTCATCTCTTTTAATGTAACATTTGCTACCAAAAACTATGAAATACCTTACAGTGGGAGTGATGCCAAACCAAAGTTCATAAGGAGTCTTACTAGTATTGCTTCTGATTTGAACTCGATTGAGAGTATAGACTACAGTGCTGACAACTTCTCTCCAATAGATCTGAGGAACATTTGCTTCCATCATCATGGTTCTAGATGCTTCTTGGATGGTCCGGTTCTTTCTCTCCACTACTCCATTCTGCTGTGGAGTCCTAGGAGCAGACAACTGTCTCTTTATTCCATGTTTCTCATAGAACTCTATGAACTCACCCGATGTGAATTTCCCACCTCTATCAGATCTCAGACACTTCAATTTTAATCCAGTTTCATTCTCTACCAAAGCCTTGAATATTTTGAATTTCTCAAGAGCTTCTTTTTCTATTTTAGAAAGGTTACCCACATCATCCGAGAATAGTCATCAATTAGTAGCATGAAGTATCTATCACCTTGAATACTCCCGATTCTTGCTGGACCACAAAGATTAGTATGAACTAAGTCCAATAATCCGGTAGAAGACAATTCCTTACTCTTGAATGTGACTCTACTCAGCTTACCCAACTGACATTCTTTGCACAAGTTGTTAGTAGGTTTCACCAAGTTTGGAAGATCTCTTACAACTTGAGTATTGCTTATCTTGATGATATTATCAAAATTCAAATGACACATCCTCCTATGCCATAACCAACTCTGATCAACTTGAAAAAATAAGCAACTTTTATCAATACCAACCAAATGAAAGATATTACCTTTTGTTTGAGTACCAGATGCAATCTCTATTCCAGAACTTTCAAAGATCTTGTATTTTCCTTTCTTGAAGTAGAGATCGTAGCCTTTGTCCCCCAACTGTCCAACACTGAGAAGATTGTGCTTCAAACCTTCAACATACAGTACATTACAAATTTTATTCCTTCCATCAAGAGAAATAGTTCCTCTACCTCTGATTCTACCAGCAGAATTATCACCAAACTTTACCACTCCTCCTTCATACCTCTCCAAATCTATGAACTTATTTTTGTCACTTGTCATATGGTGAGAGCAACCACTGTCAATGACCCAATCATCCTTCTCTTCAACTTGGGTAGCCAGAGCTTTTTCCATAGTCTTATGATTGATAGATACAGAGGACATTGGATCTTCTTCCTTGATGGCAAAGAACACCCATTCATTACTGGATTTGTTTCCTATCTTTGATTCATCATCTATTACTCCTTCATTATCATCATCTTCATGTACATAGTAACAGTTCTTTTGGAACCTTGGCTTGTTAGGATTTTGCCTTGAAAACCTTTTTGGACACCTTGAGGCAAAATGACCAATCTTATTATAGTTAAAACACTTAAAAGGTAATTTTCCTTCATACTTACCCAATCCTCTTGGCAGCCTCTTTGCAATAAGGGCTTTAAGTTGAGCAGTTTCTACTTCTTCTTCCAGATCTTTTCTTGCTTTTTCATACCATGACAGTTTCCTTGATGAGTTCTCTCCCGGATCAAACCTTTGTTTACCTTTAACAGAGGCAATGGCTTTGAATGCAGATTCAGTCTTGGGGGGGTCATCTCCAAACTCTGTCATTTCAAATGCAGCCATTTTGCCAGCCGATTAATCTCTTGTGACAGTTGTATGGGTTCTGAATTCTTCAATGGCAGCAGCCTTGATTTTGTAAGAAGCGGGTAGGGATCTGAGAATTTTTCCAACAATCTCATTTTCATCTAGGACTCCACCATCATTTCTAATTCCAAAAACAATTTCATTTACTCTTGGCATAAAAGCAGTGATATCTTCATCATCTCTCATCTTTAGATTTTCAAATTTCCCTTTCAGGCTCTGTAACCTTGCACATTTAACATACTTGTCTCCTTCATGCAAAAGTTCCAGTTTTTGCTAGATCTCAAAAGTAGTTGGTAGGTCAATAACATTTGAGAGCTCTAAATCAGATAATGCACTTAGAAGAGCCTCTATAGTCCACAGATTATTTTCAACATCTATGATTTCATTTTGGGTTTTCGGACCACCCTGTGGAGGTGTATACTGTGTTGTAGCCATGGTCTAGTACACCAATCCCATACATTGCAATTGACATTTCATGTGACCTTTCCAAAGATTAAAATTGGTTCCATCAAATTTTAGACTATCCTTCTTGTAAGATGACATCTTGGATCTCCTTATGTGGTTAAGCTCTTTTTAGAGGAACTTGGCTCTGATACCAATTGTTAGACTTAGGGTACACAACTAAGAGGGGGGCTGAATTAGTTGTACAAAACTTTCTTCCAATTAAACACTTAACTCCACTTTGCAATTCAGCAGTATAATAATAAATCAATCAAGGAAACACAATGCAACAAATTAAGACCAGAAAACACATCGACACATGAGACACTAAGATTTTGACGTGGAAAACCCAGTTAAGAGAAAAACCACGGGGTGATTAACCCAAGATTGTATTCTCTGTTAGAAGAATAGAAAGAATAAAATGGCACATGCCAATTAGGGCTCACTGTCTGAGCACACTACTCACAAGAGGCTCACTGCCTACAAGAGACACACTGTCTACAAAGAAATAAGTATCACATACATGAACTAGAGAATAGCATCTTCAGAATGCTTGAATCAGTTCCATTTAAGCCCAATACTTCTGCTCTGCCTTTTTCTCTCCTCCTTACTACCACACACTCATCTCCACAAGGACAACTTTGAAATGACTTCACAGTCCCTTATTTATAGAAGACATCAACTTAGGAATGATCATCTAAGTCGGCAAACATCAACAAGAACATCCGCAGAATGTGTAACTCATCTAGTCGGCCAATCTCAGAAAGAACACTATCATTTGGAAGATTTCTCAATTGCAAGGTCCAACTTCAATGTGGAACACAACATGAACTAGACACAATCCAAAGACTTCCACAAGCTTACCTGAATCACCAAGAACATCCACACTTCATCTGCTTACTGAAATCCTTATCCCCTTCATTCAGAACCTCAAGAACACAGTCTATCATTACTGTCACAAAGGAATAGATGCTTGCGGACCTTAAAACCATGAACCAATCAAGTTGATACTTCACAAAGACTTCCTCAACACTCCCTCAAATCCACAGAATAGGATAATGCATTTCCAGATCTCACCGGACCTATATGTAACACTCTATCACCACTGAACATCTATCGGAACTAGGTTTACTTGAGTGGCCACAACTTCTTCAGATCTTCATGCGGACCTCTGAAATCTCTAGTAGACCACCCTAAGACACATATCTACAAACCCTTTAAATGACATTCTTTGATACTCATCCTATCTTGGACTTTTATCTTACTATCATCACTGATCTTCACTGTTCCTGATTGTGACTAATTTTTTCAATATCCTCAGCACATAGCTCATCCAATCCTTATCATTAATGCAACAGGAGTATGTTGACATCAATGACAATACCAATTAGGCCCATACTTGCAATAGAAGGGAAGTAGAGGAAGTTGCCAAAAGATATGGCATTTCAAAAGAGGTAGTTGATGCAAATAGAGAAAAAATAGAAAGAGCTGAGAAAGAGAAACAAGAAGTAGAAAAGGAAAGTGTTCCGGTACAAGCCTCCTCCCAGACTAGATCCTCCAAGAGCTCTGCACCTGCCACCTCTAAGAGCCCAAAAGCCTCAAAACCAGAAGCCAAGACATTTGGAAAGGGAGAGAAGAGAACAAAGACAAAGGCCACAAGGTCATACATAAGCCAAAAGGATGATGAAGAAACAGAGACTGATGAAGAGGTTAAGAAAATGAAGAAGAAAAAGAAAACTTCTAGGGAATCCTTTGCCGGCAAAAACAAAGAAGAAGAGGCAGAAGAATTTGTAGAAAGGCCCACTTTTTCTATTGATGATATCATCAAGGCAGACACAGTGGATGGGAACCTGCAACCAGTCACTAAATTTTATGATGATTACAGTGATACTGACAAAAGAATTTTGGAGGAATCTACAGTTAAGTACCTTAACATTTATAATAAAACATTCATTGAAATCATTTCTCTAATTCCCAAAAGTCTAGAGAAGGTACTTGAACTCAGAAAAGAGAATACCAAGGAAAAGGATTTAGAGATCTGTGAACAAATTGCAATTCATCTCTATCCTTCCATAACTCTAAAACAAATGACCATGATCTTTAAGGATTGCAAGGATGAGTTCCAGAGCAAAGCTAGAATGAACAAACTTATGCTTGGAGAGACTGATTGGGTGGCAAAAGAAATAGAAGACATCCTCCAGAATGCCTTCAAAAGATTCAATCTTCCTATCATAGAGGAAATAGATGAAGAACCTTTTGCCATGGATGTCGAAGGATTAAGTGCATCAAAAGAAGAATCTACTGAAAAAATTGCAGAAGAGTCAAAGGAGATAGGTGAGGAGAGGACTAAGGACTTGGATTCCTCTGTTCTGGAAGAGGAAGTCCATGAAGATGTAAACATCTCTCTTCCAGATCCCCCTACAGACTCCAAAACTGAAGGAGAAGGAAGAAAAGAGGAGAAATTGAGTCAAGTAGAGGAGAAAAAGGGAAGAGAAGAAAAACACACAGAGAAGATCTCTGATGACAGTTCTGAGGATGGAAAAGGAAAGAATAATCTGTCTCTGGCAAGAGACACTGCAAAAGCAGTGAAAAACTTCTTAAACAAAGAGATGATGGAAATAGATGAACCAAAACTATTTCAAGGACCACTCAATTTTTGATTCCCTCTCTCCAGTCCAGACAATGAAGGTAGCATCTTTTGCTCAAGCTAAAGAAAAAGAAAAGCTTCTGAAGTCTGACATGGAAGACTATGAGCTAATAGAGATTGCATCCAGTGTGCTAGAGAAGGTCATGCCATCCTTCCAAAAGGATCTTTCGGCCTCTTCATCTGCTAACTTGAAATCTCTAGTTAACTCTGTTAGCACCCATTTTGAGTCTTTGGAGAAATCGGCAGAAGAGAAAGTCCGGAAAAAAATTTTGGAAAAGAGATTCACTAAAGTGCAGGGACTCATAACTAATGACAAGAGGGCCCTAGATATTGGCATAAAGAGCCTAGAAAATGGTCTTAAATATGGTGGAGAAATATATACATTTTGTCTATCCTAGTCTAAAGTGACAGAGGTTATTGAAAAGAAGGTAAAAGAACAAGAAGATAAACTATCAAGTTTATCTCAGAATTTTAATCCCCTCACCACATCTTTAATGAATCAAGAGTGCCAGGCCATCACCATTATAAATGAAATATAGAGGCTTGAAAAAGAGAGGAAGAATATAATAAGCAGGATGAGTGAACTAAAGGGATAATTATCCCCAAGTTAGAGGCCATGCATGAGGCCTTAATTGATGCTCAAATCACAGTCCGGACTAGTGATCTGGAAGACTTAAGAAGGGAAGAAGCTTTTGCATTTTTGTTGAGTGGCCACATTTCAATTTTTGATAGGATGAAGCAGAGTTGGGTGACAGAAGTTGTATAGTTGAAGACTACCTTTGCGGATATACTTAAGTATATGTAAGTATAACATGTATAAATACTTATACGACTATGTATAAGATAATTTTTGCAAATTTTGGTGTGCGGACTCCACCCTTTGCCATTGATGTCAAAGGGGGACTAAGGAGTAGTGAAAAATGTGGAATCTAGCTAAGAGGGAGCTTCGGTAGAACAGTGCACAAGATAGAGCATCAGCCAAGGGGGAGTTTACTACGACACTTAGTCATTTTTCACTAAGTGTTACCATCAATGCCAAAGGGGGAGATTGTTGGCAAGAGACACTATGTGGATTCATTGTTGTTGTCATTGATGGAAACAAAGTCTATCCCACACATCCGCAGCACATAGTATGCCTATACTGGAAGATAGATTGAAGAATGTTTTGGTCTGGTGAACAAGAACAGAGCATGCAACAAGGTCTGACAATTAGGTCTAGATCTCTCAGATGGTGTAACTTAGAAAAGTGTGGACTTGGACAAGTCAAGAGGAGTATCATGACTACTATATTCTAGAGATTGAGCCTCCAGTGATGAATGAGTGAAAGCATATGAGCATCTAAGTGTTCGGTTCCTGACAGGTAGAGTAGACTGAGGAAGAACTGACCGACAGAGCATCAGACTTTAATCTGGATGAGAAATTGATGGTGATCAAGCTTCTTGAGGGATCATACATGGTTGGTCGACTTGATTGATGACTTCTAACTCTATGTCTTGGATACACACCACATATTATGTTGATAACTGAGAGGGGGGAGTGAATCAGTTGTCCTAATTAGTTCTGCTTTCTAAACTTACTTAATAATCAATGAAACATTAATTCAAATAAGAAAACATAACCATGAAATGGAAATACACATGACACAATATTTTTGACGTGGAAACCCTGTTAAGGAAAAAAACCATGGGGTGATTAACCCAAGATTGTATTCTCTATTAGAAGAATGGAAATACAAAATGGCACTTGCCAATTAGGGCTCACTGTCCAAGCACACTGCTCACAAGAGGCACACTGCCTACAAGAGACACACTGTCTACAATTTATAAAGAGTGTAATACAATACTTGAACTGATAAGGAGCATCAACATATGCTGGAGTTTAGTTCCGGTTAGGCTCAGTATATTGATCTGCTACACTTCATATTTCCTCTTCTTTTATGCTACTTTCCTTTCACATGCTGGACCTTCCTCTCTGCTTTTATTCGGCTCTACTACTTTTCTTCACACATCCCCAAAAACCATGACACCTCTCACAACTAAATCCATCTTGTATATATATGCACACAAGTGATTTCATCACCTTTCTAGTCAGCACTAGGAATAGTCAATATTTTCCACAAACTCTGATCTGTCGGCTGAATCCTTGCTTACCAAGTAATGTGGATCAAGGATATACTTGTAGAAGTCATCAATCATGTCGGCCAATCATAACTTATGCCTTAAGAATCTTTACCATCATCAGTAACACATCCAGAATAATGTCTGATGTTCTGCCAGTCAGTTCTTCCTCTATCACACTACCAATCAGGAACCCGATACTCAAGTATTCATATCTTTTTGTTCATCTATCACTAGAGGCTAAATCCTTAGAATCTATCACTCAAGGTAGTCCTCTTGACTTTCCCAAATCCACACTTCACCAAGATACTTCCTCTGAGAGATCCGTACCTGACTTTCAGACCTCGCCACATGCTCTGTTCTTGTTTACCGAACCACAACATTCTTCACTCTGACTTCTAGTAGAGACACACCATGTCCTGCAGATGTGTGGGATGAACTTTGTTGCCATCAATGACAACATTCATGAATCCATATAGTGTCTCTTGCCAACATATTAAGCATGGATTTAGCTAACAGATCAGTGGCTTGTAAATATCTTGAATATTCTAGTTGCCGACTAGAAAGATGTTGAAATCCTTGATGTGGATATATATACCAGATTGATTTCAGTATGAAGGTGTGTGTTGTGTGAATTAGTGTGTGAGAAAAGGTAGAGAGAAGTATGGAAGCAGCAATATAAGTCCGGTATGTGACAGAATAGCAGCACTAAAGCAGAGGAAGAATGAAGTGTAGTAGATTAGTATATTGAGCCTAACCAGAACTAAAACTAGCATATGTGGATGCCTCTCTTTAGTTCAAACATCTAGTTACCTTCTATAAACTTTGTAGACAGTGAGTCTCTTATAGGCAGTGTGCCTCTTGTGAGCAGTGTGCTTGGGTAGTGAGCCCTAATTGGCAAGTGTCATTTTGTACTTATTCTATTAACAGAGAATACAATCTTGGGTTAGTCACCCCATGGTTTTTTCCCTTAACAAGGTTTTCCATGTAAAAATCCTTGTGTTATATGTGTTGATTTCTTTTCTTCTCTCATGATTATGTATGCTTATATGTTTTGATATTGCACTAATTGTTAAAGAAGAAAAGAAATTCAAATAATAAAGATAATTGATTCACCCCCCCTCTCAGTTATCCACCTTGTTTCCAACAGAAGAACCCTTTGCATCCTCTATAGTATTCTTTTTAATAACTTTTGTGACATTATTTATTTTATGTAATTTAGCATTGCATATGACTTAGGGTCATAAGGCCACTAAAGTGGGGGTTAAATGTAGTGTTGAAAATTGCATACCCTTGCAATTTCACTCTACATTTTTGTCTCACTTTGGTATCCATTCCCTTAGCACAATTTAGGCTCATTTTTAACCCTTGAGTTAGCCTTTTCCCATCCATAGTGTTGATTTCATGTTTATTCTTTTGTCCTTTGTATTTATTTTCATGTAATTCTATTTATGTGTTTTATTTTTGTTATTTTCATAATGTGTTCTAAATCTTTAGGAACTAAAGTCACCTAGATGGGAGAGTGAAGCATAGATGTTCATGTGATGTGTTATCATCCCACAATTCTCTATCACCTAGTGACCATTTCTATACATTTTTCACCACCTTCTTCTACATCCATAATTTTTAGTAACGCTTATGTCATGTCCAAATGACTATTTTGACATGCCTTTCCCATTCTTCCATCCAGCTTTACATTTTGAAACTAATCTTGCTAATCTTATGAACTCTTATGAATCTTTTTGGAATCTTTGTTGGCTTCTTCACATTATTGGAATACTACATCACTCTTGTTACAAATTTCTTCATATTCTTCTACAAACAATGACATTATTGTGCTTCTTCAAGTTTCATGTGAATAGTTTTCAAGCATTTGATATCTTCCTTGGATATCAGAACAATTATATCCTACTAGCCATTTTCTTGGGTCTTGTTTTTTTCTTTTGTAGCATTGAAATTTTATTAGAGGTGATTGAGTTCATTTTCCCTCTCTTTTTATTTCTCTTAGTGGAAAACCCCTATTTGCATAGAAGGAACTTTGTGGGTTTCTCCGTTCTTTTCATTTCTACCATATACACTAGTTTGCTTTGCCTATGTAGATCATAGGTTAAGAATTCGTAGTATGTTTATTGTGATTGTTGTTATTTCTCTTAGATGAACATAAGATTAAGAGAACACATTGGTTTCTCCATTTTTATCATATTTTTTTATCTATGGGGGTTGAAAGACCAAAATAGAGGCTTGACCTAGAGGCAAGATACAAAATAGGGCCAACCACTTTCTATTTCTTGTAGCTCATAGGTTTTTCATGGAGAAGACATCCAACTACATGAGGATTTTTTTGATTTCTTCTCTCTGTTGTCATTTCATTATTACTTTTGAATAAATAGACTAAATCTATTTATTTTATTATCTAGACATCTTCTCATTTTTTTGTTGTTTGTTCCTATATAGGCTAGACACAGTTCTCATGGAGAAAGACATGAATCTTAGTTTTTGTACCATATAGACAACAACATGACATGCCAACATCATAGGAAATTAGCCTCAAACTTCTATAATAGATTCTTCTTAATCTTGTATCTACTTCTATTTTATAAAATCCATGGCTACAAATTTTATAAATTTAGTATCTTTTAGTTTGTGTAGCGTTTTGTCTTGTTAGAAACTTTAAATCTTTTCTCACAGGTGAGACAAATTAGGTCTAGCTAGTTTAAATTGTCTCTTATATTAAGATAGTAGTAGATTAGATTTGTCTTAAATAAGTTAGTTGTTCCAATTGTAGTGTGAGTGAGATCATTTGGTGAAGAAAAGTACACACTTCTCCTTACTAAGTTGAATTTAATACACTACATTTTGGTGAACCTAGTGCTCTAAAAAAATTAAACAATATAATATTCTTTTCATCATCTTATATTGTGTGTTGTGATTCTTGATACAATTTATGAGCTTTACAATGCAATCCCTTTATTCTCATAGCATTGTTAGAAGAAGTTTGTGAAATGTAAAAATGGCTCAATCACATGCTTCTACCACTCCTATTAGATCAACATCAGATTTCAAATAAAAATTCTACAACACTACTACAACTCTACCTTCTCTTTCAACATGATCAACTTCTCCAGTGACAAATTACGATGACAGGGAAGTGGATTTTGACCATGAAGCCACATTAAACATTGCTTCTCACTCCTAGGTGCATGAGTTGGATCAACACCTAGATGATTATCAGGAGTTTTGACTAGTTAGGGCATGTCTAATGTTGTTACTCCTCTAGTTGATGCCCTCCAACCAATGTTAACAAGTCACCCTGATGGTCTTGATTTCCTTTGTGGTATTGCTCACATTATTCATAGTGATGCTCCACATTTATAAAATTTTTATAAGGGCACTCAAGACTCCCACTATATTATCATAGGTAATCAAATCTTTGTTTCCTTATCCAATACTAGTTCCATACATACACATATTCTCATATGGTAACTATGTTGAACACAAAGAATACCAAGAGAGAGGGTGAATCAATATTCTATTAAACCTTTTACTTATTAAATAATTAATCCATTTTCCACATTTAATAACAACAAAGAAAATTAAGCATAGAAGAAGTAACCACAAAGCATCACACAAACACTGTAATTTTTTATGTGGGAAATCCTAAATAGGGAAAAACCACGGTGAGTGTTAGCTCACAATAATTATGTAGTAACAATATTGAATTACAAGAAGGCTCACTGCCAAAACAAGCTCACTACCTAGAGAGTGAAAGAAGGAAGAAGAATGGCTCACTGGCAGTTTGAACTTCTCAGATTGCATCTATACATGCATGGTTACAATTCCAATGAAGCACATATGTACTATCTCAAAACTCTTCATCTCTAACTACTTTGTTTCACTACTCTGATTTTACATGGGAACAAGATCTCTCTTCATCTGCTCTTATCACCTCCACAAAATCATCTTACTTTGCATGTCGCACATACATGTATTCACATTCACGTCACATCACTCAAACATTGAATTCAATCATATATATCTACAACACTAAAAACTTCATATTAGGTTGGCCTAATAAGGTGTAGTGTGTAGTCATGCCTAAAGTAGCCTGTTGGCAAAATTCATTCACCAAAATTCATAGAGGACCTAAAAAACACTTGAATTACTCTCTCACATGGCTTCAACTATACCACCACTTAGGATTAAGTTCTAAATACTAGGACTTACCGCATACACTTAAACTTATTATGTCAGCCTCCTACATAGACCACCACTGGTTCATTTCATCTATCAGACTGCAACTGTCACTGCGTACCACAAGGCTTATTCAAAAACATATTAAAGACTCTTTAGAAATCATAGATCATACCTTTAGAACCACAAAGTGTGATATCATCTTGTGGTGAAATGTGGACCATCAAAACTCAAACCCTGTCAAAGTCAAACACTGTCAAGCCATTTAGCGATACTTAGCAGCTTATAACTATCTTTCTGGTGGATCTCAAAACCTACAACTCTAGATTTAGAAACTTCATACATGTGTTACAACACCTCAAAACTATCTTACAAAATATCTAATACTGGAGGAATGTGAACCAAAACAAGTGAGTGTTCTACTCTGGTTAGCACTGTGTTCTGCTCTGTTAGACTTAAACTCCTTGAAGATGTACTTCTCACACTGATCAAAGTCTAAAACTCTAGATATAAGATCATCTAAGAGTTGGGATCATCATACTAGAACCACGTGACTAGGTTTGTAATTGCAGACCAATGCTATTCCAAACACTGTCTCTCTATCACTGTCTCTTTGTCACTGTCTCTGTATACTGTCAACACTTCACCAAAATGACTGTCTTCTTCACTAGACCAAACCCTTTGTCACAACCTTATTCATTTTATTGTTTCCATAAATCATAATGATCATACCAATATTGTCTCTCTCTTAATGATGCTTTCCAAGTTACCAACAATCTCCCCCTTTGGCATTGATGGCAACACTTGATGTGAAAAACTGTTACAACTCCCCCTTTTTCTTTACACACTGCTCCCTCTAGCTTCATACTTTTCTTCTTTAGTTTCAATTTTTTTTCACATGCTTCATTTCTTCTTCCCCTTTGACATCAATGGCAAAGGTGTATGATACAAAGATATGTACAATTTGCCAAAATTCCAAAACTGTTTTTCTGCTTTCCACATATATACAAGTTAAATCAAAATATCTTATTGTTGTTTAGGGAGAACATCTTTGTAGATCTTCTTCAGCTACACCACTTCTTCATCCCAACTAGCCTTAGCATAACTCAAAACTAGTATGTACCAAGTAAATATGGGACACCAACTCTTCTTCTTTCTTTATGGTAGCAGGGGCCTCAGTGATTTGCCTTGTCTAATCTAATGCTACTACTAGCTTGGTTAGGGATGTAATCTTGAAGCTTGCTACCTCCCAAAGCTGGGTCATTCGATGCTTTATGACCTCCCACTGGGTCTACAAATTATGTATATTAGAATGAAGAGTCTCAACTTGTGTCCTTTGATTGCCAATAGCATCTTTTACTAGGTCATAAGTTTCGGATATCTTCATTATTTGAGCTTCCCATCTATCTATTTTATCTTTTATGTCCTTAGTCTTATCCGGCCATGTAAGAAAAAATTGATACATTTCACTAGCTTCTTTAAGGGCCAACTATGCATACTCTACACTTTGATTTAACAAATTTTATCTTGAACAAATTTGTAAGTAAGCTCAACTAACCTTTTGTCATCAATCTCTGCCCTTACTTTCTTTTCTGCAACTTGTTCCAGGGATTCAAAATGAGAATTGATTGATTCCATTAACTTTTCATTTGTGCAACATGGGCCAATGATGTATCTCTCCTTATTCTGGGCATTAACTTTTCAAAAATTATTGATGCATCTTCTATTAGCTCATTCTCCTCTAAATAGGATTTCAACATCTCTTCTTGTGCAGTATCTTGAAATATTGTTCCAAGTCTTAGTTTATGTAATGGGGACATTGTAGCAAGTTTAGTAGGTCCTTGCAATAGCTCATGTGTAGTCAAAATCTTAGCTTCCTTCTACTTTTCCAAAAACTCTCTAAAAGAGTCGGCAGTGTCTCTATTCTCTTCAACCTGAGATGGCTCAGCATCTTGTCTCTCAGGAGGATTTTCTTGAGAAATTTCTTGTTCATTTCCCTCTATAGCCAAAGAAGGATTGTCATTCATTTATTCAATAGCTTCTTCCTTATGCTGACCTTGTCCCTCAGAGGCTTTTTCTTTAGGTGTTTCTTTTTCTTCCTCAGACTTGTTATCTGAGCCCTCAGTCTCTTTCATTTCTTCAACTTTCTCAGAGTTTACCAAAGGAGGTGTTCCACCTTGATTCATACTCTATTTTGTATTCATTTCTTCTTCTTTTCTTGTGTCCACTAGAGGAGTAACTGTGCTTTGTTCCATGTTCTATTCCACATTTTTCTCTCGAACTGCATTATCTACACTAGTATTTTGTTCCTCTCCATCATTGTCAACAATAGTTGTAATTTGCAGCTCATGTAACACCTTTAGTGTTATCTCTATAGTCTCCTTCATCAATTTCTCAGTGTCACTAGACATCAGAGCATTGACTCTCTTCATGGTTCTAAATTCATCATGCATCTTCTTAGTGACTTTGATGTTTTCTTCTCTAGTGATGTTTGGGCACAATTTAAATAAGACATATTCCTTTATTTCAACATCTTTGGCCATGGCCCCTTCTTTTCTTGTTGTCATTATGCTGGCCAAACTATCTAGTAACTTATCTATAACTTTAATCAATGTTTCGCAAAACATGTCCAAATATCTTACAATGGCTCTTTCAATGATTACCTTATCAACATCAGATCTTTCATCATACATATTAGCAATGGGTTTCAGGGTTCCATGTTGAGGAAATACATTGACTATGGCTTCCAAGGATATAGTCTCTTCTTCTCTAATCTTAGTCTTTTCTTCTTTCTCCTTCTTCTTCTCTTCTAGCTTCTTCTTTGGCACTTGCTCTTTAATATCTGTAGGCTCTATCTTTTCTTTCTTAGGTCTGGAGCTCTTGGAGGTAGCTACTGCAAAGTTGGAGGCTCTTATTCTTCTCCTAGAGCTAGATGCAGGCTTTTCTTTCTTAGATTTATCCTCTTTCTTCTTTGGCTCATCTTTGAACATTTCCCCTCTAGAGCATCAAATGTCTATTCTACTGGAGTACTTGTAGCCTTTGATGTCTCTTCTTTGGCTCTTGCTTCACTTATTTGTTTATCTGTAAACCCTTGGCTTTTAACAAACTCATTTGCCATTTTTCTTGATTTCTGGTTGTTTTTGTTCCATAAACACTTTGAGAGATAATTCTTCAAATGTTCCAAATCTTCCCTCCTTAGGGTCTTTTGGTTTACTCAACATTAGATCTACCAAACTAGTTAAAACTTCCTCTGTGACTTCATATCCCATGGCTGGGACCCATATAGTTCTAGGTTCTATAGCCTCCATTAGGCATTTGTCCTTGTCCACCATGAACACAATGTCTTTTTTATATTTCTTCACAAATTTTTTAGGGATTCTAGTCATAGCCTGCATTTTCTTTTTGAAATTCTCGAAATAACCCCATAGTGCTACATTTTGTTTATCAACATTTCCTAGACTTTGCAGATGATTTCTAATTTGTACAGGTACTGGTGAATGACTAAGCCAACCAATATTATCCATACCTGGTAACTCCCTTAGAAAATAGAAGAATAGACATATGATTAGGGTTCCATACTTGGAGAGATATTTTGTGTCCTTTGTCCTTTTTAGGTTCTCCATTAGTTGTTGCCGAAGCAACTCACATAGGTCATAGTTTATGTTGTTCTTAACTATATCATAGGCTATATATATGGTTGTTGCAGAGATTGAGTTCTCTGTATTGGAGAAATAGACCTTCTAACCAATAACCATTTATGCAAATCTCACCACTAGATCCACAATATCATTTATAATTAATGCGCTTTTATCAAAATTTTCACCTATCAACTGCATTATTGTATTGTTCTTCATAAACTTCAATGTTGAAACCTTTCTGGTGGAACACATGCCAATAAATGCTTTGATGGCATCCTTTGTTATCATATAGGGCACATCAAGCCAAAAGAACTCGTCATGAATCCTCCTCAAGACATACCTAACCCAGGCATCATTTGGGACCACAAGAAAATCCAACCAAGTATCCAATTTCTTCTCAACAAGGATAGTACATTCTTCTTTTAACTCAAATTTGTCATCAGTTAGTTCCTTCAAATAAATATCCCCTAATTTTCCATGATCATATTCATCTAGGTTTGCATGAATATATGCCCTAAGATCTTCCATATGCATAGCACCATGCAAAAACTCAGAAAATGTGCCATCCAGATCAGTTTGTAATGATTTAAAGGGATACTTTTTGAACTTAGTGTGGGGCCTCTCTATTACCTCAACTACTTGATGGGTAGACATCTCAACACTAAAGTTTTTCAAGAGAGAGACAACTATAAATACCTTTTGTTTTCGGTTAGGGTTTCTTCACACCAATCATTGAACACTTGGATTCACCTTAGCTTGCTTCTCAGATCTCTTTAGTTGCTTGAGAGTTTAAATGTAAAATGATTTTTCTTTCAAATGAATTCCTTATATTCTCTTTTCATCAAGATTCAATCGTCATAAATGCTTATATCAAAAAGCTATCGAAAGCTTTCTCTATAGCTCATAGTCGATTGAAATTGCTCTACAATCCACCACGTTAGGTTCTTTTCTACCAAAATCTTCTCCAAAAGATCTGTCATTCTATTTTTCATCTCATATATTCATGTTGGATATCAGCACCACACTTCTAGCTGGGGGAAAGGATTTTACATTTAAGCTCCCCTTGAGCTAGAGCTTCCAATTTACTTCCTAGAGGAAGTACCTACACCAGAATCTAGTGCAGACCCATCCTTGACCTCATGTGATTCCTTCTTAAGACAAATCTCGTTCATCTCCTTAATCTGTTAGATCTACCTTTTGTGTGAGTTTCTTCATCTCTGCTTGATTCTCCTAATTCATATTCTTGCTTATGGAGAACCTTGCAATATGTCCAGGCCTGTGGTAATTGAAGCATACAACATTTCTCTATCCATTGTTCCTTTCATTCATCCTTGATCTGCATTGGTTAGCTTTGTGTCCAAATCTATTGCATGAAAACTAATTCCCATTGAAAGATTGAGCATTCCTTACATTATTATAGTTGTTTCTTATCTGACTTCTACATTCACTAGCTATATGACCAAATCTCTTACATATAAAGTAGTTACCTCTAAAAGTTTGAACATTCCTTCTATTATTGTAACCATTCCTTATCTAACTTCTACATTCATTATCTTTATGACCTACTTTATTGCAAGTAAAGCACTGCCCATAGAATGATGGAACATTTTGATCAACTCTTCCCCTACATTAAGTAGCCTTATTACCAAACTTGTTGCATGTATTACAATAACCATTGAAAGAAGGGTATGTTTGAGCATTTGGTTTCCTGACTGATGGTCTTCTAGGTCTGTTCCTTTGATTCTAGATTTGTTTGATTTTGTCCTACTTGATCTCATCATTCTTTTCTTGACCAATTTTAGAACTTTCACCTTTCTCAAATCCCAAGCCTTCTTTATCAATAGGACTCTTCTGATTTGCAAGCATTCTATCAAGTTGGACAACACTCACTCTAAATTTGTCTTCCTGAATCCATGCTTGTTTTAGATAAGATTTCAAATCCACAACCTCTTGTTCAATCTTTCTGTAGTCTTCAGTTTTTCTTTTCACCAACTGATTTAAGTCTTCTTCTACTTTTGCTCTTTTTACAACTTCAATTTTTAGATCATTCAAGGTGTCATTTGCAGATATCAATTTTTCACTAATCTCCTTACATTTTTCTTTGAGCTTCTTGACTTTCTCCCTCAATTTTTTGATGCACTCATTTGCTTCCTTGACATTATCTTTCAGATCCCTATTTTCTAATTCAATATTTTCAAGATCTTCAAGGGAAATCTTGATTTCTTCTTCATTGACAAGCATGCATTCTTATTCTTTAGTTTCAGTTGAATCAATTTCTTCAGGAGGAGTAGGATGTTTTTTACCTACCATGTGTTTAGTCTCCAAGATCTTCCTCAAGTTGTTAGACTTCTTCCAAGGAACCAAGCTCTGATACCAAATGTTGAACACCCATAATACTGAGAGGGGGGTAAATCAGTATTCTATTAAACCTTTTACTTATTAAATCATTAATCCATTTACCACATTTGATAACAACAAAGAAAATTAAGCACAGAAGAAGTAACCACAAATCATCACACATAAACACCAGGATTTTTTATATCAAAAACCCAAAATAGGGAAAAACTACAGTGAGTGTTAGCTCACAATAATTATGTAGTAACAATACTAAATTACAAAAAGGTTCACTACCTTAGGGCTCACTGCCCAAAGAAATGCTCACTACAAGAAAGGCTCACTGCCTAGAGAATGAAAGAAGGAAGAAGAATGGCTCACTACCAATTTGAACTACATAGATTACATCTATAAATGCATGGTTACAGTTCCAATGAAGAATAAATGTACTATCTCAAAACTATTCATCTTTGACTACTCTGTTTCTCTGCTCTACTTTTACATGGGAACAATATCTCTCTTCTTATGCTCTTATTGCCTCCACAAAATCATCTTACTTCACATGTCATACATACATGTATTGACATTTGTATCACATCACTCAAACACCAAATTCAATCATATATATATATCCACAACACTTAAAAACTTCATATTAGGTCAGCCTAATAAGGTGTAGCATGTAGTCATGCCTTAAGTAGCTTGTCGAACAAATTCATTCACCAAAATTCATAATGGACCTAAATAGCACTTGAATTACTTTCTCACATGTCAGCTTCAATTGTACCACCACTTAGGATTAAGTTCTAAATACTAGAACTTACTGCATACACTTAAACTTATCATGTTAGCCTCCTACATAGACTACCACTGGTTCAATTCATCTATCAGACTGTAACTGTCATTGCAGACCACAAAGGCTTGCTCAAAAACATATCAAAGACTCTTCAGACATCAGATATCATATATTTTGA
The DNA here is from genome assembly GCA_027924645.1 of Cunninghamia lanceolata. Lineage (NCBI taxonomy): Eukaryota > Viridiplantae > Streptophyta > Pinopsida > Cupressales > Cupressaceae > Cunninghamia > Cunninghamia lanceolata. The sequence goes on along the minus strand of BSBN01001185.1, from coordinate 3,741,483 downwards.
ACAGTAAAGCATGATATCATCTTGTGGTGAAATGTGGACCATCAGAACTTGGACGTTGTCACAGTCAAACTTTGTCAACCCATGTAGCGATACATAGCAGCTTATAACTATCTTTCCAATGGATCTCAAAACCTACAACTCTAGATTTAGAAACTTCATACATGTATTTACAACACCTCAAAACCATATTATAAAATATTTAACATCGGAGGAATGCGAACCAAAATAAGTGACTACTCTGCTCTGGTTAGCACTGTGTTCTTCTCTGTCAGACTTAAGCTCTTTGAAGATGTACTTTTGGAACTAATCAAAGTCTAAAACTCTAGATATAAGATCATCTAAGAGTTGGGATCATCATACTAGAACTACATGACCAGGTTTGCAATTGTAGACCAATGCTAATCCAAACACTGTCTCTTTGTCACTATCTCTATATACTCTCAACACTTGGCCAAAATGACTAAGTCTTCTTCACTAGACCAAAGCCTTTGTCACAACCTTATTCCTTTTCTTGTTTCCATCAATGACAAAACCTTCAAACATCATGCACAATGATCACACCAGCAGTGTCTATCTCTTAATGATTTTTTTCAAGTTGCCAACTAACTAGTTTTTTGCAACATGATCAGTTAGACCTTGGTTCATTTGGGATGGGGTGGAACCTGTTGGTTCCCAAATCCAAACACATTAAACTCTAGAGATTTGCCACTTGTTACGCTCAATTTCAACAATAAACTTGGCCAACAGACTGGGAGATTGTCTCTTATCTCCCCTTCACTTCAGGGTTTGTCGTACCTACGGTGGTATCCCTCATTTAAAATCAACATATGTAGTTTTTCTATACCAGGCAAAATGTTCTTGGGCATGCACCAAAATTTGTTGGATAAACCCTAGACTAGCAATATTCTTGGACTATCTTCACCAATTATATCTGAGAACATGCAGTTCCTAAACTAAAACAAAATAAAACAAAACATGAAAAGGTTTATATGATTTGTCTTTATTTTCAATGAGTTTCTAGACCTTTGGGAAAATAGATTCTAGATTGGTGCCTTGTTTTGGTAATAGAGTCAGGCATTCAATGCAAGCAAATGTTTCTTAATGACAACACAACTTCATATCTAGAGGGCTTAATACAAATCACTACTATCTTACAACAATGGCCCAAGAGAAAGTATTTTCTGTAACTCTACTTACAAATCCCTAAAAGAATATGTACAGTCCTCTACATCCCATCTAAAGCATCTTTAATTCATTCCTTGAATGAAAGCAACAAATGAAACATGCAAATTCAGCAAATGTGAAAAAATAAACTGAAAGATCCTTAATCTTCTTGCTTAAGAGGAAAATGCATGCATTTGTGGAGACAATTACAAAAACACACACAGCAAAGTTTTTTTCATAGATTTCAACTTGAATAGAAATATTTTCATATAAAAAATGATTCAGTTACAAAGCAAGAATGCAATCTGCAACCCAAAACCAGACATCTACTCCTACAGAATGCTCTTTCCCCAATGTGTGAACACCTTGTGTTCAAAGTCCAGCCTCCTCTACAAAGTGGAACATCATGCTCTCTTATAGACACAAGAGCATGTTGCCCTAAAATTTAATACATCTTGACAAATTGTTGCCAATAAGCCTAGGGAAAGATAATAAATTGAATTGAGAAAATGGGAAGGCATAATAATAAATAAAACATGAAATCATATGCCTTTAATTTATTTTTCCCTCCTTTGAATTTTCCACCATCTTCTTTGATTGTCGATGCCTCATTTTGCACTATCACATAGGCATAGTTGAAGACCCATTATCCTCTTGTGCTACTATGATATGAGACTTTGAGACCTCTTCTTGAGCTCCTTGATTGCATTTTGCCTTATCAGAACATGATGAATGAATTGCATTAGATTCTTAAGCCTATTTTGTCCAACTCATTCAACTTTGGGTCGTTTTTGATAGTGCAGGGGCATTTTTTATCACTTCGCCACTCAAAAACCATAAAAAATGCACTTAAAAGTTCTATCCAGGCAATAGGATAGGTTAGGGGATGAATTTGAAGCATAAAACAGCATATTTGAGCCCAAATGGTCCCCCAAAAAATGCCTAGAAGCTCAAAAACATCAGCAGCACTCATCTCTGCAACCAATCTTGCCTGAATCCACCCAAAACGCCTCCAAAAATGCCTCAATTGAGAGGGAAAAACCTCAATCCATATCACAAAGGAGACTGCAAACTAAAATCTTCTCATAGATGAAGATTTTGAACCATCGCAGCCATCGTAGGGGAAGTAGAGTAGGCTCGTGCAATGCTACGATGATGTGAAATCTTCAACTATGAGTAGATTTCAGTCTACAGTCTCCTTTGTGGTATGGATTGAGGTTTTTACCTCTCCATTGTGGCATTTTTGGAGGCGTTTTGGGTGGATTTAGGCAAGATTGGTTGTAGAGATGAGTATTTCTCATGTTTTTGATCTTCCAAGCATTTTTGGGGGGCCCATTTGGGCTCAAATATGTTGTTTTATGCTTCAAATTCATCCCCTAAACTATCCTATTGCCGAGGCAGAGATTTTAAGTGCATTTTTATGGTTTATGAGTGGTAGAGTGACAAAAAATGCCCCTGCACTGTCAAAAATGACCTAGAGGTGAATGAGTTGGACAAAATAGGCTTGAGAAGCTGCTATAATCCGTTCTTCATGTTCTGATAAGGTAGAATGCAGCTAGGGAACCTGAGAAGAGGTCTCAAAGTTCCATATCATAGCAGCACAAGAGGATAATGGGTCTTCAACTATGCCTATGCAATAGTGAGAAATGAGGCGTCAACAATCAAAGAAGATGGTGGAAAATTCAAAGGAGGGAAAAATAAATTAAAGGCATATGATTTCATGTTTTATTTATTATTATGCCTTCCCCTTTTTCAATTCAATTTATTAGCTTTCCTCAGGGTTATTAGTAGCAGCTTGTCATGTAAAAATCACCTAACTGCCAGGATGTATTAAATTTTAGGGCAACATGCTCTTGTGTCTATAAGAGAGCATGTTGTTCCACTTTGTAGGGGAGGTTGGACTTTGAACACAAGGTGTTCACACATTGGGGAAATAGCATTCTGTAGGAGCAGATGTCTAGTTTTGGGTTGTAGATTGTATTCTTGCTTTGTAAGTGAATCATTTTTTGTATGACAGTATTTCTATTCAGGTTGAAATCTATGAAAAATACTTTGCAGTGTGTGTTTTTTGTAATTGTCTCTACAAATGCATGCATTTTCCTCTTCAGCAAGAAGATTAAGGATATTTGAGTTTATCTTTTCACATTTGCTAAATTCGCATGTTCCATTTGTTGCTTGCATTCAAGGAATTAAAGATGTTTTAGATGGGGTATGGAGGACTGTGTATTCTTTTAGGGATTTGTAAGTAGAGTTGCAGAAAACAATTTCTCTTGGGCCATTGCTGTAAGAGAGTAGTGATTGGTATTAAGCCCTCTAGATATGAAGTTGTGTTGTCATTAAGAAACATTTGCATGGGTTGAATGCCTGACTCGGTTACCCAAACAAGGCACCAATCTGGAATCTATCTTCCCAAAGGTCCAGAAACTCATTCAAAATAAAGACAAATCATTTAAACCATTTCATGTTTTAATTTGTTTTAGTTTAGGAGATGCATGTTCTCAGATATAAATGGTGAAGATAGTCCTAGAATATTGCCAGTCTAGGGTTTATCCAACAAATCTTGGTGCATGCCTGAGAACATTCTACCTGGTATAGAAAAGCTACATCTGTTGATTTTGAATGAGGGATAAACCCCTAGGTGTGGCAGAACCCAGAGTGAAGGGGAGATAAGAGATAATCTCCCACTCTATTGGCCAAGTCTGCTATTGAACTTGAGCATAAGAAGTGGCAAATCTTTAGAGTTTAATGTGTTCGGATTTGGTAACCAACAAAACTGGTGACTCTACTGCATCGTTTTTGTTGATGCAAGGGCATTTTTATGGCTACAGGAACCCAAAAATCATCACAATCACACTTAAAAGCTCTACCCATGCAATAGGGATGGCCAAATGATGAGTCTAAAGCATGAATCATCAATTTTGGGCCAAATAGAGCCTCCAAAAATGTGCCTAGCAGCCAAAAACATGAGCAGCAGTTGCACTAGGAAAACTTTTCCCCGAGTCCAACCCAGAAGACCTTCCAAATGCTTCCAAGGAGAAGAGAATATCTTAATTTTTTCTATAGAGAGGAGAGCACGTCCAAAGCTGTAGAGAAAGGCCCATATCACAATATCGCATGGCAGAGGAGGTGTAGGCAAAGCACGCGTGCGATGGTGCGAAATCCTTATAAATGGGCTTTATTATCCCCTTCAAACATTATAACATAAAGTTATAATATTTATTTTATAATATTTGCCTCTTAAAATATTAAAATTGCCAAATAGAATTTGAAAATTGTAATTCTTTAACTTTAGGCAAATGTTTATATTGAATTTCCTTCTTTAGGCAAATGGTGCATTTCTATTGTGAGAAGACGGGATGTTGGGGAGTCATGAAAATTTGCACAGGCCATTATCAATTATTCAAAGCAAACCTGTTTCCTCAGAACTCACATTACTGAATGATTTCAAGGACTTCCTTTGTTAACTGGCCCGTCAGATGCCTTTGTCACAACTAAAATGGATTAAAATAATGCATCATATGGTCTCTAATTTTGATGAAACTAGAACTGGAGAAGTTTCAGACCAAAACAAGAAATGGGTCACCCTAAGAATTGTGAGATTTGAAACTTTTTGGAACACCAAATCTAGCCTGGTCGCAATCAGAAAAGAATTCAATAACCCCATCAAAATCACCCTAGAAGCACAAAACTGAGTAGGCATGTTACCATATGTGCCAAAAAACTTTCTACCATACAGATTTACAAGATGATCTCTGAGTTGCAAGATTTTAATCGGTGAAGGCAAGCTCTGGGGTAGATTGAGCAACATGTCGACCTAGCCTCTGTCGACACATTGGGAAGAGATAGACACTTCAAATTTACAAAATTTGAAGGTTCCAATAGAAGCCCATTAGCTAATATGGGTTTGTTGACCCTTCCATACCTTTATAATGTTTCCTTTTTCTAGTGGGTACCTTGGATTTTTGTAACCCTTACTCTAAAAACACATGACATTGCTTTTGATAGGCCCCATTGTTTATGCCACTAATTCCACCCTACTACATACTCTAGATCCTATATTAAACTAGCTTTTACATAATGTGGGCACCCTCTAGCAACAACTTGCTACTCTCTCCATGTCTTTAGTATAGCTTCTCATTCTACCATATTATCACCATAGCCCCCAATCTCTTAGCATCATTTCTCCATATCTTTCTGTTGGTTTTGAGGTGCATCGATTTGAGAAGTATTCTGGTAAGGGTGACTCACAAACACATATATTTTCCTTCACTATGCTCTATAGTGATTTCATTTTCTAGGATCAATTTTTAGCTGAACTATTTCCATGGTCATTGATAGACACCACATTGAATTGGTTTTTCTCACTACTAGACCACTCTATCTTTTTTTTTAAGTAGTTAGTAAATCAATTGCTATGGCATTTCTAAGAAAATATTAGGCCATCGGTCACATTCACTGACCTACTACACTATAGGAAAGGAGCTTGGGAGAAAGTAACTAACTTAATTATTTGATATCAATCTCTATTCTCACAATTTTTATACACCTTACCTGATTTAGATGTACAACGGGCTTTCATTGGAATCTTGAAACCTATGATCAGTGATAATATTCTCTTAATGAACTAATCTTCATTTTCTCATATTTATATAACCTTACATGACTAGCAACAAAAGATAAGCTAATTTGAGGTACTCACCTCATAGTGATGTAGTCATAGCAAGAGGGCCCAAAAAGAACTATCCAACTATTCATCCCACAATGCAAATTTAACTCCATGCCACATTAACACACACAAGAACATATATTGAATAGAAAAATTTCACAATTATCAATAAATCAATAACATAGTTTTCTACAATGGGCCCTCATACACGCTTGGTTGTAGCTATTTCATTACATTAAAATTGTCCAAGATTACACAAATGGATAGTTGTCACTAGGGCTTCTTACATGCACAACATTATACTAACAATAGAAACACCACTTCTGGAATTGTTACAATCGACCATCAAAAGTAATATGACCACTTCTAGAATTGTTACAATCAAGAATGGGCTATGACATAACCTAAAATAAGTACACAAACCACATTGGATACCTTCATATTGTATTCCACATCATATTACCAATTTTCACACTCTGGCACCTAGATCTTCCTCACTTATTGCTGAACTTACCCTTGATGCTACTACTCCATTCCTCATCTTCTTCAATTTCTTTCTACCAATTCAAAACCTCTTATTTATATCATCCTCAACTCTTTGCAAGATCTATGTTAGTCTCAAGATGGTGCAAAGACCAAAACCTCATGAAATGTGTTGTTGAATGATCATGATAAACTTGCATAATACAATAGTCCAATGATGGAGATTCTACACATGGAATACCTTAGACCTTCCAAATAGATACTAACACACTTCACAAATACTCTCCTTTGGCCTGAACCCAAAATAACTTTCTGTAAAATAGAAATAGTTTCAACAACTTAGACTATCAAACCATAATCACACTATGAACCAAATAATCAACTTCTTCTTATTAAATCAACATTAAATCTTTACTGAAATGATGAGAACACATAAAGAAATTAAATCAAACCATTATTGCACAATAAAATCTCATAGAATAATGTATATTATATTGATATTTTTGGATGATATTATATTACAATTGTTGGCCACGTTCTTGACCTAGCCAATTTTTAATTTTCCAAAGCACCCCGAACAATTTAGCCTGCCAAATCACAAAAACAATTAATTCTGAAAATCCATAGTAGCTGGTGCAAAATCCTTATGTGGAGTTGATCCTAACTTCATTTTGTCTCATGTGACCAATTTCCATGCCAAAATACTTTACCATTTGAAAGATTTTAAACTTTAAATTTCCTAGGCGACAATTTGCAAATAAAGTCAAATTTTGATATTTGGGTTGCTGGAGCAAAAAATAGTTTCTAGGTTTTATTCTAGAGCCTTCACACATCTTCCTATCTAAATTTCATAGAAAACAGAGTTGTCATTTGAAAGATATGAAATTTTTCGTCTTTAACTCAAAGCATGGTTTCAAGATTCCAAGTTTTAAATTTTCATGAAGTTAAATTTTGTCGGAGCAGGACAAGGTTTCTATAACCACCATTTTTCCAACATTATGTAGCTTATTATATTTTTCCAAGGTCAGAAAAGTGAATAAAGGCATTGTTATTGGGATAACCTTATTTACACTTCACGGTGACAAGTTGTAAAGTCTAATTATTTAAAGAGTAAATGACTTTATTGAAGTCAAGTATTTATAGTAGCTCTAAAATCTTTATGAGAATATTTTGGACTCCTTATGGTCAGGTACTCCATGAGTTCTTAAACTTCATGTATTCCTGACTCCTCCTCGTCTGTAGTCACACAAGTTCTTGAGCATTCCTTATTGCCGATTGAAGTTCAATGGTTCTCAGTACTACCGATTACCCAACTATTGCTCTTCATGGCAACACTTTCTAAATATTCTGGCAAATATGAACGCAGAGACATGACACCAAATTGCTTAACATGTCATTTAAATAGAATGAACACATCAAAATCTCGATGAGGTGATGATATAATCTTCTTTATACGTTATACAAATTTCTATTGGAGAAGATGTCCTCTTATCTTTAGGCGGAGTCAATCCTACAATCCCATAGTGAGTTGAGGGACAAAATGAGAATGCCTCTAATGTTGCATTGAAAGAAGATTTTAGTTGCAAGGAGATGGATTGGTTCGACCACAGAAGATTTTCATTTGCACGCCCAAGTGAGTCGTGCCTCGTTTCTTTGGATTGCACCTCTTGGCAAAATGAATTTTGTAGGTTATGAGTTAGCCAGAAAGGCATTGGATAAGGTAGATGACGATGTTAAAAGGGTTCTTGGGAGAATTTATGATAGGATTATTAGTGTTAGCCTTATATGATACGAGCAGGGAATATACATTGGCCTCACGTCTTCTAAGCTAGACTTCCACAGTATATTTGTAACTCTGCCAAGTCTGATAATGGCTTTTATTTTTGGGGGAAATCACTGGATACATAGAGAGTCACTGTTGTTTGCCATATCATCTAGTATCCCAGACCCTACGAAGATTCTCACGATGAAACTCGGCTACCACAGGCACAATTGTTGCACGCCAAAATCAAAGGACTAGTTGCCAAAGAGGAGATTACACTCACTGTTCCAAGATTAGGGTGGCATGTTTAATGATTTTTCACAACAAATTGATGGATGTTTGGGGAGTCTCCGCGAAGCCTATGGTTAGCTAACTACAAGTCCATTGCAAAGGCTAAGAACCTCATCTTATAAGGAAACAAAGACGGTGAACATCTGGTAGACTCTCTGGCTAACAAGAGAATGCTCTATGCTCTAGGTTGGCGGTGCGTAGAGCCTTACAAACCTCGAGAAGATTAAAGTACCTGTGTAAGAAGAGTTCGATTCAGGGGACTCAGCAACCACAAGAAACGAGTGATGTGGAAAATAACAATCACAAGAAGAGCACATTGGGTCATTACCTATGGAAGAATTGATTACAAAGAACAAACGTTGTCAAACAGTAAGTACTCCAATGAATAACAACCTCCTATTCAATTCTCAATTTTTTTTGAAAGAGGAAACCATCCAAAATCACAATTGGAATTTGGATATACATGACCAGTTAAGCAGTATACCATCAAATCAACTACAATGAAATGTTTAAACAATACCCTGCAAGTTATGGTGTTCCTGTTGCTAATGATTGTGGGAATATATCGAGTCTAAATAGAAGTAAAAGAAAGGAGAGCTTGTGAAAATGATTGCATTGTTGAATAAGCAGAAAAAAGAGAAGGAAAAATTTAGAAGGAATAGAGAAAATCGAAGCTGCTAGTAAAGTAAACCCACCTTCTCAACATTTGAAGGCCTATGATAAGAATGAGGCAATTCTAAATGATTTTGTCGCAGGATATAAAGATAGTATCGTTGCAAAACCTTCTAATGATGGCATCTTCAACTATTCAAACAAATATACAATTCTAAGAGTTGATTGTCAGACAAGAGTCAGTGAAGGGTGTAAATGACGTATCAACTGCTGATAAAATCATATCGATAGAGAGAACTGGAAAGGAGAGCTTTCCCATGGATTTGAATTTTGTTTGAAACAAGCTATCTGTCCACAAAGCTAAATCATTACGATTGGCTTCCAAGAAAGCTATTCTTGCAGGACGTAAATGCACTATATTGGAGGGAAATCTATGGAAACCATAATTTGTGCCATCCAATGCTTATGTAACTACCAATTTCTCAATGAAGTGCAGATATAGGGCAAGATTTTGAGAACCTAAGAAAATGAGTTGACAGCCAGCTGTTAGTCAAAGTGAAAACAAATCTCATTATTCAAATGTAAAGTATGTTCTATAATTTTGGCGATAAAATATTATTTTATGTGGGAAAGAAGATATTTATGTAACTGATTTTAAAGAAGCAGTTACAGGAAACTAAACGGCCTCATTTGGGAGGGCTTATTTATTAGTTTTCCAAAATGAAAGAGGGATCTTTTTTGTTGTTCATGAAAGGGGGAAGAGGGAGCAGTTTGATTTTCTTTTCAACATAGTTTTTCTATACAGAGGTGTTGAGTTGGTGAACTCACATTTTGTATTGGAAAAATAAGGGAGATGTTTTAAATTTGTGAATTTATTAATGTTTTCTTTTGATTTCAAATGTCCTTTGCATCTTTGTAATCACTCTTCAATGTATTATCTGTTATATCATATTGTGTAGGTGTTTAATTCTGAATCTGTGAATTCAAATTAGCTCATCAAGTGAAAAGGTTTGTTGTTCATCCTTTCATGATTATCATTCGTGGGTGTGGAATAGGTGATATTTATATCATTTATTTGCATTCTCTTCATTCCAAGGTAATCACTCGCATTTTCATCATGGTTATCAACAGATGTTAGTTTTCCTTTCCTTCTTTCTAGTTAAAAGTACTCATTGTTTTAATTCATTGCACATCATTTGAAGGTAGCTACTTCTTGTAAAATAAACAAAGTCATTATGAAGATCATTGCAATTGACTCAACTATTGGTTTAGTTGTCATTTGTGTGGGTAAGAGACTATAAAGTTAAGTGACAAAATCTGTATACCAACATATTTTTGGTGACTCTGCTGGGGATAGAATCGAAGTGCCAATGTCTTATTTTCTCTAAAATCTAAAGGTACCTCCCTGAGGATAGAGTTTGGTGACTCTGTCATATGAAACATGCTCAAATAATATTTTTTGTAGAAGATCTAGTTACTCTTTCTCTAAATTTGCATTATGGTATTGCTTTCACCCCATCCTTGGTGTGCTCAATTTGGGCCTTTATCACAGCCACAATATTCAGACTTACCTACAAGTTCAAGAAAGCATTTTCTGAAGTTTAATGGAGAAAACTCGCAGGTTCCAGATAATCACATTCAAGACTTCACCGTAGCCTATGGAGTTTTGGGGGTAAGCAAAGAAAATGTCTTTGTTCGACTATTTGTTGAATCTCTCATTGGAGCTGTGGCAATTTGGTTTCAATCTTTAGAAGATGGATGTATCACAAATTGGGACATCATGAAGAAGAATTTTCTTGGAAGATTTAAACCAACAGTCAATGTATGTGTACTCCTATCTCAATTTTTCAACATTAAAAGGAAAGAATATGAATTTATGAGGGAGTTTGTGGAATAGTTCGATAGGTGTTTAAAGAGGATTCCTCATGATATTCAGCCAAGGAGATAAAACTGCTCACTTTTGTTGTAGCATTACATCCTGGCATCAATTTTCTCTTGAAGCGAAGTAAGGTATGTGATCTTGAGATTGCAAAACAAGAAGTTGTTAATATTGAAGATGACTTTATTTTATCTAGGGTATGGAAGAAAAATAAAGTTGAAAGATATACACAAAAGTGTGTGATTCAAAAGCATAAAACCCCAAGATTTCAAAATATGTCTTCATCAAATCTCTTATGTCCTTCAGTTGAGTTTTCCAATCTCACAGTTTTTATCAAAGTCAATTTTAGAAAAATAAAGTAATTGATATGCCTGGATTCAATCTTTTAACGTTGAAATACATAACTTCAATTATGAGGAAGATGAAGATGGTTTTAATTCTTTAAGTAGTAAAGAAAATTACTCTTCTTATGAACAAACATTATGTATGTCATCTTACTTTTCAAATGCAGCAATCACTGAACAATCCTCTATTGGTATGAGTAACCAGGATGAATAATTATTGACGCCTCTACATGCCCTAGAAATTGAAATCTTCACATTTGAGTGTGTTAAAATAAGATTAGATGTGGCTAATATAAAAGTAGAAGATCAACTTTCAGAAAAAAGAAGATGCCAACAAGTTATCAGAAATAGAGGCCTTCACTTTTGAAGATGTTAATATGCATCGTGCAGCTGAACTTGAAATTAAAAATCAACTCCAAGAGGTAAGTGCGTCATCAAACACCCTTCAGTTTGAATACGAAACATTTTAGTTTATTGATGAAGTTCAGGTAGCTGATGAAGAGGTAATAAATCATCCATTTCTCGAATCTTCTCATTTTGAAGAAAAATTTTCAAGTTTTTCAAATACATTGCTAGAATCAATATATGAGATGGATAAAAATGGAGAAAAAGCTGAAGTAGTTGAATCAAGGTTTGAGTTTGATGAACCTGTGGGAGAATACACTACAAGTTGGGGTCTAAAATTTTTAAGCGATGTGGTCACTTCCACACATAGCACCAAAGAAGGGACTTTATCTCATGATTTTTGTGCGGGACATCCAATTCGAGGGTTGGCTTCTGCTTGCTTAAAAAATTAAGTGCAATATGATATCACATCTGATGTTATATAGGTAGATTCTAGTAGCCATATGCAGGGTCATGCCAATATGAGTCATTTGATCACAGAAGTATACAATGAGGAGTGGATTTTTGAGCATTAGATTTTATCTAGAGATTTTTTACATGGTGTTGTTCATATTCCTCTAATTGTGGTAGTAGCTAGTTGGCAGCTGGCTGCTTGTGCACTCCTCATTCACCATGCATTATTTCACATAGGCAGCTACTTCTCCCAGCTTGTTAATGGATTTGCATGATCATCTTAGAGATATCTAAGGTAGGGCTTTCCTACCATGTACATACTAGGAGTTTTTGTTGTACTGGTAGTTAGTTTCTTTTCCTACTCTGTCCCATCTTTGGCTTGCTCTTTCTCCTTTTCCTCCATGCTCTCTAACTCTATTACTCATAGAATTTAGACACTGGTCCATGCTTGAGATTCTAGATTCTTCACTTCATCCTTTGTAGTTCTCATCCCTAGACAAAGCCAGTTGTTAGCCACGTTCTTGACCTAGCCAATTTTTAATTTTCTTGAGCACCCCGAACACTTTAGCCTGCCAAATCACAAAAATAATTAATTCTAAAAATCCATGCTACATGGTACAGAATCATTTTGTGGAGTTGATCCTAACTTTATTTTGTCTCATATGACTAATTTCCACACCAAAATACTTTACTGTTTGAAAGATTTTAAACTTTAAATTTCCTAGGTGAAAAATTGCAAATAAAGTCAAATTTTGATATTTGGGTCGCTGGAGCAAAAATAGTTTCTGAGTTTTATTCTAGAGCCTTCACACATCTTGTTATCCATATTTCATAGAAACAGAGTTGTCATTTGAGAGATATGAAATTTTAATGTCTTTAACTCAAAGCATGGTTTCAAGGCTCCAAGTTTTAAATTTTCATAAAGTTAAATTTTGTCGGAGCCTCACAAGGTTTCTATAACCACCATTTTTCCAACATTACATAGCTTATTATATTTTTCCAAGGTCAGAAAAGAGAATAAAGGCATTGTTATTGGGGATAACTTTACTTACTCTTCATGGTGAAAAGTTGTAAAGTCTAATTGTTTAAAGAGTAAATGACTTTAATGAACTCAAGTATTTATAGTAGCTCTAAAATATTTATGCGAATATTTTGGACTCCTTATGGTTGGGTATTTCATGAGTTCTTGAACTTCATGTATTCCTGACTCCTCCTTGTCAGTAGTTCCACAAGTTCTTGAACATTGCTTATTGTCGATTAAAGTTCAATGGTTCTCAATGCTCCCAATTACCTGACTATTGCTCTTCATGTCAACACTTTCTAGATATTCTGGCAAATATAAATGCATAGACGAGCCACCAAATTTTTTAACAGGTCATTTAAATAGCATGAACGCATCAAAATCTCAATGAGATGATAATATAATTTTTTTGTATGTTATACAAAATTTTTCTTGGAGCAGATGTCCTCTTATCTTCAGGTGGAGTCGATCCCATAATCTCATAGTGATTTGAGGGACAAAATGAAAATCCCTTTGATGTTGCAATGAAATAAGATTAATTTGCAAGGAGATGGATTGGTTTGGCCACAAAAGATTTTCATATGCGCGCCCAAGGGAGTCGTACCTCGTTTCTTCGGATTGTATCTCTTGGCGAAATGAATTTTGAAGGTTATGAGTTAGCCAAAAAGGCATTGGATAAGGCAGATGGCAATGTTAAAGGGGTTCCTAGGAGAATTTATGATGGGATTATCAATGTTAGCCTTATATGATATGAGAAGGGAATATACATTGGCCTCACATCTTCTAAGCTAGACTTGCATAGTGTATTTGTAACTCTGCCAAGTCTGATAATGGATTTTATTTTTTGGGGAAACCACTGGAGACATAGAGAGTCACTATTGTTTTCCATATCATCTAGTATCCTAGACCCTGTGAAGATTCTCGTGCAGCAAACCCAGCTACCATATGCACAATTGTTGTATGCCAAAACCAAAGGACTGGTTGCGAAGGAGGAGATTACACTCACTACGCCAAGATTAGAGTGGCATGTTTAATGATTTTTCACAACAAATTTATGGATGTTCAGAGAGACTCCGCAAAGCCTGTGGTTAGCTAACTACAAGTCCATTGCAAAGGCTAAGAACCTCATCTTATTAGACAACAAAGACGGTGAACATCTGGTAGACTCTCTGGCTAACAAGAGAACACTCTATAGTCTAGGCTAGCGGTGCATAGAGCCATACAAACATCTAGCAGATTAAAGTATATGTGTAAGAAGAGTTCGATTCAGGGGACTTAGCAACCACAAGAAAAGAGTGACGTGGAAAAACAACAATCACAAGAACACATTGGGTCATTATTTGTGGATGAATTGATTATAGACCAAAAACGTGGTCAAACAATAAGTACTCCAATGAACAACAAGCCTCATGTTCCATTCTCAACTTTTGTTGAAAGAGGAAACCATCCAAAATCACAATTGGAATTTGGATATACATGACCAATTAAGCATTATAGCATCAAATCAACTACAATGAAACGTCTAAACAATACCTTGGAAGTTATGGTGTTCCCGTTCCTAATTATTGTGGGAATATATCGAGTCTAAACAGAAGTAAAAGAAAGGGGACCTTGTGAAAATGATTGCACTATTGAATAAGCAGAAAAAGAGAAGGAAAAATTTAGAAGGAAGAGAAAAAATCGAAGCTGCCAGTAAAGTAAACCCACCTTCTCAACATTTGAAGGCCTATGATAAGAATGAGGGAATTCTAAATGGTTTTGTCACAGGATATAAAGATAGTATTGTTGTCTAACCTTATGATGATGACATCTTCAACTATTCAAACAAATATACAACTCTAAGAGTTGATTGTTAGAAAAGAGAATTACTGAAGCATGTAAATGACATGTCAACTGCTAATAAAATCATATCCACAGAGAGAACCAAAAAGGAGAGATTTCCCAGGGATTTGAATTTTGTTGGAAACAAGCTATCTATCCACAAAGCTAAATCATTACTATTGGCTTCCAAGAAAGCTATTATTGTAGGACCTAAACGCACTATATTGGAGGGAAAGCTATGGAAACCACAATTTGTGCCATGCAATGCTTATGTAACTCCCAATTTCTCAATGAAGTGCAGATATAGGACAAGATTTTGAGAACCTAACAAAAAAACATGATAGCCACTTATCAGTGAAAGTGAAAATGAATCTCATTATTCAAATGTAAAGTGTGTTCTATAATTTTGGGGATAAAATATTCTTGTATGTTGGAAAGAAGATATTTTATGTAACTAATTTTAAAGAAGCAGTTACAAGAAACTGAAGGGTCTAATTCGAGAGGGCTTATTTATTAGTTTTCCAAAATTAAAGAGGGGTCTTTTTTTGCTGTTCGTGAAAGGGGGAAGAGGGAGTAGTTTGATTTTGTTTTAAGCATAGTTTTGCTATACAGAGGTGTTGACTCTGTGAACTCACATTTTGCATTAGATAAATAAGGGAGATGTTTTAAATCTATGAATTTATTAATGTTTCCTTTTGATTGCAAATGTCATATGCATCATTTTAATCACTCTTCAATGTATTATCTATTATATTAGATTGTGTAGGTATTTATTTCTGAATCTGTGAATTCAAATTAACTCATCTATTGAAAAGGTCTATTGTTCGTCCTTTCCTGATTATCGTTCATGGGTGTGGAATAGGTGATCTTTGTGTGATTTATTTGCATTCTCTTCATTCCAAGTTAATCAATTGCATATGTGTCATGGTTATGCACAGTTGTTAGCTTTCCTTTCTTACTTTCTAGTTAAAAGCACTCATTATTTTCATTCATTGCACATCATTTGAAGGTAGTTGCACCTTGTAAAATAAGTAGAGAGTTATTACAAAGATCATTGCAATTGACTCAATTGTTAGTTTGGTTTTCTTTTGTGTGGGGAAGAGAGTATAATGTTAAGTGACAATATCTATATACCAACAACAATCAATTGGCTTATACAGCCTTATTTTTCCCATATATAACTTCTTACGTGAATAACTTCTCAAAAATAACAACTAACAATTATTTTATTTGTTGTTTATATAAACTATATACTAGATTTATACTATTTATGTAATATAAATCCAACATTCCCTCCTTATTATATCAATCTGAACAAAGGGTGGAACACTACAACCTGAACTAAACACATTAGACCTTCTAGAAACTTTGGTGGATCAAGACTTACTCAATTATCCACCAATTCTCCTCGCTCACCCAAGAAACACCAAACTGGATCTCTTGATTATCAAAGCTATAGAATACTGGTGAATTGAGACATACTTAATTATTCACAAGTAAAACACCAACAACTATGAATTGAGACAAACTCAATTATCCACAGTAACACAACCACCAACCAACTATGAAATGAGACTAAATCAGCTATCCATAGTAACTCTCCTCAATTTTTAGATTGAGACTAACTCCATTATCCACAAATATAAACCTATAAAACTATGTAGTAACTCTCCTCAATTTTTAGATTGAGACTTTACTCCATTATCCACAAATATAAACCTATAAAACTATGTATTGAGACATACTCAATTATCCATAGGTACCACTCACTAAGTTTTTGTATCAAGACATACTCAACCATCCACAAACCAACGAACATTCCCATACCCTCCCTTGCTCCTAGAAGGGACACAAATTGAAATTGGATGAAACTGATGCTTCTCATGTGAGGTATCATCTCTAAGCGAAAAGATAGCTCTAGATGACAATGGACCTCCTACCTCCAATAACTCCTACTCCACTAAATTTACTTAGTCTTTACTAGCTAGATGCGTCATTAGAATATTCAAAAACTTTGTTAGGTGGATAGCCCTGAAAGCATAAACATTTGATAACATAATGAAATTGAACATAATAAAAAAAAATAAAGGTGTTGGATTCAACTAAAAATACACCTTTTACAATTAGTGTAAACAAAATAAATCCTTTTAACCCCTCTTTCAAAATAGTTTTCTGAACTTGAGATCTTCAAAATCATGGACTTCAAACTATTTTTCACAACTCCTCTACTATGCACATGGAATATTAACTAAATGAAATATAGGTAGCTTTTATATACGTAAGAGATGTTAATTCCAATATGTAAACTTAAAATTTAACCTCTCACTAACTAATATGATTCAACAACCAATTCTCCTTTCCAATACCCTGATATGTATTCACAATGTTTTATTTTTAGGATTTTAAAACAATCAAGTTTAAATAAGCACAACCTGCCAAAAGATTGAAGCACGTACCTCCAATTCCCGAAATCATTGATCACCATGTGGTAGGAATACCCATAAATAATTATTTTTTACTTCAAAATCTTTCAAGCGTTGGATGGAAGCATTAATCAAAAATACCATGTGCCTACAACCACCTTATTCCTTTTACATGCCCATCTATATATGCATAGCATATATGCATGGTTTGCATAGTCTAAAATGTATATTTGAATGTTATTTCCACCAATCCTAAAGTCTATTGCTTTGGAGACAAATGCCACACATTAGACTTTCAAATAAATTGTTTATAATAGTCAGAGTTGTTAATGCCAAATTGCCACATCCTTTATTTTGTCACTTGCAACTGCAAAATTTGGAGGGACTGGTCTATTCAAATATTAAATATACAAGTTATATGAGCCTACAAACATACATTTTCTCTCGGTAACTGCATCTGTTATGTATTTCATCCTGTTGAAATCTTCAAATGGATTTGTAATGGTGCTCAACGATGAACTATCACGTCACTATCTTCTACTTGAAACTACTCACTAAATACTAGTAATAACTTTGAAATATTTTTGGGTTTCTTTCTCCACTTTATCTTCTTTTCAAAACATTTTAAATTTTGAAATTTTGTTAGAAAATGACAAAGATATTGCAGTTTTAGTAAGACTATGTGAGGCCAGCATAAAAAAACATCATTTAAAATTAAAACAATCTACCAATAACAAAATGGCTATGTACTACTCATAGTTATAGGAAGGATAAATGATCTGATACCATATTGGGATGGTGAGCATGCACAAAGAACTTAAATCAAACCATTATTGCATAGAAAAATCTCACAGAATTATATATATATATATATATATATATAATATTGATATTTTTGGATGATATTATTGTTGTCGAGATGGGACCCTCAACCCTCCGTCAGTAACTCCTTAACCTCTCTGATGGCACCTCACTAACAACTTAGGCTTTTGGTTAGTGGCATCCGCTCTATGTTAAAAAAAATGGTGACTCTACTAGAGAGGGTTCCACTCTTGCCCTCAACAAGCTTTCTCATCTCGTGGTCGACTGTGTCCAGTATGGACCTCTCAACTCAGAAGGGTAAATTTTTTGTCGTGTTGGGACTCTCAATCCTCTATTGGTACCCCCTTAACCTCTCTAATGGTGCCCTCACTAACAGATTAGACTTTTAGTGTAGTTGTAGTCAGTCTGTGTTAACAGAAACACCATTTTGGTTAACACAAACCAGCTACCACTAAACCAAAAGCCTACATTGTTAGTGAGGGTGCCACTAGAGAGGTAAGGGGGTACTGACAAAGGGTTGAGGGTCCTAGCATGACAAAAATCATATTAATCTTCCTCTGCAAAGCTCTAAAGCCTTCTTCTGTCACAACAACATATCTATAGTTTCTTCATGGGGGCATCTTGATTTGCTTCTCTCATCCCTACACTTATTGTAAAAAATTCTTAGTGTGAAACTACCTCAAATTGGTGGTTCTACTTCCACTTTTAGACTTGCTATCTCAAGGTCCTAACACAAACTATCTCACTATTCAACGATCTATTTACACTCTTAGGATAACCTCGCTCTGATACCACCTGATGAGGGTGGTCTCCACCCCAACACACTCACAACTATAAATTATAACTTGTAACTAATGAGAACAACAGTGATTTACATGGCGAAAACCCTTCTGAGAGAAAAACCTCACTAAAAAAGTAGATCAATATATTATTTAGAAATCTCAACAAGATTAAAATATGCTTGCAGAGCAAGCTTCCATAGGATTACCACCAACTAGAAATCTGAAATCAACTCCACTTCTATAATACTCTCACACACAACCTCTATCTCTAGCACATGATATATAGGAGATACAATATAGGAAACCATCAATGTTCAATAATTACAAAACCTTGAGCTAAAACCACCCAAAAGTGGTGCCCAAATTATCTCCAATCAAATATTCCTTATGATGTGTCAAAACACACACTAACACGTGTAACTTCCTCTTTATATCTCTTTTAAGTGACCAACACATTTTCACATTTTTCCAGAAAGGTGGCCCAACTTTCAAAAGCCATAACTTTTGATCCAAGAAGCCGATTGACAAACCATTTGATGTGTTGGAAAGATTGTGAAGATATCTATCAAGCTATAATCTACTTTTCTAATTATAACAACTTTCGTGGCAAAATGGGGCCTCTAAGTGCCTCAAAATTGACTTCAAAAATTCTCCAAGAATTTCAAAAATAGAAACTTTAATATCTTAATAGCCACGCATGATCTTGGGTTGAACACCTAGAATGTTTATTTGATAGTTCTGTAGCTTTTGAAAAAATTTAAGATCCATTTGTGTTCAATTGTAGACTTACTAAAAAATAGAAAGTCTTACCATTTTTAGCCATTTTTGAAAACTTTGAATTTTCTAAACCATTCTTCAAGATAATGGCTATTTACCAAAACCAAAATTGAAAAGAATAGAAAGAAAAATCATTTTTTGGGTGATGCAAGATTGCTCTTACACCTTTGGATTCTTACACCTTTGGATGCTCTTGCATCAAAAGCTATTTAATTTTTATTGTAGTCTAATTTTTAATTAGACATAAAAAAATAGAAATCATCTAGTTAAATTCACCCTAGATAATTAAAAAACTTGATTACATCACTTTCTAAGAATAAAAAATAAAGAAAAAGTAGAAACATTAAGACAAGGGTTACACTGTAACTGGAGTCCCTGCCTAAAATTACAAGCTTGTTAAGCCTTAAAATGCTATATAGATCTTCTCCTCACTATTTTTATTTCAGTAAAATGCATAATGAAAGCATGTTAGAAGACAAGCTAACCATGTTTCATCTATGTTTGAAATGGTTCAAGGTTGTACATTGTCCATCTATAAGCAAGATGAATAGATAAGTTGAATATGTCAAATAATGAGCTAAGCCATGCTCTATGTTGCATGGCTAGGGGAACTATAGCTCTCTAAACAAACACCTATCCTCCTAACCATAGAAATAGCTTTGAATGTATAAACAATCCTTGGATCACTAAAATATGGGAATCTTACAAAACAAACCAGATATGATTTTTTCATTAAACTATCATAAAAGAAAATCGTAACAACCTTAGCAATGGAGGGAATACATAGTATTCTACCTCAAAATGATAGAAAGTGGCATTCTTTCTAATATATTTAATGGCTTCTCAATTTTGACATATTTGAATAGCTGCCTCTAATATCAAGTTCACTTAAAACAAGCAAGAATTTTTTTTTTTTAAACAGAAAAAGGTGTGAGAACACCCATAAATTAATAAGTTTTAAAATATTACAGAAAGTATGGCCATAGCCAAGTCCAGGAAGCAAGCAAGAAATTCAAAAGCAATCTTTACAGTGCCTAAACTGCAGCTGTCTAACCAAACACCTGTCTTGACCGTAGAAATAGCTCTAAATGTATAAACAATCCTTAGGTCAGTAAAATATGGAACTCTTACAAAGCAAACCAGATATGATTTTTTCATTGAACTATCTTGAGAGAAAATTATAACAGCCCTAGCAATGGCAGGAATACACAGTATTCTACCTCAAAATGATAGAAGGGGGCATTTTGTCTAATATATTTAATGGGTCCTCAATTTTGACACATTCCAATAGATGCCTCTAATATCAACTTCACTTAAAACAAGCACGAAATTCAAAAGCAACCTTTACAATTCCTATTAGTTATCATACAAGAGAAAAGCCCAAACATACAAAGCTACAAAAGCATAAAAACTAAATTGAATTATAGACATGAAATGATACATATTTATAACATTTCTAAATGCACTGTATACGTATCAACCACTAACATTAACTATTGTTGACTATAAATCACTAATTTTAACTATCTGACTATGTTTATCAATCACTAACATTAACTATGTTGACATTATACACTAGGTATTATGCCTGTCAAGCCAATAAGAAAAAAATCCAATAGGAACAGAGCATATTTAAATCTAAGACAAAAATAAGAACTAAGAAATCACAATCTTTTATGAATGGTTGGGTATTGCACTTGTGAAAATGTCATAGTTAACTAAAATTAAACCTATCACAGAAAATGCATTAATAAAGTATCTTAACAGTCCCATATGAAATCAAAATAATTTCATTCAAAATTCAAATTTAGAAGTTATACACAAACAAATCTTAATTTTTCGGCCTGTGCAAAATGGCACAAAAACAAAGTAACATGTTTTCATTGTTTTAGTTTGCATGTCTATTTGTTCTTGATTTGGTTTAGATCAATTTTGGTATGAAATAACCCGCTTTTTATTGTTCAGACTGCAAATGGAATCTTAATCGAAGGAAAAGAAAGTCTCTTGAGCAACATGTTTTCGTTGTTTTAGTTTGCATGTCTATTTGTTCTTGATTTATTTGGTTTAGATCAATTTAATTTGTATGAAATAACCTGTTTTTTATTGTTCAAACTGCAAATGAAATCTTAATTGAAGGAAAAGAAAGTCTCTTGATGCCGAAGATCAAATGAGAGACCAAAGTCCAAATTTCAATTCAACAGCAAATGGTTCAACACCTTATATGACAAGTAAGATGAAATGCCAAAATGCAACCCATCTGCCTTCAAAGAAGTAATGGTAACAAAATCGTTTTTTTGATTGTTTATACTTTTCATTGTTTTTTGGCTTCTAATGGTGTGGTGCATTCAGGCTGCACATGCCTTCCTTGCCCAAACTGTGTGAACCATGCGAAAATATTGCCGAGAACAGTCCGGAATTTAGTGTTGGCTCGAATTTGGATGATACGCCCAAATGCAACATACTTCAAACTGAAAGTTCTGATTTCCTCTGTGAGGATAAAAGTTTGCAAACTAGCTCTACCAACACTGAAGGAAAGCAACAAGTCTCATCTAGCAGCGAGGATGGATTATTTTCTTGCTTAGCTGCAGTTCAATACGGTAGCTGCAGGCTGAAATTTTTTTTGATATGTTCAGTTTCATGCTTCGTGGGTGTTTGAAGAATTCCCCTTTATGGAATCGATCATATGATTTATCTAGTTTCTTTTTTCTATCCTAATGCTTTCATCGAAGACAACTGATGAAAAAGATGAGAGACTTGTTCCCATCACCTCAGAGTTTTTCTCGCCCATCCGAGTAACTCCATACCTAGTCCACATTTTTGAGAGAGTGTAAGTAAAAACGTCCAGCTCTGGTTAATTGATATTTTAAAATCTGAGAATTAAATTAACTAAGTAAATCGAATAATGCAATACTCATTGGTTCTTACTAAATGCTACACTTTTTGATCTACAAACTTGTATCACCTTTAAAGTTCTTTTAAAAGAAAAAAATAGAAGACAACTACATTGTATTAATATGAAAGTAAATGACATAAAAGCTGAATATATATTACATTTTATCACCTTCATCATCTCAGAAGTAAATTGTAATTTTATATACATTGTAACTAATTCATCTGATGGCAAACATGTTCTCTGCATATACAGGAGAGAGTTTCACAGGAGAGAGTTTCATATTGAGTGTTCTTGATCTGGACTCTGAAATTCCATCCCTTGCTTACTGGTCACCGATTCCAGGGTGTGCCCCATTATTCTGGATCTCACTATCTAACAGGCTATAAATTTTATTATCTATAATAGAAAATGATTTACAACATATTGATCTTACTTCCCAAAGTATTCACCTATATATACATGTAGTTTTTGGCTTTTTTTCCTATTTCACACGGGATTTGTTGCTGGTATTTTGAAAACCAGCCTTTGCACAAAAGTGAGAGTTTACAAGTTGTTATAGTAGAAAGAAAAGGAAACCAAAGTTGGTCAGAGTCAGTTGCAGCTTGATTCTTTTTTTTTTTGGTGTCACAGTCCAATAAGTCCTGGGTATGGGTCAAGAAGTATCATTCCTGTCATTGAGTTTATGGCAGCATGTCATTCCTGTCATTCAGTTTATGGCAGGATTCAGTCTGTAATTATTTGGCTTGTTTAAGTTATATATATAGCATTCTCTGTAGTCCTTCATCTTTTGACTGGAGAGTTGGAAGCTTAACTTCTGTGGATGTGGACTGATTGTGAGTATTTCCATACCATCCATTTAAAAAGGTGATTTTTTTGTGTGTCAATATTGTAGAACAGAGAAAAAAAGATGATGTGTATTGTTGAATTATCTGAGTCTTCAAATCACGGTTCAATAAAGTAGTGTTTGTTTCAAGGTCTATGTATGTCATTTTTTTATTTTTATTTTTTATTTTTTAGAAAAAGGTGGCAAAACCATCCAGACTTATATTAGATATCAAAATGTTGAAAGAGTTCATACAACATACAAAAGATAGATAAAACCAGGAAGAGTCATCTGGTTAAAAAAAGATATTTGATTTTGTGCGTGCTGTATGCCTCATTATTTGTGGATAATATCACCGCTTGTCAATTCTATCATAAAAACA
Source organism: Cunninghamia lanceolata (assembly GCA_027924645.1). NCBI lineage: Eukaryota > Viridiplantae > Streptophyta > Pinopsida > Cupressales > Cupressaceae > Cunninghamia > Cunninghamia lanceolata. The sequence continues at coordinate 3,717,740 of BSBN01001185.1, read as the reverse complement.
TGGGACTCTAATGGCGTGTTTGCACAGACACCCATCCTTGCAACATGATGTGGTTGGAATTGAGTAATGAAATAGCATACAAGGATGATATCACTGCTTGTCAATTCTGTCAAAAACATGGGACTTTTAAAGGTGTGTTTGTGTTTGCACATACACCCATCCTTGCAACATGATGTGATTGGAATTGAGTAATGAAGTGGCATACAAGGTATATATCATTGCACACCTTGCCTTGATATCCGTGTATTAACTTAAGAACATCTTCATCAATATAATGTACTTCAAAAGACAAATTTCGAGTATGGCATCAAATTGCCAACAGGAAGGATAGGATTCTTGAAACTCTATTCTTCTTCCAACTTCGTTAAGTATCTTTTATTAATTAATTAATTAATTTTTAAATAAGAGAATGGTTTCCTTAACAAGCTCTGAAATTTTACAGTGCCTAAAAAGTTCTCTTGGAAATTAAGTCAAAATAGCACGTGTACAATTAAAACACATAGAGTGGAATCTACAAAAAGAACAGTGATTATGTCCTTGAAGATCACAATGTACTTATCAATGTTGAGTTAACGAAAATGTAAAACCCACAAACTCTAATAATTGCAGCACAAGTTAGATGCAAAGAAAATACATAAGAATAAAATGGAAAATAGAAGAATAAACAAGACACAGAATTTATGTGGTAAAACCTTGACAATATGCCAAGGAAACATCCACGAGGCAAAGTATCAGTATTCTTATTGCTGAGAGAAACTGATTACAACCTTCACGTAGTTGTTGCTCTTAAATTACAATTCATTACAATTATCATTTAACCTTCAAGCCAGTAAGATATATAATATCTTCATCTAGTGTTAAACATAGAAGAAACAAGCTTTGTTCTATTGTTTTATCTTTTGTTTTAAATCTTTATCTTTTCCAAAAGATTTCAAAGACAAGATTTTCCAAAAAACTAAAAACTGATTTCTTTCTAAATTTATTGTTGTAACAATCCAACAATCTCCACCTTGACAACAATTTACTTGATACTTGCCCATGCCCATTCATCACCTTTTCTGCAAGCCAAGAGAAGTCATACACCACTTCAACTTCTCTAACTGTACTAGTTTTGTAAACATGTGTGCACAATTTTCTAGTGTATGAACTTTGCCAAGAGCTACTCTACCTTCATCAATAACCTATCTTAGAAAATGGTATTTAACTGCAATATGCTTAGTCCTACTATGATAAGCTAAATTTTTAGTTAGATGTATAGCACTTTGACTATCACAAAATACAATCACCCTATCCTGTACTTTTGCAAACTCACCCAAAAGACCCTTCAACCAAATTGCCTATTTGCAAGCATGTGACATAGCCATATACTCTGCCTCAGTAGTGGATAAAGCAATTGTTTCTTGAAGCTTTGATATCCAACAAATAAGTCCTCCTGCAAGAGTAAAGACATAACCTGATGTAGATCACCTTTCGTCCAAATCACCTACAAAATCTAAATCAACACAACCACAAACTGAACCACTACAACTGCTAAAGGTGATACAATAAACACTTGTGGCTTTAATCGAAGCACCCATTTCACTATTGCCCAATGCTCTTTACCTGGATTTGCCATGTATCTACTGACAACACTAACTGCATGTGAAATATCTGGTCTTGTACATACCATCGGATACATTAAACTTCATACTACATTAGCATACGATACATGAGACATATAATCCTTTCCTTCTTTATTACTAGGAGATAAACTTGAAGAAATCTTGAAATGAGAAGCTAAAGGGATGTTTAATGGTTTCACATTCTTCATACCAAATCTCATGAGGATCTTCTCCACATACTTCTTTTGCGATAACCAAAGCTTATCATGTTCCTTGTCTCTATGTATCTCCATGCCCAAAATTTGTTTTCTTGCTCCTAGATCCTTCATATCAAAAGTCCTAGCCATCTGAGCATTTAACTTGTTGGTCTCAATTATGCTTTTGCTTGCTACAAGCATATCATCAACATATAATACCAAGATAATGAATAGACCATTTTCCAAACTTTTCAAGTAAACACAATGGTCATACTCACTCCTTGTAAAATTTTGGCTCACCATGAAGGAATCAAACTTCTTGTACCATTACCTAGGAGACTGCTTCAGGCCATACAATAACTTTTTGAGTTTGCAAACAATTTTCTTGTTGCGATTTTGAACAAACCCTTCTGGGTATTCCATATATATCTCCCTATCCAAATCTCCATGTAAAAATGTTGTTTTAACATCTAATTGCTTCAACTCAAGATCAAGTAAAGCAACAAGTGCCAAAACAACCTGAATAGAAACTAGCTTAGCAACTAGTGAAAAGATTTCATGAAAATCAATACCTTCCTTTTGAGAATACCCTTTTTTTACCAGTCTTGCTTTGTACATTTCAACTTTATCATCAACACCCTTCTTCAATTTGAAGACCCATTTGCAACCAACAACTTTCCTACCCTTTGGAAGTTCTACTAGATCCCATGTTTCATTCTTCTCTGAGGCATCGATTTCTTCTTTCATTGCTATTTTCTATTTAGTATTTTTAACACCATCCATTGCTTCCTAATAACAACTAGGTTCCCCATCATTAGAAATTAAAGAAATAGATGAAACATAATCATCATACCTTATAGGTGGATTTTTGACTCGTGTAGATCTCCTTAGATCTAGTTGTGGAATTTCCACATTTTCCCATAGATTTTTTGCCTCCTCATCTTGTTCTTTGGAAGCTTCTTCTTGCTCCTTATTTTCTGTAGAAGGATGAGTTTCCAATTAAACTTGTTGATGTTGAGGTACTTGTTCCTGATTCAAATTAACTTCTATAATATCCTATATTATGAGAGATGATTCATCAAATATTACATCTCTGCTAATAATGACTTTGTGTGTAGTAGGATCCCACAACCTATATCCATTAATTCCATCACCATAACCAACAAAGATATATTTTTTGGATTTGGGATCTAATTTAGAATGCTAATCTTTTGAAATAAGAGCATATGCATCACAACCAAAAAAAATTAGATTTGAATAATCACAAGAATGATTTGTCCATACCTCTTCAGGAATCTTATAATCTATTGCAACTGATGGTGACTGAGTTACCAAATAACAAGTTGTAGAGGTTGCTTTTGCCCACAACTCTTGCTGCAACTTGGAATTATTGATCATGCTCCTTGCTCTCTCTAGAAGAGTCCTATTCATGCGTTCAACAACACCATTTTAGTAAGGAGTGTGAACAATGGTTTTATGCCTTTGGATCCTAGCTTCCTTACAATAATTTTTAAATTCCAAAGATGTGAACTCACCTCCATTATCTGTTCTTAAACACTTGATTGATCTGCCAATTTTCTTTTCAACCAAAACTCTAAACTACTTAAACACACTAAACACATCAGCTTTTCTTTTAAGAATATAGACCCACACCTTTCTAGAGTAATCATCTATAAATGTCACAAAATATGATGACCCTCTAAAAGAAACTATAGGGGATGGTCCCTAAACATTAGAATGAATGTAAATCTAGAATACCCTTACTTGTATGGGTACTTATTTTAAACTTATGTCTAGATTGCTTCCAATAAACACAATGCTTGTAGAAATTCAAATTTAGAGATTTTAAATTTGGGAGTAACTTACAGTTGAACATTACCTTCAACCCTTTTCTTGCTCATATGACCTAGTCATTGATGCCATAAATGAATAGATTCATTTTCTTCCTCTGATACCACTACTGCTTCATTTATTACCATACTCCCTTCTATCTTGTAAAGGTTTCTAATATTCGTAGCCTTCATGACCACCAAAATGCCCTTGCACACTTTCATTGATCCACCTTGACTTGTAAATTTATAACATCTAGAATCCAAAACTCCCAAGGAAATTAAATTGTTTTTGAGTTCTAGCACATATCTTACCTCTGGTAATGTTCTCACAACACCATGGAACATTTTAATCTTAATGCTCCCAATCCCAATAGTCTTATAGGAAACATTATTTCCCATAAGAACACTGCCATCAATAGATTGGTAAGAAGAAAACCAATTCTTATGTGGACACATGTGATTAGAAGCACCATAATCTAATAACCATTCCTCATGATACTGTAAAGAATTACAAATAGATAAAACTTCATCAACTGTACATGAACTTGTTTCAACTAGATTTGCTTCCTTTTTGGAGTCACCATTGTCTTCTTTCCTCTTCCAACAATCTTTCTTGAGATGCATGCCCTAATTTATTGCAATACCAACATTTTCCCTTACCCTTTTTGCCTTTTGACTTAGATCTAGATGTACCTCTCAAATCTTCCCTTTTTTCTATGGATCAACCTCTAACCACCATTGCTTATGATGTGGAGGTTTCTATGTTAGATTTCCTCTGTTCCTCTTCAAACAATAAAGCTCCCACAACAGAATCAAATTCAAGGGTGTCAATTGTGCTAAAGCTAATAGAAGTTACTACGTGATTCCAGGATTCGGGCAATGAACACAAAAGTGTAACTACCTTGTCTTCATCTTCAACTTTTACACCCATACTAGCTAATTGATATATAAGAGTATTGAAAATATTTAAATGATCAGAAATTTGTATACCTTCCTTCATTCGCAAACTATACAATTGCCTCTTCAAGTAGATCTAATTTGTCAAGGAATTTGTCATATAAAGACTCTCCATTGTACTCCATAAGCCTGATGTTGTTTCCTCTTCAACAATATTAAAAAGAACTTCATTTGCTAAACACAACCTAATTGTACTAAGTGCTCTTGTATCAAGATCTTTCCAATCTTCATCAGTGATATTTGCATATTTCTTTGACTTTCCAACCAATGCTTTGTGCAATCCTTGTTGCACTAACAAAATCATGCATCTTGAGCTTCCAAGGCTCAAAATTATTTTTCCCATTGAATTTCTCCACTTTGACCCTTGCATTTGAAACCTTCGCCATCTAATGCTAAAAAATAGACACCAAATCCTTACATAGATGCTGCAAAATAATTGCTCTGATACCACTTGTTGAGTTAATGAAAACGTAAAACCCACAAACTCTAATAATTGTAGCACAAGTTGGATGCAAAGAAAATACAAAAGAATAAAAAGAAAATAGAAGAATAAACAAGACACATAATTTACGTGGTAAAACCTTGACAATATGCCAAGGAAACATCCACAGGGCAAAGTATCAGTATTCTTATTGCTCAGAGAAACTAATTAGAACCTTCCCATAGATGATGCTCTTGAATTACAATTCATTACAATTATCATTTAATCTTCAAGCCAGCAAGATATATAATATCTTCATCCAGTGTTAGAGCCATGTTGTTGTAGAAGAAATTGTGAGCTGAAGCATGGTAGTTACAAACTGTTGAAAGAGCCATTACTGTTGCAGCGATCAAAGTATGGAAAATCAATGGCATGCATAATCATAATCACAGATGGAAGATGGAACATAATCTTTCAAGGAGCAATCTTTTGTAATCCAAATAGAAAGAGACAACAAGGGAGCATTCAGTATCATTCGCTGCATGATAAAGAGCTTGTAATCACAAGATGTAAGTCATTGTAATCATGTTTCGAAAAAAAAAAGAATTGTAATCCCAGATGTATGATTGATTCCAGAGAGAAAAGTGTAGCAAAACAGCATCGTAGCATATTGGTATTTGCAACAGAAAGTTAAACCCCTAATTATTATGCTTGCCATTACAAGATTGTGCATTGTTTTTAACATTTTTATATAAAATTGGTAAATAAAGGTGTTTATAGTGATAAGGGTATAACCGGAGTGATAAGGTTGATTATTGGTTTTGCTTTGAGTTGTTTTTATATTTTGTATCATGAGATCTACTATATATGAAGATGGCATTTTATCCTTATGGATTAAGATTCACAACTTAGATAGTCAAATATTTGAGTGTTGGAGGCAATTTCAGCCTACCTTTATGTAGTTTTGTACTCAATATATCTCGCTACAACAAGAGATAGATAGCTTACAAAATCAAACACCCAATACTAAAGTATGTAAGAAAGATATAAAGCAGAAAGATATAAAGGAGGATGTACCTTTTTCTAACACTTCAACACAACAAACAAGAAAAAAGTATAGTGTTGTGTCCCCTCTTGTGTCACATAGGCAAAATGTTGTGTCTAAAGCCTATGGCTCAAAAATGCCACCAATCAAAATCACAAATGAAGAATCTCTTTAAGTCAAAATTTGTTACTTCATCAAAACCCATTGTGAGAGTTTGGGAATCCCAAAAAATAAATAGGGGAAAATGTGGTCTTGGTTATAAGGGTTTTGTTGCATCCTATCAAAGTATTTCAAACCCATAAAATTTATATCAAGAGGACATATGAATAAATGTCAGGGTGAGTCTTCATCTATTGGTCAATCAAAACAATAATTCCTAATTCTAATAATGTCCAAATTTGTTCTCATTGTGGACAACAAGGTCACCTTTCTAATAATTGATTTGATCTCCACCCTTGTATATGATGTGGTGTACATACTTGTTCTATCAAACATTGTTATCTACAAGATCCACCTTCAAAGTATATGAGGCATATGTATTTTGTTTGGATAGATCATTCTAGATGGAGATCGAAGGTTGATTTGTTAACCAAATCCTATAAAGAGAGTTCAATTTGTTATTGATGATGAAAATGTGCCTACTCATAATGATGATGATGTTCTCCATCATAATTCTTCTAGTGATGATGTGAGTCTTATTGAGCCTACATTGACAAATGTTAATGTTGATATTTCTGAGATACCACTTGGTATGTTTGATAAGCCACCAATTGTTGAGAAGATTGAGTAATTGATTCTAGTTCCCCTTAAGAATGATTTTTCTAAGTGGCATGATTGTATTGAGTATATTGGATATGCAGTGTATGGTGATGTTGGTCCTTACTAATGTATTCCAATTATTTGAGGCCATGGAGATTAAGATGTTGCCTTTTATTGATTCAATGTGATATGGGGTTTCTACTCTATCAAGGATACCAATTTCTTGACATTTTCCTCTCTCATCTATCAAAGGGAGGAATCTTGTGTGTATGTCAGATTCAAGTAGAAAATTCAGAGATTCTTGACACCTTGTGATTGATATTATTTTCAATGATAATGCAGATTTGTCCCAGATTGATAGTTGGTGACTACTACTCATATTGGCCACTAAGGATTAGTCATTTTTTTCTAAAATTGTAGCATGGATAAAATAAGTCCAAACTTGAGACATGTCAAAGCAAAGGATCGGCTAAATTCTAAAATTTGAGACCTACCAAAGCAATAGGCTTAGTTCAAACAAAAATTTGAGATTTGTCAAAGTAACATGCTCATTTCAATCAAAATTTAAAAAAATTGAGACCTGTCAAAATAATAAGCTCAATTCAATCAAAATTTGAAACATGTCAAAGCAATATACTTGCTATCAAAATTTGAACCTGGTGGTGCCCACCTACAATTTGGGTTTCAAGTTTTCATCTATAGGCCTTTTCAAAAAAACCCAAAAAATTCTAATTCTATCGGCCTTCACATTTTCTTGCATGTATCTTTGTATATGGCTGCTTGTATGTGTCTTTGTATGTACAAGTGCAAATATACATTGGCAGACCCAAAAATATTTTCAATCGGCTTCAGAATGAAGAAAAATCATTGTATGCATCTTTGCATGCATATCGGGGTTGTATTTGGCATTCAAGAGCATTTCTGGAGGTAAAAATGTGGTTGTATATCGCATATTCCATCGCAGATTCCCTGTTTGTATGTATATTTTTGTTGTATATTCGATATACAATGGGCAAGATGCAATGCGGACTTCAAAAGGTTTCAAATCGGGTTGAAAACAATGGTCAGGCCGGCAGTTGTATCAAGGGGATTGTATGTATGTTTGATGTACAAAAGGATATACAAAGCATAACATACAAATCCCGAATTTCATAAGTTATTAGATTGAGCCTGGCAGGCATCCATACAAAGGCAAAGTTGAAAAATCAAAGGCAGTTTCCTTTGTATCTTACATCGTATGTATCTCTGATATACAATGGGTATATACAAAGGAATATACAAAAGAAATATGCAAAGCAAGAGCAATAAAAGTCAACAGTTCAAAAGCATGGTGGGGCCCGCACGGTTGTATGTCCCGGATTGTATGTATGTGCCATATACAAGTGAATATACAAAGTGCATATACAATCTGGATGTGAAAGAAGAGTGTGTTATGGTAGATTTCAGGCTAGGGTCCGCAGGTTGTATATTGCACATTGTATGTATGTGTGATATACAATGAAAGATGCAAAAGTGAAGATACAACGCCGAATTTCAATATTTTTCCAATCTGATTGATAAATTCAATGAAGTCCATGGTTGTATGTATATTGCATGTTGTACATGTGATATACAAAGTGATGTACAAGGAAGGAGTTAGATGCAAGGCCTGGACCTAACTACGATTTCAAATTGATTCATAAAGATTTGGGGTCTACCCTTGTATGTGGCGATTGTATGTATATACAATTGCACATACAACCACAGATGCAAAAGGAGATACAATGGATCACCGATGAAGAGGCCAATGCTTAGCAATGGTGATCCAATTAGTAGGTGACACGTATCCAAGGCAATTGTATGTACATGCAGTTGCATATAGAAAATTTGATTGTACTGTGGGTGAAAAGGGAAAAAAGGGCGAAAAGGAAAAATGTATGTTTGTGCCATGGAAAGTCAATGAAGGAAAAGACACCTGCATGGCACATTTTCATTGGCCGATGACTTTTCAAAGCTGGTGACTAGATTGCCCAATCAAATTGAAGCAGTAGATCTTGGCGATGAGGAGAAATTCAACAGCCTTGTTTCAAATTTTTGAAGGAAGGATTTCTTGTGTTTACTGCAGCATTCCAGGCAGGAAGAATTGCAAAGCACATAGCCTTTGTATTTCCAGAGGTTGCAGGTAGGTTGGCCATTAATGGAAAAATTTGCAGAGGCATGGTCTTGATTCATAGGCCAACTACCATGTTAAAGGAGAAAATCTTCAAGCGGCTGCACGTCTCCCAAGTTCACCTACTCTTCCTTCTTTTCTGCCTGGAGCATTGAATGTTTTAGGTGCCATTCTAATGGTGCATTGTATTTGGCAGAGTTTTTAAATGACCATGTAATTAATTGCTGAGTACACATTCTTGCATATAAGCAAACTGTGTTACTCATTTTTCGGTTGTTGAAGACTTGGGTATTTTTTGGAGGAAATAATGAAGACAGAGCATTTCCGTAGCTGTTCTATCTCTTTTGTGAGTTTATGAGTTGCATTTGAATGTACCTTGCACATATGTTCAGTTTCATGTTGTGTTTATATGAAAAATGCATTGTTGCATGTGTTTAGTTGTTTGTCTCGATTTGCTGTATGCATCACTTCTTCTGAATCTAGTTGATAAGGGTTCCTCAGATTCTAGAATATAGACTTTTTGTATTGCATGCTTGATCTATTACTTCTATTCAAGGAGTGGATTAAACTATTTGAGGTTGAGTATGAAGACGAATGTATGTCAATTGGGATATTTGTAAGTAGAGATTGCTAAACACTCATTCATGGGTGGTGTTTGTAAGCCAAATACCAATCTGACCCCTTGAAGCTTGAATGCTAGCGCAAATCATTCATTTGTATATGTCTAGTTGACTCCTTGCCCTTAGATAGCCACTGGTATGCCCTTGTGTAGTAGTTATGATCCAAAACCCCCTGTCTTGCATCCAAAATATAATACAAATCATTTCATATTTCCAACCTGTTAGTTTGTAGGAGTAGAAATAGGAACCCTGCATACTCTCATTCCTAACCAGTTAGATATGTCCAAGAACACTGCCAACCTTGTGATTTATCACACAAATCTTGGTCTAAACATGAGAATATTCTACCTATTTTTGTAAAGCTAAATCTTTCTATTGGGTGAGTCAAAGTTAAATCTTTATCTATAGGGATACCCCCCTTGGTGCGGCAGACCCAGAAGTGAAGGGGAGGCCAGTCACATAACCTCCTGTATTTGTTGGCTGAATTTGCCTGTGCATTAGAACTGGCAAACCCTTTGCCGATTTGGAGAGAAAGACCCAACAGAACCTTGTCAAGGTAACAATGTTAGTTAAAACAAATTGGAGACAAATTTGAATCTAGTTAAAGTAACAATATTAGTGCAAACAAATTTGAGACATGTTAAAGCAATAGGCTCAATCTCAATTTAAGACCTATCATAGTAGCATACATTTTTTGAGAAGCTTCAGACTAGCCAACAAATATTCTTACCAAAGTGCTTGGTTGACAAAAGTTCAAGAGCAATTTCAAATATTGTTTGGTTTCATGATAACCCATTCAGATTAAGGGGGATGCTAACGTGTTAATCAGCAGGGTTAACACTTTTGTACTTTATGTAATTTATTTTTTAGTTTTGATAGTTTTGACAGTTAAATTGTTCTTCGGCCTATAATATAAGAACGTAAACATTACTTCTGAATGTAACACAATAATATGCAATAATAATCTATTTTCTATTCTTCTCCTACTAGGTATTTTCTGAGAGATATTCTAGCCTCTAGTAATTTTGGTAAATTTGAAAAAATTAGTCAAATAACATAAAATTTAAAGTGAACACTTGCTAGAAAATTAAAGGGTGGATGATTCTGTATACTAAGAGGTAGTTATATAGGGATCAATAATGTATAGTACGGTGTTCCAAACATAAAAAATAGATACTAATATCTTCAATATCTTACTATTGTGTAAGTTCAAAATAGAATTACTTTTAGCATCGAGAGCCATAGCCCATTGTTAGTGTCATGGCTAGATGGCAAGTGCAAATTAGTTGAAACAAGTCGTACTCCAAAACAAGACTAAAGTTCAGTTACAAATCAATAAATCCCTAAACTTTATGCTCCATGTTTTTTGTTCTTTTTGTTTAAATAAGGATTGGATTTATCAAGGCTATGCTTGTTTACATTCAAGGATATGTAAACACATTAGAAAAGACTTAAGAAATCACAGATAATACTATAGAGAAGTATTTGAGCAAAATTTTACATAAGAGAGAGAGTACACACATCAATGATCATACAAATACTTGGTCAGCACCTGACACAAAATGAATTTAGTAGCAAGGATTAAAACTATTCCTTATCCCTATAAGATAGAGTTAGAAAAAGATCTAGAGGAAATAAATTGTAGGCTTCAGATACATAATTAATACTTGTAGGATGATGATAAGTCTGAGGTACCCAAGGATATTTTGAAATCAAATGCCCATACTCAAATCAATGTAGTCATCAACTTTTACTTGTAGGATAATGAGGAGTTTGAGGTACCCAAGGATATTTTGAAATCAAATACCCATACTCAAAGCAACCTATGGACCTAAAGGCAATGGTTTGTGTTGGAATATTAATTTCTCCCCACCATAATGCATTAATATGTCAGTTTTCAAGCAAGATCTAAATATAGGTTATTGCATGTAACAGTTTTGTAATAACTCTGTAGGTGTAAATGCATTCCATGTGCACACTCATTTTTAGAATATTCTATGCAATTGAAAAGACCTCTATATATTGAGGCACCATTAAATAGTTTGAATCATCCTCAATCAATTGATTTTTGAATCTTGTAGCATTCCAAATTTGGAGAAATATTGTTTGTATATTCTGTGTTTCTCAATATAATTTTGTGTTTGTGCATTTCATTATCTACTTTCAAATTGGTATTAGAGCCTTAAGGGAAAGAAGCTGCTGGCAAAACAAAGAGAAGGGAGATAGATTATTGCATAAGAAGTTTTCTATATTTTTCAAAAGAAATCAATTTGCTCGAGCAAATCGAATTGAATCATGGAATCAAGTAGCAATTTTTTGTAGCTTCTTGTTTTTACTTGTAAGAATTATGAATATTGGGCTATTAAGATGAAAACATTGTTTTGTTCACAAGGTGTTTGGAATTTAGTAGAAATGGTTTTGTAGAACCACAAGATCAAGCAACATATCAAGCATTAACTAGAAATTAGAGAGATGAACTTGAAGCAAAAAAAGAGAAGGATGCAAAAGCTCTATTCCTAATCCAACAATCAGTTGATGAGTCCATCTTTCCAAGGGTTGCAGAAGAAACTAGGTCTAAGAAATCTTGGGAGATCTTGTAGATAGCCTATCAACGTATCACTAAGGTGACAGTAGCTAAACTACAATCTCTTAGGATAAATTTTGAGAACTTACAAATGAAAGATTCAGAGTATGTAGATCATTTTATGAATTAGGTTATAAATGTTGTGAATCAAATTAGATCTAATGGAGAAGCTATGTCAGATTAGAAGATTGTAAAAAATATCCTCAGGAGTTTGCCTAGCAAATTTGATGCAATAGTTGTAACAATTGAAGAATATAAAGATTTGACACGGTTATTAGTAGATGAATTAATGCAGAAAGTAAAATTGAAAAGCATAAGGCATGGTTGGTAGTAAAAGGTTATGCATGACAATAAGGAATTGATTATAATGAAACATTTTCTCTAGTTCCTAGACTTGATACTATTAGAATGACTTCAACATCAATTGCACAAAATAAATGGAAAATTTATCAAATCGATGTGAAATCAACTTTTTTGAATGATTTTTCTGGATGAAGAAGTATATGTGAAACAAGCACCAGGTTATGGAGTGCATGGACATGAAGACAAGGTCTATAAATTGAAGAAGGCTCTGTATGGTCTCAAACAAGAACCAAGAGCATGGTATAGCAGGACTGATTAATATATGATGAACAATGGTTTCAGTAGAAGTGGTAATGAGACCCATTGTACACAAAGATCAACAAAGTAGGTCAGGTTTTGATTGTGTGTTTATATGTTGATGATTTGATTTTCATTGGAAATTTATCTGTAGACATATTGAAATCAGCAATCAAGAAAGAATTTGAGATGACAGATTTAGGATTGATGAAGTTTTTTTTGGGCATTGAAGTAATTCAATTAGAGAAGGGAGTTTTTATTTGTCAGTCTAAATATGCAAATGATGTGTTAAGGTGGTTTAAAATGATGAATTATAATTCAATACCAACACCAGTTGCAATAGGTACTAAAATTAGCAAGGAAGACAAATGGCCTAATGTTGATTCTACAATATTTAAAAGAATAGTTGGAAGTTTGATGTATCTTACAGCTACAAGGCTAGATTTACTGTATGGAGTTTCTCTAATCTCAAGATTCATGGAGTCACCAAAAGACTCACATTGGCAAGTTGGAAAGAGGATATTGAGATATGTTGTAGGAACAATTAGATATGGAATTTTATAGTCGACAACTAATGTTTTTAATTTGATTGGATACAGGTAGTATTGATGATAGGAAGAGTACTTCTGTCTATGTCTTTCATTGTGGAACAGAGGTCATCTCATGGGCATTAAACAAGCAACCCATAGTGACACTTTCATCAGCTAAAGCAGAGTATGTTGCCACCACATCAGTAGCATGTCAAGTTGTTTGGATGAGGAGAGTATTAATAGATTTATTTCAATGACAAGAGGAGTCAATGCCAATCTTTTGTGACAACAAATCAACAATAGAATTGTCAAAAAATCATGTTTTCCACAAGAGGAGAAAGTATATTGATACAAGATATCATTTTATCAGAGAGTTGGTGAACAGTGGAGAAATCAATTTGGAGTTTTGTAGATCTGAAGATCAATTAGTAGATATTTTTACCAAGGCTTTAGCAAAAGAGACTTTTGAATATTTACGACAAAATTTGGGTATTATAAATGTTGATATAATTAGTGGTAGAAATTAAGGGGGAGTGTTGGAATATTAATTTCTCCCCACCATAATGCATTAATATATATGTTTTGAAGTAAGATGTAAATATAGGTTATTACATGTAATGGTTTTGTAACAGCTCTGCAAGTGTAAATGCATTCCATATGTATGCTCATTTTTAGAAGATTCTATGTAATTGAAAAGACCTGTATATATTGAGCCACTAACAGTTTGAATCATCCTCAATCAATTGATTTATGAATGATGTAGCATTCTAGATTTGGAGAAGTTTTATTTGTATATTTTGTGTTTCTGAATATAATTTTGTGTTTTTGCATTTCATTCTCTGCTTTCAGTTTGATAGTCAAACTTATGGGTCCTTACAAATGCTTTCCATTCTCAAATCTACTCATCTAAAAGACCTTGTCTTACATTCACCATCATTAAAATATTTATGGGCACATACAAAGCATCTTCTTTGTTGAATTTCTCATAGTAATAATTTTTCAAATAGTGTTTCCAATTCGTGCTGTAGATCTTATCTATAAGGAATGAAGTTTTGGTAATCTCATCCATATTGGAACTGAGGTGATATTGTATAGTAGCAGGTCAAAGTTTGGGTATTATAATTTTATAAATAACCCCTTCACAAAACCAATGATTCAAACTAAGGTGATATTATATAGTAGCAAGTCAAAGTCTACCTATTAGTATTTTAGAAATAACCTCTTTGTGAAACTAGTAACCAACCCTGTAAATGAATGTTCCAAATTAACTTTTAAGTAATTGCAACAAGAAGTCCTTTGCATACAAGGGTACGAATGGTGAGTTAAAATCACCTATACACTGATCCTACATCCACCATATATCCTACATGCTATTTTTTTTTATCAAACCCTTAATCTTCTAGTTAAATTCTAGGGTTTGATGCAATGCTCTCAATGATAAAAGCTTGACTGACAAGAGACTAATGGGCACCTAAATAACCTAACATGTTAGTACAATTCTTAGGTTGAGCTTGTTGTCCCCCAATATCGGTAGTTTTCATACATATTCAACATTTGAAAAATTCCACATTGATAATTTGCCTGAGTTCAATTCTTCAATTTACCAATCTCCTTGATAAAATTGGTTAGCATGTCCCCTTCCATGATTAAGCGAAATGAATTAAATTCTAGCCTAACCATTGAAATCTTTTAAATAATAAATGGTAGAAAACAAAATAAAAAAAAGATTTAGAAAACATAACACAACACAAATTTACAGCGGTTCACCATAAAGGCTACGTCCACTCTCAAGTAGGGCAATATTATTATTCACTATCTTTGTCTATTACAATACACATCAACATGCTTTATATAAGAAAACACTACAGAATGCGAAGAGCCAAGAGTCATTGGAGGGAAAAACCAAGTGACTGTTGGGTTTCACATTCAACAATCTCCCACTTGAAACCCAACAGTAACTACTATGAACAACAATATTCCTTGCATTTCCAATCCTATCATCACTCTGTAAACTCCATAGGCATATCCCTTGGCCTACCTCTCTTAGTAGTACTGGCAAATCCTTTATCAAGACACTGTACAAACATGGTTTGTGACCCCATGGAATCATAGTCCCTAAACGTGGAAAAAGACCCTTCTTCATCTTCATTATTCAATAGAAGATTCTTCTGTAACGCCTCGACCAAATCCTCCAGCCATGGGCTAGAACAAGTGCCCACCAAACCATGCAATGAAGAAGAAAAATCACCCCACCATTAGATAATGCCTTCATCTCCTTAAAATCACCATAATTAACCATCCCATCATCATCCATATCAACTTGGCAAATCATATTCCAGCAGTCCGCAGTCATCCATCCTTCCTACAAACCAAGAAAATACATAATAAAATGTAGCTCCTCTGTAGTTATCAGGCCATCGTCATTCCCATTAAAAATACCAAAAGTCTCTGCCAAATTTGGATCAATGCCAAATTCAAAGCCTATTCCACCTGCAATTCCAACTGCAACAACTCCTCCAAGCATAAAAACACAAAAATATACAACAGATAAACAAAAATAAAATCAGAGATTTAAATAACACAACAATTCTAGCAATTCCACCAAATTCATTGCCAACTTTGACATAAATTTTCTTGGATTTAGCTACCTCATCTTTCATATTGGTTAACATATTTCCATATGCACAAGTTTTACTACCAACACTATTACAAACTGATTCCAAACTTTCACTCTGATCACCATTACAAATGGTCTCAACTTCATTTACCTTCAAATTTTCACTCTCATTGCAATTAATTTCATCTGCCCCAGGTTCTCTGGCATCAATCTACTCACCATCATCTAACTGATCACCAAAACTTTCACTGTCAAACATACTAAGAAAATAATTAATAACAGAATCAGTTTCAACATCTAATTAATCCAAAAACATTTGCTAAGCAATCCAATTTTCATACAATGACAAATCTAAAGTAGAATAAACAATTCCCACTTCAGCATGACTCTCTATTACATACAGGGTGCCTAATTTGCTCCCCTTGCAATTGCCAAGGCCCCCTTTTTAACTTCACATTTTTTAATTCAAAACTAATCTCACAACCTTGAGAATCCAATTGTCCAGCCAAGATTACATTTTGTTTGAGCTAAGGAACATATCTAACATCATGTAACAACCAACTATATCAATTTTTTAGTTTTAATGAAATATCACCTTTGCAAACAACATTACAAGATTTATTGTTACCAAGAAAAATCTTACCGAAGTCACGAATTTGCAGATTTTTTAAATACTCCTTGTACGGAGTGACACAAAATGATGAACCTAAATCAAGCACCCAAACATTAGTTGGAATTTCTTCTTCGGTCAAAATAAGAACACCAACATCTTCTTGGTATGCTACATTAGCTTCAACTTCCTTTGGTTGTTCTATAGATTTCTTGTAAGACTAGTAGTTCCTTTTTATGTGACCTTGCTTGCCACAAAACCAGCAAACACCATCTCTACATCTAGATTTTGATCTTCCTTGCAACTTTCCACGCTTTGTAGGATTCTTCTCTCTTTCTCTTGATCTTCCTCTATCTTCTACATTCAAAGCACTACCCGATGTTGAGGTCTCACCCATGCTTTTCCTAGGCATTTCTTCACTCAAAATTATTCTAACAACATCATCAAATTTAAAAATATTTGAACTAGTAATAGAATTACTAATAGCAATAACCAAGTTATCCCAGCTTTCTAGAAAAGAGGACAAAAGTAAAAGACCGTGAACTTATTCATCAAAACTTATTTTTACCGAAGCTAACTAATAGGTAACTATATTACAATTATTTAAATGTTCAGCTATAGAACTACCTTCAACCATTTTCATGTTAAACAACTGCCTTATTAAAAATAACTTATTTGATGTGAAGGGCCTCTCATACAACTTGTTGAAAATACTCATTAACTCCATAGATGTGGTTTCTTTAGATATGTTAGATGCTACTGATGGAGAGAAGCATAATTGAATCGCTCCCAATGCTTTTCTATCCAAAATATCACAATCTTCATCAGGCATATTAGCCGATTTCTTTATCTTACCATGAAATGGTCTCCACAGATCTTTCTGGTATAGAAAATACTCCATCTGCATCTTCCACAATGGATAATTATGGCCATTGAACCTTTCGATCCTTCCTTCTTCAATCGACATTGCTCCCACTCAAACTCAAATCTCTCCTGCCAAATGATCAAGCACAACCAGCTCTGATACCAATTGTTAAATAATAAATGGTAGAAAATAAAATAAAAATAGAGATTCAGAAAACACAACAAAACACAAATTTACAATGGTTCACCATAAAGGCTACGTCCACTCTCAAGCAGGGCAATATTATTATTCACTATCTTCTTCAATACATTACAATACACAACAATATGCTTTATATAAGCAAACATTATGGAATGCGAAGAGCCAAGAGTTATTGGAGGGAAAAACCAAGTGACTATTGGGTTTCACATTCAACAAAATCCTCTTACTATGAAAGTTTTAAGACACTATAGCCAAGGGTTGCAATGGCTCTGGTGAGAAAGGATTTTGCAACACAAGTAACAGCAAAGGGAAATAATTCAATTAAAATAATAATTTTAATTAAAAAAGTTTGTGAAAAAATTCAATACTTAAAACAATAGAGGCTCACACCATGGATAGAAGTATATGATAGATAAATCTAAAAAGCGAAGTTAGCGGGCATAGTTGATTATCATGAGTCCACCGAATTGCCTAGAAAATCTGCATATAGACATGCAAAAACATGAAAAACCTAAAAGTTATAATATTTTTTCACTATTAGGCACTACTCCACACCATTAAGCATCTACACCTAATAAACTTGACCAACCACATGCAAAAATCATCTACTGATGCTAAATAACTGAATGAAACAATTTCTACTATCTTTGGTGGTCATTTTTCTTGTTTGGCATGGGTAACATTTAAAGCTAAATTATGCCAAAATCTAAGAGAACAAAAGGTAGAAACCCTCACTGAAAATTAAATTAAACACTTATGAGTTTTTTTGAACAATAGGTAGAATATTGTCTATTTTAACCTATCTACAATTCCATTAAAGCAGTGCCTACAATTAGAGATGGACTAGGTGCCACCAACTTTTTTTGTAACATTCACTATGCATGCCTCCATTAACATAGACAAAACCACTATGCAACAGAACTTGTTGTCCATGGCATTCCAAGGTGTGAGATTTGTCTAGAAGATCCAGAGGAAAATCCAAGGCAGATGAATGTCAAGACTATAGGCCTAGTTTAAAGTGTATGTATGTAAAATTTTACCTTGTCGTATCTTGTAACATATAAGAGTCACATAATAGACTCAAGATATGCTCAAGATCAATAACAAGCTTCCACAACAAGAGAGTAGCAATAAAAATGTTATATTGTTAAAGAATGAAAATTATGCATATAATGTACAAAATATACAATATATGATCCACACATATGTACAATGAGATACATTGCTTATATAGGCAAGGTTGAGACCTAAGATAACATGTGATCATGACAAGTGTTTTACTCCTATGACATGAGACATAAATATTATATGCCCTAAGTAAACTTAACTAAACAAATGGGAATAGGACCTAATATGGAAAGGGGTAGGTAATATATCCTATTCACACTAACACCCCCCTTAAGTGTAACTTAGAGAGAAGTAAATAAATGCAAAGATACAAAGATGGGTCCTAGCTACAAGGCCATGTCAGGTACCCATGTACAAAAATCTCTCACAAATAGAGTAAAGGAGAAAACACCATAGGAAAAAACTCCTCTCCAAGAGAGAGAAAACATGCAAACAAACATGTATAAGTGATGGATTGATGGATGAAGGACTCAATATCATGACCCCCTAAGGACTACATCCATCAGGAATATACAATCAATAGCCCCCCATAAAAGGGAAAGTATGAGACAAGATATACCCTCATAATGAAGTAGCTCGTGTGCCAATGGTGAATGCTTGAAGATAAAAAAATAATCCAATGCCTACAAAAAAATTACTCCCCTTGGGAAGAAACAAATCCAATGGCATTTGTAGAAGAAACTCCAACTCCAAAACAAGAAATGAGGGAAGAAGTTTCATAAAGATGATGTCTCTGAAAATTACTCAAGTGTCCACATGTCACAATCAAGAGATGTCACAAAATCAGGAACTCCATGCTTAATCAAAGAATGTGAAAACCCATGGCAATAAGAAAACTTAATATCAACACTATCCAAAGACAAAGATGGTGTGACAATAGTTGTGATATAACTAACATCAAGGAGGGGAGATAAACCCTCAAATGTATCATCCAAATTTGAAATGTGAGACTCCACAAACACGAATGATATGTTAAGTAGATAAGTGTCCCAATGAGGTGGATCTAGAAGACTGAAAATGTTCTACTACAAAGAATCATTGGAAACTCTATGTGAAGAGACACTGGAATCAAATGTAGCAACAACTGATGAGATAATGTTTACACATGTTGAATTAGAAGAGTTTGGAAAACTAATCCCATTGACAATGCAAATTTGTTGTAACTGATGAAGCTCAAAGAGGAGTTTCAAATCATCAAGTTTTTTCTACATGCATTCATCATTTGTGCCTTTTTCTCCTATAATAATCACATATTAATTTCCACAAACTAGGACACATGATTACACCAACAAACTAAAATGCATAAATTATGAAGATGATATGAAACCCATCAAAAAAATAGAGCTTCTCAGGGTGTTAGGATGTCCATGTTATCAACTAGAATGTATAAAATTGAAAAAACTAAATAAAAGATACCTAGGGCTAAATCTAGAAAAAGTGCATGGAGGGATGGATAGAGCTCCTCAATACCTTTCCAATGCTTATTCCATCTCAAAAATTAGAGATACTAGATGAAAGTTATGAATATTGAAGTCAAAAAAGATGATCTAGACTTCAAACAACAAAATCAGGCACCTACAGAAAATCATCAAAAAATACATGTACCAATGTGAAGTGCTTGGAACTAGCTTTATGATGCCTATTTGTTTGCAAAAATTCAATACTATAGAAAAATGTTATGGCTCCAGGAAAAATGCCCTATTAGAGCATGTAGATAGGCCAAGAAGGGGCCTTGGTGGCCTGTGCACAGCTTGATGATGGTGCCTAGGTTGGTGGATGGTAGCTAGCCATAAAAATTGGTAGAGATGTTTGGAATCACCACTGAGGATGGCAACATGGAGGTTCACACTAGGTGACAGTGGAAAAATGGGTGACACCTAGGTTTAAACCTCTCCAAAGGCAATGAAGTATGCATTGGGGCTAGATGATAATGAAGCGGGGCGAAGGTGAAAATGGCTAGGCCAACCAATGTTTGGTCGTGGTAATGTTAGGACCACCACCCACCTGTATAAGCCCCTTTAGGCTAGAAAAAACCATGGGTTTAGCCCTGATGCGACCACAGGCTTTGGCCCTAATTCAAATGATCCTCCTACCTACACAATACCTAATGGGTAATAACCACAAAAAACACAAGACTCACTAGATAAAAGAAATACCCACCGGCTAACAATAAAATCTACCAGATAAAGAAATAGTGACCACTAGTTAAATAGTACTCCTACATAGGATGAGATTGACTATATCGATGAGTGCACATATTTGACACCAGATGATGCAAAGATCATATGGTACAGATCTGTATGGATCCATAAAGATTGTTCAGAATTTCAATAGTGAAAATTTTTCAAGCCCTCCAAAAATCAATAAAAAATTTATAACTCTGAAATATGAAGTGTTATATGAAAGTTATTTTGGTTGTAGATGATGCAATGGCGAGGTTCGTTTTGCACCAAGATGCATCCTATGATTTTTTTTAGCAAAGACTCTCCAAATGAGAGAACTGAATAGTAGATCTAAATCTCTAATACTATATAAGAGTTACACAATAGACTCAAGAGATGCCCAGTATCACCTACAACCAAAATAACTTTCCACAACAAGAGAGTAGCAATTGCAATGATATATTGCCAAAGAATGAAAATGATACATATAAGATACAAAATGCACAATATATGACCCACACATATGTACAATGAGATACCTTTCTTATATAGACAAGGTTGAGACCTAGGACAATATGTGATCATGACAAGTGTCTTAATCCTATGACATGAGACACAAATATTAAATGCCCTAAGTAAACTTAACTAGAAAAGTTTGAATATGAATTAATATGGAACCAGTTAGGTAATATACCTCATTCACATCAACACAACATATGCATCTACTATAAAAAAAAATAGAAAAAACATTAGAAATATATTCAATCTTCAACCTACCTAGTTTTCATTAGGTAAAATTTTTTGGCATTCAAAAAATTGAAAAAAATCAAATCAATGGGGTGAAATAGCCATGAACCAATCATAAAATTAATTTATATCAGTTTCTGCTACACAAAATTCGTTGGAAAAACCAAACATTTCAGAAAGCTCAAATTCCATTTCACCATACGAGTTGTACGGCAGCAATGGTTGATGTTGACTGAGGCAGACTGGGGCCCAGCCGTGCAGCGGTCGTTTACAACATACCGGATGTTTACGGCTGGGCCAAAGTGTGTGGATGCCAGTTCTATTGTGTATAGACAAATGTGTATATCCGTATTTTTTGGAATTGTAAAAGTGCACCAAAAAATGTACAATAAGTTTTATATACTCCATCAAGACAAAAAGAAATTAGCCATCATGAAATTTGTGTATGATATTAACATAACGGAGTACAATATCATAGAACTAAACACGAAGAAACAACATAAGCTCCTTCTATGAACAAACCACAAGAATTTTTTACATAAACTCTGTCTTCCTGCCTTGGAATTTTTATGATTCTAACAGGTCAATGTACACAGTGTATGCTTGTGATAGAGTATGTACATAAGGAAAAACAAGCATAGAAAAGTGCATGTTTTGCAGAGGTATAACAATCAATATTAGTTTTGAATTATAGGTCAAGTGTCCATTCAAAGAGGACAAATTTATATCTAAATTTTGAAAACAAAACAAGAAATTTTTTTAGTGCCTTCTCATTTGCAACTACATTCACTTACAATAAAAGGCATTATTTGCAGATGTAATTGCATCCTTCATCTCTTTTTCACCCATGTGGGCGACAGTGGCTAGAAGCTCTTGGGTTTTTGGATTATATACCTGAAATAAGAAATGACTTCATTATCTTCTAAAACGGTGCCTTTAAATGTTTCAAGATGGAATATAAAACGTTGTATACTCTACATTCATCATTGAGCAATAAAGAGAATCTAATATCCCTAAAAAGATAAGTGATAAACATTTTAGATTCGACCATTCATTCACTTGGGTAGACAAAATAGATTAAATGTTTCTGAATCTTCTAGCAAAAGTCTATTTTCAGCCTCTTGACTTTAGTGCTTTTCAGTATTTCATTTACTTTCCTTTGTGTAACCTCCCTTTGCAGCAGGTTTTGTTGAGTTTGCATTAGTCAAGCCCTGCTCTACAAAATGATTTTCAATTGAGGAGGAAATTTGGCATTCCAAGTGAACTGTAGCATTCTTTCTAGGGCTGGAAAAAAACTAAGCACCAAAACAAGCTAACATTGCTGGTACTAGAAATTGGATTCAACTCATCTAGATAATTTATTGCATTCATATAGGTTCGAATCCCATCATAGACCCTCTCATTTATCTCGAGAGAGAGGCACCATCAACACTAGAAACCCTAACACCTTAATCATCTCACATCATAAGGGCAACCAAAAATGGTGGAGAGAGTGTTTGTGCTACTATTGCAACAATCATATACATTGATCCTATATCAAATCTTCTTAAGTTCCATCATTTGGAACAAGAGATGGAGGCACCACCAACTAGCAACTGGCATTCCCTTATTCGTCTCCCCACAACAACAAAAAAATGTTTGTGATACTGCTACAACTGCAACAAGTATTATATGGTACAAAACTGTACGGAAAAGTGCCTTGCGCTCATAAAAAATGTAGTCACTAGAGAATTTGATGATGAAGAAAAAGCTGGAAAAGTCTCCTCAAACAAAAATTTCTTAAAAGCATAAAATTACCAAAATCGATCAATCAATACGGTTGGGATAACAGCCTCCCTACCATTCGTTTTTACAGATGCTATTAAAGAAGAAATAAAATCCAAAATATTCTCAAAATTCACCAATCCAAAATATTCTCAAAAATCACCAAGGCAGAAAAAGATTATTTAATTGGTTTCGCGAACTAGTTTAGAGAATGGGCCCTAAGAGTTCAGATTATCCTATTACTATTGAAATCAAAAACCAAATTTTCTCAAACATTACCAAGTTAAACTAAAAATTGTGAATTGTTTTGGGAAAAGTTGGACAACATGCCCTATTGTTACAGATTGTATGGGTGCTACTAAAAAATCAATTAAAGACCAAAATTTCTTATAAATTGCCAAGGTACCCTCAAATTTGTTTAACTGATTTTGAAAATAGTTGAAGCTCAATAGGCCTCCTGTAATTCAGGTTGTTTGAACCTAAGTACCATTAAAAAAGTAATTAAAAATAGATTTTTTGAAAAATTACCAAGTTAGCCTTAAAGTTGATTAACTTATCTCGAGAAATAGTTGGAACAACAGATTTTATGGTTCCTTAGAACCAAAAACTACCAAGGTGGCCCCAAAATTGTTTAATTGATCTTGAGAAACAGTACGGACAACAGGCCCCAGTAATTTATATTATATTGGTGCTATTAAAAGAGGAATAAACAGTAATTTAGATTATAAGGATGCTCTTAAAATAACAATAAAGAGTAAATTAGATGATACAGTGCTATAAAAACAACCATAAACAGTAATTTAGATTATATTGGTGCTATTAAACAGCGACAACAATAATTTAGATAATATTGGTCCTATTAAAATATCAATATAAAATAACTGAGCTTATATGAGTGCTATTAAAACAACAATAAACAGTAATTTAATTATTTGAGTGCTATTCAAATAGCAATAAAAAGTAATTTTGATGAAATGAGTGCTATTAAAATTGCAATAAAAAGCAATTTAGAGTGTATAGGCACTCCTAAAACAGCAATAAACAGTAATTTAGATGATATAGTCATTTTAAAAACAGCCATAAACAACAACTAAGATTATATGGATGCTATTAAACACAGTAAACAATAATTTTGATGACATGGGTGCTATTAAACCACCAATAGAAAGTAATTCAGATTATATTGGTGCTTTTAAAACAATAATGAACCGTAATTTCATGACATGGGTGCTATTAAAACAACAATAAATACTAGAAGTGAGGATCGGAGTACTGACTGGTAAGGTACTCCCATTCCTAGCATCGACCCATTTTCCTACAACGAAAGCTTGCAATCGCAGCAAACCCTTCTCTTTTAGCCTCCCTAATATTGCCTCGCTGCTCATCAGCATTATATGTCATCAACCCAATCTGGTTAACTAAAAGCAATAGTTGTCAAATAGTGCAGACAACAAGATTAATGCCTTGTGCTGCAGAAGATGAGCAAAGGGAATGCCAATTCCACTCAAGTTTCGCAAGTGGGTACGAAGGCTTAGATGTAGCATTGTCATTGCCATTGCCATTGCCATTTCTAGTGACTAGTCATAAAAGTGGTGGAATAATTAGTCAAACATTTGAAAACTATACTCATAGAATCAAAGGGTTACCAATTTCATTTTCATGTAAGTTTCAAAAGCCTTTTCAACAAAATCTAATTTTGTGCGCCCTACAGTATTTTCAAGCCATGCAAGCACACTTCTTTGAGGTATTTTGTCAAACAGTTCACCTACCCATCAATCAGAGAAAACAACCAAAGGATCTAATGCATTGACAAGAAAATCTTCTACAATATCTGACAAAAATCCCCATTCCATTATGCTTTGATGGATGTCCATACCCTATTCCAAAACTCCCGTCCTAGCACAAGTCAGGAGAATGCTAGTAAAGATCATGGAATTTGGCTTTACACCTGTCAATTGCATTTGCTGGATAAGAGGGGGAGCACTAAACGCAGCAAATCGTTTGACAGGACGTCTCAAAGAATTGTGGTCTCATCTACATACAACAAAATGCAAAATACAGTATGACCATACAGGTTGTAATTTCCAGCGAAAAAGGCTTACATGAACCTGTATCAAGTCCTTTGTCCTTGAAAAGGCGGAAATAGATTTAACTTATGTGGTAAAATGAGGCTAACATGACAAGCATAGGTAAGAGAAGGTCCTAGGCTTTAAGCTCTAACAGGATTAAAAAATAACTTGCCAATTGCCAACAATACCTTCTTTCATCAGCTCAATCCCAATCTCAAAATTCAAATACAACTAATTGCATATAATTCTCAGCCACTTCTAAGCAAGGGATTGAGTTTCCTAGTTCTTCGTGGTTGTAGTTATCTCCTACATTGCTTTATATCACTTTGCACTGCAGTAAAAAAGTCTCAGGTCATTTCAATTTCTACGTAATTTTGCTTGCATAATGAACAAAATAAAGCCTAGGACATAAAATTGAGCTCTTATTTTCTAAAATATAAGATTTCATGCTCGCATAGCAAAAGAAGCGATTGTCCACAAAGCTCTCCAAAAGGTGATAATGCTCTTGTAGATAACAAATCATACAATTTCAGTCAGCAGCCAAAAAAACACCAGATACACGATCCCTTTCAAGCATCTGTGTGATAAACCAATCTCTTTAAAACATCTGTGTGTAACAACGGACAACCGAATTGTTGTAAATCAATCAATCATCTGCAATCTTTCTCTATAGAACACTTTCTTATACACAATTCAACAACGGACAACCGAATTGTTGTAAATCAATCAATCATCTACAATCTTTCTATATAGAAGACTTTCTTATACACAATTCAACAAGTGATTTAGTTAGTGTCAAAAGACTTTTACCATAGTTTTTTGTAGTCAGTGATCATTCATTAGTAGCCCTTCATATCAGGATACACCTGGTAATGAATTACAATGCAACAAATTGAAGCCTATATCATGCATAGACATGATGACCCACTCAGATATATTCACTGGAGCCATGAGAACTAATTGCTAAAATTCACTCAGATATATGCAGGACAAGATAACAGAAATTTGCGCTGCTCAAAATGAATTCCAATCTATGTTACCAGAAACGTGACGGCAAGGTTCCGTTTGGCGTTTCAACGCGGCCTTTAGTCTGCTGCAACGTTTCTGCTGGTTGCCACATTTTACTTGGTGTATTTTCTGTATTTTCCCTTTCCATAGAAAAATTTCCAACAAACTCTGCGTTTTCCAAAAAGAACACACACGAAATGCAATGTTTCAGAGTCTTTTTGGGTGGGTAGTTTCTTTAAATAAAAAGTCAACTTTTCTTTAAATAATCTCACTCAAGGCTTAAAATGGACTTCATGACAATTATTATTTTTTAATGGAAGTTAAATTTTATATAAGAAATATAAAAAATATTTACAAGCATGCCAGATACTTAAGTAAACATTTCCATTAATTTATCAGTTGCAAATATAGGTAGCTTATATAGGGTTTTCAAAAACATTTAAAGGTCATGTTAAAGAGACTGTAAAGTTCATGTTAAAGAGACTCTTACATGAGATGTCTTCTCAAGGAATGTAGAATAAAAGAAATAAGAAAACATGTATGGCGCAGTCTTACCTCTAGTCACACCTTTGCACTTGCAGTTTTAATCACTTCCTTCAAAATGCATTCTTCACAATTCTCCTTCAATGCAAAACCAAAGCATTCTAATTCTTTTTATTTTTTATAACCCTTATCCTTCAATGCAAAATTTAATTGTTTGATGTGCTAGAAAATATTGGAATGAATATAAAAAAACTCAAAGAGTGTTGAGAATGTTTTTTAAAAACTTCAAAATTTGGGAATTTATTTTTAAATAATAGAAGTTTCTATTAAAATAGAAAACGTTTCATATATATATATATAAACTACATCTATGTTCATACAGTCAAATATTTATTTTAATCATATTTTACAATTAAAATCTTGTCAAATTTAAGCCCTAGTAGGCATGAGTTTTCCACAGTCCATAATAGATACAATGAAGTGCTTCTGGATTAAACTATGTGTGTTTCTTTGCTTCAACGTCTCAGATCACGCTCAGTGATCCATCATCAGGAAGAGGATTAGTGTGTAAATTTAAGCCCTCTCACTTTTAGTTTTGTTTTGAATTTACATTGTATTAAAAAAATATATTTTGTTTTTGATATTTGTATTTTTTTATTTTACATTATAAAGTATAATTTAGTAAAATATTCTAAATTTTAGAAAGTTATAATATTTTTAAGTTAAAACATGTAATTATTTTTAATAATTTTTTTTAGTTTTAAATTTAAATTTTTACAATTATAATTTTTTATTTTTTATATTTTTATAATAGAAATTTGATTAAAAGAAATTGATAAAAAGATCAAAAGGAAGATCAAGAACTCTAGTTGTACAAAGGTCTTACTTTTGGTATGTTTATTTCTTCTATCAGTTAACTTATTAATCTTTGTTTTTGTTGTTAAAATAAAAAAGTAGAACACAAATTGATTTTCTATACATATGTAAAGTTTATTTTTTATATTAAAAGACTTCCTTTTTAATGCATTTGAAAGTATACAAGATTGGTTTCAAATTTACTAAAAACAAACCCTTTTAATATATTTTAAGATGTAGTTGTGTTCCTAAATTTGATGAGGGTATAGTCAAATTTTTGCATTTTTATCGTAAAATACAACTAAAATTTTAAAAAGACTGTATCACATAAAAGGAGAGATTTTGGACAGATTGTCAAAATTTATATAGGATGATGATGATGATGATGATGATATATATTAGTTATACTAAGGTATGTCATAGTATTTTAAGGGCACCTTTGAATGGATAGCCATCATAAAAAAATTGCTTGGCAGGTAGGGTGATCATCAAATTTAGGCCTTGCCCTTTCCCTTTCTAGTTTCTGGTAACATAGATTTCAATTTATGGAAATCTATAATCTCTAAAAAAGACATACCCTCAACCATGTGCTATCATCATTATACCCAAGTTGACAACAAAATTATCAATGTGTAGTGCAATCAACAGTAATCTTCAAACATTTCAAACTGTCATTTTTGACAGTTGTTGTAATGCCCATTTGGCTTATTAATTATCTAGATCTTTCTTGACTTTCATGTTTTGCATTTAGTATTGTAGTTGAGTTATTGGTCAGTGTGGTTGTGTGCCATAACTCACTTGTATTTCCAAAACTCTATATATTGATGCCCTACCTCCTCTTCTACTAAGGTGATTTGCGATTTTGTAATTGTTTGTTTTGTGATCAATAGATCACTGTTATTCTCTTATTAGCCTTCATCGAGTATCAGAGCCAGAGTCAGAGATTTTGAATCCAGAGTCTAGTGGAGGTTGTTTCGATTAAAGAACAACAACATGAGGAAGAAGAATATGTTATTGATTTAGGCAGTGCAATCAACAGTAATCTTCAAATATGTGGAATAGTCATTTTTGACATTTGTTGTAATGCCCATTTGGCTTATTAATTATGTAGTTTTTTCTTGACTTTCATGTTCTGTATTTAGTATTGTAGTTGAGTTATTGGTCAGTGTGGTTGTGTGCCATAACTCACTTGTATTTCCAAAACTCTATATATTGATGCCCTGCCTCCTCTTCTACTAAGGCAATTTGTGATTTTGTAATTGTTTGTTTTGTGATCAATAGATCATTGTTATTCTCATATTTTCCTTCATCTAGTATTAGAGCCAGAGTCAGAGATTTTGAATCCAGAGTCCAGTGGAGGTCGTTTCGATTAAAGAACAACAACGTGAGGAAGGAGAATATGTTATTGATTTCGGGCTCCATTAACATATGTTTGTGAATGTAGATAAACAAAATGACTACGTGCACACAGTGGATAGAGTAGGCATTCAAAGTGACGGCAGAAATATTGCCGTGTGAAGAAACCGAAGCAGTCGAAATATCACCATGTGCAGAAATGCAGTATTATTTCTTCATCATATTTGTTGTGCAAAGAAGGTTGTATGTCATCAAATGAGGAGGTGACAAACCATTAAAAAAATAGAGGGGGTGTGCATTTCTATAGAAAGGCATGTGAAAGTACTCTAAAGAGTTTTTAAAAAAAAAACTTGCCTTCTTTGAAGAGCTTTGACATGATTTATAAACTTGTCATTATTTAGGAAAAAAAAACTCCAAGAGCTTAAATCTTTAATTCTTTAAAAGGCTAAGTGAAAGTTTTTTCAAAACCTTTTATTAGTAAACTTTTTTGAGGTTTAGAAAAGCTTTTAAATATTTGTGTTTCCTTTTTATAAGGAAAGAAGTGCATAGAAAGGTTGGTTACAAGTGATATGTTTAGATAATAGGATTTTTTCTAGAGGGGTTATAAACTTTCAAAACTTTTCAAGGTGTAATCATTTTGTAAAATGATAAATGAATCCTTTATAATTAAGTGTACTATCGGTTGAAGTCGACGCTTATTCATCAAGACAAAATAATATAAAGACTTTTTTTGTGTGTGGGTCCCATTTAAGGAACAAGGAGAGTATTCATTATAGAGATCTCTCTAGGTTTTTTGTGTTAAGCCTTTGGGTTATTATGCACATTTCTCTTATGACAAATATGACAGCAAATCTTATGTCTAACATGTGTTAGAGTGTAGGGTTTATCCTAAACCCACACCTAGGCTTACGTCACACTTAGTGGCTAGGTCTAACTTAACCTTGACATTAAAGGTTAAGTTGACTTTTGAGGTTAGACATTCTTTTGTCTCACCACATGTGCACATATGAAATTAGTCATTTTGACACTTCACCTCATTAGACGTTGGAGATATTCTCTCCTCACCTTATGGGAGGTTGGAGATATTTGTTCATCACCCTCCACTTGTGCACACTTGTGTTCATCACCTTGAGGGTTAGTCATAGTTGGTTCTCTCCTTCTCACCTCATTCTCATTGCCTACATAAGCAAGGCTCTTTGTACATCTTCATCAACTCTTGATGTAATCTCTTGATTATATATTTTGGCTTTTATGTTCTTATGCTTTGTGGAAGTTCATCTTAGTTCTTTCTTGCTAATTTTGGCTACTTTTTTCAACATGGTATCAAAGCCATGCAAGTGAAACACTTCTCCTTTTTTAACAATTCAAGCACCTAGCCATCTCAAGGATTCAATTCTCAGTATTTCCTTTACAAATAGGTCCCTGTATTGAAATCAATTTTGTACAAAAAAAGTTGTAAAAAATCAACTTTTTTTTTAGCAGAGGGCCATTGAACCCTCTCCCAATCTATCCATTTCGAGTAATCTTGATTTTTGTAGGTTTCTTGTGTGGTCTAGTCAACCTTTCTGTAGGATTGTTTGTAAGTATTGCTGGTTCATCTGGTTTTCTGTTGTGATGGCATAGTGGAGACATCTACCTATTGCACACAGACACGACCTCTTTATCAAGACCTCTGCATTTTTTTTGCGTCACTACATTAGCTCCTAGCCGACCTCACACACCGGATCTCTCAGCCTCCACTCTTCTATGTGTTGTTTGGACGTCCTTGGCTCAAATTTGGGCCCATTTTGCCGCTTCACAGAAGTGCCTTCTACTGTTTCAAGTTGACTTTATGGCGGTTTGACATTTCTTGCAGGCTATTTCCTGTTACAGTCCCTCAGCCTATTTCATCTGTGGTTTGTCTTGTTCGCTACTTCCACATTTTTGCATTCATTTGCAGCTTTCCAGTGGCCTGAGATCGTAGTCTTCCATTAATCTCTGCAGGGTTTGTGGTTATTTTATGGTGCCAAGGTCGCCCTCAAAG
This sequence comes from Cunninghamia lanceolata, assembly GCA_027924645.1. Classification (NCBI taxonomy): domain Eukaryota; kingdom Viridiplantae; phylum Streptophyta; class Pinopsida; order Cupressales; family Cupressaceae; genus Cunninghamia; species Cunninghamia lanceolata. The sequence goes on along the minus strand of BSBN01001185.1, from coordinate 3,686,557 downwards.
ATCTTGCCATTATTGCAGTTTAAGAACTGCCTTCACATACCTGTCAAGGGAACGATTTGTCATGCATCTGCCTTCAACAGAGGTCGATGTCTTCACACCGAGTCCACATAACCGCCATCATCTAGTCAATTCATCATGACCCTGGTCCCTGTTTGTAGTATCAATACTGTTTCTCTGCTACTCGCTCTGGACGAGGTATTTGAAAGTGTCATTCTGCATCAAAGTTAAAACCTTCCGTCTCACTTTTGAAGGCCCTATCGGGCATTAAACGACCAGTCGAGCTTCGTTTTGGGCGAAATTGGCGCCCTCACTATTCGAAGCGCTTTGCTATTGAATTCTTTGATCATTGTGTTACACAGCAACTTTGGTAGCTGTCGCCTTCTTTCGACGGAGCGATTCCTTGGTTGTTTGATTTTTTTTGTATTGGAGGTCGATGGTTTAAACCGTTCGCCATTATTGATAGCTGCGAGGTCTTTCTTTCTGTAGGGACGATCTTTCTTGTCTTGAAGACCGAAGCTATTTCAAGCTGCCTCTTCATCTTTAGTCTTATCTGTGCAACAAGACATCCTCTCATATCCCTGCCTGATCATGGTTTCATCATTGCTTGTATTTTACAAGTTGTTTGCAGTTTGCTTAAGTCGAAATTCTTCAGTTTCCATGCTATTTTTCATAGAGGCATGGACTACATTCAAACGGAACTTTGATTCTCGTTCGGTTACCGTTCAATGGTAACAAATTCAAGCTTGAGCTCTTGTCTTTTGAGTCCCATTTGGACTCTGAGCGCCAATTCTGCCTCTTTTACAGGCCCATTCGCATCCAAAAAGGACTCTTCTCAAACTTTTTTATGAGACTTGGTTGATTTCACTATTGAAGGTCATAAGCATTTGTTACTTTTCATGACAGCTAGTATAGGTTTCTAGTTCACTTAAAGTTTGTTAGTGGTTTAGTGTTAGAATATAGCACTTCCAATTATTGTAATTTTTAACCACTCGCAGCTTCTATAAACCTTTCATGTAACTTTCAATTTGGGAAAATTGTATGTGGAGGATTGTAATGTGACTTTTCAAAGTCACTATCAAACTTGAACATATAAATCTGACATATAATGTTAGCATTGAATTGCTAACATATAAAATCACCATATAAAGTTCACATTTTAATCTCCTATTAAAGACGAAGGGTGAGGACGGGGTTGGCAGGAGGCCAATTGTCCCTCACGGTCAAACCCTTTCTATTCTTCATTTCACCCTAATTCCAATGACTGGTTGGAAGGCTATATTCACCTCACAGATAGGCATTTGTTTTTGTTTTTTTAGTTTTGATTATTAAATTAGGACTTTTTTGCAGGAGATTGACTATTTAATAACTTTTGATTGGTAGCTCAAAATTGAGCACCGTTTTTTTGTAAAAGTGAATGGTTTTTCATTCTCCATGCATTGGTCAAATTTATTTTGTAAGAAGCACTAAGATATAGGGTGCGAGAATCTACAAGGTCTCTCTTTTGACAGTTTCAGGGGGGGTGCGAGAATCTACAGTCTCTCTTTTGCATTTGTTCTTTTGCACATTATACCATGTCTACATGTTGCATAGTCAAGTGTACTTATTGTGGGAGCACACAACATGGGGATGCACTCTATCCTCATTTCTCTCACGCTATTTTTTCTATGTTCTGTAAGACTACAAAATAACCACTTGATGTTTCAAGGATGACTTTCAATGATTCCTTGCATCAGAACATTTGTCATCATTGTTCTAGATCGACCACATTGGGATGCATATCTACTAGAAATCGCATCATTGTTTGTAGAATCCCACCTTGTAGATTTGGATCATAGCATTGAGGCCATTCGTCTTCTATTTGATGTCAGCTTCGATGAAGTTGCATTACCATCATCTTCAAAAATTCTTGTTCATGCCTTGCATACTTCAGCTTCTATAGTGACACCTTTTGTAGAAGTATTAGATTCACATTGGTTCAACTTTCACCATACATCTATGGTCCCTATTCCTGAATCTTCGTCACATGACAACATTGGCTTGGAGATCACTGAGCATTCTTTGAAGACATCATAGGCATCATCATTGTCTTTAGGTTATATGCAGCATTCAGAGACTTATGTTCTTCTCTCTTGGGAATATATCATGCATCTTTCTGTAGTTTTCTTTCTTCCACAAGAAATACATGGTGTTCGACATTTTAGGATCACTTTTAGTGTTCTTCATCGAGCATCAATCAGCACTATAGGATCCATCATCTTATGGGGGGGCTCCCTAGCCTATCTCTTTCTCTTCTATGGGGGGAATATTTCATGTACTTTTGTGATAGAAGTAGTCCTTTGGGGGTCATGAGTTCTCCTTCTATCTCTCTTCTTTTCACTTGTACATTTTCGTGCTTTGCTTCTCTTTTGGAGAGGGGTTTTTCCCACTAGATTTTCTCCTTCATTCTGTTTCTGAGAAATTTTCATTTTACATGGGTACCTTATCAGGGTTTGTTCCCAGGCCCCATATTTTCTTTTAGCATTTTTACTCCATAAGTATCACTTAAGGGGGTGTTAGATTGTCGGGTTTATCCTAAACCCACACCTAGGCTTAAGTCACACTTAGTGGCTAGGTCTAACTTAACCTTGACATTAAAGGTTAAGTTCACTTTTGAGGTTAGACACTCTTTTGTCTTATCACATGTGCACACACGAGGTTAGTTATTTTGACACTCCACCTCATTAGAGGTTGGAGATATTCTCTCCTCACCTTATAGGAGGTTGTAGACATTTGTCCATCACCCTCCACTTGTGCACATGTGTTCATCACTTTGAGGGTTAGTCATAGTTGGTTCTCTCCTTCTCACCTTATTCTCCTTGCCTACATAAGCAAGGCTCTTTGTACATTTTCATCAAGTCTTGATGTAATCTCTTGATTATACATTTTGGCTTTAATGTGCTTATGCTTTGTGGAAGTTCATCTTAGTTCTTGCTTGTTAATCTTGGTTGCTCTTTCTAACAACATGTTAATTCTTGGGTTTGAAGGGGACAACTTTGTACTAGGATGCAAACCCTACTCAAATAAAAATATTTGTGGGAAATTATATATGTAGGGTATGTAGAACTAGATACAACTACATTTAATGCATTAATTGATCAATAGAAAAGAACATACAAAAAAAATGTAACGAAGGATAATGAAGCCTTATTTTTCATTCAAGGTGAAATTAATTAGACAATTTTTCCTAAGATAAGTGGTGCTAGTAATTTTAAGAAAGCATGAAAAATACTTAGTAATGCCTATCAAGGTGCACAAACTGCAAAATTGTAGACAATGAGGAAATTTTTTGAAAATGTAAAAATGGTCAATACTGAAAGTGTGAATGATTTTCTAACAAAGGTAGAAGGCCTAGTTAGTCAAAATATTGTTAACTACTGAAAAAAGGATGAAAAGTAATGAAGAAGGTCTAGAACAAGTATTTTCCTCTAAAGCAAGCATAAGAGGAAAAAGAAACACATTTTTCAGGAATCAAAATAAAAATGAATACAAAGGTGAATCTAGCAATTCCAGAGGAAGAGGTAATAGCTTCAAAGGAAGAAGTAGCAACTTCAGAGGAACAAGAAAAGGAAGAGGTAGAAATAATGGAAGAGATAAAAAGAATGTCCAATTCTTTCATTGCAACAAGTTTGGACACTATGCATTAGAATGTTGGAGTAACAAGGTAAAATAGAAAAGAGAAATGCTCACAATACTGTGGAAGATAAATAAAATTTGTTTCTTCCTGTTTTAAAACAAATGGCATTGAAAATAATGTATGGTTCATTGATTCTAGATGTTCATCACATATGAAATCAAATAATTTTTTTTTATCAATTTGGATAAAAAACATCATAGTATAGTGGTATTAGGAGATAATCAATCTCATGGAACCAAAGGCAAGGGTACTATTGCAGTTGCAACAGAATATGGTAAGGTAAAACATATCAATGAAACATTATTAGTTCCAGCCCTCAAAAAGAATTTATTGTTTGTTGGATAAATGTTAGAGAAGTTAAACAAAAATAAGAGACAATAAGAGTGCATAATAAGAGACAAGTTAAAAAAAATGCAGTTGTTGCAAGAGCAAAGCTGATAGGTGATAGGATGTTTCCTCTCCATTTCACCCATGGAAACCAAGCATTAATGTCTAGTGAAATGAATGAAAGTAAAAATTGGCATCAAAGATATGGCCACCTCAATTTTAGTGGGTTAATTTAATAAAGAGATTAAAAATGGTTGAAGGTCTATCTTTCATTGAAAATACAAAAGAAGTGTGTGAAGAATGTGTTGTTGACAAACAACACAGAGTTATCTTTCCAATTGGTAAATCTAGTAGAGCTAAGAAACATCTTGATATAATCCGTATGAATTTGTGTGGTCCTATGGAAACACCTTATTTGAATAAATCAAAGTATTTTCTAACCTTGATTGATGATTACTCAAGAAAAAATTGGGTATATTGTTTGGTTGCAAAATCAGAAGTGTTTGAAAAATTTGTAGAATTCAAGAGGTTGGTTGAAAAACAAAGTGGTAAGTACATCAAAGTGATAAGGTTGGATAATGAAGGTGAGTACAAATCAAATTAGTTTCTAGATTTATTTAGAAATCATGGAATCAAGAGAGAGTTCACTACTTGGACTACACTCCACAACAAAATGGAGTTGTTGGTTTAAGAAAGAATAGAACCATTGTTGAAATGGCAAGGAGTATGGTGAAAGAGAAGAATTTAGATAATTATTTTTGGGGCATCTAAGCAGTATTCACAATAGTATATCTTCTCAATAGGAGTCCCACAAAAGCAGTTAAGGGAATGACTCTTGAACAAGCATGGTCTTGGATAAAGCCAAGTGTTGATCATGTGCAAGTATTTCGGTGTGTTTCTTATGCACACATACCAAAGGAAAAAATGTCTAAGCTAGATGATAAAGGCCTAAATGTATTTTTATTAGGTACATAGATCAGAAAATAAAGCATATAGATTGTATGACCCAATAGGAAAGAAGCTTGTTATAAGTAGAGATGTGGTATTCAATGAAGTAACAAAATATACCAAGGAAAATGAAACAAAGGGAAAAGAGATAATGATTGACGAAGAAGAAGAAGAAGAAGAAGAACCCAAGTCTTCTAGTATAGGAACAAGAAAGTATCAAAAAAATCAAAGGAGGACAAAGAAGAGTCATCCATCAACTCTTATGTTGGATTCACATTTTGAGAAAATGACAACAAGATCATAAGTAAAAGTGAATTATGCTTTGATTACTCAAATCATGGAATGTAATGAGCCACAAACATTTGAACAAACTCAAGAAAAAGAAGAGTGAGCTGAAGCAATGAATAGTGAGGTAGAAACAATTGAAAGGAATGACACATGGGATTTGGTTCAACTACCTCCTAGTAAGGAAATTGTTGGTACAAGGTGGGTGTATAAAACTAAGTATAAATCTAATGGAAGAAGCATTGATAAGCATACTTGGCTATATTGGTAGCCAACAAATACACACAACATGAATGTATTGATTACATTGAAATATTTGCACCTATAGCACGAATGGATACTATCTGATTGGTTTTGGCTTTGGCAGCTTAGCAAAGTTGGATAGTTTATCAAATGGATGTAAAGAGTGCTTTTTTGAATGGATCTATTGATGAGGAAGTGTATGTTTCTCAACCTAGAGGTTTTGAAATACCTTCTAAAGAACATTATGTTTACAAATTAAAGAAGGTCTTGTATGGTCTTAAGTAAACACCAACAGCATGGTATTTAAGGATAGACTCATATCTACAAGAAAAAGGTTTCTTAAGAAATCAGTTAGATCCAAATCTTTGTATTAGAATCTTGGCTAAGGATATTTTTTTTAGTTCTTTATGTTGATGATCTTATCTACACTAGGAACAATTCAACTTTATTTGCAGAGTTTAGAGTAGCTATGGTTGCTAAATTTGAGATGACAGATTTGTGATAGATGCACTATTTTCTTGGCATAGAAGTATGGCAAAACAAAGATGAAATATTCATGTCTCAGAAAAAATATGCTTTGGATATCCTACAGAAATTTTAGATGAATAGAACTTGCAAACCAGTTGCACACCCATTGAAGTTGGACTTAAATTGTCTAACTTAGATTTATCAGATCCAGTGGACCCCACTCTATACAAACAGTTGATTGGTAGTTTGATCTACTTAATTACTACTCAAACAAATATCACATATGTAGTGAGCTTGTTATCTAGATTCATGTCGAAACCTAAGCAAACACATTGGAGTGCAGCTAAGAGGATTCTTAGATATGTCAGAGGGACATACAATTATGGCCTTAGATTTTAGCACTTAGAGGATAGTAAGTTAATTGGCTATACAGATTCAGATTGCACAAGTTCTATAGATGATTAGAAGTCTACTTCTGGTTATACTTTTAGTCTTGGTCCTATAGTATTCTCTTGGAAGTCCAAGGAACAACTTATTGCATCACTCTCTACAATAGAGGCAGAGTATAAAGATGCAACATTTGCAACATGTCAAACACTGTGGTTGAGACAACTATTGGAGGATTTGCACCAGATACATAATTGACCTACTTTGTTGTATTGTGACAAGAGTGTTATACAAATGACTAAGAATCTAGTGTTTTATAGAAAGACGAAACATATTGAGATTCAACATCACTTCATCAGAGAGTTGGTTCAATAGGGATTGATTGAGATTGTGTATTGTAGTATAGAGGATCAGGTAGTAGATATCTTCATGAACCCTCTAGCTCATGAAAGGTTTGAGACACTTAGAGATCTACTTAATGTTCTTCCCAATGGTCACTATGGGTGAGAATGATAGCAAAATTATCAATGTGTAGTGTAGTCAACAATAATCTTTAAACATGTGTAGCAGTCATCCTTGACATTTGTTGTAATGCCCATTGGGCTTATTAATTATGCAGTTGTTTTTTTTTATTTCATATTTTGCATTTAGTATTGTAGTCAAGTTATTGATCAGTGTGGTTATGTGCCATAACTCACTTTTTGGTGCAGGACTAAGTTTAGGGGTCTTCTCAAACTACTAAATTAAGCAACAAATACAAACAATAATACAAACACCATGCCACCACAAAATTCAATCTATTATTAGCAGCAACAAAATGATTATAGGAGTACAAAATACATTACAAAGTCATCAAGATACATCAATCATTGTTTATAGAATCTTCTCCAACATCTATTTCCTCCAAGAGTTTGAACCACAGAAATCTAATTGAATCAATCCCCACTTGAACCAACAATTAAAACCATCGAACCCCTAATCTAGCTCAAGCCATTGTATTTATGGCACTTGACTCAAACATTTCAACCACCCAAAATCATTATACAACTAAATAACTATTAGAATAGAACAAACCATCATCATGAAACCCCTTCGGAAACATATTCCAATCGCCAATATATATTCATTAGTTTAGACATATTCAGGCTCTAGGTAGTCATCGGCAAAATACCCTTTCCGTGAACCATGGAACCCTTTATTAGTAAAACTAACTTTAAAAAACTTACACGCTATCGGAAAATGTTTGGTTTTCTATACTTTAGTTATAAATGCCTATCGACAAATGTTTGGTTTTTTGAACCTTCATGATAAATGCCTATTGGCAAAAATCCTTATTCTTGAAGTTAAACATATTCCTTCATTATCAGAAAACTCATCTTCTCCAAACTAAGACTTTGCAATGTAGACCCTTTAATCACCATGCCATTGTAAGAAAAATTTAACTTTCCAAACCACTACAATTTTCAATTATCTTTTATCAACAAAATGCAACTTTCCCGAACCCTGTCAGCAAATTGGCAATTTTAAGAAGTCACAAACTACTTAGAAAATGAGAAGGTTTTCCAACTAAGCAATCCAGTTCTATCGGTGAATTGCATCTTCCATGAACCAAAGGATTTTTATTCCAACATGACAAGGCTTTTTGGCTAAATAGATCATCAACGAACCTATGAGTTCATGAACTCATGATATTACCAATAAAGTTTGAAAACTTGAAACTTTGCCGATCAAAATTTTCTTCAACACTGGGAAGTCTTTGTAATTGAAATATGAGCCTTGTATAAAGCCTGTTGGCGAAGTTGGCCATCAGTGAACTGAGTTGTCAGCTGACTAAAAAGTTTATGAACTTAGGATTTTTCCAACTAGCTAACCTCACCAAATTTTGTCCAATCTAAACCAAAATTATGTTGGCATAATAGTCATATAGTATTACATTGTTAGTTTATGCATATTAAATAAATGTTAGTTTATAAGTTAGGTTTTGGGAACTTACTTTCCCGTAAGAAGTTATATACGGGAATAATAAGGCTTTAAAAAGCCATTGAATTGTATTGCAACATCATCCAAAGACAATAATATATTATTCTATGTTGTTTGTTATTCCTATGTAATGATGCAATTTGTATGTGCTCACCATATTTCAATATGGTATTAGAGTAGGTGTTTACATTATGGAAGCATTTTTTATGTGGTATTCTTGAATCTCTGCTACATGAAAGGGATGGTAGCTTTGTCTAGTTTTTACGAGATACTTGAACCCCTTTTTCCCAGCCTGTAAGCTATAGTTTCATTCCTACTATGGCATATGGCATGTTCTTAATTGTGCAATTTTTTTCTTGAGACATCTTCATGATTTTGTGCCATGAGAGCATAATTTTGTTTTGTGGAGCGAGTAGATTGGCAATGAAGATCTACAATATAAATCCTGTGCCTATGAATTGAAATCTGCATATAAAAGACTATTAATTGGTGTTTCTACCACGCTGGTGATTTTTGCTGAGGTGTTCTAAGTATTTGCACTATATGAAGATATTATGTATACTGTAACATTATGCTATTTGTTGTCATTACGTAAGTTTATATTTTGTTTGAAGCATTGCATTAGTTTGATTCAAGTGTGAAGGAGGAAAACACTTATTTGAGGATTCCAAGTATTGCTGCACAAATTTTGATGTTGAGATTGGCATGTGTTGCTGCATATGATGAAATCCACCTTTATTGGGTTGATGGGCATCAGTGAGGAGATTTAAGGGTGTAGAACGAGTTGCAGCATTCGGTGAGTCAAACATTTCTACCTTCAATCATGGTTTAATCTTGCAGTGTGAAGCCATGTGAAGCTATTAAAGTCTGTGTGAGGCCGTGTGAAATGAACAATGGGTAGAGGTATAGGAAAATAACTAGTTAATATCTATGATATTTGGCATTTTTTAGGTCAGTATTTGAAGTGAAGGGATTTTAGTAAACATTCAAATCTTAGAATTTTAACTATCATTGTGATTGTTGGAGGTAACTCATATATAGATGAGTTGGAGGAATTAATAGTTGGTGTGAGAAGGTTATGAGTTCAAAACTTGGGAAGTATAAGGTTATATTTTTCCCATTTTAAATATTATTTTGTCATTGGAGATATAAGGTTTTATTTATACACAAACTCACAAGTATTTGATTTTTTTTTATATCTTGGAGAAACAAGGATTATTGTGTTTACAGTATATTGTAAAAGGTGTACTTTTGGTGAAATCCAACACTTGTTTATTTTATTTTATCATGACCACATAAAACATTGCTTATGCTCTCGGGGCCATTTATACTACACCTGATGAGGCCTCCAAAGACACATCCAAGACATCAGTTGGTTAAACTATAATAGGGTCATATTGGAGGCAGGTGGCATCGAAGGATGGAGGATATTCCATCATCTCAAGTCAACTTCTCTTTTTGAGATGATACTTTGCATGAGAAGCATTTTTGGTTTTGGTTGTTTTATTTTTCTTTGTTGATGCTGACAGATTTGAAGAATATATGTTTTGTGAAGATTTTGTTTTGGAGATAGGTTTAGGATTTGGTGTTGAGCTCAATATGGATTGTTGTCCAGTGAGCTTTAAAGAGTATATGATCGAGAATTATACCCTTTCACGGTTATTAGACAATGGCAAAGATATGTCGTATCTCTTAGGGTTCATTGTTGAATAACTCTCAACTCTATGATTTGAGAGCTTTGGACTAAAGAGCTCAAGAACACAGATCGAAGCTACACCTTTCCAAGGGTAGACGAGATAGCATGATGGAGCCCCGCTTGGTTCAGGATTTGTTCTTTGGGAGAAGATCTTCTATAAAACATGTATTCATATTATGTAATCAGCTTTGTTGAGTATGTTATCATTAATAGGGGGTCCCCTGGTACTTTTGTAAGAACAATGTAATAAGAGGGGAATGTTGGCATAATAGTCATATAGTATTAGATTGTTAGTTTATGCATATTAAATAAATGTTAGTTTATAAGTTAGGTTTTGGGAAGTTACTTTCCCATAAGAAGCTATATATGGAAATAATAAGGCTTTAAAAAGCCATTGAATTGTATTGTAACATCATCCAAAGACAATAATATATTATTCTATGTTGTTTGTTATTCATGTGTAATGATGTAATTTGTATGTGCTCACCATATTTCAATAAATTAAACTGAAGATACCTATTTGGGTCTTCTACAAGATGATGTCTTGAAATTGACCAAATAAATACAAATTATTCTTGAAGCACAAAAACCAAAACAACTTAGGAAATAAAATGTATTTTTTGGTGACATAAGATTGCTAGTGGACTTAGATGCTCTTGTACCAGACATGTCGGGTAAGAGAAATGTTTCTTGAAGATCCAACTATAGTAAATTTTGATAAGTCTAGAATAGAAATCCCATACTTAGCAAATTCATAAGCTTGCACCCAAGAGGTTTCATTAGCTAGTTTACCCTTCCACCAAACAAGATACTCTATGTATTCTTTGCCTCTTGTTCATTTAGCTACATGAGAGTCAATCACTTAATCAAAATTGTTCAAACTATTTTTCAAGCAACTGATCAATCCATTCACATTTATCCTAAACATCTGAACTAAATTATGTTGATGTGTGTGACTCCCCTTCATACTAGTGATACAAATCTACCACATTGAAAATGGGTGAAATATCTACACCTGGTATAAGTTCTATTTCATAAGCATTAGATGAAAACTTATGCAAGACCTTACAAGGTCCAATTTTCTTCTATTTTAGTTTATTGTATGTTCCCTACGAGAACCTCTCTTTCCACAAGTGTTCCAAAATCAAATCTCCAACCTAAAACTCTTGTTCTCTTCTATGAATATTAGCATGCTCCTTATATTTGGCGGCACTTTTCTCCAAATCTTATTTCACTGATTTATACAAATCATGGATATATTCTACAAAATCTTTAGCTACAACACTCTTACGAGTCAAGTCATCACTATCTCACAATTCATATACCCCTCTTGGATTGTAACCATACACAATGTGAAAATGACCTTTCCCTACACTCCTATTGACTGAATTGTTATAGGTAATTTCTGCCTAAGCCAAAATCAATTGCCATGGGTTAGGTTTATTTCCTACCAAACATCTCAATAAATTTCCTAGACTTCTATTTACAACTTTCATTTATGTTGAACTGAAACCCAACTGTGTGCCCATTTTCTTCCACAAGGTATGCCAAAATGACCAGCAAATTTCACATCTCAATCTAAAACTATGCTCTTAGGCAAACCATGTAATCTAACTAGCTCATTGAAAAAAAAAGTAGCAATGTGGGAAGCATCATTACTCTCTTGACATGGAATAAAATGAACCGTTTTAAAAAAATTGTCAACAACAACAAAGACATAATCATTACCTCTATGTGTGTGAGGTAATCCCAAAACTAAATCCATACTTATGTGTTCCCATGGTCTCTCTGGTATAGGCAATGGTTGATATAAACTAGTGTTCTACCTGACTCCTTTAGCATATTGACAAACTCTACAACCTTGTACCAATTTCTTCACATCTATAGCCATGCCAGGATAGAAATAGCCTTCACTCAATTGTGCCAATGTTTTGTCCACACCAAAGTGTCCACCTAAACCAGCACTATGCTTTTCATTCAAAAAATTATCCCTCATTGAACCTTGAGGTATACACAACTTCTACCCTTTGAACAACAAACCTTCCTGAATAAAATATTCCAACCAAGGTGTTCTATCTATCTCTATTGGATTCATACAAGTAGCCCATTCTTCCTTAAAATCAACATCATTCTTATACAATTCTCTCATGGAATCAAAATCAACTACACTCACCCTCATTTCATTCAACAATAGACATCTCCTACTTAATGCATCAACTATCCTATTAGATTTTTCACTTCTATATTTGAAAACAAAAGAATAACTCTACAAAAATTCAACCCATTTTATCTGTCTCTAATTCAACTTACCTTGGCTATTTATGAACTGCAAAGCATGACAATCAATATATAATACGAACTCCTTTAGTAGAAAATAATGTCTCCACTTCTTGAGTGCCTATACAATTGCATAGAATTCTTGATCATACACAAAATATTTCTTCTTTGCTTCATTAAACTTCTGACTAAAGTATGCAATTGGTCTCCCCTTTTGACTAAGGACACCTCCAATCATTGTTCCACTTGCATTACAATCTACTTGAAAAAAATTTCAAAAATCAAGAAGTGCCAAAATTGGTTGTTCAGTGTACTCTTCAAAATGTTAAAACTCTTCTCAGCTGCTGTTGCCCACACAAACTCCTTCCTATCACCCCTCATTGTCTCAATAATAGGTGCACAAATCCCACTAAAATCTTGAATGACCTTCCTATAGAAGCTCTCCAAGCCATGAGAACTTCTATATTTAAACATGTTGCGAGGTGAAGCCAATCCACAATTGCCTTGAACTTCTCTAGATCATCCATCTTTAGACCATCACCAGAAACTACAAATCCAAGATAAGCCAACTCCTTCATAAAATTACACTTCTTCAAATTGACTAACAATTTCTCTTCTCTCAACCTCTGCAATACTACCCTAACATGCAGCAAATGTTGTTCTTTTGTCATACTAAAAATTAAAATATCATCAAGATATTCAATAACGAACTTCCCAAGAAATGGCTACAACACTTCATTCATCAATCTCATCAAAGTACTGGGAGCATTCATCAGCCCAAAAGGCATCACCAACCACTCGTACAACCCATCTTTTGTCTCAAAGGTTGTCTTCCACTCGTCCCCTTCTCTGATTCTAACATGATAATACCCACTCTTCAAATCAATCTTCATGAAATATTTTAATTCACTTAGGCAATCCATTGTATCATCTATTTGTGGCAATGGGAATCTATATTTGATTGTTATTTTGTTAATGGCCCTTGAATCTATGCACATTCACCGTTCTCCATCCTTCTTTGGTGTTAGAACTGCTGGTACTACACGTGAATTGAGACTTTCCCTAATCAACCCCTTATACAACAATTCTTAAACTTGCCTATTTATTTCTTCATTCTCGATAGGCACCATCCTTTACGGTGCCTTGTTTGGTAAACTTGCACTAGGTATCAAACAAATATAATGACTAATATTTATTACAAGTGACAATCCATCTAGTAACTCCATCATTATCTCAGAGTATTCTTTCAACATCTCTTGAATTTCTATGGGTGGTTGTTCTTGTTTTTATGTTGTCATCAACACTTAAGGTTTAGAAACAAAAGCATAACATGACCATCATTTCTTCAATTATTTCAATAATTTCTTCCCAGAAATCAAACAAACTCTAGGATTACTTTCTACTTCCTCTCCATTCTCTTTCGTAGGATTCAAAGTATACTCTCCCATCCTTCTTTATCCTATAAGTATTTGTTCTCCCATCATGAACAACTCTTCTATCAAACTACCATGGTCCACCTAGCAAAATATGACATGCATCCATTGGCATTATATCACACAAAATTTCATCCTTATAACTACCAATTTGAAAGTTAACTAGGCATTGTTCACTTACCACCAATTGATGCTCTTTCTGCAACCAAGAAACTTTGTAAGGACTAAAATATTTCAACCTCTTAAACTTCAGTAAATGTTAACCATTTTTCCAGACACAATATTGTCTGTGTTACCACCATCTATTATCACTTTACAACACTTACCATCTAACTTACATTTGGTTTGAAACAAGTTTCTTCTTTGGACGAGTTCAGATTTCTCCTTCTCTGGGTTCAGCATAATCCTTCTCAACATTAAGGATTCTCCATCCTCAGGATCTTCTCCACACTTTAGTGAAGCCACACTTTCAAATTCTACTTATGCCACTTTCACTCTTGCTTCATTTCCTTTTCTAGTACTCTGCTAGATCTGAGGGCACTCAAACGCCCTATGTCAAATTTCTCCATATTAAAAACAAGTACCACTAAATCCTCTTCCTCTACCTCTGCCAAAAGCTCCTCTACCTCTAAAATAATCACCTCTTCCTCTTAAGGAATTTTCTCTTCCTTTTCTTTCCTAGATATTAGTTTGTGATGACCTGGCCTCTCATTGCTTACTTTGGTATCCTCTTCCACTGCTAGATTGGCCTCTTCCATGTGAAAATTTACCACTATCTCTAGAATTATTTTATTTTCTAGCAAGCTTATCATCGGCCTTCATGGCATATTGGTAGGTTTCCTCAACACTTGTGCTTCATACCATACTTAATTCATCTTGAATGGAGTATCGCAATACATTGATATATCTAGAAACTTTCTTAGCATCATCATCAACATGACCAGCCTGAATATTCAATCTATAAAACTCCTCAATATATTCTTGAACACTCTTTTCCTTCTACTTCAAATTCTATAATTTCTTGAACAAACTAAGTTGATAATCTATATGTAAAAACTTGTCCTTCAATTTCGTCACCATTCTCTCCCAGGTTTGGATTTTCTCCTTTCCCTTTCTTTGTCATTCTGTTTGAACATGTTCCCACCATAGGGAAGCATGACCCTTCAACTTTGTGCAAGAAAACTTCACTTTCTTAGGGTCTTCAATCGTTTCAAAATCAAAATATTTGTCCATCTCTAATATCTAGTCAATTAATTCTTCTGGATTTAAACTACCATTATAACTAGGAGAATCTAAACAAGGCTTACTACTTATTCTAAACATTGCCCTCAAAAATTGTCTTTCTTGTTTATCTCATTCATTTGAATCATCTTCTCTCACTTCAACTTCTTCTTCATCCTCACTAACATCTTCAACATGTACTCCTATGTGTCGTGGTATCTCGATAGAGTCTAACCATGCTGTTATTCGTCTCAACTTTTCTGCAATCGCCATATCTTCTCGTGGCCCTCTTCTACCACATCCTCTCTATGCCACGTCTTCTTCATAATCTGTATAGTTATAGGTCTACCCTCGCTCTCCTTTACCCACAACAAAAATTATATTAGAATCCCCTCTTTGACATGTCCACAGCCTCTTTAGGAAACTTGCTCTGATACCACTTTGTGCAGGAATAAATTTAGGGGTCTTATTAGACTACTGAATTAAGAAGAAAATACAAACAATAACAAAAACACCATGCCGCCACAAAATTTAATCTATTATTACCACCAACAAAATGATTATAGGAGTACAAAATGCATTACATAGTCATCAAGATACATCAATTGTTGTTTACATAATCTTCTCCAACATCTATTTCCTCCAAGAGATTGAA
This sequence comes from Cunninghamia lanceolata, assembly GCA_027924645.1. Taxonomy (NCBI): domain Eukaryota; kingdom Viridiplantae; phylum Streptophyta; class Pinopsida; order Cupressales; family Cupressaceae; genus Cunninghamia; species Cunninghamia lanceolata. Next base: position 3,670,964 of record BSBN01001185.1, on the reverse strand, counting down.
CCAAGCAAATCTAATTGAATCAATCTCCACTTGAACCAACAATAAAAACCATCAAACCCCTAATTTGGATCAAGCAATTATATTTATGGCACTCAGATCAAAAAATTCAACTGCCCCAAACCATTATACAACTAAATAACTGCTAGAACAAAATAAATCGCCATCATCAAACCCCTTCGGAAACATATTCCCATCGTCAATGTATATTCATTAGTTTAGACATATTTGGGCTCTAGGTAACCATCGAAAAATTACTCTTTCTACAAACCATGGGGCCTTTTATCAGTAAAACCAACTTTAGAAAACTTACATGCTATCAAAAAATGTTTGCTTTTCCGTACTTTAGTTATAAATGCCTATCAAAGAATGTTTAGTTTTCTAAACCTTCATTATAAATGCCTATCGGCAAAAATCCTCATTCTTGAAGTTGAGCATATTCCTTCATTATTCGTAAAAATCATCTTCTCTAAACTAATACTTTGCAATGCACTCCATTTAGTCAACATGGCATTGTTAGAAAAATTTAACTTTTTGAAACACCACAGTTTTCAATTGTCTTTTATCGACAAAATGCAACTTTCCCAAACCCTGTTGGCAAATTGGCATTTTTAAGAAGTCATGAACTAGTTAGAAAACATGAAGGTTTTTCGAATAAGAAATCCACTTCTATCGGTGAATTGTAGCTTCCACGAACCAAAGGATTTTTATTCCAAATTAACAAAGCTTGTTGACAAAATACATCATCAGCAAACTTATGATTTCACGAACTCATGATATTGCCAATAAAGTTTGAAAACTCAAAACTTTGTTGATCAAAATTTCCTTCAACACTGCGAAGTCTTTGTAATTGAAAAATTAGCCTTGTATAAAGGCCTGTCAGCGAAGGTGCCCATCAGTGAACTGAACTGTCTAAAAGTTTGCAAACTCAGAATTTTTCCTACTGGCTATAACTTACCTAAATTTTGTTGAATTTGCACCAAAATTAAACTGGAGATACCCATTTGGGTCTTCTACAAGATGATGTCCTAAAATTGACCAAATAATTCCAAATTGCTCCTGAAGCACAAAAACCAACTTTACAAATAAAATAAAACCAAAATGACTTAGGAAATAAAATATATATTTTTTGGTGACATAGGATTGCTAGTGAACCCGAATGCTCCTACATCACTTGTATTTCTAATACTTTATATATTGATGCCCTACCTCTTCTTCTACTAAGGTAATTTGGGCTTTTGTAATAGTTTGTTTTGTGATTAGCATATCACTATTATTCCCTTATTTGCCTTCACAAGTTGTTTCAAAAGTTTGGTTTTATAGGTCTCCCTTTATAGTTACATCCATATGTTTAAAGTGGGGTTTCACATCAAATTAAATCCTACAGGGTATGTGGGTTTTGTGGGCAAGTGAATTTCAAATAGCAGATCTTTTAGCATTTGTAAGGTATAACACCCACTTGCATTTTGGGCCTTCTGTGTGAATTTTGAGAGTCGAGAAGAGCATCGTGTATAGAAAAGGATTCCTATAGTGGATTATTAGAAAAGTTGGGTTTTGTGTATTAGTTTATTTTTGATGCAAGAGCATCAACATCCACATTGTGGAGTATAATTTTGGCATCACTTTTCTATGACTTTTAACTTTTACTCTAATTTTGGTGTGAGTTGATACAGTCTTCATCAGGCATCTATTCCCACCCCACTTGGTGGCACTAAACCTGTTACAAAAATAGGCAATCAATCTGTTGTTATTATCTATTGATTCTATTATTGGATGGTGGAAACTATTGGTAATAACACCACCCTATTTTGAGTATGGCAGCCATAGACAATTGCCCACCTCCTCTGTGTTTATTTTTCTATTTTCTAGAATAAAGCAAGATTTGGGAGTGGGATGGTATTAGCGGATATATCTTTTTCTATCTTTAATCTTCTTTAGGAGCGTAGGTCTAGAGGATTCAGGGGTCTGAGAATTGTTTGTTCACTGCTTGAATTGGAGACGACACAACCTCTAGGAAGTGAGAGATTGGAGGGAATAAGAAGGCATTTCCCTTTTCTATTGATAGCTCTTGACCCACCACAGGTTTGATGGAATGGCATAAAACATAAGTGCCTTGCATGTGTTATTTTGGTTGTATATTGGTGAAGGTTGCTAAGTTGTAGACTAGACCATTTCTAGTTTAGGTTTTGTAGTTAAAAGCCAATAAGCTTGGCCAACTTTTTGTAAATTTGATTCTAAAGTTCAACGAGAATTTGAGGAATTTGTTTTTGCATATGTTTTATTATTTAACTTTGTTTGATTTGCTTAGTTTCTGGGATCCTTCTTCACTTTTACTGTGTCAGTGGTATCAAAGTAGGTTGTTCCTGAGTCTGCAAGCACGTCATCGAACATGAGACAACTTGTAGTAGGACCTATGAGTAGTGGGTTCTGAGAAAAATGTATGCAAGAGGAACTCCACATGGTTGGGGTAGAGCAAGAACTAGAGATGGAGGTAGAAATCCTCTGAGTGCTGATCGTGTTGATGATTTCAGATCCTTGAGAAAGTAAGTTGAGACAATGCAATAAAAAATGAGAAGAGGTTTTGCACAAAGGAGAGAACCTGTGAGTTAAGATGATGAAGCTACAAATGCAAATGATACAAGTGGTGAAGAGAATGAAGCAATGGCAGTAACTTTGATTGATCCTATGGTGAGGGCATTGATAGAAAATGGAAAGAGACCAAAAATTGATGTCCCTACATTTTGTGGGAATTTGAATCCTAAAGAATTAGTGTACTAGATCAATGACATGGAAGAGTATTTTGAATTTGAAGAGGTTGAAAACCTCAATAGAGTAAAGTTTGCAAAAATCATATTAAAGGGACATGCTTCGATTTGGTGGAGAGAGGTTCAATTGGAAAGAGGAAAGAGAGGCAAGAAGAAAATTACCACGTCGGATAGAATGGTGGATAAGATGAAGAGACAATTCATTCCAGTGGATTGTGAATTAGATCTACTCAAGAAAATGCAAGGTTTAAAATAAGGAACCAAAATAGTGAAGGAGTATATAGAGGAGTTCCATAGGATCCTGATTAGAGCAAGACATGGTGAAGCTACTAAGGAGAAGGTTGCAAGGTACATGAATGGTCTGAGGCTAAGCATACAAGAAGGGATGGCTTTGGTAAGAGTTTACACAATGGAGGATGTATACCAATTTGCCTTAAAAATTGAGGAAAAAATGAACAAAAGATTTCAAGATAAGAAAAGAGGAAGAGGTCGTGATGAAAAAATAGGAGGATTTTATGAAGGTAAAAATGAAGACCAAGGCAGCACCAAAACTCAGGGATATGAAAACTCATATGATTCTAGAGATCAGAATTGGAGAAGTAGAGGAAGATCAGGTACAGGCTTTGGAAGAGGAACGTTCAAAGGAACCTGTTATAAATGTAGAGAAGAGGGACATTGAGCTTATGACTACCCTCATGAAGAGGAAAGACCAAGGAGGAAAGCAGAAAACTAGAATAGAGCAGCAAACATCAATTAAGAAGATGCACACTCGACACCTTCCAAAGAGGTAGAAAATGGAGAACTACTTGTTACAAGAAGAGCCTTGATGAATGAAGGAAAAGAACTAGATCAAAAGAAAACATTGTTCTGAACAAGATGTAAGTGTGAAGGTAAAGTATGCAATGTGATTTTTGATGGTGGTAGTACTGACAGTCTCGTTTCTAAAGAGATGGTGAGTAAATTGCAGCTAGAGAGGAGAAAACACATGCATTTGTATAGGATAGCTTGGCTACAAGATGATAAGAAAATTTTGGTTAGCGAACAATGCTTGGTAAAATTTAAGATAAGAGGTTATTTTGATGAAATCTTATATGATATTATGCCTATGGATATTTGTCATATGTTATTGGGAAGACTGTAGTAGTTTGACAGGAAAACAATACATGATGGGTTTGCCAATATGTACACCTTGACAAAGGATGGAGTTCAACACAAGTTGAAGCCCTTGAGTAAGGAAGAAAGTAAGGTATGTAATAATACTGGTAATTGTTTGACTAACAGAGTTAAAGAGTTAGAGAAAGAGGGTGAGGATGAAGATTATGATTTGCTAATGCAAGTTGCAACATTGTTGATCAAATTCAAGAGGGGTAGAATGAAAGTTTCAGTGGAGAGAGAAAAAAAAGGTAAAATCTAACTTTTGTAAGAATTTTGTTGAACCAGATTTATTTGAGGATGATAAGATTAGCATAGGGAAGGATAGTGTAGAAATCGATACATTGAAAAATGAAGATACAAGTGAGGAAGAAGATGAGCAGGTGAAGGTTGAGTTGTTTGATGATCTCTTAATTGATAAAGAGATTGTTGAAGATGAAGATCTTAAAACTAATAGTTTGTTGTAGGATGGGAAATATGAATCCCTTGACTATTTTACTAGCATGGATGTGATTGCGAAGGAGAAAGAGTTTGCAGCTGGACCTTGTCTTTTAGAAGACATAGCCAAAGAGGAACACAATGTTGCAGAAGAGGAATATGATGGACAAATTATTGCAGTAGTTACAAGGAAAGAGGTCATATCTAAATTTGATTATTTTACTAAAGAGGATGACATTGAAGCTTATTATTTTCCAAAATTTCCTAGTACATATTGGTGGGAGTTGGATTATGTGAAAAAAATGAGAAAGAGAGGAAAAATGAAAAAAGGGACATTAAATTCTAGAGAAAACTAATAAAACATATTCAAGCAGATAAGATAGAGAAGTGGATTCAAAATAAGCACAAGACTTATAAATGTTTATGAGTTTCACTAATGAAACATTTCAATCTTCCTTGGGTGTCTGATGCAGGAGAATCAACACCCACATTGTGTGGAGTCTAATTTTGACGTCAGTTTTCTATGACTTTTAACCTTTGTTCTAATTTTGATGTGAGTTGCTATAGTCTTTGTCAGACATCTATTTGTTGACAATTGATGCATGGAGCACACCGTCTACAACTGAACTTTCTCCTCCATGCAGATTCGTAGTTTTATTCAGTCAGATTTTATTATAGTTTGCTTTTGCATTTCAGTTGATAAACTTTTTTTTTAATGGAACTACACTCTTCTACTGCAGCTAATAATGCATGAAGAAATGCATGTTTAGTTTTAAGTTTTTTCAATCTATTTTTAGAGACAACGATCTCTGTTTTATTGTAATTCTTTTCTATAAAATCGTGAATACAGAAAGTATTATTTAGCCTGCAAAATAAATAGAATTAAATATTAATTCAGCGCTTCTTTTCTGAGTTCATAACTATCAATATTTTTTTGCTATTATTTTTATGTATCTCTGCTGTGGTTTAGGAATTCTTATAGAATCTACATTTGGTATCAGAGCCATTTTTTTCCTTTTGGGTTAAAGATTTAGTGGCTAGATTTTTGCCAAAACTTTATCATGTGGAATTCTAACTCCTTGCCCATTCTAGAATTTGATGAAAATGAGTATGAGTATTGGTGCATCAAAATGATGACATTTTTGATAGGAAAAAAATTGTGGGAGATTGTTGAATCAGGTTATATAGAGCTAGCTGATTGGAATTCCCTCACAGCCAATGAAAAAATAGCCAAGAAGGAGGCCAAGAAGAAGAATGCTCAAGCCTTGTTTCACATTCAAATAGCTCTAGATAAGAGCTTATTTCCAAGGATTTCAGGTGCAAAGTCAACTAAAGATGCCTGGAAGACTCTATAGGAAGCTTACCAGGGCAGTGACCAAGTCAAGGTTGTCAAGTTGTAGACGTTGAAGAGAGACTTCAAGAATTTGAAGATGCAAGAAGCTGAAAGTGTGAGTGAATATTGTGTTAGAGTTAAAGATGTGGTCAATAAGATGGCTACACTTGGAGAAATTGTGACCAATGAGCCTTTGATCAAAAAAGTGTTGAGAACTCTCACACCAAGATGGAATCGTGTTGCCATAATCATAGAAGAAAGAAAAAATTTGACAACTCTTCAGTTTGATCAACTAGTTGGCTCTCTTATGTCTCAGGAAGAGAGATTAAGAGATTCATTTGAAGGTGATGTGAAAGCTTTTTCATCCAAATTGCAAATCACAAAGAATGAAGATGTCGGCAGTAGCAACAACAACAATCAAGGCCAAGGTAGAGGTCAATATCAGAATCAATCAAGAGGAAATAGAGGCAGAGGTGGCTCAAGAGGAAGAGGTAGTTCCAGAGGAAGAGGTAGAGGCAGATTTGATAAAAGGAATACAGTCCAATGTTACCAGTGTAACAGGTATGGTCACTTTGAAAGGGATTGCAGATTAAAAGAAGGTAAAAGTGTTAATTATGCTCAAGAAGGTAATGAGAATCCTCCAAATCATTTATTTTTATCCTATGCCAAAGCTGAAAATAATAGCAAAGATGTTTGGTATTTAGATTCTGGATGTTCTAACCATATGTCAGGGAATGAGAAGTTGTTTTCAACAATGGATGAAAGTTTCAAATCCAAGATCCATCTTGGTGATGACAAATCATTGAAGGTTGATGCAAAAGGAGCTATGGAAGTCCATACAAAAGAAGGTATGAAGAGTATTAAAGACATTTATTACACTCCACAGTTAAAGCATAATTTGTTGAGTGTTGGACAATTGTGTGAGAAGAATTATAAAGTTGTGTCTGAAAATCAGCAATGTATAATTTATGATAAGAATCAAGGCAATAGAGTGGTTACAGTTGTGCCTATGACAAAGAATAGGATGTTCCCACTAAAGTTTGGTGAACATAACAGTAGCCTTGCAAATATGGCATATGAGGATACAAGTTGGTTGTGGCATCTCAGGTATGGGCATTTAAATTTTCCTAGTTTGAAGATTTTAACATCACAAGCATTAGTTTCTAGTTTGCCCAAGGTTGAAGAGCACAAGGAGATTTGTGAAGGATGTGCTAAAGGCAAGCATGTAAGGGAAAAGTTTTCAAGGGGCAATGCATGGGGAGCCCATTATCCACTTCAGCTTATTCATTCAGATATTTGTGGTCCTATGCAAACAAAGAGTTTGGGTAAGTCATTATATTTCATTACTTTTATTGATGATTACTCATGAATGTGTTGGGTTTATTTTTGAAGACTAAGGATGAAGCCCTTGAGACATTCAAGAGGTTTAGAGCCCTTGTGGAAAAGGAAAAGGGGTGTAGTATCAAGTGCTTGAGGATAGATCGTGGAGGAGAATTTTGTTCAAAAGCCTTTCAAGATTATTGTGATATGCATGGCATCAGAAGGCAACTCACCACTGCCTACACACCTCAACAAAATGGTGTAGCTGAAAGGAAGAATGATACAATGGTGGAGATGGCATGGAGTGTGCTACAAACAAAGGGATTAAGCAATTCTTTTTGGGGAGATACAATAGCTACAACAGTACATATTCTCAATTGAAGTCCCACTAGTGCACTTGAGAAGATGACTCCATATGAAGCCTGGTATGAGAAAAAACCAAATGTTAATCATTTCAAAGTTTTTGGTTGTTTAGCGTATGTTCATGTTCCTGATCAAAAGAGACAAAAGTTAGATCCCAAAAGTGAGTCATGTATTTTTGTAGGATATAGTGAGGAAAGTAAAGCTTACAGGTTATATAATCCTCTCACTAATAGGCTTATTGTGTCAAGAGATGTGATTTTTGATGAAGTAGGAGTTTATGGTCATCAAAAAGGCCATATGGTGAAGTCAAAATCTGTTTTAAATGATATTATTATTGATGATATTGATCATGAGCAGCACACTAACATTTCAGTTTCAAGAGCTACAAGTCCACCAAGTAGCCCCTCATCAATTCCAAGCTCAAGTCCAGTTTCAAGTCCAAGTTCTACAAGGAAGGTAAGAAGATTAAGTGATATTTATCAAAGGAGTGCAAATCAAGCACATGAAGAAGATCCAATAGGTGAGACAGTTAATTTTGCTTTATTTACCAAGGCTGATTTTGAACCATCATGTTTTGAAGAAGCATATACTAATGAGGTTTGGATGCAAGCAATGCAAGAAGAGATAGATTCTATTAACAGGGATGATACTTGGGAGCTTGTAGAGCTTCCACATGACAAGAAGAAGATTGGCACCAAATGGGGCTACAAGACCAAGTTTAATAGTGATGGAAGTGTTAAAAGGCATAAGGCAAGATTAGTTACCAAAGGCTTCACACAGAGGTATGGGCTTGATTATGAAGAGACATTTGCATGAGTTGCAAGACAAGAGACCATTAGAATGCTGATTTCATTAGAAGCTCAAAAGAAATGGAGCATACATCATATGGACGTGAAAAGTGCCTTCTTGAATGGGTACTTAGAAGAGGAAGTATATGTGGAACAGCCACAAGGTTATGAAGTGGAAGGAAAATAAAATCATGTCTACAAGTTGAGGAAGGCTTTGTATGGCCTCAAGCAAGCACCAAGAGCATGGTATGCCAGGATTGATGGATACTTTCAGGATAATGGCTTCAAGAGAAGTAAGAGTGAACCTACCCTTTACTACAAACAAGAAAGTGATGATATTCTTATTGTAAGTTTGTATGTTGATGATTTGTTGTATATGGGTAGCAGTTCTAAGATGAAGGATGAATTCAAAGTTTCTATGATCAATGAATTTGAGATGAAAGATTTAGGTCTCATGAAATATTTTCTAGGAATGGAGGTTTATCAAAGTGAGAATGAAATTTTTGTTTGTCAAACAAAGTATGCCAAAGATATGTTGAAGAAATTTGATATGGTTGATTGTAAACCAGTCTCCACTCCAGTTGCTCATGGAGTTGTGTTGTGTAGAGATGATGGTGCTGAAATAGTTGATGAGACAGCTTATAGGAGCATTATTGGTAGTTTGATATTTTTAACTCACACAAGACCTGATATTGCTTATTCAGTTTCACTGGTTTCAAGGTACATGACAAAGCCATCTAAAATACATATGAAGGCAGCCAAGAGAATTTTGAGGTATGTGGGAGGCAGTCTAAATTTTGGTATTCATTACTACACTTCTAAAAGTCTCAAGCTTGTTGGATTTAGTGATTCAGATTGGGGAGGTAGTTAGGATGACCGAAAGTCTACATCTAGTAATTGCTTTTCTTTTGGTTATGGTTTGATTACTTGGAGCTCAAAGAAGCAAAGTATAGTTGCCCTTTTTTCTACAGAAGCAGAGTATGTTGCAATCACTTCAGCAGGTACACAAGCATTATGGCTTAGAAAACTTCTTGAAGAAATTGGAGAGATACAAATTCAGCCCACAGTAATTTTTTGTGATAATATTAGTGCCATTAAATTGGCCAAGAATCCAGTTCATCATAGCAGGACAAAGCATTTTGATTTAAAGCATCATTTTATCTGAGATTTAGTGCAAAAGAAGGCAGTAGAATTGAAATACATCAACACTAAAGAACAACTAGCGGATATCTTCACCAAGGCAGTTGCAAAGGATCAGTTTTTGATACTTAGAGATCAGATTGTGAGCCCTCTCAGCATCAAGGGGGAGTATGTTGACAATTGATGCATGGAGCGCACCGCCTACAACTGAACTTTCTCCTCCATGCAGATTCGTAGTTTTATTCAGTCAGATTTTATTATAGTTTGCTTTTGCATTTCAGTTGATAAACTTTGTTTTTAACGGAACTGCAGTCTTCTACCGCAGCCAATAATGCATGAAGAATGCGTGTTTAGTTTTAAGTTTTTTTCAATCTATTTTTACAGACAGCGATCTCTGTTTTATTGTAATTCTTTTCTATAAAATCGTGAATACAGAAAGTATTATTTAGCCTGCAAAATAAACAGAATTAAATATTAATTCAGCGCTTCTTTTCTTAGTTCATAACTTTCAATATTTTTCTGCTGTTATTTTTATGTATCTCTGCTGTGGTTTAGGAATTCTTTTAGAATCTACACTATTAAAACTCCACTTGGTGGCACTGAACCTGTTACAAAAACAGGCAATCAATCTGCTGTTATTATCTATTGATTCTATTGCTGGATGGTGGCAGCTATTGGTAATAACACCACCCTATTTTGAGTCTGGCGGCCACAGACAGTCGCCCACCTCCTCTATATCTATTTTTCTATTTGCTGGAATAAAGGAAGATTCGGGAGTAGGATGGTATTAGCAGAGATATATTTTTTTCTATCTTTAAGTTTCTTTAGGAGCGCAGGTCTGGAGGATTCGGGGGTCTGGGAATTGTTTGTTTGCTGCTTGAATTGGAGAGGACGCAGCCTCTAGGAAGTGAGAGGTTGGGGGGAATAAGAAGGCATTTCCCTTTTATATTGACGGCTCTTGACCCAGCGCAGGTCTGATGGAATGGCATATAACAGAAGTGCCTTGAGTGTTTTATTTTGGTTGTAGATTGGTGAAGGTTGCTGAGTTGCAGACTAGACCATTTCTAGTTTAGGTTTTGTAGTGAAAAGCCAATAAGCTTGGCCAACTGTTTGTAAATCTGATTCTAAAGTTCAACGAGAATTCAAACAATTTTGTTTTGCATATGTTCTGTTATTTAACTTTGTTTGATTTGCTTAGTTTCTGGGATCCTTCTTCACTTTTACTGCTTCAATTTTATAATTTGTAATTTGGCTAGAATAGTTGGATTTTTAAATTGACCGATATGACTTTAGGCAGAATATCGTGTTTGCAAAATCCAATTATGGGGGAGCCCTCCAAAGGAATCCTGTATCGGATTCAGAATTCTTCTTTCAGTCCAAGGCCTGGGCTTATTAGACAATGCCCACATACGATGTCCTCTAGTTGATATTTTAGGATCCTACGATCTGTTAGTCATAAGCATGCCATTCTAGGAATTTATTAAATCCTTAAAGAATTGACGTTTAACTAGAATTCCTCAGAAATTTCAGAGACAAAATAGGATTCAGAAGGGGATTTCCTTATTTTGAGGATATAAATCCAGCAATTTTGATTATGGGAAAAAACAGGTAGTTTCAGCTTCATTATCCTCATTTACAGAGCCTGATGGAGAAGATATTGAGAGGAATTACTTTGACAAAGAAGAGAATAAAGATTATAAAATAAGTAGCAGTAGTTCTAGGCTTGAAAAGGATAAGGTTCAGAATCAAAAAGTGCAAGGAATGTCAGAAGCATTTAACATCTCCCACTGAACAGCATTTGGCATTTTTGGAAGCATTGCATAAGCAGGTCTCGTTCTTCCACTGCTGATGAAATCTCTAGGACGTGGCCTGCCTATGGAAACAAAGAGTCTTTATTATCTAACACTACTCTGTGGGTTTTATATGGCACGGAATATAGGTGCCAATCATGTTGCAAATGCAATGGGAACTTCAGTTGGCTCAGGTGCACTAACGTTAAGGCAGGTTGTGTTGACAACAGGATTCTTGGACTTTTTGGAGCTTGTTTGACTGGTTTGTTAGCATGTGAAGTTAGTTTCTTAATCCACAATTGATTAAGCAGTTGTTTAAAAGTTCAAGGAAAGGTTGAAGGGCAGAGGGTTGCAGGGGTTGAGTGTAGCCCCTTTACCAAGCCAGAGATTTTTTGGAAATATGGCACGTGTAACATGTGGAAAGTGCTACTGGCATGATTTATGTATGGAAATCCTTCATCCGAAAGTGCATGTTAATTGCATGTTTTTTCGTGGTTTTTTTTAAGTCAACGGTACTTAATGTATGTTTGTAACAACAATTTTTTTCTGAAAATAAATTTATTGAGAAATCTTTGCGAGTAGTTTTTCCTGGTACAAACTTGGTCTTCCACATAAATCTATTGTTTGTTTTGTGCAATTTATTGCTATTTCACTATTTATTTCAATTCTGCATATTTTTCTGGCATGGTTCAGATATCAGTAACACTATGTAGAAAGGAATTTTGGTTGTAATTGTATTTAATGGGAAGGATTCTCTTCTATTTGTAGGTAAGCTGTCAGCATTAACAACTGCAGGCACATGGTTGCACGTACGTTTTTTAAACATAGATTATAGATTTCTTCAGATTGAAATTCATTTTGAGTAGCACAAATTTTTGTGATCTTGTCATGCATATTTTAGGAAAAACTCACCTTGTATTAGAGACCTATCGATAATTGAAAACATGGAGAAATGCAATAAGAATAGATAATTAGCAATGTAAACATCTTCCTGATAGGAAACGTATAGTTACCCTATGTAGACAATTATTAATATTTGAGATTGGCCTTAATATAATGTGTGGTATCTTCTTTTTTGGAAACCGTGTCTCCAAACTTTATTTGCTAAGGTCTTGAACGATTGCTTCTATTTTCTGATACAGTCAAAGGATGAAAAACATTTATCACAAGCAACCACGCTTATTTTTTTCTTTTTCTTTGAGAGATTGCCTTTCCTATAGAAACATTCATACTTGCAAGACCCCAATTGGCGTATCAATTTGGTGCATGAAATTTATCACAAAGTGATAATTTTAATCTTTTAATTAGATGTTTTTGTGTTGCCTCAACACAATTTGGAACAAAACCATCAAGTAAAATCACCCTAGATGCCCTAGTCAACATAAGATTACGTTGAAATTGAGATAATGGCTTTTAAAAGAGGAAATTCTCTTTACATGAATTGGCCACATCATTGTCCTCTTGAAAGAACCTATCAAGCTCTTGCAATGATGTTAAATGCCTCTTTGTATGTGCCAATGGCCTAGGAGATCACTAGAAGAGAGCCCTGCAAATATCACTTTCAAACAATAAAGACTATAAATACAAGAAAGAGCTTAAACCTTTTAAATTTACTTCGACTATCAACAATCATCATTGAGTGAGCCTTTAAATCTATGGATAGAGGCTAACAAACAACATAAAGGTCTACAAAACAAATTATCTAAGAGGAAAAGTTTGTTGAATGCACAAAACAACTGAGAGGGGGGGAGGGTGAATTCAGTTGTAACTTAAAATTCCAAAACCCTCACACACATTCAGATCCACATTGAATCAATTAACCCTTAAACTTTTATGGTAATTAAGCATGACAGTAAATTAACAAAAACTAAATCAAATCAACATCAAACACAAGACAATGCAAGATTTACATGGAAATCTCAAGAAGGGAAAAACTATGGTGAGGATTAGCTCACAATATAAAGTAATATCAACACCGAAATACAATAGGCTCACTACCTAAAAGAAAGGCTCACTGCTAGAATAGAGAAGAAGATAGAGAAGATTGTTACAAGGAGAAAACTATTTCAATGCAACAAAGAAGTTCACCACAACATCACCTACACCTTCACAGTCATACTAAAGAATTGTAGATACCTTCTGCTCACTACATCCAATAATCTAACACAAGGAATCTCGCACTACACTACACAAATTTGCACTTCATAACTCTATAATTCACATCACACACACCATCCTTATCTATCTTATCATCCTTCAACAACTTGACACATATTTATATCATCTTCAATCTTGAAAACATTCTCCAAGGTTAGCAAAGCACATTAGTTTCAAATTAGGTCAGCACCAAAACATTCCCACGGTGGAAAGGAATGAAGGCAGAGCACAACACACCTTAGTTCGGACCTAAATCCATCCATACATACCACACCACAATTCCACAAACATTGAAGCAACTCTACAATTAGTGTAAACACCCAAGGTCAGTTGAACCTATGTTAACACCATAAACAATTATGTACACACTTCCTAAAAACCAAACATGACACATGGACTACACGCCATGCTTGAACACGATCTAGAGTATTCCAAAATCATCCTAAAATCTAACAAATTCCTCCACAACAACTTTCACCTAAGGAGAAGATTTATAATGTTTACCCAGCATACTTAAATATCTCTGTCATGCACTGTATCTCATAAAATCAACTTCTGGAGCATCAAACCATGAACAACTTCAACTGAATAAAGATATGAACCTTATAAGCACAATTCTAGAACTGCAAGACTAGAAACCACTCTATGGAGAAATGTAGAGCAAAGACATTTCTCCCAGACACCTATGCAAAACTAGTTCATATGCTGGTGAACACATCTCCCTTTGCACATCAATCCAGTATGCCAATTTTTGAATATAGGACCTCTAAACACCTCCAAACAACATATCCAAACCACGTAAATAGCTCTTCAATATAAAACAAATGCAGAGCAAAACTGGAACACTACTCTTCAACACATAATACCACTGCCACACACTGTTTTCCTATTTTAGTCAAATTTTCTCAAAAGCGCTTGGAAGCCAAGTACCAGAAACATATTATCACCATCTTCAACACTTCCTCAAATTCACTCAACACCAACTTGCTCACACTCTTGCAATATCCTTTTGCTCATACAGTTGACACTAATGACAAGTTTGTTGACATCAATGACGACACTAACTGCACATACTTACAACAAAGTTTGTTTGCTACCAAATGAGAAACCTCCATGCAATCCTTTACTTTATAGTGCATACTTGCCTTTAGAGAGTTAAGCCACATGTTGAGTGAATATATCAAGCCTACTGCTAACATTTATCTAGAAAAACATGTTACTTTACTCTATTTTCCATTGCATATGTAAACCCATTTGAACAATTACCATTGTCCCTTGGACTAATGTGAATCTAGCATATGTGCATGTAAACTCATTTTTAAAGGTCAAGTATCATACTAAGTGGACATATCTGGGCCTAATACATTGCTAACTAAGAGATACGAGGAAAAATTTAGTTGGTCTATGTGCATCATATGCTCAACATGACTGTGCACACATTAACATTATGATAAAAAACATTACACCTTATATTAGAGCCAATGACATGTTCAAAGAGGATTGAGAACTAATGGATTGTTGCAAATAGGCAAAACAAAATTGAATTAGAATAATTGCCCACTAAGACATTACTCTTTACTACAATGAGAACATGACATGCAGAACTATAGCACATGGAAAAGAAAGTACATATCACCTAGACCTTATAAGCACATGCCTAGTGCTAGTTTCTAGTCACTTTGTAGTCTAGAAGAGAACATTTAAATTACATGCCATGGGTGATAGACTATCAAGTTCTAAATAGAATGGTGTGCAGAGAAGAAAATACAAATGCCTATATGCTATGGGAGTATGCAAAGGTGTAAAAATAGGGTTGGGAATAAGGTGCAATTTGAAGCTTAGCCAAGGCCTAAGAAACACATCAATAACACATAGGGATAGAAGGGAATAATGTTTTATCTTGAAAGATTAATCTCAATCTTTCAAGCTAAAATGGATTGAGGAATTCAAACACTGCCAATTACTTTTTGTGGTCCCACTTCATTTTTAGCAATTATATTTGAACTACTCTTAAATAGTGTCGACAAAGATGTGTTGATCCTCCATCTTGTAGCTCAACACTAGGCAAATTCTAAACACCATAATTGGTAGCTAGAGGATTGCCTTGATAGTACATAGCCTAGCAACCGTTTCTTTTTAGGCACACCTACAATCATTGAATCAGATATCTTATTTAACTATATGGATGTGTTGAACCATATTCAATGACATACTACATGTAGTGAGCAAACATCCTTGCAAAAAAAAGAGGGTTTTTGTTGGCATATTGTTACAGAGCTCCTTAGGGGATTAAAAGGAGCATCTACTTTAGGTGCTAATGATAGTGGCCAATCAAGGTACATGTTAGTTTGTAATGATGACACACTAAATAATCATAACCTAACCATTCTTTATAGATGCCATGCAAGTGTCGATCAATTATCTCTTTCCATGCAATGCTAAAAGATATTGATAAATATGTTACAAAAGGTAAATGTAAATGGCAAGTTATCTTATTCTATGTATTTCACCTTCAATGTTACCATGATATTCTAACATATTATGCCATGCCACAACCAAAAACCCCTCAAACCTACTTCACTTATAATATATAAATATTGAAAAATACACAATACAAATTAAACATATCAATAATCAAATGTACCCAATACATCTAGAAAAGGTAGATTTTTTAACATAAACATAAATAGTCATTTTCAAGGAAATGTTCATAAAGAAAAGCTCCTAAACTTTTATTAAAAAAACCTTATAAAAGATGCATTTAAAAGGAATAGAAACTTTAAAGAGTATAAAGTATAAGATATAAAAATAATAAATAAATATTATATAAATATAATTGATTATAAAAGAAGTAAATAAGTATATAAAAATAATAAAGCATAAAAGAAGAATTATCGTAAGTATTGTTAGACGTTGCTTTCAAGTTTGAAAGGTCTGAGAGGTTTCATGATTGATTTTTGTAATGGGAGGGGTTTTTGTTTCCGTTTCCAAAATCTGTCCCGTTGAACGTGTCAAGCTGTTGATGTAGAATCAGGATATAATGTTATTGGTAAAGTCCAGTCGGTTCTCTGAGTGAGGGCTTAAGTTTGACGGTTGACAATACGTGTCAAGCAAATCTACAATTATCTATTATAACTGCTCTTCAAATGTTTAAATATATTTTATTTTGAAAATCTAATCATAAATTAGGTATATATTTATATAATTTTTAACAATCTATAGTTCATAGAATATATTCTTAAAATTTTAATTGTTATGTCTAGAAAAATTAGAGTAGGGATGGAATTGAAGAGTTAAAAAGATTCTAAAATTCCATATAATTTTATAAGATTCCAATCTAAAAAAATTTATATGCATGAGATTATTAAGATAAATGATCATAATGAAATGTGACAATAAATACATCACTAAATCTGACACGGTACACCACTCTCAAAGATCATAGAGTATGATCCGAAACGTTGAGACAAAAACATGCACACAGTGAAATCCTGAAGCATTGGTTTATTACTCTCAAATATGCTTTTGTTATTTTAAACCAAAATGCAAATATTCTAACTGCCAATAATTTATAAAAAATAAGAAAATAAAAACCAAAAACTCAAAACAATTGGAAGATATCTAAATATATATTTTTAAATATAAATATACTAATATTTTATCAGAAAAACTCTAAAGTCATCACTTGATGTATTACTTTTTCTTCTCTAAAGCCATCAGCCTGAACCATTTACATTACTCTAAGAGGTGGTTCAATGTATATATTAATTAATTGAAATTTAGAATATAATATGATTCTAATTTTCAATTAATTAATAAATACGATCAAATGTGCATCTGGGTAGGCAATATGGTTCAATTTCAAGAGACGACGAATAAAAGCCCTGTCTTGGCCATGAGGAAATGAAAGTTGAGTCTTACGGCAAAGAGTCGTACTAAAGTCACCGCCTCGTGATCAAAAAGGACAGTCCTACTAAGTGAATTGCCTTAATTGTTTATTAGAAATTTGCTAATGTTCAAACTTGAAAGCAACGTCGTTTATACTTTATGCTTACAAAATTGATTTCTAGAATTTAGGAAGTTGCACTTGAGGGCAATATTTAACGATAAATTTATTCTTATAGCTTTATTATTTTTATATACTTAAAAAAGAGAATAATAAAAAAAGCGGCTATTTTGACCAAGCAAATCTCAATAATTTATGAAGTTCAGAGTTGTTGAGTGTTATGTGAGTTGTGTTAAAACTATTCTCGAATTTTTTTGAGCTCTCTTTCCAAGCTTATTGCAGAATTCATGGCTTCCGACAACAATACAAATGAAATCGAATCAGAAAGCGGGTCTGCGAGTAATGGGGCTGAAATCCCAAATCCTCGTCATGCCTTTCCCATTCCACCAACTCCAGAAGTCCCTAATGCCGCTCAAATCCCAAATCCTCAGCATGCCCTCCACATTCGACCACCTCCACAAGTCCCTGGTGGTAATGATGTTGAAGAAATAGCACGCATCGTAAGAGAGAGCCGCAATTCCACAGTTATAGTTTTTACCGGAATGATCACGGCCGCCTTAGCGATGCTCGGAATTGTTGTCCCAAATATGCCAAAGCACAATACACAAAAGAAAACAGCTATGGTTCTACTGTTTTGCTTTGCTTCTTGTTTTGGGTTTCCCATAATCAGGAATATTACTCTGGTTTTGAAGAAAATGGAATTTCTGCGGAACCACAACGTTAATCCCATGAGGTCACACTCTTGTTTACCTTATATATTCAAATTTGCAAATGTAAATGTATATATAATGAATTAATACTAATGGTTACACGCTGAGTGCTGGGGCTAAAATTTTCCTAGAGTAGTATTGTGTCTTGACAGGAAGTTGTTTGTTTGTTAGATTTTCTAACTGCCACTATTGCTGGTTGTATAATTATTTTTAAACTGTGAACAGTATGCAAGACTGGACCTCTTTTAGGGGAAATATTGAATCGGCAATTGCAAGCAATGCGGCCATGGTGATTACTTTCATTGGATTCGTCTTCTTTTTTGCGCTTTTGGTATACGAAATGATTCATCAGGTGAAGTAACTAAACCCTCACAGAGATTTAATCTAGATCTTACAGCCATTTTAGATTTCAGGTCAACTTATTAATCCGTACACGTCTATGCAGGATTGACTCAAGTTGGATTTGGATTAAAAACCCATGGGAAATTGTTGAGCTGATTGTAAGATTTTAACTAATCATGCTATTGCTTTGCAAATTTCCAATTGAAAGTTTTGTTTAACACTTTGAAAATACTGTCAGCTTCCGAATGTAATATTTTGTTGAAAAAGGGTAGTTATAATGATAGCATATAATATTTCTAACAAATACAAATATCTGGAATGATATATACACATACATAATGGATAGTGTTCGCTGGATCTGGCACGACTTAAATCAGGATCCCGTCTTTAGCTTTGATTGGGAGCTTGAATCGGACCAGTAATGTAGAGCGGTAACAGGAAGGATATGGAAATTTTTAGTAGTACAAAAGGAATCTTCATATTTTATTAAGAACATAATAGTTTTCCCTTTCACTTGCTTGGGGTACCTTAGCAATCCTTCTTGGTCTGTTGGTCTGTGAACTCAGGCAGAATGATTAAAATATCTTCAACTCCCCATACCCCTGTTGCTAATGCTAATGATATTCATACAACACAGTAAACTTTTTTAACAATTTAAGCACCTTTGTCACCGCTCATCTCACGAACAATGGATTGCGTTGGGGAACAAGGTAAGTTCTTTTTTTCTGTTACTTAGTGGTTACTAAGTATATATCATCACCTCCATACACGTCTCTCTATTACCTACTCAATGTTACTGCACCTGCCCCCACGTCAGAAATTTTGGAGATTTTCCTTTGACCCCATGTCATTGTTTTTTTATTGTTGTTTTGTTTGTGCTAGTAGGAATTAAATGTTGGTTGGTGAATTTGAAAATAGGTTTTGAGAGCCAGCTTTTGGAAGAGGACGGATGAGACAAAAATGAAGAATGTTGGGAAGAACAGAGAGAAAAAATACGGCAGAAAAAAGAGAGGGACTGCAACATCAGAGAGAGCATAGAAGAATGTTTTCTGCAGCAGCAGAATAGAGGATTTAAGGAGCAGCAACAGTGAGCTCTGGAGTCAGTAGACAACTCTGGAAAGAGCACATGGATAGTGCTAAAATGTGAACAGCAAAACAAAGAAGTGACAGAGAAGCATTTTGGAAAAAGTGGAACAGAGCAGCAGCTCCGGTTTTGATTTTTATATTTTGGAATGTAATTTAAATTTTGAATATATAAATATATATTTCTGTTTGTTTGTTGGGAGCTGGTCTCTCTTTCTTTTATTTTTTGTCTAGCATTGCTGTAGCTTTGCTCTGGGCAACCGCCTTCATGCCAACAAGTGATATTAGAGCCAAATGTTAGGTTCCAGTTTTCTGGGTATTCAGCTAGTGCTCTTGATTTTTCTAGTTGTTATCAGTCTTCTTCAGATTCAGCTGAATGGTAGAAGGGGACAGTAAAGGTTGGTAGCAACCACCAGATTTTGATGGGCAAAATCATGACATATGGGTGACAAAAATGAAGACAATATTGGTTGCAAATGACCTATGGGAGCTGGCCATCAATGGTTTCACAGAGGTGATAGACCAAAATGCCTATGCAGCCATAACAAATGCTCAAAAGAACCAGCTAAAAGAAACAAGGAAGAAAGATGCTAAAACCCTTAGTTTGATTGAGCTAGCCTTGATAGAGGCTATTTTCCCCCAAATAGCAACAACTAATAATCAAAGCAGACATGGGAGATTCGTCAAAATAGTTACAAAGGAACCGATAAAGTGAGGTTGGTTAAACTACAACTACTTGGAAGAGATTTTGAGACCCTACAAATGGAGGACTGTGAGTCTATTTCAGACTTCCACACCAGGTATTCTACCTTGCTAAATCAGTTGAGGATTAATAGAGAAACTCTAAGAACATTGTATAGTTCTACCATGAACTTTCTGATTTTATTGGTTTGACATTCTGTCAAACACTTGTCATGCAATGTCACTGTATTCTGATTTCTGAGTTTTGTGTTTGGTTTTGATGCTTGTTTTAGATGGTTTTCATTGAAAATACATATGCCTATATATAGGAAACATAACCAAATACTTTGCATGCATAAACATCAAAATACTAACACCAAATATGCTTTTATTTCCATCATATCAGGTTTGATTACAATGCTTATCAGGTATGATTACAATGCTTATCAGGTATGATGCAGACTGTAATAATGAATACAATGCCTATTCAAATTAAATATTTGAATACCAAACATCAACAACATACTCAAATGAAAGGCTACTTCGATTAGGCATGAAATAAGTTCATACAAGGGAATATAATAGTTTATATAGATTGATATGATGTTGTTGTATGGATTGATGTTTGATGAGAACTTGGCTGATGTAGTATGTGATATAATAGCTCCTCTTGATCCATGAACCTCTCCAAATATGATGCTACCTAAACCCTAGGTGATGGTGAATACAAATGGATGTCAAAGTCTCCTCAAAAGCCCATGATTTCCATAGGATGTGATGCACCTAGATCTAAAATATGATCAATTCCTTGGACCAGCCAATGCTCCTAAATTGATCTACCTCCTTGCATGATTCGATCCCTTCACAAATGCTAATGATGTCAATGAAAATCAAACCCTAAGCAACCAAAAATAGACTGTCTTCTCAAATCACCTTAATTTTGAAATGATATTTGGACAAATCTCATCGTTTTGGTGTCCAAACCCTATCCACCCATAGCTATTATAATCTTGCAGAAATAATGTCCTCCTTGAAGGTTCAATTGATGCCAAAAACCTTGAATGGATTCACCTCTTTCCCTTCTCTTTAGATCTACCACAAAATGCAAGAGTGTCCTTAGCCGATTCAGAAGATTTTCTTTGCATCTCTTCAGAAAACAATGAAGAAACCACTTCATCCATCTTGAAGGAGGCAGTGGTACTTCCAATGGCCATAACAAGGTGGTCCCATGAATCTAGTAAGGAACATAGTAATGTCATACATCAATCCTCCTCCTCCATCTCCACACCAACAAAGGTCAACTAGGCAACAAGCATATTGAATTTATTCAAGTGATCAATGATAGATCCTCAATCTTCCATCCTTAGAGATACAATTTCTTTCATAGGAATAACTTGTTCACCAAGGATTTAGCCTGATAAACATCTCAAAGTTTCTTCCAAAGTTCTTTTGTAGTCTTCTATTCATGGATATTTAGGAGCACTGAAATAGCCAAACAAAGTCTTATCAGACCCTTAGCCTTCTGATCCATCAGATCTCAATCTTCTTGTTTCATGCCTGATGGCATGGTTTCAGATACTGCGAGCCATGGATCTCTATCCAAGTCAATAAGTCCTCCATCTTGAGTTTCCACAACTCAAAGTTGCCTCCATTAAAATTCTTTATCTTTAACCTCCCAGATGTGCTCGCCATCTCTTATCCTGCAAGAAAGATTTAAAAATCCTCTACACAAGCTCCCACTCAAAATGAAGATTAGCTCATAAAACCCTCTATGTAACAAATAGAAGCAAAGGTGATCAGGCTCTGATACCAACTGAAAGGATGCAAGGTATGGTGAAACAACATCCTACATGGATCTAATGAGGAAAGTTATGAAAATTAAAAATTTTACTAGTTACAATTTATTAGATGCACATTAATAGAAAGGTAATAACACATCAAAAACAAGTACAATGCTCACAAAACAAAATATATGTGGGGAAAATCCTTTCAGAGATAAAATACCACACTCCAAAACCTACACAAATGTATTATCAAATAAAAGATGATCACAACATATTTGTAATGCAAGCTCTTTCAGGAGTACACAAATGTCAATTCTCATTCGTATCCCATGTCCTTTCACATTCTCTAGCCTCTTATTTATCAAGCCCCTTTGGTGGTTATCCAATGTCAATTTTTTATTTCAGCCAATAACAAACTAACTATCAATGCCTTTATTAAATAGAGGCCAATTTTTTCTTTAGGGGCATTGCTCCAAGCAACTCTGCTGGGGGTGTTGCCCCTAGACCCCTACTGTGTGCTCTATTCTTGGGCCTTGTAAGTGGGGTTCTGCCCCTGCACTCCCCCATTAATTATTTTTGGGAGAAATTGTGGTTGATAAAGTGTTACATGTACACAAGGTGCCAACACATGTCAAAACTATGCCAAGTCAACATGAGATCCTACAACATAGTGCTAAATAAATTAATACAACATTAGGAATTTACAAAGGTTGAGACACTTTAATTCTAAACATTCTTCCACTTGTCAAACACCTTTTAAGAGCCAATATAATGACTGAGAGGTCCATAGACTCTAAACTTCTCCATGCTCACAGGTTTTGTCAAGGCATCTGCAACATTTTTCAAAGTGTCATCTTTTTCCAAATTCACCTTCCCATCCTCTGCCATGTCATGAAAAAATGGTACTAGACATCAATATGCTTCATCTAAGTGTGGAAAGTAGGATTATTTGCCAAACATATGGCATTCTGACTGTCACAACAAATGGTAATCTTCCTTGCATCAAACCCAACATCAGAACATAATCTTTTAAACCAAATAGCTTCTTTACTAGCATGAGTGGCTTCCATGTACTCTTCTTTAGCAGTGGACAAAGCGACCATAGGTTGCCTCTTACTCATCCATCTAATAGCACCACCGAACATAGTGAACACATAAATGCTGGTGGATCTCCTACTATCAATATCACTTGCCCAATCTTAATCCACAAATCTTTGAATACAAAGTGAATGCCAATCCCTTGTAGGATAACCATGATAACATAAGGAATACATGGAAGTACCTCGCAAGTATCTAAACACTATCTTCACTACATCCCAATGTACTCATCTAGGATTAGCCATTAATCATCTAAGGACTCCCACTACTTGGGCAATGTCTAGTCTTATACAGACCATAGCATACTTGAATTTGCCAATTGCTCTTGCAAAGGAACTCTTCTCACATCCTCCATCTTAGAAGGACACTTTAGAAAATATGTAATGAAGAACTTTGTGCCCATCATAACAAGAACAATTAACGGTCTATAAGCTGCCATGTCGAATCTTTCCAACATTGTGTTCACATTCTTAATCTGGCCTAACCATAGTTTTCTATTAGCTCTATCTCTTCTAATTTTCATTCTCAAGATGTGTCTGGCTTCCCTTAAATCTTTCATCTCAAATTGTGCTGACAACTAAGACTTCAAATCAGATATCAAATTCTTGTCATTCCCAATGAACAACATATCATCAACATATAGTGTAATAATGAGAATGCAATCATTATCCATCTTAAAGTAAACGTAATGATCTGATTTTGATATCAAATATCGCAAACTCAACACAAAGATGTCAAATTTCTTGTACCACATCCTAGGAGATTGATTCAAACCATACAAGGTTTTTTTAACTTGCAAAGAAAATTTTATTTACCTCTTACCTCGTAGTGGTCTGACTGTGACATATAGATTTCTTTCTCCAAGACACCATGAAGGAAAGTTGTCTTCATATCCATATGTTCAACTTCTAAATCATACGCTATAGCAAGTGATAACAAGAATCTAATAGATGTCAACTTTGTAACAGGATAGAAAATCTCACCATAATTTATTCCCTCAACCTAGTAATAACCTTTTCCAACTAACCTGGCCTTAAACTTCTCAACACTACCATCTGAACCAATTTCTTCTTGAACATCCATTTACATCCAACAGGTTTACATCCATCAGGAAAGGGCACTAGATCCCAAGTATTATTTATGTCCAAGGAAGCCATCTCTTCTTCCATGGCCTCTTTCCAGGAATCTGCATCACTCATACCCATAGCCTCGCTTACAATCCTAGGCTCACCAGTGTTAGAAATCAAAAAAAAAAAACAACTGGAATCATGCAATGAATAACCAAACCTATGAAGTTACCACCTTATCCACATGGACCTCCTTAAAGGTTGAGGTTGAGGTTCTTCATCTTCTTCTAAACTTTCAAAGATACTAGAGTTCTCTTCATCATCAGGTCCAACAGATGTCTTTCATTCAACTTTCTCAGGGGTAGAAGGGGCCTAAACCACATCCTCTTTCTCTTCTTCTTTCTCTGGCTGTTGAACAACATAAGAAGGATTGAACTCTCTAAAGATTACACTTCTACTATGCAAAACTCCCTTGGTCACTGGATCCCAAAGATTTTATCCTTTCACAGTGATGTCATAACTGATGAAGATACACTTCACAACCTTGTTCTCTAGCTTAGGCCTCTTCTCCTTAGGCACATGTGTCTCAATGAAGGATTTTTACCAGACCACACCTCCATAGGTGTCTTATTAACAAGTGTTGATGTAGGAAAGTTGTTAAGAAGGTAACAAGCGGTAGCAACAACATCAACCCATAAATTTTATTCAAGTTTAGCTCCACTTAGCATACTCCTTGCCCACTCCATCAACGTCTTGTTCATCCTCTCTACAACTCCATTCTGTTGAGAGGTATATGGAGTTATCATGTGTGTCTCAATCCCATGTTATTTATAGAACTTGTAGAAATCTACTAAACAAAAGTCACCACTGTTATCAGTCCTCCAATAGTTAATCTTTCTATCCTTCTAATTCTCTACAAGTTTTTTGAACTCTTTGATTCTACTAAAGACTTCAAGTTTTCTTCGAAGGAAATACATCTATGTCCTTCTACTGTATTCATCAATGAATGAAACTAAGTAAATAGATTTTGAAATAGAAGAAATGTTACCTGGACCAAACACATAAGAATGAATCAAGTCCAACACCTCAGAAGATTTATGAGAACTGGAATAAAATTGAACATGGTTTTGTTTACCATAGATGCAATGTTCACAAAAATCAAACTCAAGATTACAATCATTCATACCCTCAATGGGGTTTTCTTTTTTAGGGTCCCCAAACCCTTTTCACCAATGTGACCAAGCCTTTGGTGCCATAACATTGTCTTCCTAGCTGGAAGTTTCATCTCCATAGAGTGAGCACCCTTAGGTACCAAGAAAGCATGAGCATCGAAAGTAGATGCAACAATCCTCTTCGCTGCTAGTTCCAATGGTGAGTATAAAGAATCTAAAGTTCTCTTCTTTAAAATAGAGGCACTATTTCACAATACTATACATGCATCAAGCTGAAATAGAGTGCCAATCCAAACACCCTTAGCTAGCACCATAGCTCCTTTAGTCATCTTGCATCCTCCATTCAAAAAAATAACATATACACCCACATCATTCAACTTACTTACATATAATAGTTTCCATGCCAAACTAAGGATATGTAGAACACCATTGATCCCCTTCACTTATCCATCAAGGAATCAAACAAGAATATTCCACGACCAACAATCTTTAGGTGAGAGTCATCACCCAAGTACACCTTCCCACCATCATATTCTTCATACTTTGAAAACTAGCCCAGATGAGAGGTCATGTGAAAAGATTCACTAGAATGAATAATCCACACATCTTTTGATGTATGCATTTCAAGGTTAGTGAAAAATGCTTCTCCATTATCCTGAGAGGATTTGTCAAACTTTGAATCATAGTTATTCATTTTCTTCTTCTCCTACTAGCACTCCTTACAAAAGTGACCATGTTTGCTGTAATTCCAACATAGAGCCTTAGACTTTCTAATGTAGAGCAGGGTGGAGATTATCACACAATCTCAGACAAAACAAACTTTGCAATCCTGAATCCCTAACTTGGTTATTTTCTCACCAATTCTTCAATTCCCCTAGTAGTACTCGAAACAGGGTTTTTCCACCATAACTTTTCAAAAAGATCTTGAAACAAAAATAGAAGGCTAGTTTAAGATACCCTTTATGCCCTTTGACAATATATCCCATTTTTAGGTGGGGTTGTTTTAGAACACAAAGGTCAAATCTTGATTGTCCTACTCTTGACTAGGCTTAAGGTGGTGCAACAAATAGGGTTTTTCAGCCATAATTTTCAAACTAGAACTGATCTCCAAGAAAGAAAATTGGATTCAAATACCCATTTGGCCCTTATTTAACACATCTCAAAATGAAGGTAGGTTATTTTGTATAGAAATCATCAAATTTGGACCATTTTCCCTCAAATTAGGCCTACTAGGGTTTCAGACCTATTCTAGTAAAATGGACATAACTCTCTCAAAACACAATGAAATTGAGTGCAACAAAAAGCTATAGAAATTAAATTCAATTATATTTCCAACCATACCACATGCGGGTCATATAAATGTCATATGGATCTATACCAAGCTATGAAACAACAATTTAATGTGAAAAAAAGTAGAAAACAAAGCTTCTTTATTAATTTTTGTGTAAAACTTCAACCACACAACTTTTGTCAACCATTTTTAGATTAACATAACATGTTTCCATTAGTTTCTAACTACCTTTTCAATTTCCACCTTTTAGTTTCTTCGTTTACAACATGTGACTCTTCAAATTCCACAGTTTTGTAACTTCTGCAATTTTTGACAATATTTGCAGAATGACAACATGGACACACCAAAACTCCTAATGACCTAACATGGACTTTAAAACATCCAAAATGGTCTTAAATGACCTTATTACAAGTATTCAACACCAACAAACCCAAAATGCAAACTTGACCCCTAACAACCTTTTTAACCAAGGTGCTCCTACACCACTTTCTAGGAGACTTGTATCTCCCATGGGATTTGGATCTTCCTTTTTCTTACTTTTTCTTATCATTTTTCTTTCCCTTCTCTTTAGATCTACCATGAACCACAACAGCCTCTTGAGCCAACTCGGAAGATTTTCTCTACACCTCTTTAGACAATCATTGAATAAAACACTTCATCCATCTTGAAGGTGGTAGCGGTACTCCCAATGGCCATAACAAGGTGATCCCACAAATCTAGTAAGGAACACAATAATGTCATACATCGATTCTCCTCCTCCATCTTCACACCAACAAAGGTCAACTAGGTGAGAAGCATATTGAATGTATTCATGTGATCAGTGACAAATCCTCCATCTTCCATCCTTAGAGAATACTACTTGTTTTGTAGGAATAACACATGTTCACAAAAGATTTAGCCTAATAAACATCTCCAATTTTCATCTAAAGATCTTTTATAGTCTTCTCTTCATGGATATTTAGTAGCACTGAATTAGCCAAATAGAGTCTAATCTGACCCTTAGCCTACAGATGCATCAAATCCCAATCATCTTGTTTCATGCCCGATGGCATGGTTCTAGATATAGTAAGCCATAGATCTCTATCCACCAATACGTCCTCCATGTTGAGTTTTCACAACTCAAAGTTGCGTCCATTAAACTTCTCTATCTCAAACCTCCTAGATGTGCTCTCCATCTCTTTCCTGCAACAAAGATTTCAAAATCCTCTACAAAAGCTCCCACTCAAAATGAAGATCAGTTGAAAAACCCTCTACCCAATAAATAGAACCAAAAGTGATCAGGCTTTGATACCATTTGAAAGGAAGCAACGTATGCGGAAACAACTTCCTCCACTGATCTAATGAGGAAAGTTATTTAAATTTCTATCTTTACTAGTTACAAGTTATTAGAAGCGCATTCACAAAAAGGTAATAACACATTAAAAACAAGTACAATGCTCACAACACAAGATATATGCGGGGAAAACCCTTTTGGGTAAAAAACTCCACACTCCAAAACCTGGACAATGTATCATCAAATTAAAAATGATTACAACACACTTGCAATGCAAGCTCTTTCAAGAGAACATAAATGTCAATTCTCATTCACATCTCATGACCTTTCACATTCTCTAGCCACATATTTATCAAACCTCTTTGGAAATTATTCAATGTTATTTTTTCATGTTGACCAATAACAAACTAACGTTTGACACCTTTATTAAATATAGGCCAATTTTTTATTCAGGGATGTTGCCCCAAGCAACCTCCATTGAGGCCATTACACCCATACCCCTACCATGGAATTCAACCCCCCAAACCACATAGGAGGGGCTCTACCCCGTACACTTCGCCATTAGTTATTTTGGGGGGAAACAATGGCTGACTAAGTCACCAAAATTTATCTTGTTGCATGTACATAAGGTGTCGACACATGTCAAAACTATGCCAAGTCAACATGGGATCCTACAACATAGTGCTGAATAAATAAATACAATATTAGGAACTTGCAAATGTTGAGACAAGTTAATTTCCAACATTTTGCCACTTGTCAAACACCTTTTAAGAGCCAATAGAATGACAAGACTTAACTGCTAGGGGCCGAGAGGCCCACATAATCTAAACACCATCTAAACTTCTCTGTGCTCACAAGTTTTATTGAGACATCTGCATCATTCGTCAAAGTGTCAAATTTCTCCAAATTCACCTTTGTATCCTCTACCATGTCATGAACATAATGGTACTAGACATTAAAATGCTTCGTCCTTGCATGGAAAGCAGGATTCTTTGCTAAACATATGGCACTCTGACTATCACAACAAATGGTAATCTTCCCTGGATCAAACCCAACATTAGAACACAATATTTTAATCCAAATGGCTTCTTTACAAGCATGAGTTACTGCGATGTACTATACATCGGTAGTGGACAAAGTGACCACATGTTGTGGCTTACTCATCCAACTAATAGCACAACCAAACATAGTGAACACATAAGCATTGGTGGATCTCCTACTGTCAATATCACCTACCAAATATGAATCCATAAATCCTTGAATACAAAGTGAATGCCAATCCCTTGTAGGATAACCATGATAACATAATGAATACTTAGAAGTACCCTACAAGTATTTAAACACTCTCTTCACTGCATCCCACTGTACCTGTCTAGGATTAGCCATAAATCAATTAAGGACTCCCACTTCTTGGGCAATGTCTAGTCTTGTACAAACCATAGCATAAATCAAGCTACCAATCGAACTAGCATAAGAAACTTTGCTCACATATTCCATCTCAGAAGAAGACTTTGAACAATTTGTAACAAACAACTTTGTCCCCATGATAACAGGAACGGTCAACAGCCTACAACCTGTCATGCTGAATCTTTCCAACATGGTGTTCACATACTTACTCTAGCCTAACCACAAGTTTTTTTTAGCTATGTCTCTTTTGATTGCCATTTCTAATATGCTTCTGGCTGCCCCTAAATCTTTCATCTCAAACTAAGCTGACAACTAAGAATTTAAATCAGAAATCAAATTCTTACCATTCCCAATGAACATATCATCAACATATAATGCAATAATGAGAACACGATCATTATCCATCTTAAAGTAAACACAACAATCTAATTTTTGATCTCAGAAATCCCAAACTCAACACAAAGCCATCAAGTTTCTTGTAACACATCCTAGGAGATTACTTCAAACCATACAAAGACTTTTCAACGTGCAAAATAGATTTTTTTTACCTCTTACCTCATAGTGCTCTAGTTGTGACATATAAGTTTCTTCCTCCAAGTCACCATGAAGGAAAGTTGTCTTCACATCCATCTGTTTAACTTCTAAATCATATGTTTCAACAAATGATAAAAAGAATCTAATAGATGTCAACTTTATAGTAGGAGAGAAAATCTCACCATAATCTATTCCCTCAACCTGGGAATAACCTTTCACAACCAACCTTGCCTTAAACTTCTCAACACTACTATTTGAACCAAATTTCTTCTTGAACACCCATTTGCATCCAACGGGTTTACATCCATCGGACAAGGGCACTAGATCCCAAGTATTGTTTTTTTCCAAGGAAGCAATCTCTCCATCCATGGCCTCTTTCCAAGAATCTGCATCACACATACCCATAGCCTCACTTATAGTCCTAGGCTTATCAACATTAGAAGTCGAAGCAAAAATACACCTTAAATCATGTAAGGAATAACCAAACCTATCAGGTTGCTACCTTTTCTGCATCAACCTCCTCAAAGGTTGAGGTTGAGGTTCTTCATATTCTTATAAACTTTTAGTGATACTAGAGTTCTTCTCATCATAAGTTCCAACAAATGTCTTTGGTTCAACTTTATCAGGGGTGGGAGGAAGTTGAACCACATCCTCTTTCTCTTCTTCTTTATATGGTTGTATAGTAATAGAAGAAGGATTGAGCTCTCTAAAGATCACACTTCTACTATACAAAACTCTCTTAGTCATTGGATCCCAAGGCTTGTATCCTTTCACACTGATGCCATAAATGATGAAGATACACTTCACAACCTTGTTCTATAACTTAGACCTCTTCTCCTTAGGCACATGTACATATGCCACACAACCAAATACTTGAATGTGTCTCAATGAAGGATTTTTACTAGACCACACCTCCATAGGTGTCTTATCAACAAGCATCAATGTAGGAGACATGTTAACCAGGTAACAAGCGATAGCAACAACTTCAACCCATAACTTTTTTTCAAGACCAATTCCACTTAGCATACTCCTTTCTCTCTCAATAAACATTCTGTTCATCCTCTCTATACCTCCATTCTACTAAGGGGTATATGGAGTTGTCTTATGCCTCTCAATCCTATGTTCTTTATAGAACTTTTCGAAATATACTCAACACAACTCACCACCGTTATCAATCCTAAAACACTTAATATTTCTATGTAATGAGTAGTAGGTAGTACTCATCCAAACACACCTTTTTGTTCCCTTTTCCCCTTTTTATGCACCACCTATAGTGTTGGGAAATGAGGTGTCTCAACCTTGCACTTTTCCTGTAATAATTTTTTCATTTAATATTTTCCTACAGCGGTTATGCATTATCGGTGCCTTGAAAATTTATTTATTAGGTGTCAAAAGATGCCCACATGGTGGTATATGATGGATGGCCTATTTTTAGGCATATTATGACAGATTCTATGACATCTGTAAGGGTCAAAAATAGGGGTTTTCATTTTAGACGTGATAGCTTATTTTGGGACTGGAATCTTGGCTAAGAAGCATCGAACATGGTTTTGTAAAACCACAGATGGTTTCTTGTATAGCCAAAAGTCTATAAATTGGAGGCTTGAGGTGTAGTGTGCATAGTGTGAGCTTGCAGGTATTGTTAGGCTATTGGAATCTTGCCAGAATTCTTCCAGAATTGTTTACTGGTGATACTCCTGTAATAAACTTGCTCTGCAATTGTATGTAATCTTGTTCTTGGATTTGAAATACATTGAGAAGGCTTTTGGAGTGTGGGGTTTTTCACCCAAAAGAGTTTTGCCCATGTATGTCTGGTGTTTTGTGTCTCTTTGTTTATTTCATGTTTTTGAACGTGTTTCTAAAATTTTTGTGACTGTTAGATCAGCCTGTAAATTTTTTACATTATTGTTTCTCCTCAAGATTAGCATAGGAAGTTGTTTCTACTACTTTAACTTCCTTACAAGTGGTATCAGAGCCTGATCACCTTTGGTTTCAGTTGTGGGTTGTTGGTTTTTTTGTGCTAATCAAGGTTTGAGTGGGAGCTTGTGCAAAGGATACTTTGTGATCTTGTTGTAGGCTTTTTCAGATGGCAAGCACATCTGGGAGAATGGAGGTTGAAAATTTTTCTCGGACAAACTTTGAAATGTGGAAGTTGAAGATGGAAAATTTGTTGATTGATCGGGATCTATGGGATGCGGTGGATGAAAATGTCTAGAGGCCTACGGATCCAGCTTTGGCTGCAAATATGATGTAATGGATAGAAAAGCTAAAGGTCTCATAAGACTGTGTCTTGCAAACTCGATTTTGATAAATGTCCGTGAAGAATCCGCTTCAAAGAAGCTTTGGAAGAAGTTGGGTGAGCTATACCAAGCTAATTCTGTAGTAAATAAAATTTTCTTGAGGAAGGAGTTGTATTCCTTGAGAATGGAAGATGGTGGATGAATTTCTAAGCATCTGGAAACATTCAATATGTTGGTGACTCATTTGACCTTAGTTGGGGTGAAAATGGATGAAGAAGAAAGGTGGCAAACTTTGTTGTGTTTGCTGCCAGACTCATGGGACAGCCTAGTCATGGCCATTGGGAGCACTTTAGTCACTCTGAAGATGGAGGATGTTGTTGATTCTCTACTATTTGAAGAGATGAGAAGGAAGGCCTCCCTAAATGCCAAATAGGCTTTGAGTGTTTGAGGAAGACCAAAAGAATGAGGCAAAGATAAGAAGCAGCATGGCCGTTCTAAGTCCAAGAATAAGGGGAGATCAAAATCTCCTGGTAAGTCTAAGGCAATATGCTGGAACTGTGGCAAATCCAGACACTTCCAAAAGGAATGTAAAGAAGAGAAGAAAAATAAGAAGAAGAAACAAGATTCTAATTCTGAGTCTGAAAAGGAAGATGGAGATGCCTTTATTACAGTGTTGGCCACTCATACAGGTGATAATGCATGGTTGATAGACTCAGGTGCATCTTTCCACATGACTCCTAACAGAAACTAGTTTAGTAAGTATGAAAACTATGATGGTGGTAAGGTGTATTTGGGTGATAATTTTTTTCTTGACATTGTTGGTCGTGGTAGTATTCATGTGAAATTTTCTTATGGTAGAGTTAGAATATTTGATGGTGTCTTGCATATCCCAGGATTAGCAAGAAATTTATTATCTGTTAGCAAGCTAATAGATGGGGGTGTGCATGTACAGTTTTCTGAAGTAGGTGTGAAAATGGTGAGAGGTGCTATGGTGATAGCAAGAGGAAGTAGATTGGGTACATTGTACCAGCTTGATGCATGCATGGTTGAGTGCAATAGCACTTCTGATAAAATTAAGCCAGAAACTACTTCACTAAAAAAAGAGATGGTTTCCTCTTCTACGGATGGTCATGGATTCTAGGTACCCAAGGGTGCTCTCTCTACTGAATCCAAATTACTTGCTGAGAAGACCATGTTATGGCACCAGAGATTTGGCCACATTGGGGAGAAGGGTTTGAAAGCCCTAAAAAATAAGAACCTTGTTGAAGGTTTGAATGATTGCAATCTAGAGTTTGATTTATGTGAACACTGTATTTATGGCAAACATAACCGCGTTCAATTTTACTCATCTTCTCATAAGTCTTCATGTATTTTGGATCTAATCCATTCAGATGTATTTGGTCCTGTTTATGTTGCTTCTATTGGTAAATCAATTTATTGTGTTACTTTCATTGATGATTTCAGTAGAACATTGGTCTTTTTTTTAAAGAGTAAATCTAAAGTTTTCAGTCATTTTAAGGAGTTCAAAGATTTGGTAGAAACTCATACTAGAAAGAAAATTAAATGTTTGAGGACTGATAATGGCGGTGAGTACTGTTCTATAGATTTTGACAGATTCTGTACAGATTGTGGGATTAAAAGACAAAAGATAATTCTATATTCTCCTCATTAGAATGGAGTTGCAGAAAGAATAAATAGAACGTTGATGGATAAGGCTAGGAGCATGTTGAGTGGAGCTGGTCTAGAACAAAAGTCTTGGGTTGAAGCTGTTGCCACTTCTTGTTATTTGATAAATAGATCTCCTACATCAACGCTTGTTGATAAAACGCCTATGAAGGCGTAGTCAGGGAAAAAGCCTTCACTTAGACATTTGAGAGCTTTTGTCATGAGGCATATGCACATGTGCCCAAGGAGAAGAGAACAAAGTTGGATTCTAAGGCTGTCAAATGTATCTTCATTGGCTACAACTATGGTGTGAAAGGATACAAGCTTTGGGACCCTATTGCACATAAGGTAATTTATTCCAGAAGTTTTTTTTTAGAGAGACTAAATCTTCTCCTGTTACTTTTTAGCCAGAACAACATAAAGAAATTAAATAGAAAAAAGATGTGATTCAACTTCCTTCTATGCCTAAGGAAGTTGAATCGAGGCCCCAAGATAGACAAGAAGGGTGAAGAGGAGGAAGAAGTGGATGAACCTCCACCTTAGCTTGTTCAAAGGTCTACAAGGCATAGGCAACCACCTTAAAGGTATGGGTATTCACCTGATGATTGGAAGTGTATATATGCTTTGAATACTAACATTGATGAACCGAGATCTATGCAAGAGGCTTTGGGTATGAATGATGCAGAGTCTTGGAAAGTTGCCATGGATGAAGAGATGGCATCACTTGAAAGAAATGATACATGGGACCTTGTACCTTTGCCTGAAGGATGTAAACCTGTTGGATGTAAATGAGTCTTTAAGAAAAAGATTGGTTCAGATGGAAATGTTGAAAAGTATAAGGCATGGTTGGTTGTGAAGGGATACTATCAGGTTGAGGGTATTGATTACGGTGATATTTTTCTCTTGTTGCTAAAATGACATCCATTTGATTTTTATTATCTATTGCAGCAACTTATGACCTAGAGGTTGAAAAAATGGATGTGAAAAATGATTCCCTTCATGGTGATTTGGAGGAAGAAATCTATATGACACATCCAGAGCACTACGTGGTGAAAGGTAAAAGCAAGTTGGTTTGTAAGTTAAAGAAGTCTTTGTATGGACTTAAACAAAGTCCTAGGATGTGGTACCAGAAGTTTGATACTTATGTGTTGAGTTTGGGATTTGTACAGTCTAAATCTGATCACTATGTATATTTTAAATCTGATGGTGATCATTTCCTAGTAATTGCTTTATATGTTGATGACATGTTGTTTATTGGGAAAGACAAAGGTTTGATTGCAAAATTGAAATCTCAGTTCTCTGTGAAATTTTAAATGAAAGATCTTGGTGCTACAAAACACATACATGGGATGGAGATCAGAAGAGATTGTGAGAACAGAAAGCTTTGACTTGGCCAGAGTAAGTATGTTTGTTCAGTTTTGCAAAGGTTTAACATGTAAGATTGTAAACCACTTTGTGTTCCTGTTACATTGGGAATGAGGCTCTCTATTTCACAATGTCCTACATCCCCATCAGAGATGGAAGACATGAGCAGAGTGCCTTACCAGAGTGCAGTTGGAAGATTAATGTATGCTATGGTCTGTACAAGACTAGACATTGCCCAAGTAGTGAGAGTTCTTTCTTGTTATATGTCTAATCCTAGAAGAGTACATTGGGATGCAGTTAAGAGGGTCTTCAGATATTTGCAGGCTACAACATAGTACTCTATTTGTTTTCATGGTACAGGGGATTAGTATTCCCTGAGTATTTGCAGTTTTGTGGATTCGGACTAGGTTGGTGATGTCAATAGCAGAAGGTCCACTAGTGCAAATATTTTTATTCTTAATGGTGGTGCAATTAGTTGGATGAGCAAGCGACAGGCTATGGTCACTTTGTCCACTATCGAGGTAGAGTACATGGCAGCTACGCATGCCTATAAAGAAGCCATTTGGCTAAAGCAGTTGTGTTCAAATATTGGATTGAAATAGGGTGCAGTTATAGTTTATTGTGACAGTCAAAGTGCAATCTGCCTTGCAAAGAACCTTACTTTTCATGCCAGGACCAAACACATTGATGTTTAGTATCACTTCGTGAGAGATATGATCGAGGATGGTAGGGTGAAGTTGGAAAAGGTAGAGATTGTGGCGAATGTTGCAGATGCATTAACTAAGCCCGTGAGCATAGCAAAATTTAGGTGGTGTTCTGATTCTATGGGCCTTTTGGCCCCTAGCAGTTGATCCATGATGATGTGATTCCCTTGGCTCTTGCAAGGTATTCGACAAGTGGGAGAATGTTGGGAAATGAGGTGTCTCAACCTTGCACTTTTCTCATAATAGTTTATTCATTTAATATTTTCCTACATCTGTTATGCATTGTCGGTGCCTTGAAAATTGGTTTATTAGGTGTTGAAAGGTGCCAACATGTGGTATATGATGGAAGGCCTATTTTTAGGCATATTATGATAGATTCTATGACATTTGTAAGGGTCAAAAATAGGGGTTTTCATTTTGGACGTGAGAACTTATTTTGGGACTAGAATCTTGGCTGAGAAGCTTCGTACATGGTTTTGTAAAACCATGGACAGTTTCTTGTATAGCCAAAAGTTTATAAATTGGAGGCTTGAGGTGTAGTTTGCATAGTGTGAGTTTCCAGGTATTGTTATGCTATTGGAATACTACCGAAATTCTTCCAGAATTATTTACTGGTGATACTCTTATAATAAACTTGCTCTGCAAGTGTATGTAATCTTGGTACTGGATTTGAAATACATTGAGCAAGCTTTTAGAGTGTGGGGTTTTTCACCCAAAAGGGTTTTCCCCACGTATATCTGGTGTTTTGTGTCTCTTTGTTTATTTCATGTTTTTGAATGTGTTTCTAAAATTTGTGTGATTGTTAGATCAGCCTGTAAAAGTTTTGCATAATTGTTTCCCCTCAAGATTGGCGTAGGAAGTTGTTTCCACTACTTTAATTTCCTTACATATAGGACTGCTAATTGCACTATGGAAGTTGAATCTTGTTTAATTATATTAATAAAAGATAAAATGTTGAAGTTACTATTGTGATGAAAGGACCCATGTTTTGGATTGAAACTGCAAAATTAAGCAAAAACATCTCATTTGTGTCACAAGTGTCTATCTCTCATGTGGAGAAAGGTTTTTGGAGACTCCGAAAATGATCCTAACTATCTCCATAATTGAGTAGAAGGTACACCACACAACACTCCAATGTTTTCAAGGATGGTTGGAGTAGCACAACACGAAGGGTTTGTGATCATAAAGACCTCTGAAGCTATGTCCTAACGAGCCTATGGTGATCTCCAGAGAACTTGTTAAATTTCACATAGTCTCTGGAGTTACACAGAGTCTCCGGAGCTGCTTCACTACTAGAATCTCTAGAGCTACCAAAATCTCTAGAGCTACTATGGAGCTATGGAGCTTCGTACATCAAGGCCAGGTTTTTTGAGAAGATAACTCCAGTGGTTTGAAGGGAACAAAGTGCAATTTCCATTTGATTTTGCATGAGTTAGAGAGTTCTAGTAGATAGCTATTTTTGAAAGTTAATTCCTTTTTTATCATGGCCTCCACAACCTATTTTGTTAAAATTTAAACTCTAGATTTAAGGACACCTCCAGTGTTAGTTAAGTCTTTTTAAGTTCTACATGGTTATACTTTTATAGAGATAATTGCATGTTTAAGTTCTAGATTAAAATATCTTTTGATATATCGAGTTGAACTGAGAGAGAATGATAATAAACTCTAGAGATATGATATAAACATCAAACTGATATATATTGATGGATACAATAGAATAAGATATAGTTTTTAGTTGGTATTTACATAGCTCAAATTTCAAGAAACGTATAGTTCTTGAATGTACTAAATTTTGTAAATACTAGATTAAGGAAATCAATTCTTTTATATGTTTGTTTTGAAATCTCTATTTAGCCTTCAATTATGAAGGTGTGGGACAAGAGCCCACTCCCACTGATAGAAGGAAGGATAGTATTGTTTATTGCTCTCTTATGTATTTGATTCTTTAATATAGTTTTTCTTGCTTTCATAGAACAAATTAGATACTTGTCAATTCTATTTTTTTTTCTATTTTAATTACTTCTTCAACTTTTTGTAATCAGATAGGTCATTTACAACAATGTATTGTTTCACTCTTAGATTATATTTTCTTTAAAGTAGATGGTTAGAAGTGTGGGTTTGATCAATTAGGAAAGTTTCAATTTAGTAGTTAGTCAAGGTCTATTAATTTGCAAGTTCCTATTGTAGATTACCATGTATATAGCCCTAGATTTGACAAATAAATATGATTAAATGCCAAGGTACAATGACCCTTATCATTTTTGGCATTGTTGCTAGGGAAATTTGTGTTAATAGAAACTTTAGTTAATAGAGAGACCCAAGAGGTAGATATATCAAACACCCAAATGACAACCTATAGGTGAAAGTAGTGGGGTAGGTCAAAATCTTGTTGAAAAAGAAGAACATCTAATACCTACCTTGGAAATCACACAACAATCTGATATTCTCACAAGCCCTCAACACCTTATACTCTCAAAATACATCCAAGAATTACAGGAAAAACACCAAACGTATCTGCTAAAAGGATCCATCTTACAAGAAACTGAACCTGAATTCTAGAAAGAAGAAATATTACAAGAAGATCCATTAACTATGGGAGACAATCGTGATCAGTTAGATCCTTTGCAAGAGAATACAAGGAATTTTTCATATCTCATAGTCCTCAACCATGGGGAAAATGCACCTATGAAAAATATTTTCCCTTCAAACCTTCAAACATTCAAGGGAATTCCTTTTGAGGATCCAAATATGTTCCTCTTTGAGGTGAAAGTCTTATGTCAAACATATGACTATGGATCTAACAGCCAAAAGCTCAAGCTTTGAATCCCATCTACACTGAAGGATTCTTCCATGAGATGGTTCATGGGTTTGGCCCTAGATTCTATAAGCTCATGGGAGAAAATGGAAATAGAGTTCCTAGACAAATACTTGAACTACTGCAGAATCAATGACAAAAAAGAAGGAATGTTTAGAACTAAGAAGAAAGAGGAGAGCTTAGAAGACTACTTGGATAGATTTAATTTTTCCCTTAGAAGGTATGGAAACCCTATAGCACACAAAATTTGGCCAAAACCTTAGTCATAAGAGGCTTAGATAAGGAATTAAATCAAGCATTAGATCTGATGGGAAGGGGAAATATAAACAAAATGGATGTTCCTGCAATTGAGGAAATTTCTTAGAACTATTCAAGGACACAAGATGGAGTAAGAGAACCAAGGTCTCTCAAAGGGAAAGATGATATAGGGAAGTTGATGGAAGAGTTTGTAAAGCTAATGACAGACACTCAAGTTCAAGTGAATACCACCTTAGATGGGATTCAAGCAAAAAATAGAGCCAGTGAACTATTAGTGTAGGTTTTTATTTCCTAGTTTGGTTTTTTATTATCTCTTTATTCCTAGGTTTTTCCTACACCTTTTATTAGTCTTGCTTAGGTTAATAAAGCATGTTTAATTAGGTGAGTGGGTTATGAGGTGTCACCTTTGTACAAGTGAGCATCAATTGGCTATCTTGAGAAGATTTTTTTCTATCTTTAGTTTGATAGATGCTTGCTTCCTATTGGTTGGTGTTGTCACCTCCTCCCTCTCCCTGGTTTATATAAACATGCTACCTAGCTTGTATTAGGCATCTTTTCTTTTGTATCCTCTTAATATTATTTTACTTATAGAATTTACATTACTTTCATGGAGACTAACTCTATCTTGGTATTTTGATCCCGTATCATTTTCTTTCATAGTTTTATATCTATTCATTTATAGTAGTATTCTTAGTTATTAATCTTTTCAAACTATAACAAGGTATCAAAGATTTTCTATGTGCAAGAATAGATTTTAGCTTCCATATTTGAGATATTCAAGAGGGGCTAATAAGCTTTGTTGTAGGTTTTCCTAAAAACTCAGTATGGTCTTCTCTTGCATCTTCAGATGATCTAGAGAATCATAAAAATTTGACAAAAATATTTTAACCTCTAGGTTTTGCATATGTGTTTTGTGAGATCTAGGTGATTGTAGCATTTTTAGTTATGTTGGCAGCATTTCTAGTTGTTCCAACACATCCAAGAGGCTCGAGAAAGTTAAGATTGACTTTTGTTTCACTAAAATCAGAGATCGTTTGACACAGTTACATAACAAGGTTTTAAGCTCAAATTTGGAACTTAGTTTTCATTCGGAGCATTTTCAAGCCAAAAGGACCCTGCCATTGTGTCCAGAAGGCCTCACAGATGAATTTTCATATACTATTTGCCCAATTTTGCTATCAAGGACATCCGAGGAAAAATAAATTTTGCCGAAAGGCCATTTTAGAACCCCAATGTGCTTTTCGAGGAAAAAATCTACATAATTATTGTAAAATGTTTTAAAAAATGTATGCACTGAATTTTTATTTTAAATTAAAAAAATAAAAAAAATTATTAAGAGTACCAGGGTACTTGTGCAAGTGCAGGCCCTGTACCCTGGTACGACTTCATTAAAGGAGGTGGCTCCTTTAAGGAATCCACTACCTCCTTTAAAAGAGGCTTACAACCTCCTTAAAGGTTGCTCCCCTTTCATAGGGGGTGGATCCTTTCATACCGCCCACCCTTTTTTAAAGGGTTTTAAACTTCTTTTGGTTGTTTGGGCTCTTCAAATTTTTTTGGTTCAAAACTACATAATAATCTTCGGCTTGCATGCCACTGTTGTTGGCCTTTGTGCCATTTTCTTTGGATACTTTGGCAAAGGTTGGATATTTTTGGCAGAACTAGCTACATTTGGTGGTTTTACTATTTTAGTCACAACCAAATTTGACTGGAAGCACTCCAATATTAGCCTCTGCTATCAACACTTTGCAATCTCCAAACTTGGTGGCACTTTATTTCTGGTAGAAACCCTGCCAAATTTGGTGGAGGACAACTTAGTATTTGGACCCCCTCTCTATTGATAGATGAAGATTTGAAGACAATTTTCAAACACTTCATCCAGGCTCATTTTTGTTCTGATTTCTAAGCTTCTTTTTTTGAAATTAGCTATTTTTCCATGCTCTTCATGGTGGTGTAGATGATTCTTAATTCTAGTGAATGAATTTTCTATAAATTGTAAATTCTCACAAGTGAGATTGCATAGTTCCCATTTTTTGAACTTTAAAGACTCATAACTTTCACACATGACCTCAGATCGAGGTGATTCATTTTAGGAAAGTGCATTATGATTTTTTAGTTAGATCATAGTAGTGTTGTCAATTTTACTCAGTTCTATTCCAGTATTGTACTTTCAATACACACCCGATTTGTGAGGATTTTGTAATGCATTGAGATCATGACCACTAACTATTTCTTGCTAGTGGTAGTTGTAAATATACTAATTATAAAGTGCCAAATCATCTTTGCTTGGGGGGTTCTTTCATTGAGTGGAAAGGGGGGTTGTCCTGTGTGTGTTCTCTTCTTCTCAACATTTGCTTTTTGCATTTTTTAATCATGGATCAAACAAAAGTACCCATCTTAACTCCTTACAACTACTTTGAGTAGAAATCACACATGAGAATCTACATAAGGAAAGCTAGATTACATAGGATAACAATGGGACTTGAAACTGAACCTGCTAAAGATGAAGATAAGCCTAAGTGGTTTAACAAATGTGATAAGGCATATGGAACATTGTGTTTGTTTGTTTCTCTTGATTTGCTCTTTCACATTGAGTCTTTGAATTCTCCAAATGACATCTGGACAAAGATAGAAACACTATTTGGCACACAAGATTCAATAAGGGGTTAGATGTTGGAAAATGATCTAATTAGTTAAGTCCAAGCAATTTCAACACAATTCAAGATTTTTTCACAAAATTGAAGTCACTAAGGTTGTAGTTAAAACAATGTGGAATTGAAAAGAAAGATGAACAACTAATTCTTAGTATTCTCTCTACGCTAAGTTTAGAATATTCAGTGTTTATTTCTACCTTCTATGCTACTAAGGGTGCACTTGGTATTCAATTCACCATGTCATCTTTAGATGTTTTTGCTATCTCTATCACATAGGAATAGGATAAGGTAATCCAGATGGACACTCTTAAGTCCTCTAAGTCACATCCACTGGCTACCAACCAAGGAAAAAAATAATAGAAAGGACAAAGTAGTAAGAACAAGAATAAGCATAAGAAACAAAATAATAGCAAGGAGAAGGATCAAATATCAGTTGCTTCAAAAGCAACTAATCAGACCCAATCCTCTAAGGGCAACAAGCCTAAGAAAGAGAAGGTCCAATGTGCCTATTGTAAAAGATTTGGTCATGATGAACATAAGAATTTGAAGAAACAAATTGATCACTTGACACACATTCTTGAGAAGAATATAATATTAGTGTTCCTGAGTCTGTCAAATGGAATTCAAATGAGGGGTCTCACAAGGAAAATGAAAATAACAATGGAAAAGGAAAGGGCAAGGCCCTTGTAGTATTTGCTTCACAACAATCCACTTGGATTCTTGATTTGGGTGCTTCGCACCACATGGCTTCATATAAGGAAGAGCTTCCATCTTTGGAGCCATGTACTATGCCTTCTATTTTGATGGGTAATGAAACTCCTATTGAGGTGTGTGGGAGATGGTCTGTTGATGTGGTGGACGGCACATTCCATGATGTTCTTTGTGTGCCCTAATTATCAACCAATGTCGTGTCAGTATATTAGATCACTCACACAGGTTTAGGCAAGTGGGTTGAGTTCACTATGGAAATTCATGAGTTGCACAGTGGTTCTACAATTACAATTGG
The DNA here is from genome assembly GCA_027924645.1 of Cunninghamia lanceolata. Classification (NCBI taxonomy): domain Eukaryota; kingdom Viridiplantae; phylum Streptophyta; class Pinopsida; order Cupressales; family Cupressaceae; genus Cunninghamia; species Cunninghamia lanceolata. The sequence continues at coordinate 3,628,569 of BSBN01001185.1, read as the reverse complement.
GGGAGAAGATCATCAATCATGACTCTATCTATTTTCTCACTTTGTTCTTAATCCTTCTTCAACTATTTTTCTCACTCATTTAGATGATGTGAGTAAGTTATGGCATGGGCAATTTGGCCATATTAACTTCAGCTACTTGCAGTATCTCAACCAATAGAGCATGGTCACAAGGTTGCCTTCAGTTCAATTTTCAGTCAATGTTTGCCAAGGTTGCATTCTTGGTAATCATGGTAAGGAAAAATTTTACAAAGGTAAAGCATGGAGAGCTTCACAGATACCAGAGTTAGTTCACAGTGATTTGGCTGGACCATTTCCTCATCCATCCTTCAGCAAAGCCATATATGTTCTAACCTTCATTGATGACTTTACTCATTATACTTGGGTGTACTTTCTCAAATACAAGTATGAGGTATTTGATCACTTTTAGGACTTCAAAACTTTTGTAGAGAAGTAATTTGGGAAAGCCATCAAGGTTTTGTGCCCTTACAATAGTGGTGAATATGTCAACCATCGTTTTGAGTAGTTTTACACTTTAGAGGGGATTGATTTGCAGCATTTAGTTCCATACAACCCTTAGTAGAATGGTGTTGCAGAATCGAATAATATGTTATTGAAGGAAATGATGAATGACATGATTCACTCTAGATCTCTTGCATGATAGTATTGGGTAGAGGCCATTAACTGTGCTTGTTATATCCACAACCATGTTCCTCATCGATCCTTAAAGGGAGTCACTCCTTGTGAAGCTTGGAGTAGTTGGAAACCATTAGTTAACCACTTTCGAGTTTTTGGTTCTCCTGCATGGGTTGACATTCTTACAAAGAAACATAAGGCCTTGAATCCACAGAGCATGCCTTCCATATTTGTAGGCTATCCCAATGGTGTGAAGGACTATCAATTTCTCCACCCTACTACACATGATTTGTTCATTGAGAGGAGTGTTCATTTTGAGAAGGGCTCTTCAAGCTCACTTCCTATCACTTCTCCATCTCCTTCTACTTTGACATTAGAGTCACTTGGGCTACATGACATATCTTTTGATGAGTTAGATTCACTTGAGAAAATTATTGATGATGAGGAGTCTTCTACCTCTACTTTTGATGTTGAGAGCAATTTATAGGATACACTTGCTTCCTCTCCTAGTAATAATGTAGAGGGTGACAATTCTCCTTCACATTCTCTGACTTCTAGTCCACATTGGGCTAGATAAACCTTGCAATCTATAGGCAATTGGGTCGGGGATTAATCAGACACTAGGTGAACTCATTCACAATTCTAGGATGCTCCACATGTCTTTGTTGGAATACGTAAAACAAATTATAACCCATAATCAATTAAAAGATTTAGAAACAAATACTATAAATTCAAAAAGAAATTGAAACAACATAACAATGATACAAAAAGGCTGATATGAAATGCTCGAAAGGAAAAATCGCATCAAATAACTATCTCCAATATCGAATGAAAATACAAGCTAGGTAGTATGCTTATATAGACCAGGGAGAGGGAGGAGGTGGCAACACTGACCAATGAGGAGAAACCATCTATCAAACTAAAGATAGCAAAGTATCTTCCCAACATAGCTAATGGATGCTCACATGTAGGGAGGCTCTATGGCAAGCATTTTTGGATAATACTCATAGGCCTAAGAAAAAGGGGAAGAAGATAGTAGTAGAATCACCTTCCTTGACTTGGGAGATGGGGGAGCAAAGACCATCTAAATCCACTTCTTCCCCATCTACCAAGAAGAAGAAAAATGGCAAAGGAATGTTAGGGGAATCATCTATTGCACCAGGGCATGAAGAAGCCATACCTAAGGAGAAATCCCACAAAAGACCCCATAAAGTGAAAAAGAAACTAACTTTGGCTGTGGAGTCCACCCTAGCAAGGAAAATGAGAGGTGTTGTAAGTTCTCCTTAGGTTTCAGAAAAGGTAAATGAAGAAGAAAAAGCAAAGTAGCCTACATAGACTCCTAAACCCCAAAAACACAAAAAGAAAATGAGGACTTAACCAGTGCAGACACTCCTCCCATTTTGAGAAGGAGAAAAGGGGGAGGGTGACTGACAAGACCACCTCAGAGATTTATGTTCCTCAAACCACCAAGGCACATGAGGTTACTCCTAGTGAACCACAAACAATCTCTTTAGATTCAGAAGAAGAGAAACTAGTGTTGGAGACACAATAAAAGCAAGTGCTCTAGAGAAACCAAAGGAAAAGGTGTAAAACTTAGATGGATATGGACACTACACTCCTTGTTGAGGTACTTGTTGGTTTCAAAACCTCAATGAACCCTCCTTAGGAATAGACCGGGCCATCACATGCCCAAGCATTTTTTGAAGACAAAGTGAGAAAAGAACAAAGGGAAACCACACAAATGAAAGGGACAGAGGAAGAAGAAGAGTAGGGTGATTTTGAAGAACAATGGGATATTGGGGTACAAGAGATATACATGACATAGGGGTTAGTAACAAGATGCTACTCCCATCCTTCTGACCAGGAAGATATTGAGATATCAAAAGAGTAGAAGCTGATGGAGAAAATTGGTAATTTGAAAAGAATGTCGTGGGGTAAACATTTGATTATCATAGACCTTAAAAAGGTCATGCAAGAAAATGAATCAACTAAGGACCAAGAAATCAGTGACTTGAAGTAACAAACAGAGAAGAAAGAAAAGGTCATTAAAGCAGAAGAGGCTAAGATTAAGAAAAAGATGTAGAAATAACATAGATAGATATCCACATCTTTGATGCTGTCAAAGCCAGGGATAACAACATCACCTTGATCTTAGCCCTAATTGAGAAGCTACACAGTCAAGCCTACGAATTAACAAAGGGCAACTACAAAATTGATGATCAAGAAAAATCAATTCAAGAATTGGTTGTTCCAGCACCTACAAGTGATCAAAGCACACAAATTGACATCTCTTTGAGGACATTCCAGTTGGATGTCCCTAGGGCATTGTTTAATTGGGAAAGAAAGTGCCAAAAAATATTAGGTACAATTGTCATGATGTAGTTACAGAGGTTAGTCACTGTGATGACTCACAAAATGAAGACCCTAGAAGAAAAAGTCATGATAGTGGCTGCTCCCACATTAGAAATACTTGCATGTAGACCACCCAGTGGTAATTATGCAGTGTTTTTACATGATCACATCTTTCAAAGGAAGCTCTCATTGGTTCTCTCTGACCTAACTATAAAACATAAAAGATGGGAATGATTTCCTCATAGTGTATATGCAGAGCAATGATGAAGAAAATAAATTCCTTTGTGAGTTGTTTTTATATAATTTATTTATTGAAGACCACAATTCTTCATCAATTGTTCTACCCTAGTAAGGAAAATTAGAGGTGTTGTAAGTCCTCCTTAGGTTTTAGAAAAGACAAATGAAGAAGAAAAAGCAGAGGAGCCTACAGAGACTCCCAAACCCCAAAAACACAAAAAGAAAATGAGGACTTAACCAGTGTAGACACTCCTCCCATTTTGAGAAGGAGAAAAAGGGGGAGGATGACTAACAAGACCACCTCAAAGATTTATGTTCCTCGAACCACCAAGGCACATGAGGTTACTCGTAGTGAACCATAAACAATCTCTTTAGATTCAGAAGAAAAGAAACTAGCATCGAAGACACAAGAAAAGTAAGTGCTCTAGAGAAACCAAAGGAAAACACATCAAACTTAGATGGAGAAAGTGAGAAAACTCCTTGCTGAGGTACTTGTTAGTTTCAAAACTTCAATGAACCCTCCTTAGGGATAGACTGGGCCATCACATGCCTAAGAGTTTTTTGAAGACAAAGTGAGAAAAGAACAAAGGGAAACCACACAAATGAAAGGGACAGAGGAAGAAGAAGAGTAGGGTGATTTTGAAGAACAATGGGATATTGGGGTACAAGAGATAGACATGACATAGGGGTTAGAAAAAAGAAGCTACTCCCATCCTTCTAATCAGGAAGATATTGAGATATCAAAAGAGTAGAAGCTGATGGAGAGAATTGATAAATTGAAAAGAATGTTGTGGGGTAAACAACTAAGGACCAAGAAATTAGTGACCTAAAGTAACAAATAGAGAAGAAAGAAAAGTTCATTGAAGCAAAAGAGGCTAAGATTAAGAAAAAGATATAGAAATAACATAGAGAGATATCCACATCTTTGATGTTGTCAAAGCCAGGGATAACAACATCACCTTGATCTTAGCCATAATTGAGAAGCGACACAATCAACCCTGGGAATTAACAAAGGCCAACTAGAAAATTGATGATCAGGTAGAATTAATTCAAGAATTGGTTGTTCCAGTGCCTACAAGTGATCAAAGCACACAAATTGACATATTTTTGAGGACATTCTAGTTGGATGTCCCTAGGGCATTGTTTAATTGGGAAAGTAGGTGCTAAAAAATATTAGGTACAATTGTCATGATGTAGTTATAGAGGCCAGTCACTATGATGACTCACAAAATGAAGACCCTAGAAGAAAAAGTCATGACAGTGGCCACTCCCTCCTTAGAAATACTTGCATGCAGGCCACCCAGTGGCAATTATGCAGTGTTTTTACAAGAACGCATCTTTCAAAGGAATCTCTCATTAGTTCTCTCTGACCTAAATGAAAACATAAAAGATGGGAATGATTTCCTCACAGTGTATATGCAGAGCAATGATGAAGAAAATAAATTCCTTTGTGAGTTGTTTTTACATAATTTCTTTATTGAAGACCACAATTCTTCATCAATCATTTTGTAGGGGAATTATAGTTGAGGGCATTCATGTCATTGATGAAAAACTACCAAATATGGAATGAGAGAATGGAGGCTTATACAGAAAAAGAAGTAGAAAAAAACCTATCCCTTTGAAGGGACTACCCAAACCCAAGGGCTTTTGAAATTCATTTTGGATTATCCATTTATTCTCCAAGAGAAACAAAATTTCCCCTATACCAAAAACACCTACAAGAGTGTGTTATAGAATTTGGGTTGTTCATGCATATCTCATCTGATTAGATTATGGCAATTTGTAAGAAAAGGTGGAGTACCTTAACCTAGGATCTGGAAATGATGGACGTAGTATCCCCAACTAACCTTCAATGGTTCTAAAAAAGGAAAGGACTATAGTCAAAATGTTGGACAAACATAAGAAAGAATGGATAGGGGAATGCTTTAGGCCACTCTTAATCATTGAGCGCCAGCCCATGTGGGTTGAACAGCTCTGGAGGATACTAAGTTTAAAGAATGGCTAAAGAAGATTAACCAATTTAGAGGAAATGTCAATTCAAACATCATGACTTGGACAACCTATGAGAAATAATACAACATCTTAGATAGGTTGTACAAGCTCAATAAATCTAGGCTATGAGCAGTGTAGGAGGACCTACAAACTCTCAAGTTTGGGGGATGATGAGTGGTAGGTAGCCCTCATCCAAACACACCTTTTTGTTCCCTTTTTTATGCACCACCTATCCTGCTAATTGCACTATGGAAGCTATGGAATCTTGTTTAATTATGTTAATAAAAGATGAAATGTTGAAGTTACTGTTGTGATGAAAGCACCCATGTTTTGGTTTGAAACTAATAAAATTATGCACAAATGTCTCCTTTGTGTCACATGTGTCTATATCTAAGGTGGAGAAAGGTTTTTGGAGACTTCAGAGATGATCCTAACTATTCTTGGAGTTGAGCGGAAGGTACACTACACAACACTCCAACATTTTCTAGGATGGTTGGAGAATCTCCAGAGCTGGAGTAGTAGGATAGGAAGGGTTGGTGAACTTGAAGACCTCTAGAGCTATGTCCTAATGAGCCTACAGTGATCTATGGAACACTTGTTAAACTGCACAGAGTCTCCAGAGTTGCATAGAGTCTCTGGAGCTACTTCCTTGCTAGAATTTTTGGAGCTATTGTGGAGCTACGAAGCTCCGCACATCAAGGCCAAGTTTTTGAGAAGATAACTCTAGTGGTTCAAAGGCAACAAAGTACAACTACCATTTCATTTTGCATGAGTTAGAGACTTCTAGTAGTTTTCTATTTTTAAAAGTTAATTCCCTTTTTATAAAGGCCTCCACGACCTATTTTGTTAAAAGTTAACCTCTAGATTTAAGGACACCTCTAGTGTTACTTAAGTATTTTTAAGTTATGCATGGTTACACTTTTATAGAGATAATTGCATGTTTATGTTTTAAAATAAAATATCTTTTGTATCTTGAGTTGAACTAACAGAGATAGATAGTAAACTCTAGAGATATGATATCAACAACAAACTGAAATATATTAATGGATATAGCAGAATAAGAAATATTTTTTAGTTGGTTTTTATGTATCTCATATTTTATAGAAACATATACTTCTTGAATGTATTGAATTTCTAAAATACTGGATTAAGGAAAGTGGTTCTTTTATATCTCTGTTCTAAAATCTCTATTTAGCCTTCAGTTTTGAAGGTGTGGACAAGGACTCACTCCTACTGACAAAAGGAAGGCTAGTATTATTTATTCTTCTCTTATGTATTTTCATTATTTAATATAATTTTTCCTTGTTTCATAGAACAAATCAGATACCTGTCAATTTAGTTTTGTTTCTATTTTAATTACTGCTTCATAGGTCATTTCCAGTAATGTATTATTTCAATTCTTAGATTAGGTTTTCTTTAAAGTAGATGGTTAGAAGTATGGGTTTGATCAATTAGGAAAGCTTCAATTTAGTAGTTAGTTAAGGATTGTTAATTGTCAAGTTCCTATTATAGATTGCCATGGACACAACCTTGGATTTGACAAATAAATATGATTAAATACCAAGGTACAATGACCCTTGTGACTATCCTTCTGATTCTCTACAAGAGCTTTGAAATCTTTGAATCTACTAAAGACTTCAGATTTACTTCTAAGGAAATACACTCATGTCCTATTTTAATCATCAATGAATGAAACAAAGTAAATAGATTTTGAAATTGAAGGAACATTAACTAGACCAAAAACATACAAAGGAATCAAGTCCAACACCTTAGAAGATTTGTGATAACTGGAATAAAACTGAACACGGTTTTGTTTACCATAGATGCAATCTTTGCAAAAATTTAACTCAATATTACAATCATTCATACCCTCAATGATGTTTTTATTTTTCAAGGTCCTCAAACCTTTTTCACCAATGTGACCAAGCCTTTGGTGCCATAACATTGTCTTCTCACCTGGAAGTTACATCTCCATAAAATAAGCACACTTAGGTACTGAGAAAGCATGACCATTAGAAGTAGATGCAACAGTCCTCTTCACTACTGGTTCCAATGGTGAGGATGAAGAATTTGAAGTTCTCTTCTTTGAAACAGAGGCACTATTGCACTATACCATGTATGAATCAAGTTGGAATAGAGTGCCAATCTAAAGACCGTTACCTAGCACCATATCTCCTCTAGTCATCTTTCATCCTCCAGTCGAGAAAACAACCTACACACCCACATCATTCAACTTACAGATAATAGGTTCCATGCCAAACCAAGAATATGTAGAACACCATTGATACCCTTCACTTGTCCATTAGGGAATCAAATCAAGACTCTTCCACGGCCAACAATCTTTAGGTGAGAGTCATCCAAGTACACCTTCCCACCATCATATTCTTCATACTTTGAAAACCAGCCCTGATGAGAGGTCATGTGAAAATATGTACCAAATGCAATAAGACACACATCTTCCTATGCATGTGTTGCTAATGTAGTGACAAATGCTTCTCCATCATCTTGAGAGGACTTGTTAGAATTTGAATCATAGTTCTTGTTTTTCTTCTTCTCCTTTGTGCACTCCTTGTGGAAGTGACTAGGTTTTCCACAATTCCAACATAGAGCCTTGGACTTTCTAGGAGACTTGGATCTCCCATTGGATTTGGATCTTCCTTTTTCTTCCTTCTTATCCTTTTTCTTTTCTTTCTCTTTAGATCTACCATGGACTGTAAGATCCTCCTTAGCCAACTCAGAATATTTTCTCCACATCTCTTCAGAAAACAATGAAGAAAGCACTTTATCCATCTTTAAGGTGGTAGTAGTACTCCTAATGGCCATAACAAGGTGGTCCCATGAATCTGGTAAGGAACACAGTAATGTCATACATCGATCCTCCTCCTCCATCTTCACACCAACAAAGGTCAACTAGGCAACAAGCATAATGAATGTATTTAGGTGATTAGAGACAGATCCTTGATCTTTCATCCTCAGAGAATATAATTTCTTTTGCAAGAATAATGTGTTCACCATGGATCTAGCCCAATAAATGTCTCAAAATTTCTTCCAAAGATCTTTTACAGTCTTCTCTTCATGGATATTCACGAGCACTAAATTAGTCAAATATAGTCTTATCAGACACTCAGCTTTATAATCCATCAGATCCAAATCTTTTTATTTCATGCTTGATGGCATGGTTTTGGATACTGTGAGCCATAGATCTCTATCCACCAATAAGTCATCCATCTTGAGTTTCCACAACTCAAAGTTGCCTCCATTAAATTTATCTATCGCAAACCTCCTAGATGTGCTCTCCATCTCTTTCCTATAAAAATGATTTCAAAATCTTCTACACAAGCTCCCACTCAAAATGAAGATTAGCTCAAAAAACACTCTACCCAACAGATAGAACCAAAGGTGATCAAGCTCTGATACAAACTAAAAGGAAGTAAGGTATGAAGAAATAGCTTCCTACACTAATCTAATGAGGAAAGTTATGCAAATTTCAATCTTTACTAGTTACAGGTTATTAGATGCACATTCATAGAAATGTAATAACACATCAAAAACAAGTACAACACTCACAACACAATATATACATGTGGAAAACCCTTTCAAGTCAAAAACCCTACACTTCAAAACCTGCACAATGTATTATCATATCAAAGATGATTACAAAATACTTGCAATGCAATCTATCTCTCAGGAGTACAAAAATGTCGATTCTCATTCACATCCCATAACCTTTCACATTCTCCAATCACTTATTTATCAAGCCTCTTTAGCGGTTAACAAATGTGAGTTTGTCATTTTGGCCAATAACAAACTAATTGGTGACACTTTTATTAAAAACATGTCAATTTTTGCTTCGAGAGTGCTGCCCATGGCATCCTCAGCTGGGGGCATTGCCCCCATACCCCTACCGTGGGCTCCACTCCTAACTCATGCAGGAGGGCCTCTACCCCCTTGCACTCCCCCATTCATTATTTTTCAGGGAAACAGTGTCTGACGAAGTCACCAATATTTATCCTATAGCATGTACACAAGGTGCCAACACATGTCAAAACTATGCCAAGTCAACATGGGATCCCACAACATAGTGCTAAATAAATAAATACAATATTAGGAACTTGCAAAGGTTGAGACACCTTAATTCCCAACATTCTCCCACTTGTTGACCACCTTTCAAGAGACAATAGAACTACAAAACTTAACTACTAGGGCTCAAGTGGACCATTGACTATCAACACCATTTGAACTTCTTTGTGCTCATAGGTTTTGTCAAGGCATCTGCAACATTCGTTAATGTGTCAATTTTCTCCAAATTCACCTTCCCATCCACTACCATGTCACAAAAAAAATGGTATTGGACATCAATATGCTTCATCCTCACATGGAAAGTAGGATTCTTTGCCAAACATATGGCATTCTAACCTTCACAACAAATGGTAATCTTCCTTGCATCAAACCCAACAATACAACATAATCTTTTAAACCAAATGGCTTCTTTACAAGCATGAGTTGTTACCATGTAATCTTCTTTAGTAGTGGCCAAAGCGACCACAGGTTATCGATTACTCATCCAACTAGTAGCACCACTAAAGATAGTCAACACATAAGCACTAGTGGATCTCCTACTGTCAATAACACCTACGCAATCTGAATCCACAAATCCTTGAATACAAAGTGAATTCCAATCCCTTGTAGGATAACCATGATAACATAAGGAATGCTTGGAAGTATCCAACAAGTATCTAATCACTATCTTCATTGCATCCTATTGTATTGATCTATGATTAGCCATAAATCGACTAATGACTCCCACTCCCTGGGTAGTACTTGGTCTTGTTCAAACCATAGCATACATCAAGATGCCAACCATACTAGCATAAGGAACTCTCCGCACATCCTCCATCTCAGAAGAAGACTTTAGACAATCTATAATAGATAACTTTGTCCCCATCATAACATAAATAGTCGACGGTCTACAACCTACCATGATGTATCTTTCCAACACATTGTTCACATACATACTCTAGCCTAACCACATTTTTTTGTTAGCTCTGTCTCTTCTGAGTTCCATTCCTAAGATGTTTCTAATTGCCCCTAAATATTTCCTCTCAAATTATCCTAACAACTAAGACTTCAAATCAGAAATCAAATTCTTGTGATTCCTAATGAACAACATATCATCAACATATAATGCAATAATGAGAATGTCATCATTATCCATCTTAAAGTAAACACAATGATCTAATTTTGATATTAGAAATCCCGAACTCAACACAAATCTATCCAATTTCTGGGACCACATCCTAGGAGATTGCTTCAAATCATACTGTAAAGACTTTTTCAACTTGCAAACCAGATTTTCTTTACCTCTTACCTCATAGTGCTCTGGTTGTGAAATCTAGATTTCTTTCTCCAAGTCAACATGAAGGAAAGGTTTCTTCACATTTATCTGTTCAACTTATAAAGAATATTTTGCAGCAAGTGATAACAAAAATCAAATAGATGTCAGCTTTACAATGAGAGAGAAAATATCACCATAATCTATTCCCTCAACCTAGGAATAACCTTTCATGACCATCCTTGACTTAAACTTCTCAACACTACCATTTGAACTAGATTTCTTCTTGAACACCCATTTGCATCCAACCGATTTGCATCCATTAGGAAAGGGCACTAGATCCTAAGTATGTTTTCTCCAAGGAAGCCTTCTCTTCTTCCATAGCCTCTTTCCAGGTATCTGCATCACTCATACCCATAGCCTTGCTTACAGTCCTAGGCTCATCAGTGTTAGAAATCAAAGTAAAAATATAACTAAAATCATGCAATGAATAACCAAACCTATTAGGTTGCCACCTTATCCACATGGACCTCCTCAAAGGTTGAGGTTGAGGTTCTTCATCTTCTTCTGAACTTTTAGAGCTACTAGAGTTCTCGTCATCATCAAGTCTGATAAATGTCTTCAATTCAACTTTCTCAAGGGTAGAAGGAAGTTGAACCACATCCTCTTTCTCTTCTTCTTTCTCTAGCTATAGAACAATAGAAGAAGGATTGAGCACTCTAAATATCACACTTCTACTATATAAAACTCTCTCAGCCACTGGATCCCAAAGCTTGTATCCTTTCACATCAATGCCATAACTGATGAAGATACACTTCACATCATTATTCTCCAACTTAGACCTCTTCTCCTTAGGCACATGTACATATGCCTCACAACCAAATACTCGGATGTGTCTCAATGTAGGATTTTTACCAACCACACCTCCATAGGTGTCTTATTAACAAGAACTTATGTAGGAGACTTGTTTACTAGGTAACAAGCGATAGCAATAGCTTCAACCAAGAAATTTTGTTCAAGGTTAGCTCCACTTAGAATACTTCTTGTTTTCTCCATCAACATTTTGTTCATCATCTCTACAACTCCATTATGCTAAGAAGTATACGAAGTTGTCTTGTGCCTCTGAATCCCATGTTCTTTATAGAACTTGTCAAAATCTGCTAAACAAAACTCACCACCGTTAGCAGTCCTTAGACACTTAATCTTTCTATCCTTTTGATTGTCTACAAGAGCTTTGAACTCTTCGAATCTACTAAAGGCTTCAGATTTTCTTCTAAGGAAATACACTCATGTCCTACTTTAATCATCAATGAATGAAAAATGTAAATAAAATTTGAAATTGAAGGAACATTAACTAGACCAAACACATAAGAATGAATCAAGTCCAATACCTTAGAAGGTTTGTGAGAACTGGAATAAAATTGAAAACAGTTTTGTTTACCATAGATGCAATGTTCACAAAAATCAAACTCAAGTTTATAATCATTTATACCCTTAATGAGGTTTTTATTTTTCAGGGTTCTCAAAACCTTTTCACCAATGTGACCAAGGCTATGGTCTCATAACATTATCTTCTCAATTGAATGTTTCATCTCCATAGAATGAGCACACTTAGGTACCCAGAAACCACGACCATCAGAAGTAGATGCAATAGTCCTCTTCACTACTATTTCCAATGGTGAGGATGAAGACTCTAAAGTTCTCTTCTTTGATATAGAGGCCCTATTGCACTGTACCTCACTTGCATCAAGCTGAAAAAGAGTGCCAATTTGAATACCCTTAGCTAGCACCATAAATCCTCTAGTCACTTTGCATCCTCCATTCGAGAAAACAACCAACACACCCACATCATTCAAGTTACTTGTAGATAATAGGTTCTTTGTCAAACTAGGGATATGTAGAACACCATTGATCCCTTTCACTTTTCCATCAGGGAATTGAATCAAGAGTCTTCCATGGACAACAATGTTTAGGTGAAAGTCATCACCCAAGTACACCTTCCCACCATCATATTCTTCATACTTTGAAAACCAGCCCTCATGAGAGGTCATGTGAAAAGATGCACTATAGTCAATAAGACACACATCTTCTAATGCATGCATAGCCAATGAAGTGACAAACGCTTCTCTATCATCCTGAGAGGACTTATCAGAATCTGAATCATAGTTCTTCATTTTCTTTTTCTCCTCCTTACACTCCTTGTGGAAGTCACCAGGTTTGCCACAATTCCAACACAAAGCCTTGGACTTTCCAAGAAACTTGGATCTCCCTTGGGATTTGGATGTTCCTTTTTCTTCCTTCATTTTATCCTTTTTCTTTCCCTTCTTTTTAGATCTACCACGAACCGCAAGAGCCTCTTTAGCCAACTCAAAAAAATTTCCCAGCATCTCTTCAAACAACAGCGAAGAAGCCACTTCATCCATCTTGGCGGTGGTAGTGGTACTCCCAATGGCCATAACAAGGTGGTCCCACGAATCTGGTAAGGAACACAACAATGTCATACATCGATCCTTCTCCTCCATTTTCACACCAACAAAGGTCAACTGGGCAACAAGCATATTGAATGTATTCAGGTGATCAGTGATAAATCCTCCATCTTCCATCCTCAGAGAATACAATTCCTTTCACATGAATAACTTGTTCACCAATGATTTAGCCTGATAAACATCTCCAAGTTTCTTCCAAAGATTTTTTACAGTTTTCTTTTCATGTATATTCATGAACACTAAATCAGCCAAACAGAGTCTTCTCAAACCCTTAACCTTTTGATCCATCAGATCCTAATCTTCTTCTTTCCTGCCCAATGGCATGGTTCCAGATACTATGAGCCATAGATCTCTATCCACTAATAAGTCCTCCATCTCGAGTTTCCACAACTCAAAGTTGCCTCCATTAAACTTCTCTATCTTAAACCTCCTAGATGTGTTGTTCGTCGTCTCTTTCCTATATCAAAGATTTTAAAATCCTCTACACAAGTTCCCACTCAAAATGAAGATTAGCTCAAAAACCCCTCTACCCAACAAATAGAACCAAAGGTGATTAGACTCTGATACCAACTAAAAGGAGGCAAGGTATGCGGAAACAACTTCATACACTGATCTAATGAGCAAAGTTATGCAAATTTCAATCTTTATTAGTTACAATGCCTTTGGGCTTTTATAGGTCTATTTGTCGAGTATGTCCTTTAGCACCTACTCTTTATGCGCTTGCTATTAAGGGATTTGGATATCTTCTGGCCAATTTTGTTTCCCATAATTTGGTTAAAGGAATTTCTTTGCCCAAGTCCTCAACTCAATTAGTAAACGGGCATTTTTCTAATGAATTTTTGCTTTCTTTTCTATAAGATGAAGGTAACATCAAACAAGTATCAAACAAGTCCTACATTGTCTGGATATACAGCATTAGGTTCCAACATTTAATGGCAAAAAAAACTCAATGCTATAGGTAATCTTTCTCACGTAAGCCTCCCTAGATTGACACTTTTGGGTGGAGATGGATTGAGGATGTGGTAACCTTTCTCACGTAACCTTTCCTTTCCCAGCCAACTCCGAACTTCAGGCTATTCGCAAATACTTGCACTCTCCATCTCTTATTTGGGCCTGAATATGCATCTTAAGAATATATGGTTGCGCTGATTTTCAACATTCAATTGTAGGCTTTCAAACTAGAGGCTTGACCTTCTTATTAACTCTGTGAGTTTCATTTTCCTTCTCCAAAGCCGTGGGCTTCCATATGTGATCTACGCCATAATCTGAAGCCAAGGCGCATGTCTCTTATCATTTTTCTTCCACGAAGCCTTTGTGCTTTTCCATATAGGCTGTTTTTACTTGTCACATTCCCATTAATGTTTCCAGGCACTGCCTCCTGTCAACACATATGTTAGATTCTCATTTGTATAGGCCGTAGGAATTGTACATTCATATGGCCTTCAATATTCGAAAGGCTGTGGACTTCAAAACTTGGTAAGATGAGCATCTGAAACATAGTAATCCCTTGCATGATATTAAACCTGTTCTGATTGTGCACCTTGACACAAAAAGGGAAATTGACCCTCTCCAATTCCAACTTAAAGCCGTCCAAGCACGCACAAAACTAGAATTTCCAAATTTTTGAAATGTAGTGCAAAAAAACACTACACCTACATTGCTCAATTTTATTCTCCAAAATGTGTGCATGAACGACTTACCAGTTACGGTTCTAAGTCTAGACGATTATCAATGAACTCATTGAAGTTTTCAACCTTTAAATTAATCTCAAACAAAAGACAAATCAGAGAGAATTTGCAATTGTAGTGATTTATCATGCTCATAGTTAATCTAGGTATAACAAAATTTACCTAAATAGTCATAATAGGTGATAGGTCCAGCCAAATGTTGTTGCTCCACGTCCATCGTAGTCATCACATTCTCGTAAGCATTCCAATCTTGATTCTTAACATGCATGTCATCATCTAATGAAATAGGTTCTTCGCTATATCCTTCACACACCTACATATCATACATAGGTTCATTTATTAATAAAAAATCCCACAAATAAAAATAATGTAAACATGAATAATCAGATTTAGTCTCGCCATATAAGCAATCTACATCTTTGAAATGAAAATTCTCATCAGAATCCATATCCAAACAACACAGCTATGTGTTCACCAGTGTTGGTGTACCTTGAGGTATAAAATCCTGTGCATGTGTACTCTCAACGAAATCATAACTTTTAATGAAATAATTTTTTCATTTCACAGAATTGAGTCAGAACGAGACAAAAGATTTAGAATCGCTTCTTTCTCATTTATGCAAGTGGAAATATGGTCACGGGACGAGAGGTCTTCATCCTCAAATATGGGTGGCTAGACTTTTCATCAGTTAAGTGAACATAAAAATTAGGGCCAGGTCCATCCTCTAAACTTGACTCGAATACATGTGAAACATTCCCTGCAACAACATCATTACAAGTTGAAATGTAGCTGCAAAAATGGGAATGATTCTTCTTCATCATCTTGTTGTGCAAAGTTAGCACAAACCTAAACATCATCATGAAAAATAATATTCACACACTCAATTGAATGTGATTTGACTCTCTTGAACATCAACTTGGCACCCATCCCTATTTCTACAAAATTTGGGCAATTGTGATCTCCTGTTTTCAAAACTATATGTCGGTGTAACCAATCTGATTCCATTGGATTGCCCTAATTACTCTCAACAGTAGTATATTATGCCCTCAACCTCTATTATGGTGGAATATGTGGACCACTTACATGGCACGTCACCTTACTAACATTTGATGGTAGGCCTGTGATTTTAGATTGTGGGTGCTCATTTCTTTTCAAAGACTCTGTGGACCAATGCTTCTCTAACATTCAAAATGTGTGCCATGGGCTACTCTTATACTACATGGGGCCCTCTGTGTTTGCATTGGCGGTATGAATGTTTGCTGCATAGGTGTTTGTTTTGCTTACTAGGTGCCTTTCTCTAATGGTAGCACATCATTGTCTAATTAGCATGGTTTTACCCATTGGTTGTCGTGTTGGTATTTAGTCGCATATTTTTCAGTCAAACAAAAGTTTTATTTCTGTTTTAGGCAACTTTTTCTTGCATATCTAGGTAGCAATCTGAATTTAATAACTGTAAGTGCTCTCCTCTTATCCTTGGCATCGTTGTTGAGCTTGTTGGTGACCTATGGGGCCACATGTGATGTTGTTAATACTCCTAGAGATGTGTGTAAAATAATGGTAGAGAATTTTGAGCTAAGCAAGTAACCTCTTGGCATGTTGATATATTTATTGCAGAGAGTGGCTTGGATGCGACTTGAGATGGTATTTGTACACGGTATAAGTGTCTCGTCCTATTGTAGACTTGGAAATTGAATGTGTTGGCATGTATATATGCTATAAATTTTTTTCCCCTACGCCCAAGTAGGATTTTCTCCCATGTGCAAGACAACTTCTATCTATTTGCAACAACATACTAATTATGACACTATATAAATGTTTTTGTGGGGTCAAAAAGATAAATCTATTAATAAAGATTATAAAAAAGATTACAACAAAAAGTTTTCCAAATAGTGATAGCCATCAATAAATGTTGATGTAATTGACTATGTCATATGCTTTCCATGCCAATGTGATTGTAAACTGAATTGCAATGATATATAAGTAGGTCATAATGGGATAATAGCGATTGGTTCTCGAGTTAATTTTCTAGCCTCTATGTGTCTAGGTATGGTCTAAAGCATAAAATAACAAAGCCTTAACTTTTTGAGAGAACTAAAGAGTCAAGGGAATGTGTAGTCTAGCAAGATGAATGTATGACTAACATCTCAATGACTAGTAGGAATATTCTTAAAGGTTTCATGAGTAATTTTATGAAATATTTCTAGCCACATTTGTTAGCATAATTGTATTAAGGGATAGTTTGTGGGATAACACTTTAAAGGGTTGGAAAGCTTGTGTCACCTACTTTATCTTTACTGCAAATGAAATGTGTCTGATTGGCAATGCATCTTTGAAGTAGATTAGTCATATAGGATTCTTGGTCCTCTAGACTTACCTTGATATGCAAGTTTTGGTCTTTTTGGTTAACACTCTTTCTTTTAGTCTCTCATATAGGCATTCAATCTATTGCCCATTGGAGTAGGCAACAATCAAATTAGTGAGACATCAAATAAACTTTCAACGTAATCATATTTTTCTTGTTAGTGTGGAGTAGTTGTTAGGTTCCATCTTTTTTCCATTATCCAATTATGTAACTCATTCCACACATCATGCAATATCAAATTGATCAACCATTAGAGAATTATGATAGCATGGTTATTTTTGTATATATGTATGCATGACTTAAGAGAACTCATACACAGTGATACTTGAACTAAAATATCATGAGTCTAGTGACAAGTCTTATGGACTCACAACACCTTGGGTATGGTTGTTAAAGCCTTGTTCAATAGTTAATTTCTCTTTATTTTTCTTATTTTAATGACCTTTGGGAATAACCCCTTGTCATAATAGAGCCTAAAGCTAAAGGAAACTTTATCCGATTTCATGAATTGGTTGAATGCTATCATAGTATGATCATAAGTTCAACTTTACTCTTTATATTGATGTTCCCTAGATTTAGATTTCCATATTGCGTTTAAGATTTGTGGAGCCTACAACTTTAGGAGTTAACATAATATAATATTTTCCTCCATATCATCCTCAAATTATAAATCATAAGAATAAGTTTTAGGAACATTACTAGAATCAATATGAGGGATAAATTAATTTAAGTTCACCTCACAAGTAGTTAAATCAATTGGATTATAACTCACAATTATAGGAATTAGGCATGTGATTTAGCTATGGGAAAAATTAAAGTGAATGAACATATAAGGATTTGGTTTGAGCATACATTAGTTGACTATTATAAATGGGATTTGGATCAACCAAAAATTGTGGAAAATAAAGGGTGGTGTATAGGTTCATTGAATTTAAAACATGGAAATATACCACATCATTTCCCTGAGGTTTATTGTATTGATTGAGATTAATTGCCTCCTTACGAGCATCTATAATGGTGATCACTACTAGAGTTTGTCTCACTAATAATCAGATGGAGGCCTAGGCTATCCTTGTGGCTCTAGAGGATGCCTATGAGCTAGGTTGGAACAAGATAATATGTTATATGGATTCTAAGGTTTTGGTCTCGCTTTTGAATAGTGGGAGGTTTCATGAGTCTTCTTGGAGGTTAGCATGTTTTATTGATTAGATACTTCATCCTTCACAAAACTCTAATTCCATATCTTTTATTCATATTCCTAGAAAATGGAATGTTGTTATGAATGATTTAGCCAAATGGTCCTTTGATGTTGATTACAACTAGAAGGTCATGAGATGGGAGTCCATGTCTTCTTCTTATTCTTCAAAATTCCTTCAGATCCTTAATAATGATTTGGTTTGATCATTCTTGTTTTTTCTTCCTTGTACTTATGTGTTTTGATGGTTTCGTTCTTTCCTTTGGTTCTTAGAGGTGGTGGGATTGTCTAAAACCTCCTTGGATTTTTATCCTATTATCTTTAGTGATAACTCTTGCATTTTGGAGATCTTTTTGGTAATTTTTTTGGATTGGACTTAATTCGTATATTTATCCTTTTTTTCCAAAAGAATCATATGGATATGATATTCCATCACATATTTTTATGAATCTAAAATTAAAACTTTCAATTGACTCACTTGACTATCACTTGGTCCTTTCAAACTAATGAGACACCTCCTTGTGACCAATGATTTATTTAAATTATTTCACAAAATCATTCTCCAACTCTACCCATGAATGAATGGAACTATTTGAATGTTAATGATATCAGACAAAGACATAACCCTCTAGGGTAAGTAGAAATATTATGCAAGCCACATCTTCATGAAGGACATCATGTTGAACCAAGACATCTTTAAATACTAAGATGAATTCTTTTGCAATTCTATTACAATTGGGACTAAATTTAGGTATCTAATACAAATAGATATCTTGAGGAAAATCATGGACATCATCTAGAATATTAGGAGGATAAATTCCTAACCAATTCATATGAAATTAAAAGATCCAATTAAAATGTGCACAGAAAGTGGCCCTCCTTTAACATAGACTATTGGCAACTCAAAGTCTCACTAATGTAGGTGGGTATAAATCTTTCTTGAGAAAGATACAATATCCTCCAAAACTTGGGATTCTTGTATATAGTTCATTAATTTATTAGAGTTTTTTGGGCCAATAGTCATAAGGTTGTTGGAATTTGTTTCTTAATGACAAAAACAAGTTCATTTCCATAGTTGAATCATGCATATGTAATGTTCAATTTGTAAATCCTATTTGAATGATAAATTGAGTAAGGATCCAAACTAAGTCCTATATTAAGATTTTCAATAAGTTCACAAATTAAACCTACTCTATAAGATCACCAAAAAAGGTAAAAAGATTGAAAAGGAAAAAATGAAATAGTTAGAGAAGTGAATTCAACATATAATGACCCTACAATATTTTTATTGAGACACAAGCTCTCACTTTAAACCAAATCATAAAACAAATCAAACTTTACAAAATTTGCAATATGATAGGTGCATTTTCTAAGGAAAGTAAGATGAAAGATAATTATAATTATTCATAATCCCATGAGTGTGCACTCAAATGAAACAAAGATCTATTGAAGACACAAAAATAGAGAAATGTGTCGAAGAAACTCATTACTAATAGTCTAAATATATAATGAAGCTGTATAAGAAAAGATTCTTGGAGAGAAAAGTCATAAAAAATAATATATGCTTCCAACCAATCTCTTATTGATTTTTTTGGCCAAACTTCTCCAAAAAAACTAATTCTAATCTATGTGATAACTTCTAATGCTTAATATAATACATCTAGATACCTAGACTCTAAAACCTAAAATTGTAAACCCTTAATTGTAAGGAACTTATGGTAGTGGAACAACTTCCTATACTAATCTTGAGAGGAGGGCTATGCAAAACTTTTTAGATCTTTATGATAGTTACAAAAATTATATAGAAATAACATAAATAGAAATCATACCACAACATAGTGATTCACATGGGGAAAACCCTTTCAGAAGAAAAACCCCACACTCCAAATGTCGCTGAATATAATATTCAAAAATCAACAAGATTAGAATATACTTGCAGAGAAATAGTTCATAGGAGTATCACCAACTAGAGATCCAAAGGCAACTCAACATCTATAAGACTCCCACACACAACCTCTATCTCATTCACCTAATTTATAGGAGATACAATACATGAAACCATCAAATGGTAATTACAAAACCATGAGCTAAAACCACCCAAAAGTGGCACCCAAATTATTAGGGTTTCATTATCTCTAATCAAAGATACTTATGATGTGTCAAAACACACATCAACATATGTAACTCCCCCTTACATATCTAGTTGTTCACTATAGGTCATTAACTCTACCACCACTCAATCTATTTTTAAATATAATTCAAATCAAACTCTTCTACAACATAATTGTTATGATGCATTCTTGAAATTCATAGTGATGATTCCCACTTTACTTTTTCTCTATTTTCTAGGCATTAGAGGTATTATGCATATTGATTCATTACATCTTGCACCAAAGATAAGTTGTGAGAAGCTTAGATTATGCTTTGTTTCTAAAAACATAAGATTCTACATTGGGGCCTACACATTCGAGTGTTTTCCTCGTGTTAAGAACCTTTGCATTTCTCATTCTTGGGGTAGCATATTTTTTATTAATGTTATGGGAAAACAAATTTTGTCCAAACTTTTGGCATTTTTATTGGTTAAATTTAATAGATGTTTTGGGAGTTTTGAATTGGAGATACCCATTCATTAGAGAGTAGGACTAATGTTATTATGGTGGAAATTGAGTTAATTGTGTAGAGTATGCTTCAATAAAGGAATTTTTGTTTCATATTCTAATACATAGTTTGTATGAGCTAACCTGAACACCATACATAGTTTATAGATTTAGTGTACCTTGTTTACCCATTTTTTAGTCACATTTCATAGATTTTCTTGAAGCAATTTTGGGTAGGTGAACAACTTTCTTTGGAGACCAAAAGTTGAGATTGTTATGGTAGAAATTAATTACTTCTATAAATAGACTTAGATATAAAGGAATTTTTGTTACATACACTGAAATATATTTTTGAGTTAAGGTAAACTAGACAAAGTTGATAGATCTATTTGTGCCTTTGCATTTGATTTTTTTCATTAATTTTATTAAATTTAACCAATAAAAGATAGTGAGGAGTTTCTATTTCTCATCATTATTTATATAACCTATAAAATAATGAAAACCTACAAATAGAATATTTTATACACAAAAAATTGAAATTCTAATGCACCATATTTAAAATATTATTTTATATATAAATTTTGTTAAATATAAATAATGTATCTTCTAATGCATTAATCAAATTATACTCTCTAACATATAATTTTTTATCAGCATAATCATTGCACCTCTTTCCGATGCAAGTGCTAGACTAATCATCATCAACGGATTGAGTAGATGATTTTTCTAATATAGATAGGACAACCATATATTATGCAAATTACCTATGGTTTACTTAGTTCTCAATTTGGAATTTTAAGAGATAATTTATGTTTGTTTATAAACATCTAAGTGTATTATTGGGTTTGTTATTCATTACTATTGCAATGAGTTATTTTTCTCTTAGAAGTCTAATATATTAGAAATAACCATTAGTTGATCTCATCAAAATATTCTAAAGATTGCAGAATGATCATTTTGAGAGACAAAATGCATCTAGACTTATTTAAGTGTTTTTTAAAATTAATTTTGGTTCTTTTTGAGAATTTATTTGTATAATTTATGGCTCAATTTTTATTTAATATTTGAAGATAGTTTGTAAATATGGCTCAAGAAAGCATCTTACTTGAAATGATACCAAGAACATTATTTATCTCTTTGTATGAGAATTAATATTAAATAGCTTATATAATACTATTAAAATCCAGCAATGGAAAATTAAGAGGCACCACTTAGAGTTCCACAACTTTTGGGGATTTAAACTTGGGTCATTTTTCAATAAGAACCCAATGATTTAGCCAATTAAGCTCAACCCTATGGAAAAATATAAAAGAATTCACAAGAAAGTGTAACAATTTGTATTACTTAGTGTGTCCATCTTTATTTCCCTAAATTATTTGAACTTTGTGAGTTGTGGTTTTCATACCGAGTCATGAGCGTCAGTAAGAATATGTCATGTCCCAGTATTAATTAAATTAATTTGTGGAGAAAATGCCTATTCTAATATTCTCTGTGGGCTAAGGTAAAATATAGAGAAATAATTAATTTATTTAATTTTGGTCATGTAATGTTTTATATTTTCAAGGTTGGTTAAATTGAGCTAATTAAATATTAAATATTATGTTTTAATATTATTATCAGTGGCATCCCAAATCAAGGCATTGGGATTCTCAAGGAGTCATTTGTAACTCCCAAGGCCTAAATTTAGTAGATTCTATGACAAATATAATAGTTTATATGACAAGTTATCATTGTGGACATTTAGCCTATTTTTAGCTAGTAGTTATGGAATTGGAAAAAATGAAATTGAATAATGTTTATTCTTCCAAAGATGGGGCATTGGGTTTTTTAGTGCCCAAGTTGAGCTACAACAACTACTAATATGAAGAAGAATTGAACATTTGGACACTTTGACATTCTAATCAATTTTCTTAAAATTGTTTGAGTATCTTGTTCATTCAAACATCTAAGGATGAAAACCCATGGGTAAGGAGATCAGTGGATGAAAATCCATTGGTTTCAAGAATCATAAGATGAAAACCCTTTGGTTCAAGAAGGTAATCTCATTCAGAAGTTGTGTTTGAGCTCCAAGGAATTTACAAATTTCATATAATTGCAAGTTTGTGTGTTTTGTAGGTTTTGAGTAGAGGAAGAGTGGTGTTTAGATTTTTAAATTTGGTGTTGTGTGTGTGTTTTTTTTGTTTTCTTTGATGTATACCAGAACCTTTTTGTTCATTTTATTAATTCAAATCATCTACAATAGTTTAGGAGATCATTCTATGATTTGGTACAATTAACTTTTAAATTTATTACTTAGATTTGTGGTTGTAATATTTGTAATATTTTATTTCTTTTTGAATATACATTTCATTATTTTGGAGTAGCATAATCTTGTAAGAGAGTCCTATTTACAGTATTGGAAGTTTGGTTCAATTTTGGTGAATTTTGTTTGCACAGATGGAATAAAAACAAGAGGATTTGCTTCATATTTATAATTTATTATTGTTGTTGTTATTCCTAATTGTACTATAGTATATTTGTCTATAAATTTCATTAATATAGAGTGGCATATCTTACTTGTGGAATCTCCATGTGATTGGAGTAGTAATTACCAAAGTTTGTTAAACAACTTGGTTAGAATTTGTTACATGATTTTGGGTATTTTCTAGAATTTATTTTGAAGGTTTTTGTAGAGGGTTTTATCATATAATTTGGTGTTACATTTTCTATAGTATTTCATATTTCAAATAAATTTTATAAATATTTTATTTATGGATATTATAGAATAACATTGAATCTAAACTTTTAAACCCGTATCTATCCTCATGGCAAAAGTGAAGGATTCAAGGTAATCTTGTAAGTGTTAGTTTGAAGGTGTTCCAAAGAAAGGTATGGAAATATTAAAATTTGACACATTTCATTGGTGATTAGAATTGGCTTGTCCAAATTTTGAGTTTTCTTGATTTAAACAAACTATTAAAACCTAGAACATTCATTTATGGGTGATAGTACAATAGTGTGTCCCAAAATCAGTATTATTAGGCCAACAAAATCAACATTTTAAAATTGTGTCAATTACACCAAACAAATAGTGAGTAATTTAAGGGGCATATCTAAACTAATAGATGGATAGGTTTTTCTTTATCAATTAAATTTTTATTATTTTTCTATTCTTTTATGTAACCAATACAATTTTCTATGTATAATTTTTTCCATGATTTTTTGGAATTAGATCACTAACTCTAATGTCTAGTGTATAGATATTATTTGGTAATAGAATTTTCAAACCTACATTTTACCATAATATGTTTCTCATAGTGTATACTTCAAAGTTAATTATTATTTTTATTGAAAATGGGGCATCCATGAGGGATATCGTGTATATCTTTAACAAAGTTCATTATTTTTTCTTGTGTATTGAATAGAGGTCATTATTTTTTCATAATGGACTTATGTTCATTATAAAATTTAAAATGAGACTAAGGGATATGCATATGCCAAATGTTGCCTTCAAATGAGTTCATTTGGCCCTCCAAAATGTGAAGTGAAATTGCTTTTTTAATAGAATGTTGATAGGTATGTAAGAGACTCTGTTGAGACTTTGATTTAAGGTTTGGGTGGTTCTATCAAAAAGGATTTGATTGAGAGTAGTTCAATGTAATCTCCTTAAGTTGAATCCCCTTATACTTAAACCATGAAATTCTTCAACCAAAAAACAAAAAAATCAAAAAAAATGATTTGGCGCAAAAATGAAACTCACTTACTTTAGCCCATATATATTTGGGAAAGAAAATTATATATCAATAATAACAATGCAATAAAGAGCCATAACAATGCAATATGAAAGGAACGTGTGATCCAACCAAATATCATTCAGACTTCTTTGGCTATCGGCTATCTTAATACAAAAACCACTTGTGACCGAAGCACAAGATCACAAAATAATTACGTAGTGATTGTTTAGAAATCTCTCTTATACTTTAAACTACCATTTAATTGGTTTCTACCATTTTAGAAATGGAAGGTATCATTATTTTCAAAAGTAGAAGAATACATTAGCTTATATTCATCATGTGTCCATATAGGAGATATTTTTTAACAGTAATTTTTTAGAATCAATTTTGTGTGCCACATGGAGCGTTCAAAAACTCATAGGAGAAAACTGTTTCGATCTAGTGCTTACAAGATATGGGCAATGAAGATAGAATTAATATTAACATGTTGATTTCTAATTTGAATATAATACAAAATAAACTCTACAAGATTTTTCAACATCATTCTTTGCTCTAGATTCTTTGCTGGTCATCATATGTACCTTTCAATCCATTAGTAAGATTTTGAAATTTCTTTATCATTTCTACAACTTGTGTGTTAACTATTTTGTATGTTTACTATATTTTTTCTAGTTTCTTCACTTCTCACGTTTTCATTTGACTGTAAAGTTAATAATTTTTGAAGGTTCAAACTTATGCATGTACTTTGTAAAATGATCCACCCTATATTAAGAGTGTTTAATTTTAAGAGTATCCCTAGCCTGCTTTCTTTCGTGACTATGTCAATGAACACTTTTGAGTGGTGTTTATACGGTAATCACATGTTATAAAATATGTCACATCTTAGTTTAATTAACTTTATATTTTTAAAAACTTTTTATGGCTAGTCAAAATGAAACTACCATTCCTAGGTGATAATTACAATTTTGTAATTACTATATTGGATTCCTTTGGGTTACTTAAAGGTGGCAGCTAGCGAGGAGAGCATTTAGCTTTATATAAAGATCATCCCTTTTCACATATGATATTTTTAATCTTAGGTTATAACATGCTTAATCTTTTCTTTTAACAAGTTCTTGTGCTTAATAAAATTTTATAGATATAATTTCTTTTATTTTTCCCTAAACACATATCAGTTGGTATCAATGTTTATGATGTTTTAATACGGATTTCCTCTGGATATTGAGTTTGTCTTATCTTCTAACCCACTATTTTTAGATCTCTAGTTTTGTAAGTAATCATTGTTGAATTCTAACCTCAAGTTGACATTAATTTGTACACGTAGGACTAAATTCTTAGCATGTAAACATCATTTTGTTTTACTTTTCTTCTTTCTTTTCTCTCAACATTTACCATGGATTTCAAGTGCTACAATAAGAGATTTATCTCATGTGTTTTTGTTTTGTTGTTGATCTCTACCTCATTTAAAGGTTTCAATTCGATTGTATTTTAAATGGATTGAGGAATTTAAATGTTATCTAAGTGTTTTCATCATTCCAATTTATATTTTATTTGAAATTTTCTTAAATAGTGTCTACAAAGGTGTGTTGATCCTCTATCTCACATCTCAACACTAGAAAAAATGTAAACACCATTGTTGGTAGTTAGAGGATTACCCTAATAGTACATATTCTAATGTATCTATAGACCTAGAAAGATCATAATAACAAAGACCATTATTTCCATTATGATTTGGTCATAACATAGTTGTTTGGCTTTCATAGTCCATAACATGCATTCTTACATACCAATCTAGGCATGAAAATCATTTTTCACATTCAACATCCTAAAGAGACTAAAGGCCAAAAACAACTTTCCCAGTTCAAAAGGACATGATTAACCAAATGCTAAAGATGACTATAATACCTTACATGTCGATTACCATTTTATATTAAATGAAAGATATTTGAAACAACTATAGAGTTTCTATAATATTACAATACTTAATAAAACTTCAGATATAAACAAGTTTCCAAGAGAATGAGGAAAAAACGTTGAACCCAAATTTGACTTGATGACCACCTATCACTAAATGACCTAGTTATTTGAATTAACTTCCAACCTCACATAATCTAATTATGTGTACCCAAAGCCCAAACCAAAGCACTAATAAGATACCACTTAGAAAAGTGATGATGATGGAAAAACTACTAAAGAAAAATATGTCCTAACCACCATGTACATCATCAAATACTCCCAACCATGTACACAATCTCCATAAACTAGCATGATCTATTGATCCATGCTAAGAAAATTCAAAGCCAAGCACAACTTCCAATATGTTAAGGATTTTCCACATACACCCTAGGAATGGTTTTGGGCCTCACAATCCTAAAATCATCATGAAGACAACAATTTATTATCTTCTCCAATGTTTACAATGCCATAACAAGCCCTTAATTAATATTGTGATGAAAAAAATGATGTAGCTAGTCCTCTTTGAATTTATAACCTCTAATAGAATAATTAACCTAGTCTTATTTGGCAAGATGGCCTCCAACATCCCCCAAACCAAACTTATGAAACCTAACTAAAATTTTAAATAATATCTATGTACATGGAATATGTTGTACATATAGATAATTTTTTATATGATATGAACTTGTTTTACTACCATAAATTGTAAGATGTTTGATGTGGTAGAGACCTTTAGATAAATGGATCATTATATAATTCATTAGTAGGTTTAATCTTGTTGATAATTATGTTGTAGATAGTGTTGGTTGGAATCTATTAATTAAATTATAAATAGGATTTTAACCCTCTATTGTAATCATATTTTTTTCATATCAATAAAACTATCTATTTTAAGAAGTATTTTCTTCATTACTTTTAGGATTTTAGGAATGAACCAACCGCATTTTGAGAGTTGGAAGAGATTCTTAGTTTCTTGAAAGTTAGATCTAGTCATACAACTGATCTTATTGATTGTCATAGGAATTAGTTTCTCTTTAATCAATCAGTATATAACTCATGGCTTACTTCCAAAGACCTTTCATGCCCCATTTCCTACTAGTGTTATAGTTTTCCAACATCTACACATCAAATAGGTAAAAATGCATGAATACACTCTCCATCTTATGAGATACTAGATGCTAAGTGTGTTGGCCAACATCCATTATTTCATTACTTCTTTCTATATCTTTTATTGCACCATTGATCCATTTAGTACCCATAGTGTTTGCCAAGAAGAACATCAAGGATAACCTTTCTCATATAGCTGCAAATAGGTTAAGGTTGATTGCATGACTTGCTTGATGAACATATTTTTAAGCACTTTATGGAGTTTAGTTTGAACCTCCATACCACAATGTCCTTTAGGTCAAGGTGTCAAGTGAACCTATCAAAGATGGACATCTAGCTTGGTTTCCCAACTTTGTTCATCACACTGAGCACAACACGTGCCCAAAATCACACAGTGTTAGGATTTGACCTATACATTTTGATCCAAGGCAATGTCACTATTGGAAGATTCATAACATTATTTACAACCTGGTTTTAAAGTTGTACTCTATGAATGTATAATAAATTAATAGCATTTAGTGAAGAGGTACTAGCAAAGCTTTAGAGTGGTCAAGACTATTGGAATAGGTGACAAATCTTTCTTTTGCATTCATTTCCTACATTGTATAAATTCTTCATCATGACTACTCTGTGTTACTCATCACCCCAACCGCAAATATTAGTGGTAGCATATGGATACCACACATGTTAATGGATTCATTTGATTGTGGGAAGTACCTAACATTATGAACCTACATTTGTCCAAACTAGAGGTTATCTATAATGTTGTACATTACATTAATGGTTATGTTTCTACATGGAACCAGAAGAAGTCATCTAGCAAAACCCTATGGTTTGCTACTTCATGCCTACCAACTCTTTCTTGTTAGACACACCTACAATCCTTACATCTGATGTCTCCTTTAACTACATGGATTTGTCTATGAGGCCTAGCTAGTACTACACTTGAGATCATCATATGATACTATTTATAGTTGTCTATTTTGGTGTGTGTGATTGGATATGGTTGATATTACTATTTTTGGATTATGGGTCTATGTGTTTTGATATGCATTTTTTATATATACTTATGTGTGTTTAGACATCAATTTGGATTGTAGATTTGATATTATATGCTTTAATTTAATAAAATGTTTTGATTTTGAAGTATTAATAATTATGTATTTAATTTCTGCAAAATGAGTATTTTAGATTAATTATGGAATTTAATAATTGATTGATGTTGAATGTCTTAAATGTTTAGTATTTTATTAATTTATTGCTTTGGCTATACTTTATGAGATGTACTAATGTTCAAATTGAGTTTTGCAAGTGGGCAGTTTAGATCCCTTTAGATTGGAGAGATTCCAAATGTCCAATTTAATTAATTTATTTTTATATTTTGTTACGTGAAATTAAGTGGGTCTATGTTAGGGGTATTTAGATTAATTATCTTGGTAATTTGATTTAATGTTTAAATATTAGTGTGTGGGGAAAATATATTTTGTTTAATTTTATTTGAAGTCGATTATTTTTAAAAGTCATTTTATTATTATTAATATTGCCTTTTTAGATTTTAATTTGGGGGAAATTGAAAGATTGTGAGTAATTCTATTTTATGGAGGAATTGGAATCATTCTGTGGGTTGTGTGTGCGTGCATGTTGAAGCTTGGATCTCACCTTTTCAAATATTTGTGCTAGTAGAAGATTGAAGTGTTGAATTGGCTGGAAAATAATGGCAATGGAAGGAGGAATGAATTATGGTTGGAAATTTGTTGATTGCTAAAAGATTTTTTTGGATTTAAACCCCAATTTCTTGGGCTGCTCCTGACTTGGATAACCATGGTAGGGTTTGGGTTTTCTTCAAAATTCTTGTTTGATTTTAGAAAAATTTGATATGGCTATGTTTTCTATTTTTTTTTCAGAATAATGAAGTTGTAAGAAATTTTTTGTTAATGGTCATTATGTTGTAATACAATATGCATGTGTGTGATGGGGGTTTGAGTGTGTAAAGGGAGATAATATTGCTTGAGATTTGAGAGCCTCCTTCATGTGGGGTTGAGAAAGGCATGAAGCCTCTCTTGGGGAGTTGTGATTATTGTGATATATGGAGGTTGTGGGTGTTTGATATGTTGAAGGGTTGTAAATGGAGAGGTGTTTTGTATTCGATGGAAGGGTTGTATTGATTTTGGTTGTGGTGTGATGGAGGTGTTGTGCTAAAGGGTTGTGCTAGTGAGAAGGAATGAAAGGTTGAAGAGATTTATGTTGTAAAGATGCTATTTGAAAAGAAAAGAAAATATTTATTCAATGTATCCCCAAGAGGGAAGAGAATCCCCTTTCTCCCCCTTTGCAAGAATTTGATAAAGGTTCTTTGTGTGTGAGTCAATTCATGTAATGATTTGTTGTTTTAGTTTATTTTGAAAGATTTTACTTGGACACTTGGAATTTGTCTTCCACTCAGGGGTGAACTTGGATTACAAGCCCTATGCTTGGGAGGAGAGCAGGATTGGGCTGTTCAATTGGGTGTTTGTAGGTTTACTGTGGAAATTACATTTTTGACAAAAGATATCTGTTTAAGAAAATTTGATTATATCATGAGGATTTTATTCTGTGAAAAGAATCTTATTGAGTTGCCTCAATTTGTTAATATTGTAATACAGTGAAACAAGAATGAAATTCTTTGGATGTTGGAAGAGAAAATAATTTTCTACATCTGAAAACAATGTATATTTGATTATTAAAACACCATATTTTATACAGAGGATTTGCAAAATTTTATTTAGTATTAATCCCTCTGAAAACCAGGATAATACTCATTAATTATATCATGTATCTATGGTGATTCAAATGTAATATTATTGATTTTTATTGTGATTCATTATTATTATCGAACAACAATTTGAAATGTAAATTTTGTTTATTTAAATTGTATTCCATATGTGGCGGGAGCTGTGGCACCCGCAGCTACCATAGCGAATGTTGTGGGAATCATGGGGAGCCACGACTTCCCCATCATATGAGAAGGCTAGCTATAGTCGGGCCTTAGCACCCACCACAGCCCGCGGCCTATAACATATGCACTGTGTTTTCTTTGTTGTCACTTTAGTATAGTGAGCTACGTGTATTAGATGCTTCTCTTTTATTATATATATATATATGTTAAGATACGAATAGAAGTTTAAATTATATGATTTGATTTCGATCATATGTGTTTATAGAAACTAAAGATTTATCTCTATAGATTTTATAGAAAAGATACGATCCTTTTCTACTTTTTGTGATTGCATTTCTAACTTGATATAATTCGTTAAGGCAACATGATATATTCATTTATGCTATTTTATTAGTTCAAAAGATTTTTATTTTAAACTAGTTAAATACAAATTGTGTTAGTTATTTAGTTTTAAATGTTAGATAAGTTAATTCTTGATATTTAGTATCACTAAATTTAGTGGATCAGGTTTAATTATTTTTATGATAAATATCTTCAATAGATTGATTTAACTAATTTGCACAATCTTCCTATGTTTCAATTGTAAATAATTAATTCTTTACCCGGTACCCATCTCCAAGTTGTATAGAGATTGTGTGCATTAGGTAAACTTTCCAATGATCTGTTTAAACATAGTATTTAGAAAAAAATGAAAACTTTGCTCATTTCTATGTTTTTGTGTTATCTTTTAGTGTTAGTTAAGGGTGGGCATGACATTGTCAAACTATATTCAATGGCACACTACATGTGATGAGAAAACCTCCTTGCAAAAATAAAGGGTTTCTATTAGCTTGTTGTTATAGAGCTCCTTGGGGATTAAAGGTAGCATCTACTTTAAGTGTTAATGATAGTGTCCAATCAAAGTACATGTTAATTTGTAATGATGACATCCTAATCAATCACAATCCAACCATTCTTTCTATATGTCATCCAAATATTGGTTACTAATTAGTTATCTCTTTCCATGCAATGCTCAAAAACATTTCTAACTATGTCACAAAAGATGAATGTTAGTTTAATATCAATTGCAAGGTGTCTCATTTTATGTATTTTACTTTCAATATTATAATGTGTAGACACCTAAAATTGTCTCATTACTATCTTGTCATCACTAGGTCATTCCTTATAGTTAATTGAATAAATCCCATTTATTTAATTAATTACTCCAATTTTCCTTCTAATATTATTTAAGTATTTTTTACTATTTAATTAATATATTTGTTAACATAATATATTACATTGTTTATTTGCTTATTACGTAACCATGTAGTTACGTTGGTTCTGCTAGTTGTTTCTATTATACCAACTACCTTAACAGTTTTATCAACTATTACATAGTATATATTCACCTATTGTAATGCTTTTCATCATCGAATACATCTCTTCTTCTTTTGGTTTACCATTAAATGGCATTAGAGCAGCGTGGTCTGTAGGGAGTGCAGTAGGTGCGATGTGAATCAAAGGCACAATAGTTACTCCTCCTGCATGCAAGAAGATGCCCAAAGCGATGGTCTAAAGTTTCTCTGATCCCAAAGTGATGGTCTAAAGTTTCTCTGGCAATGACTTGGAGGAGGAGACTAGAAAACGTTGGCAGAAATTGCAAGGAGCATAGCAAAGTTAGAAGGCCCAATAGAAGAATTGATTATAGCGCCCAAGCCAGATAGCATTGAAAAAGAGTGTGGAGTCTGGTGTGGAGTTTGGTGTTGAGTTTGGAGGCCATTTGCAGGCCCATAAGCATTGAGAAAAGGAAAGCTTGCAAATCAGTGGATGTCCACCACACCAGATGCCAGCAGTGTGACCAGTAATCATGCAAATGAGCCACCTCAAGGTGGACGTGCTATTTCAAAAAGCTTAGGCTTCTATTTTGCCCTTTTAGATGCTCTGCAAAACACCGGTAATCTTCAATTCAATGAATTGTTTAGGCAAGGATTGCTAGATTACTTTCTATTTGATGTACAATGTCAAACAAGGAAGATTAGAGAAAAACTTGATGAGGGTCATGATGTTGATGATGAAGATGAGGTAGAACGTACACCCAAGCATCCCCATCTCATAGCACAAGCCTATCGTGCTCATCTTCATGCTACAATTTCCTCTTGAAAGTGAATGTATTGTCAAATAAAATAATAATAAATTTGTTGTCTGGACTATTTTTTGTATTTGTGGTGAATAATGCCAGCCCCAAAATTGCTTCTTTCTGATGCTCAACTTTTGAAAGGGCCAAATTATGCCGCATGGAAGACAAAGATGCAGACAATTCTCATTTTTTAGGAGCTATGGGGAATTGTCATTGGTGACATAACTAGACCAGAAGACCCAGATGAAAGTCAAAAGTTTGACAAGGTTGATGCCAAAGCATTGATGTTGATAACACTTAGCATCATTGATGAAGTTCAACCTCACATTCGAGATGCGGAAACATCAAAGGTGGCATGGGATTCTCTCTCCACAATCTACCAAGCAAAGAACTAGATAAAAATCCTCCATATATAGTCCAAGCTACATACATTTAGTATGCAAGCTGGTGAGAAAGTTGAGGAATTCTTACAGCGGGTATCTGAACTGTGAGTTGAGCTTGTTGCACTTGGAGAAAAGGTGGAGGACAAACTACTTGTCCCAATTATGCTGAGAGCACTGCCATCTCAGTTCAAAATCTTTGTCACCACGCTGAACATCACCAAGCAAAATGTGTCATTTGATGAATTGGTCAATCTGTTGGAACAGGAAGAAGCCATTCAATCTATCCAAGGTGAACTTGAAGACAAGGCCATGATCTCTAGACAATCAAAAGGTCAGAAGTTTCATGGAAAGCAGCCATAGAAACAACAAGAACATCAACAGTCGAAGCCTCCAAGGCAAACTGATGGTGTCATAGATGCAACAAGAATAATCATGACACTATCCACTGTTGGTATAATGCCTTAACAGAAGGCAATTCAAGTAAAGAAGGCTTTTCTGGTTGCAGTGATACTCAGCCATCCAAATGTCGTCGTCATCATAGAAAGCACAAAGGCAATGTAGCGGGCCAACAAGATGATGCATCGGAAGAAGATGAACCAGAAATAGCCAACTACGACACTCATCACAATCTAGTCCTTCTCTCCCAAACCTCACAGCCCATGAGGGATATTTGGTTGATAGACTCGGGTGCCAACAAGCATATGACAGGCAATCGTGAGCTATTCGATGCACTAACAGAACAACCTACTGGAGATAGAGTTTGAATTACTAACAACAAGGAGTATGTTGCAGAGGGTATAGGTAAGGTCATCATTCCTCGTGGGACAATCCATTGTACCCTCACCAAGGTGTTGTATGTTCCTAGTTTGACAACAAACCTGCTCTCTGTCAGTCAGCTTATGAACCACAAACTAAAAATTGAGTTCCAAGTGAAGGACGAGGTCAAGACATGTCTCATCTCAAGAGAAGGTATGATACTTGCTAGAGCATTTATGAAGGATAGACCATTTGCATTAGATGTTGTCTCCTCCCCTACAGTAGCTCTATCAGCTTCAATAATAGAATCTATGGGACTCTGGCACTATCGCTATGGGCACCTTTCAGTCAGCTCCTTGCATCAGCTTAGCTCCAAACAAATGGTAAGAGGTCTTCCTCCAATTTCAAATTCATTGCATATATGTCTTGGATGCCTTGCAGGTAAACAACACCAGGATCCGTTCGAGGCTAGTAGCTTCCATGCTAAACATCGCCTTGAGTTGGTACATACTGATTTGTGCGGACCCATGCCTGCTTCCTTTTCAGGACATAAGTACTTCCAATTGTTCATGGATGACTTCTCCAGAAAGACCTGGGTGTACTTTCTCAAGAAGGAAGATGAAGCCTTTGCCAACTTTTAGGACTTTCACAAGTAAGTTGTCAAAGAAGTGGGCCAGTCTCTTGTTGTCCTCTGCTTAGATCAAGGGGGGAATTCACGTCCAAGGAGTTCGTGGCATACCTCAAGCATCATGGCATCAAAAAGCACCTAACTGCTCCCTATACACCCCAATAGAATGGAGTTGCAATAGAATGGAGTTGTAGAGTGTCGCAATCGGACTGTCATAGAAATGGCTTGATGCATGCTCTTCACAGCCAAGTTGGAGGAAAGATATTGGGCAGAAGTAGTACGGACAGTTGTATACCTCATCAATAGGGCACCAACAAAGATCCTGTAACACAAGACACTGAAAGAGGTATGGACTAGACAAAACCCTTCAATTTCTCATCTAAGGGTGTTTGGTTACAAAGCCTACATGCATGTTCCTAGAAATAAGAGAAAGAAGACTAATCCTAAGACACTCTGGTATATATTGTTGGGATACAGTATTACATCAAAAGCATATCATCTCATAGATCCTGAGATTAAGAAGATACATGAGAGTTGAGATGTGGTGTGTGATGAATCGTCATTTGATTCCTTATCACAAAAAGAAGAGCAGCAACCTCCTACTTCTCATAAATTACTCTCACAATCAGATGATGAGCATGTGGAAGACTCTCACATAGAAAGTGAACTACAAGTAGAGTTGTATGTTGATTTGGGCCCTCTAGAAAATATTACACACCAGCAGCAGCATAGTCAACCTCCAAAGTGGGTCCAAAGTGCAATTAGGGACTCTATCCTGCACACTCTTTCAGACACTTCATCAGGAATCAGAACCAGGAGTTAGACAAGAAATGAAGTGAATCTTGCGCTCATGAGTACTGTTGTTGACAGCACTAAACCTGACATAGTTCGAGAGGCATTAAGCCAACCTCAGTGGAAGAAGGCTATGGATGCAGAGTATAATTCTCTGATGCAAAATCATACTTGGGAACTTATCGATCTACCTGAAGGGAAGAAACCCATTGGCTGCAAATGGATCTTCAAAACAAAGTACAAGGTAGATGGATCTATCAACAAGTACAAAGCATGACTTGTAGCAAAGGGATATGATCAACAGGAGGGCATTGATTATGGATAGACCTTTGCACCCACTACAAAGATCAAAACTATCAGAATGGTCTGTGTATTGGCAGCACAGAAGGTCTGGAAGCTTCAGTAGATGGATGTCAAGAGTGTTTTCTTAAATGGTGATCTCAAAGAAGAAGTGTACATGACCTAGCCAGAAGGGTTTGTTGATGAACATCATCCACACAAGGTATGTCATCTTATCAAATCACTTTATGGCCTTAAGCAAGCTCCTAGGGCATGGTACATTAAGATTGATGGTCACCTATTGCAGCATGGATTCACCCGTAGCCCCTCAGATCCTAATTTGTATATTAAGAAGGTAGGCATAGAGATTGTCATTATGGTTTTGTATGTGGATGATCTTATTCTCACTGGTAGCTCAGACAATCTCATTGATGATGTAAAGAATGATCTCAAGAACTCCTTCAACATGACAGATTTGGGGCTACTTCATTATTGTCTTAGCTTGGAGATATGGTAGAATAAGAACAACATATTCATCTCCCAAATGAAATATGCCAAGACACTCCTGGAAAAATATGGAATGGTTAACTGTAAGCCTATTTCCACTCCAATGGAGAAAGGTTTGCAACTATCCCGTTTCTAGGACTCACCTCAAGTAGATGCCACTCTCTACAAGAAGCTAGTTGGGAGCCTTATCTACTTGACCTACACTAGACTAGACTTGTGTTTTATTGTCAACTATCTCTCTAGATTCATGCAGGAGCCAAAGAAGTGTCATTGGGTTGCAGCAAAGCATCTGTTGAGATATATCCGAGGCACAGTTGATTATGGTCTAGAATATAAGAAGAACAATCAGTTCTTCTTATAGGGATATATAGACTCAGATTATGCAGGATCTGTAGATGATAGGAAATCCACCTTAGGTTATGTTTTTCATCTCGGATCTAGGCCAATTTTGTGGGTTAGTAAGAAGTAAACTGTTGTTGCTCTTTCATCCACTGAGGCTGAATATCACACCGCACAAGGAGCTGTGTGCGAAGCGATTTGGTTACATCGTATTCTGGCAGATATGGACATTCCCGAAGAGAAGTCACCAGTTCTCTATTGTGACAATCAGGGTGTGTTAAAACTTGTGAAGAATCCAGTTTTCCATGAGCGCACTAAGCATATTGAGGTCGAGTGTCATTACATTCGGGACCAAGTTTTGAACCACCACATCCAGCTCTAGTACTGCCCTACAGACTCTCAAATAGCAGATATGTTCACCAAATCTCTTGGTAGGATCAAATTTGAACTGTTTAGGGGGTACATTTGTAAAAACAATGTAATAAGGGGGGGAATGTTAACATAATATATTACATTATTTATTTGCTTATTACGTAACCATGTAGTTACATTGGTTCTTCTAGTTGGTTTTGTTATACCAACTACCTTAATAGTTTTATCAACTATTACATAGTATATATTGACCTATTGTAATGCTTTTCATCGTCGAATACATCTCTTCTTCTTCTAGTTTACCATTAATATTCACTATTCATCTCAACATAACTAAATAAATCATGACTATCTATTTTAGTAATTAATCTTTCATCTATTGTCCAACCTTAAGTAAATAAATTCAAATATTTATTTATCTAAGTTCCCTCTTCCCATCTCCAAAAATTAAATAAATATTCTTATTTATTTAATTGTTATTTTATCCACTTTTCATTAGTTATCAAAATTAAATCATTAACCTTCCATAATCACTTCTAATTATAAAGTATGATTAATCAAGATAAATAATGTACAAGTTCCTAAAGTGTACACATGGGTCAAAGTTATGGCCTTGATTTGTACATGATTGGTACCTAGGCACAGGCAAGGACTTGCACATTCATCCAAAAATCTACCTTTCAGATCTCCACCATCCACTTTCTCCAAAAAGATCCTCTACCCTTAATGTCCCTTGTATCTTGGAACCTCTTTTGACCACCTCTCAAAAGATGATACTTGGAGGCTCCTCATCACTCTAATCCTCTCAACAATCCTCAACCATTGATCTTTCCAATCAATCCTAACCCTCCACCCATCCATCCAAAAATTAATAAATGTTCAACACCCTTTAGAAGCCATTTTCATCAACTCTTGAAATGCAATGTTATGTTGTTGAATTGAACACTAACACATTATCTCTCAATCAAAACTATCTTGGAGCATAATCACCATAACTCAGTGCAACAAGGGAGCTTGTGGGTGAGACTTGGTTTATATTTTCATCCTTTTATTACAAGTTTTCTTATGTTTTATCTTGAGGTTGCTAGTGTTTGTCGATTGAATAGGTTAAACTTAGCTAGGCTTGTTTATATCTGTTTACTTTTGCATACACCAAGATATTTTAATATATAATAACATATCACAATAAAAAAAACTATCACATTTAATTCACTTATAATATATCAATTTTCATACACAATACATCTAGACAAGGTATATTTTTTTATCAAATGTAAATATTCATTTTTGTATAGAAATGTTCCCAAAAAGAAAAAAACCCCTAAACATTCATAAAAATAAAACTTATAAATTTTTTTATAAAAACAAATTTTAAAAATAATAAATAAATATAATATAATATAAATATAGCTATCCAAAATAATAAATATATAATAAATAAAAACCTAATTTAAATTTTAGTAACTAAAAAGATTAAAAGCTATCAATTTTTTTTAACTAACTGAATAAATTATCACTAAAAATTTAATGTTTAAACCTAATTTTAGAAGTTTTATGGAAGCTGTCTATTGTTCAAGAGGACTTTGTCGGCGAGGGATAAAAGTAGAGTACTGTAGTTTCGCGTTTTGGAAATGAAAGTACAACAGTTTGACGCCACTCCCGTAAGCAAAAAGTCGCAGTAAA
Source organism: Cunninghamia lanceolata (assembly GCA_027924645.1). Taxonomy (NCBI): domain Eukaryota; kingdom Viridiplantae; phylum Streptophyta; class Pinopsida; order Cupressales; family Cupressaceae; genus Cunninghamia; species Cunninghamia lanceolata. The sequence goes on along the minus strand of BSBN01001185.1, from coordinate 3,590,132 downwards.
GTCACCTGCTCATAAGCTCTGATTTCAAGCTTTTGCTGAACTCTTGGTTTCTGACACCAATACAAATGAAATCGAAGGAATTGGTATCGAATCCGAGAGGGTGTCTGCGAATGACGCTAAAATCCCAAATCCCCACCATTCCCTTCCCATTCCACCGCCTCCAGACGTCCTAATGAAACTGAAATCCCAAATCCTCGCCATGCCCTCTCCATTCCACCAACTCCCTAATGACACTGAAATCCAAATCCTCACCATGCCCTCCCCCATTCAGCCACCTCCTCACATAAACAGCTAGCATGTTGTGGTATCGACTGTTTTTAAAAAATCTATTTCACCTGACCTCTTGTTTACCTTATATATTCAAATTTACGATGTAAATATATTTCTGGAATAGTGCGGATGGTTAAGCTGAGTTTTGGAGATCAAAAATCTTCCTAGAGTAGTATTTTGTTTTGACAGGAAGTTTTTTGTTTGTTAGATTTTCTAACTGCGATTGTTGTTGGTTGTATAACTATGGTGAACTGAGCATAATGCAAGACTGGACCTCTTTTAATGGATTTATCGAACCGGCAAGTTGCAATTGCAAGCAAAGCCATCGTGATGATTACTGCACGTTTTGTAAGGTGAACTAACTAAACCCGGAGAGATACCTTATATATTACATCCATTTTAGATTAGAGGTCAACTTATTATTCCGTACATGTCGATGCAGGATTGACTCTAGTTGGATTTGGATTAAAAATCCATGGGAAACTGTTGATCTGATCGTAAGACTTTTTTAAATAATCATGCTTTTGCATTGAAAATCTCCAATTGAACGTACACTTTTGTTTTAAACACTTTGTAAATACTGACAGCTCCCAAATGTTGTATCTTATTGAAAAAACATAGTTGCATGTAGTTACAATGATAGCATATGATATTTCTAACAAATATAAATATCTGGAATGATATGTCCACACACATAATGAATAGTGTTCACTGGATCAGATACGACTCAGATCAGCATCCCGTCTTTAGCTTTGATTGGGAGTTTGAATCGGACCAATAACAGGAAGGATATGGAAATTTTTAGTAGTACAAAAATATCTTCATAATTTATTAAGAACATAATAGTTTTCCTTTTCACTTGCTTGGGGTACCTTACCAATCCTTCTTGGTCAGTTAGTGTATGAGCTCAGGCGGAATGATTGAAATATCTTCAATTCCTCATACCCCTGTTGGTAATGCTAATGATATTTTGTCACCCCTCATCTCACTGACAGTGGACTGCGTTGGGGAAAAGCTAAGATCTTTTTCCTGTTACGTAGTGGTGACTAAGTATATATCATCTCCATACACGTCTCTCTATTACCCGCTCAAGACATGGTGAGTTACATGCGTAGAAATAATGCAAAAGCTGAAATGACTTGTATACCTATATGAATCCTGAGCTGGCCTCTATTTATGCTGTGGATTTTTGTGGATGTTTGTTTTCATACATTTCATTTTAATTTCTATGCGATTATATACATATGAATCCTGACTTCCTCTTTAGTGATGCTATGGCTTTTTTCCTTTTCTTTCATATAATTCCTATGGAATTATAGATATATGTAAGAGGAAGACAAAGAAAGGTGGAATGATTTCCCATTTTAGTAAGGAGAGAAAGTAAAAGCTGTTCCGCGATCATAAAACATGGGTCTTATAAGTATTGCTCTTTAACTCAAGACTCAATTATCCTTTCATAATGACAACAAGTGTATATGAAACAAGTGTATTGTAGATGTCAATACCCACTTGGTGTACTTTTATGAAAAACATGATATTGTTGATTTATTGTCACAAAAGATTTGTGTTTGTCCTTTTTTTTCCTTTTTCAAATTTGATAACATTCTTCTTATTCATATTACTTATGTAGTTGATGTAGCTACCACATATTTTTCTTTTGTTGTAGAAACTATTACAATGGTGTATTTCTTAGGAAGCCCATGACACTCTTCTTGTACCAAGATGAAATATATATCTAAAGGTACACTTTCTATAATCAATGCTCTCTACCCAATCATTATATGTGTAACCAATTTATACAAATTCATCAGATGTAGAGTATAAAATACTTTGACTATTAGTGTCATTGACATATGTCAAGCTTCATTTTCTAACTTGTCAGTCATAATCCTTTGGTGACTTCACGAACCTTGAAATTAAGCCTACTCCATGCACTATATCAGGTCTTGTGGCCATCAAATACGTCAAACTACAAACAATTCTTTTATGTAAGGTTGAAACTATATAGGTGCTATTATCTTCTTTGCTCAATATCAAACTTATGGCAACTAGTTTTGTTGTTGGACTATAATTTATTTTTATGAACCTCTTCAATATTTGGCATATTTTGAATGACAAATAAAAATTTCATTATGTGTTTCACTCATTTTGAACTCAAAAAAAATATTTCATCAATCCAAATTAGTCATCTCAAACTATTTCTTTCCACTAATTTGAATAATTCAATTGACAAGTCTCCTATAAATATCAAATTATTCATATATAAGCACAAAATAACAATTTGATCCTAATTATTCATTTTGATGTAAAGTGTTAGTTCATTGTTGCTTTTGCTAAAGTCATTCTTCAGAAAATAAGAAACAATCTGGCTTTATGAAGCCCTTAGAGATTGATTGAGTTCATACATGAGTTCCTTCAATCTAATTATATTTTTGTTCTTGACCCAGAATTTTATATTGTAGTGGTTGTTGCACATATACTTTTCCCCCTAATATACCATTCAAAAATGTAGATTTAACAACCATTTGATAGATTTTCCATTTATGCTAAGCTGTTATTTTTAAGACAAATCTAACTATATCTAATCTAGCCACTAGGGTAAAATTTTCATTATAATCAATTCTAGTTTTCTAGAATAACCTTTTTACCTAACCTTGCTTTATTATTTTTGACATTTCCATCTACATTAAATTTGGTCATATATACCCACTTCACACCAATCACATCTTTTCCTACTAGCAAATTTACCAGATCCCAAGTATGATTTTTCTCTGTAGCATTAATTTCTTCATCCATGACTTTCAACCAATTAGAAATCAAATCATGATCATAGCTCGTACTTTGGGTTACCTCCTAAATTTCCCTCAAGCTTCTCATCTTTTGTAATGAAGAGGGCATTGAAGTGTGTCATGTCCCCTTTATAATAAATTCATTTGGAAGAAATATTAGCCCATTCCCATATTTTCTATGGGCTAAGATAAGGAAACAAAAAAAAAAAAAAAATTAATATTGAATATTAGTTCCAAAATATATTAATTTCAAAGGATTATTTAATGGTCCAATTAAATATTAAATATTTTGTTATATTTTGAGGCTCCTCTAATTGAAGGGTGGGATTCTTTCAAGAGGCTTAATAACTCCCAGATTTAATTTAGAAATATTATGTGACAAGATATGATTGGTTGTTATTAAGGAGTTGACAGATATGTTAGATTCTATGAAAGGTCGTCACTAACTATTTTTAGTTGATAGTTATGAAGGTAATTTGGAAATATATATATATATTTTTAATTTCCCTCCAATATGTACATTTGGAATCTTGGGCACCTAATTTGGGCTTAAAAGATATATATTATAATAAATTCCTCATTTCTACATCTAATTTTATGAAGACATTTAACTCTGTCAAATTTCGGTGACCACTTGTGGACATATTTTAATCTGAGGGCAAAAACCCTTGTGTGTGGAAATTATTGGATGAAAACCAAATAATTTTAGTAGTTAGAGGATGAAAACCCTTTTTTCCTATAAGAGAGAAATCCCTTCTAGATGTTGTGTTTGTGGCTCAAGAAGTTGTAGATTTTTAGCCTTTGAGTTTGTGAGTTTTTGCAGGTTTCTGATAGCAATTGTGTGGTGTTAAATTGTTTTTTTCATATTTGATTGAGTGTGTTGTGGTGTTGTGGCTAATGTGTATTAGACATTTTATTCTCCTTATGCACTTCCAAATTAGTTGTACAAAAGTTATGAATCTTATATTATTTTCTAGAGAAAATTATTGTTATTTTTGTGTGAAAATTTACAAGGTTTGTGTGGAATATTTCAGTGATTGTCTTAGTTTGTGTTTGCTACTATAGATTCTATTGTGTAGAATTTTTTAACAATGTATATTAGTGTATTTCGTATTTTTAAAAGAGCAATAAAAGAAATGGAATTTTATCACTTATTTCTAGACCAAAGGATTGCCAGAATAGTGTGTTGTTATTGTAGTTTTTAGGTGAAGTTTTTAATAATGTGTTTCCAAATTTTATTTCTTCTATTGATATTATATATATTTCTCTTATTACAACAAATTTCATGTATAATAATTAGTTTCCAAATATTAATAAAGTTCCAAGTGTTTTCATGCAAAAAATGTCAAAATTTGGTGCATAGATTTTGAAGAAATTGAAGTATAGATTACATGATTGCATAGAAAAAAAGAGATGATATATAAATGTATATGAATTGATAATTGATTACATATCAACATGGCTTTATAAATCCATATATTCCTGTATATAACTACTTATAGGAATAACATCTCTACCACTAACAAATAACTAACCTATATTGTTTATTAGAACAATGTAATAATGCTAACATTCCCCCCCCTTATTATATTGTTCTTGCAAATGTAGCCCCCTCAAGGTTTTCATTTCACATAACAAAACCTGCTGACTGAAACAAACAAATACATATTTCTAGATGCTTTTCCTTTGAAAGAATGAATCCTAAATTAGGTCAAACCACATCAAGCTGCCTCATAACCCTCATAAAGGTGTAGCTCCAAGATGAATTCTCAAGTTCCCAGATTACCACTTCCCTAAACTCCTGAATCATAGATTCCCTGAATTATTAGACAATAATCCATGTTGATCCACCCACAATGTTCCATCAAGTTGTCTCATGATATTTGTAAAGGTATAATTCCCCAGATAACAAACTCATGAACTATCTGAACAACAATCTATATTGAGTTCACCAAATCCCTTCCTTTCTTCAAAAGCAAAATTCACAATAGACACATTCTTCAATTGTGTTAGAATAAAAATGAACACATAAGAAAACACAAAAAACATATGCTTCTTTTTCAAAGCACCATCTCTATGAAAGAAGCTGACTCGAGATGATGAAAATCCTCCAACCTTCAATGCCTCTAGCCTCCAATATTGCCTCTATGCACTTTTCCTTAAGTATATGTTTTTTAGCACCTTAAGCCTTTTTGGATCTTGGAAAGGTGAAATCAATTTTGAGAGGCTTCATTTGTTATTATCTTTAATATCTTGGAGGTTTCAAATCTTATTGTATCACTTTGGTGTCTATTTTGCTTTCTTTTGGTGCATTTGTTGTCATGGCTACTCCTAATTCATGTGAACTTTTAACTCTCCATAAATATCATACCTACAAGTTTAAAATATGTAGGTTGCTCTAATCTAAGGGTTTGTGCTCCACATTGCATGATAAACAACCCACTCTTACTAAGGAGTATGAGATATTTACTCACATGAACAAGTGTGATGAAGCTATGGGTTTGATGGCTTTGCATGTTTATGACAATTTGCTTTTCCATATTGAGGAGTCTAATACACCCAAGGAGGTGTAGGATAAGTTCAATAACTTGTTTGATCAGATCAGTGAGTTCTATGCTATGCAATTAGAGGTAGAATTGACTTCTTTTTCCCTAGATGCATTTCCTTCCATTGATGATTATCTAGTCAAGTTCAAATCTATGGCGTTACAATTGGAAGGATGTGGGAAGAATAAAACTGATAAGGAGTCTATTTTCTTGATTCTATCTAAGCTAAGAGGTCCATTTGTTATTTTCTCTTCTACCTTTTACTCCACCATGGATGCTTTGGGTATTGCAAGAAGAAAGGTCATGGTTAACACCATTGTTATACTAGGAAGATTAAGGAGCTTACACACCTTCTTCAGAAGAACAACATTTGGCTACCCTTATCTGTAACTCCTTCTACTATAGCTTCTCCATTGGCATCATCTTTATCTTCATCTAAACCTACATAGTCAGGGAATGTAGGATTTGAAAATGGGATGAAAGGTCAAGAAGACGAGCTTAAAGGACATGCATTGGTTACTTCTATAGTTCACTCTAGTCGTGATAGATGGTTTTTGGATTCAAAAGTATCACATCACATGGGTTTTTCTCCCTATCCTTTTTTGGGTTTTCATCCTACATATACTTCTAAGATCTTGTTGGGGGATAGTAAGTTTTTGGATTTTATAGGGATAGGTAATGTTGAGATTGGTGATGGTTGTTTCAAATATCTACTTTGTATTCCTAATTTGTACACAAATCTTCTTTCTATCCATTAGATTACTCATGGTGAGGTACCTAAGACTATAGAGTTCACTGCAGATTCTATTTTTATTATAGAGGTTGATACTGACAAAGTCATTACAGTTGGTGAAGCTGATCATGAGTCTCATCTCTATGATTTTTCTCATTTTGTTGAGTATGATGATTATGAACCTTGCACACCACTTGCTAGTGCATGGTAGCAATTCCTCGGGAGAGATTGGTTATTTGAAGCTTGGAGTTCTTAAGACCTATGTTGATTCTTCTCCTACTTTAGATCTTGTTGCTTCAGAGGTTGTTTCTTCAACACAACAGGATGTTCTTGATCCTTCAGATCTTGCGTTGTGGGATAGTCACTTGACATGTCTTTCAGAGTTGTTTTGTGAATCTCACATTACTAATTTGGATGATGTATTTGAGGGTATATCCCTTCTTTTTTATGACAGTATCAGCACTGCTATCACACCATCTATGTCTTTGGAGATTGTTACTTCAAAGTTTCCACACATGGTCTTGTTGATCCACCTTCTTCAGTTGAGGTTGCACCTGATCATGATGCGACATTTGGTTACATGGAGGAACTGTGATAGTTTTCAAAGGGATCTTTCATGTTGACTCTTCCTCTCCCTTCTCTTGTTTTAGAGTTGGAGTTTCTCTTGCATCAATTATTGGACTTGTTTCTCCCTAAAGGGAGGCATGTTGTTTGCAAACATTAGATATTTTTTTGTCTTTAGGCTTCCAAGATCAACACGGGAGTTTCTTCATCATGGGGGGATTTTTAGCATTTCTATTCTTTACTATTGGGGGCGAGCTACATAGACTCTCTCCTTTCGTATTTTACTGAGACCATTGATATCAATGACGAAATTTGTCCTTGGGGGGTCTTGTGGAGTCCTCCTTCCTTTCACCTTTTTTTAGTTTTTTTCTCTCTTTTGGAGAGGAGTTTTCTCCCACAGCGCATTTTGCATTCTAAATGGGTACCTAACATGGTTGTGTAGCCAGGACCCATATTACATTTTGCATCTCATCTTGCATAATAATCTCCCTAAGTTTGCACTTAATGGGGGGTGTTAGTGTGAACGAGTTCCTTAAGTTTCAGTTAGGTAGTTACCAATATTTAATATTGGTTTCCCATACTTTTGATTATCTGGTAGTTACACTCATTAGTAGTTTGACCTATTATGTTTTTACCTTGCCTTTAAATAGGTGCTTGTACACTATATAATACATCTCATCTAATCTCATTTTTCTCAAATATTTGGTGGAAGAGCACTTTTCTTCTCTCATGTATCTATGAAGGTGTTTTGTTTTACAGACTGAGGATCATGGGAAGGAGTTGATCACTCCTACAAATATAACCCTCACAATTTTTATTGGTTGCTTCATTAAGGGTAAGTATTTCATCATATTCTTTTTAAATAATAAATTCACCCGATTAAATCATAAATGCCCAAATCTCAAATTGCACAACCATGATTGATCCTTTATGGTGGCTTTGAAGAAAACAACTAATTCATTTTTATCTTTAATCTAAACATTCTATTTTTTTCATCAACACTTTTGCAATAAGCTTGTTACTTACATTTCTATGTAAAATCACACATTCTCTAATTTCAAAATAAACTCTATAACTCTTTTGTACTAACTACCCGATAGTATTTAGGTTATGTTTAAGTCTTGAAACAAATGCATATCTAGAATGTGCTTCTTGTTCTAATGTTTATGATTCCTTATGAGAACTACTTTGTTATCATTTCCTAACTTGATTTCAAATTGAACTAATTCATCAATTTTTGAAAATATCTCTTTGTTTTCAATCATATGATTACTACAACCACTACCTAAGTACCAGACATGTTTTGTAGTTTCTTCACCACCATTACAAGCAATAAGAATGGAACTATAATCTTAACTTTTTAATTTTCTCTCAAACATTTTATATTTTACTTATACTAATTATATGTCTTCTTTCTACATTCATAACTATAATGACCATATTTTTACAACAATAGAATTGGATACTTAATTTATCATAGCTTTGATTGTTTTTTCGTATGTTGTCATTACTACTTCCTCTTTCACTTGCTTCATGCTAGCTGCAATCACTAGACTAAAAAAAAATTAAAGCTATCCAAAACCTAGTGGAAGAAAATAGATTAAATATAACTATTCTAGCAATGATATAAAATCAAAATAACATAATCTAGAGTTAGTTCTTACAAGAGAATACAAATGCTCAATAAGAAAAATAGTATTATGAGAGCTCATAATAGCATGAATGAATAATAAGATAGAGGAGTGGATACATATATAGAAAAGAGGAGAGGCAAGACCAACCAGTTAGAAAATGAACTCAAACTACCTAAAAATAGGTCAAAGTTACACATGAAAATAAGACATCTACAATTATCTAACCATAAGTTCAATACAATCAAGCAAGCTTTATAAGTAAATGTGTAGGAAAATACATAATATCCAAGGAAAATAAAAAGATTACACTAACACTGCCCTTATGTTCTGTTTAGGTGGGTGAAAAATTTGTGTCGTGACAAATGAATCTTGATGAGATATCCATGTACAAATAGATCCCCTCCAAGAGGAGAATCCATCTGGACTCCCTAAAAGAGAGAGAGATGAGGGACAAAGTATCCCCCCAAAGAAGAGATAGAAAGGAAGGACTAAGTAGTCACCCTTAAAGAAGTATCCTTATGCCCCCCAATAAAGCTTGTAAATGAAGAATCCTTATGTACACCATCTAGAGTTGGAATGATAGTGGCTAATATTGGGATAAAACATTCCCAATTTATTTTTCATATAGTACCAATCTTCCCATTTACCATCTATCTAGTGCATAGAAAGGTTGTCACGTTTTCTAGAATGCAGATCAACCACATGAAATTCCCCAAAAATGACCCAAGAAGTAGTTAATAGCAATTCAAACAATCTAATGACAAAGATTTAATCTTTCAATGATGTCATTAGAAGTAGAAATATGAAGAACCCTAAGAGTGGTTATTAATATTAAATAGGGTACATAAGGCATGCCAACTAGAGTCATAGACTTGATAAACTAAGTTCTACTACCATAGATAGGAGAAATGAACATATCAACACCACCTTGACATGGCTCATGATTACTATGGAAAGAATAGCTAGATGGCCATATGACATGACAAACAACTTTAAACAAATAGCTATAAAATATTCAATTCTTGATAAAAAACAATATCAAGATTAATAATTTTTTGTTAAGTATCCCACATGATATACTTTATTCTAAGTTCTATTAGATCCCAAACATTTGATGAAGTTAAATTAACACAAGATGGGAGTAAAGTGACATATCATCACTATTAATTGCATCAAAATATTTATAGACATTTCTTAGAAACTATCCCTCTATGAGTTTTCCTAATAATTTAAAGCTTCCTAGTTGGATTGTAATCATTGGGCCATGAGACTAGTCTTTATGAATCACACATTGAGCTTTGTCCACCTCATAAACTAGACTATGAAACCTTTTGGTTGTTGATTAAAAGCATATAGGAGATGTTGAAAAACTATAGTCATTGCCTATGTACTAGCTTGAGAAGATATAACATTGGAAAATAATGATGTTCTATTATATTAAGTCTTTCTAGCCTCTTTAGGAGTTTCAACAAATGAATTTGAAGTAACAAGCTCCTTCACCTTGTTATTAATAATATTTGAAGCTTGTGGGCCAATGTCTTAGGTCCCACCAAAAATTTGACCCTTTGCTCCATTATTGTGATTATTCTTCATGATGCCTATTGTGGTCCACCCATCCTCATTTTTTGAGGAGGATCATCCCAAATAGATATGGGAGTTTTCTTGGGTCTTTAGGTGACAAGGAGACAATCCTTCATTTTATGCTTAGAGGATTGGCACATGTAGCAAGTGTTCCAGGAAAGTTTAGGTACATAACTTTTTGGGTGAGATATTGCTCCCCAAGCTATATTTTAATATATTCTTTGAAGTCCATAGGAAGGCCAACCTTAACACAAACCCTTTTCTAGGAATGAGTTGAAGATAATGTATCTTTCTCAACATGTACTATAGGACCTAAGGATTATGCAATATGATTAAGGAAAGGCCACAAAAGTACGGGAGACATGGAAATGCTACTAGACTATGACTTAAAAGGGCACACTAATTAGAGACAACAAAAATTGAGTATAAGGGGAGAAGAGAAATGAAAATTATAAATATACCAAGGGTCATGCTCAAACATAACCTTCACAAATTTCACCATAGCAAAATGGAAAAGGCAAAACCCCTTTGTAAGGTTTTGAATGGTCTACATGCAAACCCCATGAAAGACCTAGGTGGAATTGACCTTCCTTTTTAGCATTATTTCAAAGGGGGCTCTTCCAATAAAATACCCTACTAAAGTAAAATACTCAAGCCACTTGCATGCATTAGAAAAATCATGCAGTGGTAATAGAATATCAAGAGTAGAGGATATACCTCATATGTATACTGCTACTTTAAAATGAACTTGTTAAGTCTCTTTGGTGGTGCCATTGTCTTACACATCGAAGATTGCAATCCAAACAACAACAACAACGTTACTAAGGATGGTAAGAATTTAAATTAAAAAGCCACCCAAATGTGAGAAAAAACCTTTAAAAGATAACAATAAATGTGTTAGTCTCCTACTAATAAATATAGTATGAATTAGGGTGACAAGGACAAGGGACTAACATAAGTATGAACATGAAAGACAAGGCAAGCCAAAACCCCAACAAACCTAATTGTTATAAATTTATTGTTATTGAGTGTAATAACTATATACCTTTAACTTTCCATGAAGGAATTAATAAGATACCACCTCCAAGGTTGTTATACTCTTATATAAATTTTTATTTTCTAACATCTATTTCTATATAATAAGTTTGATTTAAATAATCCCTTAAACCATTTTTTATTAAATACTTATTAAAGTACCTTAGAGAGGGTAAACAATTTAGAGGTCCAAGGTTAGAGTTAAAACTAATATTTAAAAATAACATGGTATTATACTCTTACCACAAACCCCAAACATCATAATGTGGCTCAAAGAATATGTTAGAAAAAATTAGTGGCACCTAAACTATAATGCAAACATAGAATTAAAAAGAATTAAATAGATTAAATGACATTTTAGTTTCATTAGAACTTGCAGCACGTTTCAATAATCTGGATCATTTTTTTCTTTTCCATAATTTAAAAAATAATTTGTAATAGAAAAAAAAAACATTCCAATAGGAAATATAATCTCTATTAAGAAAATATGTTGGATTTATGTGAATTGAGCCAAAAGGCTAGCTAAAAAAATGGTTGAAAATGATTGGATGTGTCAAAAATCCTCTACTAAGCCAACTAGTCTCTAGTGCAAACTACAAAAGGATAAGTTGGGTTTTAAATATTAAGATTGTCAAGGCACTTTCTAGTAGGAAGACCTTTGTATAAAATACACCAAGCCGAAAGGGAAAGCTTAGGCTCCATAATGGATTTACAAACATTTGAAAACTTTTTCTATAGATTTGAGTAGATGAATGAGTCAACCATATCTATTTCAAATTATGAAACATCTATGATAACTAAGAAGAGATCTAGTTATGACCTTTACTAGGAGAGTAGTTAAAAAGAGAGTGTCTACAAATAATTTCTAATCCTTTTACCATGACTAGTTTGACTTAACAACCATTTTATATTGAAGATGGAAAGACATGGTCTCTAAGACATCTTGAAAGGATTCCCTATCTTGATTTTTCAAACTAAACTTGGCTTTAGCCTCAAGCCAAGAGAGACAAGAAGAGGTGTACTTAGAGAAATATCTTAAAATTTTTTAATACTTTTTCTGAAAAACTTGATAGAGTGTATCTATGGAATCTTGTCGAGTGAGAGATTGTGGTAAGGTGATTATAGGACACCACCAAAAAGATCTAGTTGATTGGAAGAAATGCCATCCTTAAAGTAATTTTCGCTCAAAATAAGCCAAGGATTAATTGATTCCCAAGCTTTCTAAATACTGTTAGTGACAAAAGTCCAAAGACTTTTTTTGAAATAAGACTAATTAGAAAGGTACTATAAAACATTGATTTCTTCAATCTATACAGTTATAAGGTAGTCATGAGGAAATGCAATTTGTAAGAATCTTTTTTATGTTTTGTTTCCTTCAATTGCATTAATGACCCACTTGACACAAAGAATAGTCTCAGGTCAATACTTTGATGTCACACATCAAACAAGCCCAAACCCTAAGAATCTTTCGGAGGGAACCAAAAATACCAAACCACATGATGAAATCCCTTGCCTTGGTTACAATTGGAATAAATAAAATATTAAAGAAACTTTTCCAACATGCAATAAACATTTGAAGACACCCATTGAGAGTAGTAGTAAACACAAGTAGCTAAAAGAACCTTAGAACAAATCTAAAATCTTCTAGCACGAAAAAGTTTCTTTGTTATTTATTAAGAAATCTTTTTTTCTCAATCCTCTGAATGGCATATTTATGTAAAGAGGAAGGAGAAGGTTGAAAAGTAAATGGAATACCAAAAAATCTATAAATTTCTCCATGGCTAATCCACCTTCCACATTGAGGCTTCAAGCCAAGCTAGAAGAGGTGAAAATAATTACCTATGACAATGGGTTTTGTGCCACTAAATATTGGACATTGTAACCAAGAAATATGTATTGAGACATTTCAAGGCTTTTTATAATCTCTTCATCTTCAATTAAAGTGAGAAATGAATCATATAAAGAATGGTCATTCAATGGTTATTATAGGCTATTACAAGGAAGGAAGATACCACAAACTGACTCTAGAGAGATGGCATTAGCTAGGTAGTAGCTAACTCCTTCAACAACTAGACCATAAATAGTTGGTGCTAAGAGACATCCTTACTTGAGGCACCTAAAAAATCTAAATTGCATAGATTGAGTATCATTGATGGTAAAGAAAACAAAAGTATCTATAAATCTTTTTTAACTAAATAAAAGATACTAGTTTCAAAACCAAGAGCCCAAAGTTGCACATCTTTAGGTACTTCTAGACCATTGAAGCAATGCCCCTTGCACTATTGCAAGAGTTATCTAGAGTCCTACCTCCACCAAAGGTTGGTCTCTGCCTCATGTCCGTCATAGGAGATGCAATCATTTTTCCTGTAGAGTTCATGACACTCAATCCTATGCATCCTAGCCTCCTGGATGAAGAGATTTTCCTCAATAGGAGTGGCCTTAGCCTTCTTTCCACTGCTCTACTTCTCCCATGCCTTTGGTCATGGGTTTGCAGGTTGGCCAGACTTTGACAAGTTCCTCCAATGAGCTCTTACCATTTCTCTTGTTTGTGACAATCTACCTAAGGATGACAAAAATAATGAAGATGTTAATGATGGTTGGGAGCCTCCTAAGGACACTTTGGACCCCACTGATGTAATGAGAAAACTAGATGAGTAGGACCCGCCTCCTCCCCTAGTGATCTAGCTCTTGCTGCATAGTGGTCTCTTGTGTTGTTTTGTTCCCGGACTATGGCCCCATTTAGATTTCAGAGTGTGACTTTATCCACCCACCCATTCAAATTTTGGGGTGTGACTTTTTGCACCGAACTTTTTTTTTTTAATATGTTTAATATTATTTCATATATATAATATTAATGTGGAAAAAATAACTTATTGTTTGAACTACTTACCCATTCCATACTTTTCAAGCTGCAATTATGTTATGAAATGAACTTTCTCTTATGAAACCAATTTATTCAAATGAATAACAAGTGCGATCATATGGCGGATACTTAGTGCAAGAGCTTTAGCAATTATTTTGTGAGAGACGGTCAACACCGTCCCAAAGTGACTCTAAAATTTGGAAGGGAAGCCATGATGACATGGAGCTTTGTAATTAGCCATGCTAAGAACGGTTTCATGGAGGTCGTAACGATAGAAGCTTTATATCAAACCACCCTGTGAGTATTAGATAAGTGACAGGGCACAACATCAAGGCACTGCTGAATTGCTTTACCCCGTCAGTAGAAGGCTCCTCAGATCGTAATACTTTTTAATAGTGCTGAACAAAATCATGCAACACTTCTGACAATTATTTGAAATGCTTATCAGCTTCCCTAGTGGCTTTGATTTTCTGGGAAACATTCATAACTCACAGCAATTGAAAAAATTCTGTTAGGAAGTGCTTAAACAGCTGGTACATCGTAAAACGAAATCTCAACGACTGGTTGGTTTGTCTCTACCTTATCCAGAAACAGCAGTGAGATGAATCGAAACAACAGTCGAGATCTATGAGAGAAAATTTTGTAAACAGCCACACGACAATGGGGTCGTGCCGGCTGTTTACAGTGGGCTCTTTGATTGAGCTGCTCTGACGTTATATGCGTCTGAGATATGAAGATTTGTTGATTTTATTAGGCCCATCTCAAACGAGATTTAAATTGATTCGGATCCACGCAGGTCTGTTAGGAACTACCTACCTATTGGTGCTGACAATATGGTCGCTTAATCATAAAGGGGAGATTGCAAAGAAGTTAAATGCATACAATTAATGAATGTAGAGAAGGAAGCATGAAAATATTATTTATCAGGCCTATGATTAATACACAAGTTGGGATGTCTCACTAAGAGGGGATTGTCATAAAGTTCCTAGCTTGACCGCGAGGGCCCGGCGTTCTCAAAAATAAGAATTAGGCATCAAGGAAAACAAAAAATTGCAACAGCAAGTGAACGGATTACGTCTGCGGCGAATCCCAATAGTATATAGAGATTAGAGCTATGATATTTATCCGATTCTTCCATTTTCACTTAGTAAAGACCAAACATTATTGAGCACAAACACAAGAATAAGAGGCGATGCTGCCAATCATTGCCTACAACGTTGGCATATACAGCTATAAAGAGCTTTTCAGTAACAAGAATATTTTACATACAGTTAAAGACACAGTATTTCCCTAATAAGAATTAAGGATATGGCATTTTTACAGTCCATTAGAATTGGTTAGAAAATTTAAAAAGAAAATTAGTAGAAATTGGTTAAATAATATTCAGGAAATTTCGGTAGAAATCTGTATTGGTAGAAATTCTCCCGTTTCTGTGATTTTGTGTTTTATTTTCTGCTATTGTAAGCGTAGCTTCCTGCCCTATGTACTGCTGCTCTGTTTATATGGGCCGTGTGAACTGTTCTTCATCTGTAGTTTCTGGTTTGAGGACTGCCTTTATTTTCCATGTAGTTTTACATTGTTTAATTAAGAAAGAAAAAAAAAAATTTCCACAAATTTTTGTATAACATTCAGTGACTTACACAATTTTCTTATCATAATTTTAAATTATACATACAATCAAAATACAAAGAAGGCCAAAACTAAACATGAAAATTAATGGAAGAGCGTTCACAAATTGTCGATGAACAAAACTAACCCCAAAGGCGAATAGCCGGAAATGGAGATCCTCCCATATACGTCAGTTTGGAAATAGAAATCCACCCGTACGCGTTTCCTGCAACCAAGTAAATATGGTAATCGCTTCGTGTGTTTAGTTTGTATCACACATTTTGTACTATATCAACGCGGAACATCTAGATTTACACGAAGTTCTAAAAACAAGAAAAGACTCTACCTAGAACATGGAAGACACAGCCGAGAATGCCATAGCCCAGATTTGCTGAAGGTAAATTTAGGAAGACTGTACTATATGGAAAAAAAAAATTTGACACATTCTGAAAACTTATATATAAAAGGTATATATCATACTTCTTGTCAAATGAGTTTTGGTCAAGTGGTTGGGTCGCGTGTGTTTTATGACAAAAAACCACAGTTCAAGTCACACAAAAGACACCGTACTGTTACAGCTAAAAGCATTTACCCATAATTTAAAATATAATTACATTTTTTAAAATAAAATATAATTTTAAATTTTAAATACAATTTTCAATGATAACATTCACAAAAAAAATTGATATGATATGTAGGGTTGACCATCAAATTTAAGTCTTGATGAAAAATGTTTTTAGGAGCATCTTTTTGCTACTCCATTGATTTTGTAAAGTATTTAATACAATGCTTAGTGAAAAATTTTAGAATATGATGGAGGAACTTGGGATCTCATATGCATATAGAGTAGTGGTTTACAAATTTTATGAGTAAGTTGGAGGTAAAATTAGAACAAACGGAAGTATGTCAGAATGTTTTGAAAGTGACATTAGGGTCAAATAGGGTTGTTCACACTCTCCTACTTTGTTTAGGTTATTCATTGATAAACTAGAAGAGTGGGTAAAAATAGAGCTAATGAAGGAGGGTTGTGTACATTGTGAAGTTACTTAGATTTGTTGACAAACTCATGCTAATTACAAAATTAGCTCATAGTTAAGAGAACAACTCAGGGTTTTAGAGCTCTTCTATTAATAGCTTAGAATGTAAGTGAACATTAGCAAAACCAAAGTCACGATCTTTTTTGCTAAGAAGAAAAAATAAATAGCTTAGCTTCCTTTTTGAAGGAAGCCCATTAGAAATAATGGAAGAATACACGTACATTGGACTTGATTTTCAGAGCAAGCTCAATTGGGAGACATGCATGGTAAAAACAATACATAAGGGGTGAAAAGCTTTATATTCACTATAAAACAAGCACAAGAAAGTGAAATTATGGGATTGAAAAGCAAAGAAATTATTTTTTACCTTGCTAGTCAAATTTGTAGTCTTGTATGATGTGAAGTCTAAGCCAACAATATATTAGATTAAAAAAAAAAGATGTAGATAGAAAGAATCCAAAAGCAATTAATCATAAACAACCTTAAAATCAAAACTTTAGTTTCATATGAGATTCTACTAGTTGAAATAGGTACTTTCACGTTGGAAGCATAGGCAATGGCTCAAACATTAAGTTAACTTAAAAAGACTCAAAAATATGGCAAATCAATGTTGGCCTAGAATGGTGATGAAGGAAGAGCTTAGTTGAAGGAAGAAAATAGGGATAAAACAAAACAAAATATGGATGAGTAAATGGGATGTTAGCTTGCACAAATGCTCAAACCTAATGAAGAGATAAAGAAGTATGTGAAAGAAAAATCTAGGATTAACATGCAGCTAAAGAAAATTGGCTAGAAGAAAACATACCATGTCAAAGAGTTTAACCCCACATGGGAGTATGATGAAAAAGCCTACATATGAACATAAATTAAGGGGAAGACAATGGTGTTAATTTCTTAGTGGAGAATGGCATTGGATTATTTTAAATGTGAGACTATACCTGACGAATAATAAGAAATGAGAACATACCTATTTTGCAATTAAGGGGTGGTGGAGACAACATAACACTATATTATGAAGTGTAACTATATCAAATACAAAGCCAATATAAACAAAAATTTCTTTAACCTCATTTTGCTGCAACTCTTACTCCCATAGACTAAACTGCTGGCTAGATGGGTGTTATTAAAATATATATTAAATTCATTTATTAGGACGACGCTTTAACCGTGTCTCCTAATCCTTCTCATGTATATACAAGCGACTTCTGGTCGAATTTATCTCGACGATCGGTCGAAATTACACGCTCTTAAACATTGACCCCACAGTAAGTTTCTCCTCTAAAACATTGAAATTGGAAACCATGGTTTGAAATTGGAAACCAGTTAGTCAACCATTCATTGGGAAGTGATGGAACAAAGGGCGGAAGCAGGAGGGAGATTGATGTAAGTAGATCTGTCTTGATAAAGCTGTGTGAAAAATGTTTTTATTATTAATTCTTGATGCTTTTCTTATTGCCTGTCTCCAGGCTGGGCATTTAAGATGTCAATAAGTTGCCATGGTGCTTTGTGCTTGGGGGGTTTTCCTTCTCACAGTTTCCTATAGGTGGGTTGTATATTTTTCTGTATATTTATACGTTGTTCAATAAAAAACGAAAAAACAAAAAAATACTGTCAGAATTCCTGTGTTCATGTTTGGGGTTTTTCCCCTTTCACGGCCCTTTTAGGTGGGCCGTATATTCGTTTCTGTATAACTTATATTTTGTTCAATTAAAGAAAACATTTACACAGTCAGAATTCCTGTCTGTCCATGTGATTTCTAAAACTGATTACACAAACAGACGAAAGGGGCTTGGCAGCCGTAAGGCACTTCTTGTTGTGGTCAAAGCTCTGTATGGGCACAAGCGGGGCACGTTCGAAGCTATGAAAACGCGAATTCATTAATTAAGGAAAAAAACAAAAAAAATTAAATTGACGCTAAAATTAAGTATCGATTTTGGCAAGGTTCTTGATATTAACGCAGATTTATGAAATAAAAATTGCACTATCATAAAGGGTCATTTGGGAGAGCAAATTTAGATTAACGCAGATTTTTTTAATAAAAATTGCACGATCATAGAGAGTTATTTGGGCGAGCAAATTTATAAGTAATTGATTTTAGCGTTAGTTTGACGTTTTCTTTGTTTTTAATTAATGGATTCACGTTGTTACAGCTATTCGAGCTTGACACGCTTGTTTTTTTTAATTTGTTTATCAAATTGTTTATATACAGATGAAACTTCTCACGGGGAAGATAGGTATAGCCTGATTGTATTCGACATTTGAGAAGACTTTTTAACATTTAAAAAAATTAAAAAATTGATGTCAGGAAATAAATATAACTAAATAATTTTAGTTATTATAATAAATGATTTTTTTTGGAATTTAAAAAAATAAGTAAAGGTATCTAGCTTTGATGCTGATTTAGAAAATTTATTAGGGCTTGTCAAACAATTAAATATGAGTCAATATAAATCTTATTTGATTATGGGTCACTTTCATGATTGTGGAAATGATCACATATTTGTTGATCTTATCCCTTAGCATAGACATGAGCTTTGATTCACATATGATATTTGTTAAATTTAAGGCATGTAACCTATTCACCTCAATTTTCATAATCTATGAAAAATGTTTGTATGGATAGAGGAGTTTGCTAAAGTGAGAATATGTCTCCCTTTTGTCAACCTGCTAGGATATGGATTTAACAAATTTCTACAAAGATCAAAGACTACAAACAATCATGCGGTTAGCCCTATAATGTTGATGAAGTGTTGCTATCACATGATAATTTACTTTTGATGCTCTTTGATGTGTTGCAAGATTCTAGATATTGATAAATGATTCAAATGAATTAGCATTCGTCTTTAAATTCAACTCCAAATGTGGATAGTGAAACATTTCATGCTTCAAGTCAATACATAATGATGAATTGGAAGGATTAAGTCAAACTCCTTATTTGAATTTGAAATTTGAAACTAACTAACTTTAATAAAAATTGTACAAATCACACAAAGTAACTTGGAAAAATTGTACAAATTGTGGATCTAAACATTGTTGAGAAATGAATAAAATTGAAGAGTTGAATTGGTTCCTATAAGTCACCATACACATGGGTTGGGTAGGATTCAAGTTATGTGCCATCTCATTGTAGAAATTGTGCCACATATACATTTGTCATTGCATGAAGTTAAAGGAAATTAGATAAGATCTCTACTAATATGAAGAGAAAATTATGCAAATAGAAATAGATCTATATGAATTTGAATATTGTAATGGCTAAGAGAACACAAGATACACCCTTGAAATACCCTTATGGAAAAAAAAACCCAATAATAAAGCACTCTTGATGTATTAAACTAAAAGAATAGGTTATAATACAATGCAATGTATCCTTTCTTCAATGGAGATCTTCAATCTATAAATTTAGAGTCAATTTGAAAAAATCAACTATCAATCAAATTAGCATATACCCTCCATCCCAAGCCCTTAATTTATAGACCAAGTAAACCTTAGAAACAAAACATGGTTTCCTAAAACTATAGGCTCAAAACCATGAGCATATGTATTATCAAATTGATCCAACTTAGACCAATACAGCATGCTCAAAGAATAACTCCTCATTGAATAATAAATAACTCCTCCATGAAGAGATTTGAACTCTAAGACCAAGGGGTCAAGTATAACTCCCAAGAATTTCATGTGGGTACAATAACCACACTTATACACCTCTTACAAATGGCTATTTTTAGCTAATCAAAGATGCCTTGCCTAGTCCACTAGTAACCCCCCTTTTTAGTGACCTCTTACACCTTTTATAAGATATATGGAAAGTGTTGTAAAGTGACCAATAAAGAACTCTTGAGATTCCATCCATGTGTAGCACCCCATTTCATGAGGGCTTATCAACTACCACACAATTTTGTTTCAATTAAATAATTATAAAATGAATAAAATTTGAAAGGTGTTTAATACCTAATCCTAACAATATTCCTCTTGTTATCTACATTGTAAAAGATATTAAGGGTCCTACAACAAAGTGAATTAACTTTTAGGGACTAAAATTCTCATAGTCATCCCACACCATGTATACTTTTTATGCTCACTAGTTTTGATAGTATATCAAACAACATTCACAAAAGTATCAACCTTCTTGACCATAACCCTCATGTGCTCTGGACACCATGCCACAAACAACATGCAACCACAAATGAATCTACATTTTTAAATGTGGAAAGCTAAGTTCTTTACAAAGTTGACGATCCTCTGATTATGACAATGAATCTATGTCATGTATCAAGACTCAACCCAATATTTGAATATAATCTTGAAAGCTAAATTACATCCTTAAAACCATGATTAATTTCCATATAATCTACTTTTATAGTCATAAGAAACCACACCCTTTCTCTTGCTCATATGCAACTCACCACACAACCAAATATGTTAAAGAAATAACCACTCATAGACCTACTATCCACAAATCCTGAGTGAGTACAAGATCATAATGGACCAAACAACACCCTAAAGTGGCAATAAAAATGTCAAATTTTGGACAAATAACTTCACACAACAAATCAAAATACATCTACATAATTTAAAAAATTAGTTTTGGCTCTCAAACAAGTATCTCTAGAAATTCTAAAGATAAACACAAAAACCAAGGTTGGGGAAGGTCATCATGGGCTAAAGTGTTAGAATTACGATCACAATTACATTAGTATTCTAATGCTTGTGAGTGGGCAAACTCACCTTCATCGTTAGGCATCCACTAATCCAAGGAGCATGTTCATTTGTCTTCATAATATGACAATTAAGGAGTAATGAATAATTATACATTTAAGGTCATTAGTTTTGATAATATATCTACAACATAAACACTAATTTGGCCCACAAGACCTCCAAAAAGAAAATAAAACTCATCTATATATATATATATATATATATATATATATATATATATATATATATAACGTAAGAAATTACATACCCTAGAAATTTCACGTTATGTTTTGGGCTCACTTTAGTGTTCATTACCCTAGAATTTTTTAGGCATTATTTTAGCCTTAGCTTGGACCTTTACTCTCACCATATTTCTAAATTTCTTTATCACATTCTAATTCTTCTCAATGACCGGAGACCTCATGTTGAATTTGAAGTATTTTTTTCAAGACACTAGTGTGATGCATGGATTCCAAGGCAAAGTGCGAACATCCATGGAATGTGCTAGCATCACATAAGTTTTCAAAAATAAAACATTGGTTTCCCACCCAACAACATACTATCACCTATTGCAATGCTCGTCTACTCAAAAATGCCTCTAATGTGGGTCATCCCACAATACTCAATCCGAAACTTGGGACATCAAATTTTTAATGGTGGATGGGCAAAAACATTTCACACTATCTTTGTTTGAATATTTTTCTTCAAACAAAGGTAAATATTTGTTCGAAGATTTTCTTAGAATGAAGATATTATTTTATTGATTAAGATATAATAAAATATTCTTTTCATTCGAAGAAAATCTTTGAACGAATATGTTATTTTATTATTTTTTAAAGGTAATATAATGTGAAAAAATGTATTTCATAGTCATTTTCACTGTGCTACTCCTAAACCATAGGATGAATAGGGAAAAATAATAACAGAGTTCCTTCGGTGATAGTGACCCATGCCATGACCCCAATTTGCCACATCTGCATGCTCCACAACCCCAGCTTTCCACTTGTCAACAAATTGGACTATCCATACCAGTGTATTACCATGTATGTTGAATTTATCCTGCATATTTTCATTTTTTTGTAAAATTGCAATATGAAAATTCATGGTTTTTTTGCAAAATTGTATGCAAATCCAATGTTTTTTGTAAAATTGTAATGGAAAAATTTAGAGTTTGTTTGCAAAATTTTGAAACACTTGTACATGTATGAGAATTTGTAAATCATAAAGGATAATTTAAAACCTTGAAATGTCATTTTGAAAGCAAAACACTTGATTTCCAAACTGTAATACAAGAATCTGAAACCCTATTTTTAATTTTTCAAACCTTAATACATTATTTTAAAACCCTAAAATGTGAAAACTAAAACCCTAAAAATATAATTTGGAACCCTGAAATGTGTCAACAAATTTACCCTAAATGTTTATTTTACAACCCTTAAACATTTTTTTGAAACCCTAAATTGGAACCCTAAACATTTATTTGGTGTTACATCCCCAAAAATTTGACTATGTTTTACTTTTACTTTCATGTGATTAAGTGGTTAATTAATCATAGAATAATGATTTGACGTTTAGGAAAATGTTAAGATAAATCATTAATTTTATGATTTATGATTAATGCTTGGAATTTGAAATGAGATTACATGTTATTGAAATTATTTAAACATGATTTATTGATGATACACTGATCATAGTTTGTATGACTATGAGTGTAACCAGGATTTCCACCTTCAAGAATGAAAGGAGAACATCACTAGAGAGAGGGAAATAGATATTTTGAAAATGGTTAGGTTTTCCATTTGAGTTCCAAATTGAAAACATTACGTGAACCTTCATGAGACGAGGTATGTGTTAGCTAACTTTCCTTGTTGAGTTAATCTCAGATCGACCATTGTTGATTTGTTGTGTCGGAAAGGCTTCCAACGACAACTTCATTGAAATGGTTGAGAGATAATTCAGGGAATATTATAAGGATAGAGTTTATCCTATTCCTTCTGTCGAACTGCTAGATACATGTATATTTTATTCCTTTCAGTATTGATTTAATTCTTTCGACATCAGTTTAAGGTAAATTGAGGGAGAAGAAATCCTCAATCCCTTACGACCACCTTGTTGCATGAGAAATGTAACACCATAATTTTGGTATTGCAACTATTGTGTCCTTATAGGATTGTAGTTTCTATTTTTTTGTATATTGATCTCTATATATATAATATATAAATGAATTGTATGCTTCAGTCTAAACCCTTTCTTGTTGTGACAAGCTTAAATTGTGGTATAAACCACTACATTTGAGTAGTGAGCATGACCCTGTACTCCACAAGGTGTGGATAAAGTGGATAGAATTCTGTTGTAATGCAAGTGTAAGCACTGTGAAGAAAAGGCTTAATCACAGGTGCATGTTCCTCAGGGGGAGCTTTAATAGGATAGTGGACAGTTATGTCTTGGGAGGTGGTCTATCTTGTAAAGAAGGAAAAAGAAATCTCAAGGCTATCAGAAGGGAGCAGGGGAAAGGAAAAAGAGATACAAGAGAATGAGAAAGGAAACCTAGGAAGGGAGTGCAGTAAGGCATAAAAGACTATTTGCAAAATAGAATAGGTAACCTTCATCATGGCGGAGGCTATGATTAAAACAAGATATTTTATCTTATTGTTATTGATTGTATGCATTTTGTGTGAATGAAACCATATGGCCACAGTGGGCTAGTACGAATATATATTGTATGCATTTTGTGTGAATGATGTCGTACAACCACAGTAGGCTAGTATGAGTATTGTTACCTAAATTTCACTATAGCTCATTTAGGCAGAGCTTTGATTCAAAACTTGAAAAGGTACATTTCATCTTATCTTTCCTATATTACATTCAAGTGCATAAATGAAAAAATTCAAAGGATTATGTTTATCAAATTACTGCATTCATACAAGTGCATGTAACATAAGAAGGATTTACACAAATCTTTTCTGAACAAAGAATTAATCCTTATTGAATGTAAAATGTACATTGTCCCACACAAGCCATGAGACTAACTTTACTTGTTCAATGGAATTGAAGATAAATATGTAAATGAATAAGTAAATGAAAGTAAATGTGCATATAGGGAGGGAGACCAGTCATTGCTTGAGAATGACTAGTTCTGATGTGTCATCTTGTCCTGTTACTACCCCAAGCTACCTCTATCATTCCTAGTTCCATGTTGCTCCTAGTTCTTGCATTTGGCAATAACAATGATGTTAGAGCAATACTCTAAGCAATGAGAGGTCCCAAACCTTACATGAACAAACATCTATGCATGTACAAACTGATCTCCAAATGCATTAAAAAAAAACAATGCAATCCTTGGATGTCCTAGAGAACAATCAAGCCATCAAACACATCCAAAATATGCATTTATTTTCCTAACAAAGTTTGCTTCATGTGCAGGTATAGGTTGTGTTTGTATTAGTCACTTTCAGTATGATTATAATGAGCAAGTGGGGTTAAATGGGCTCCCATGAGGTTTGAGCCCAACTTGCCCTTGTTGATTTTCTTTCAGGAATCATGAATACAGTACATATGTTTTGTTATTGCACAAACATTTATCAGTTATGATAGCAAGTCATCAAAATTTGTTTGTCTTAAGTGGTAAACATTCATGCAATGACACATATAAATTGTTTTGAAATAAAATCATGTTTCAGTTGTTGTCATAGCCATAGAGTTCATGTGATAAGAGCATGATCACACAAAGATTGACAGTGTATACATGTCAATATCATAAAGGATTTGCAGTATGCAAAAAAAATGAAGAAAGAAATCAATATAGCATAACAGAAACATATTCTTAAGTTAGCATAATAAACACAGGGAGCAGAGTGGCTCAACCACATTAGTGTGTTTGCATGAAACAATATGATAAGCAAACTATCATCATTTAAGTATTTGTCACATACTGTAGAATATTTACGAGTTTGATGCATTTATTATGAGTTAACAGTATATACCCTAATGACATACAGTGAGCAGTCTATATGAAAGCAAATTAGGCTTTGACAGAAATCAGCTAGACTATATATGAAATGAAGGTAATAGTCCTCAAGCAAGGAAAATGACTGTTACTGTTACATGAGAAGCATGATAGGGAATACTAGATATGTGAAAGGTAACATTCAAAGAGCATGAGATAGCACCAAGACAGTCTGACATATCAACAAAGTGGTAGTCACTGTGACATATTGATAGTGCCAACAAAGAAGAGAATAGTCCTAATGAGGAGTATAGACAGTCATCAGAACTATGTGTCATGATGGGAAAGATGTAATCAGTTGTAATTGCTATACTTTCATGAAGATAAAGAGGTCTAAAAGGATAGTGCAGGGGTTTGACTAAGATAAGGGTTTGTGATAGCGAAGTTATAAAAGAGAATAGTCAGAGAGCAATGCAACAGGAGATATGGTTTCAAAGCTGTAGAGGACTGTCACAAGTTATTTAAAGGAGACAGGGCCTCAAAGATATTCTTCCAAGTTTATCAAGCTCTTGGTTGTTTGTAGTGGAAAAGAGATGATTTTTAAATGGTTAAGGACAAATGTAACCTACAGAGAAGGAGTTCAATGGTGAGCTTCTATAAAAATAGTAAGACAGTGTTTCAAACCTAGAAAATGAATGTAACAGTTAAATCATAGTTGGAATGTAGCCACTATCCAGAATAGAGGAAAGTTATCAAAGATCAAAGTATAAGGATCATATTATATGCAAAGAGGGTAGAGATGAGTGAAGAGTACAAGAGTATGAGATACAGATGCACCAAACTGAACAAACAATATGTCTCATATTTTCCATTTGCCTTAATGTACAATATTTTATGCATACCTGGGTGGCTCTTGTCAAGAACCAATAGTTTCAACATATACTTAATGAAGAATCAAAAGGGTTGTAGAGATACTATATACAAACCCTTATCATGATGGAGAGAATTTGTTTTCACAAGGATAAGAGAATAATGTATGGCTGACCTAAGAGCAAGACTTTCTTCCAAGAAATGTCAAAACCCACATCAAGAAATGAAAGAAAAGCATATACAGAGAATAAAAGATTTATGAAACCCTCATCATTGCCAAATGAACATTCAAAAGCTTTTTGCCAAAAACCCATATGGAGAAATACATAGGCCGCGTCCAGGAGGGCCATCCTTTTTCTTTTTTTATCAAGCCAAACATATAGAAAAGTTTACAAGAATATCTTCATATTTTCTTATGTCAAATTGAAGAAGAAAGAAGGTTTGTGAAGACAATGATCTCACCTTTTGTGGCTGTCGAGCATGGCATTAACTTTCTAGTTAATTTTCTTTCTCATGAAACAAATGATGCTCACATATACCAGACAGGAGACAAGAAGGACAACAAAAAGAGTGTTATAATAAGCTCAACACAACAAAGCAAGCAAAGGCTGCGGCCTGAATATCAAAACAATGGAGCAGAAAAGATCATAAAATGCCAAATGAAAGCCAAGATTACATTCACCTTTTTCGTCTGTGCCAGATGCCAAGTGAAAAGAAACCTCAAGAGCGGCCATAGAAATAACAGAGAAAGCCTAAGAGAATGGTCTAAACCCTACTAGCATGGTAGTGGGATCAGCAGAGCAAAAGTAAAGAATATGAAACAAAATGATGCTAGGGTTGCATTTTTTTCTATTTTTGTTGAAGTGCTCGAGTGACTTTTTGTCACTTTCTTTTGACTTGCGAAAATTAAATCATTATTATCCTTTTTTCATGCTTGTGGTCAAGTCTTAAGAGACTTCCACGTAATGATGCCACAAGGGGGCCCATGAGGGAGTATGTCTTTTTTGTTTTCCTTTTAACAAAGTCAAAACAATATAATAATCATTTTTGTCCCCATATATCTCCTTAGACACATGGTCAAAGGTCTAAGTTATTTTTGCATTTATCTATCAAATGTAAATCATATGATTAATGTGTTGTTATTATAAAACACTTAATCAAGATGCTCTTTTAAAAATGCATAAATAGAGTGTCATGCCTTTTGAGGCTTTTATGAGGTAAGCCCTTGTATTTTGCAACCATATGGGGTAGTTGAGGAAGTTAGCATACAAAAGGAGAGCATCTAGGGTATTTTACTTGCTTTTTGGAGAGGTGGAGAGGATCTAGGCATTATTTTCTTGTGCCTTAATGTTTGACTTAGTCAAATTTGATTTTTTCCACACTTTGGAGCTCTTTTGGAGAAGTTTGAGTTGCTATTTTCTAGGTGTTTTAGAGGCATCCAACCCAAGACAATTGGGAGGTCCTATTTTCTTGGATTTTTGGGGGGAGATGATGGATATATTCACTTTTGTGACTCATGTTGGACAGTTATGATTAGGCAATTTAGAGAGACTTGTGATTTTGACATCCTTCTTCAGATTTTAGCATTTTTTATAGCTCATTTTACTTAATGTGAAATACAGTGAAGGCCTTAAGTATTATTGACTGAAGATTTTGCCTACTTGTTCTTTGCATTATTGTGCTTAAGAAACTGATTGCTCAAGTTATTTGTCAGGTAATGTTTATTTCCTTAAAGCTTTGTCTCAGATTTAGAGCCTTTATGCAGAAATTATATTAATGTAGGTAACAAATTGTATCAAAAGGTGTAAATTGTTTCTTTCTGGGTGTGAAGTTATCTTCCTTCTTGAAAATTTGAGCACTAGGACTTGTTTGTGAAACACTTATGTAGAAATATATAGTAATAAGTTGTGCAAGTATGTTTTCTGTCATTATAGTAAGTAAATGAATTTGAGTTTCATATCCTTTCAGTTAGGTGTATCACCTTTTTACTTTTAGTTTTTCAGTTTAGTTTTTCTGAGTTTCCTCCTTCCCTTTTCTCTAGAAGAAATCATTAGTTTAGGTGATACAAGTTTAGGAAGCTAACCTTCTCTGGAGATTCACTCCAGTTTCTAGGTGACCCACAACCTAGGAGTGTTTCCATGTTCCTCTAGAGTACCAATTTTCTACAAATTGGTAGGGTGCAACTTTCAGAGATAATAGTTTTTGGCACATTATACACTTTTTGGCCCATGCATGAGTATCTCTGAATAAGCTGGGCCAATAATAGCCATCTCATTATAGTAAGTAAATGAATTTGAGTTTCATATCCTTTCAGTTAGGTGTATCACCCTTTTACTTTTACTTTTTCAATTTAGTTTTTCTGAGTTTCCTCCTTCCCTTTTCTCTAGAAGAAATCATTAGTTTAGGTGATACAAGTTTAGGAAGCTGACCTTCTCTGGAGATTCACTCCAGTTTCTAGGTGACCCACAACCTAGGAGTGTTTCCATGTTCCTCTAGGGTACCAATTTTCTACAAATTGGTAGGGTGTAACTTTAAGAGATAATAGTTTTTGGCACACCCAATGGGATTGTTTGAATCTAAATAGTACTTACATTTTATATTCATTGTTGGTTCTGATATGTAACCAGCATATTTCAGCCTTTAAGAGGTGTTTTTCTAGCATATCTGGTGACTCTCACTGAGAATAGAACAAGTAAACCAGTGTTATTTTACTTTTATGAAAAGGATACAAACTCAAAGTTTGAGCTCATTTGATTATTTACAGTTGTCTCCACCTAGAAGACAAAGTAGAACTTTAAAAATAACTCCAGTTTCAAAGAGAGTTCAGTCAACTCCACCAAGTTTTAGACTAGCAGTACCTATATCTCTTGTACCAGTTTAGGCAGATCTACCTCCAGTTGTTCCAATGGCAAGGAATCATCCATTTGTAGCATTTGATGGGCGCATCCCATTAAATTTAACACAGCATGATGATATACCCATGACAGCCTTGAAGAGTCTACCTTTCTTCATAGGGGAGGATCAAA
Organism: Cunninghamia lanceolata; assembly: GCA_027924645.1. NCBI lineage: Eukaryota > Viridiplantae > Streptophyta > Pinopsida > Cupressales > Cupressaceae > Cunninghamia > Cunninghamia lanceolata. The sequence continues at coordinate 3,560,932 of BSBN01001185.1, read as the reverse complement.
CTACCTCGATTGAGCACATTAGAGACGTGGCTTCTCTATGTGGAGTTCATCATGTAACCTAAGAAAATGTAGCCATCAGGTTGCTAGCTGCCTCACTGAAAGGAAAAACCATGTACTGGTTCAAGAGTTTATTAGTGCAAACCATTGGAACTTGGGATGACTTAGGTGCCAAATTGAACAAACAATTTCAAGATAAGTTTGATAACTTATCACTGGTTAAACAACTGACTACAATAAAAAGAGATCCTCAGGAGCAAATGGTGGACTTCAACTTCTATTTTCAGAAAACATGGGATAGAATTCTAGTCACGGTAAGACCCTCACCAGAATATGCCTTTTTGTACTATTTGAAAGCTCTTAACAATGATATTTCAGTCATGATACAATCAATGGGAGGCACTAGTTTACCAGATGCATACAAAATAGCAATTAGAGAAGAAAATAGCCTGATTTAGGCTGGGAAGATTGCACCGAGGGCACCAATGCCTATTTTTCCTGAAATCTAGCCTTTAATGCAGTTATCAATTCCATCTTTTGCTCCTTTACCTATTGTTACAACAGTACCAGCCGCTGTCAACCATGAGGCTTCTGGTCAGCTCATCACAAGAGCTAAGAGAGATTACAAACAACCAACAAAAGATTGAAAATATACTTCAGACTTTTGGAAATGAATTAGTGAACATAAAGAAGCAACAATCCTAGAATAGACAGTCATATCAGCCAGTAAATCAAGGTCAAAACTAGCCATACCAAGGTCGAAACTAGCCATACCAAGAAAATAGGCTACCATACCAAGGAAATTATCAGGGTACAAGGTAGAATGTAAACCAAAGGCCTTTTCAACCTTATAATTTTGCACCGATTAATGCAGTTAGAGACCTGTTCCTATTCAGCATAACATTGCGTCAGAGTATGAATGGTGTTTCCCTTGTAATCAGCCACACAGTCAGGCTGCTTGTTCAAATGGAGTTATTAATCAAGCATTGATGGTATAGAATGTTGTAGTTTCTCAACCTAACACACCTAATGATGGGCCTGTACAGCAACAAGAGCAACCTCAAAATGATATTGCCTTCCTAAACTAGTAGGGTGAAGAGTTTTGTGGAGTAAACAGAGATGATTCTCTAATTGCAGCAAATACAAGAGCTAAAAAGAGGGGCTTTGAGATGGAACAATTAGAAAACAAAGGAAAAGAAGTTGTTGGACAATTGACATCTCAAATTCCTCACATCTTACAGAGAAATGTCCAAAGTGCTGCTAAGGAACAACCTCATATTCAGGTAGATCTTGTTGCTGCAAAATCTCATCAAAAGGTAAGTGTTACTTCGCCTTTCAACATCATTGAAAATATGAGGAAAATGAATGTGACAATGTCCATGTGGGATTCCTTAGCCATCCCAGGCCAAAAAGACATGTTACAACCTACTTTGTCTGATTTGAAAGTGTCTAGTGATGCATGAGTTGACCCAGCTAGGGTTGTTCTTACTAATTCACCTCGGGACAGTAATAAACAACCAGGTAAAGGTGTTAAACCTCTTCCATTTTATGTCTCATTGATAATAGGAGACAAATTAGTACATAACTACATGGTGGATAGTGGGGCAAGTAGTTCAGTCATGCCAAAACAAATTGCAGATCAATTAGGATTGAAATACCAGCCTCTTGAAAAGGGAGTGCTCCAGTTAGATGGGACATCTATCAACACTGTAGGTGTGATTAAAGATTTAGGTCTCACATTGCATGCTTGTCCAAATGTTTCAATCTCTCAAGAGGTGTTTATCATTGATTTACCCCCTACTTTACCATGTGTTTGTTAAGAGAGTTCACTACCAAACTAGGAGGATATTTGTCCTCAGATTGGTCCCACATGTTTTTTAGGATCCGATATGGAACAAAAGTGACTATAAAGTTTGAGTTGCTTGCCAAAGATCACATTGAGCCATATGTGCCAAGTGCAGTTAATGCCAATTGCACTATTTTTTATGATAGTGAGCTTACTGTTGCTTAAGGATTGCAGGCTAAAAGTGTACCAAAGGTACTTTTAAATGAGTGGGCAGTAGAAAATGTGGTAGACAATCCAAATGAACACATTCAGGAAATAGGTATGGGTGTTTATATACTGCATGAACCTGAAACAACAATACCAAACCTTGTAAAAAGTATAGAATAGCAAATAGGACAGCAAGATAAGTTATGGAAAATGTACTCTGACGGCTCTAGGAGTAGAAATGGATCTGGTGGGGGTACAATTCTTGTGTCCCCACAAGGTGATAGATATTATTTTTCTTTCTATTTTGCTTTCTCATGCACTAACAATACTACTAAATATGAAGGTTTGATTCAAGGTTTGCAGTGGGCAAGAAAGAGGAAGATTGGCTGCTTGCAGGTATATGGTGATAGTGAGCTTATTGTAAATCAGGTGAGAGGGCTGCATGTTACAAAAAATGATGTTCTGAAAATATACAAACATAGGGTGTGGGACATGATTAAGGAGTTTGATGCCTTTAATCTAGTTTCTATTCCAAGAAGTCAAAATAATCATGTAGATAGGTTAGCTGCAATAGGGGCTCAATTTGATATTCCTAGTGATATTCAGAGGGAAAAAGTACAACCACATGTGAAGATTGTTGCTAGGCCTTCTATCCCTAACAATAACATTCATTGGCAAGTGTTTGAAAGCGATGAGCAAATGTTACGTTTTCTGTTAGAGGAAGATGAGTTCTCTATAGTGAACCAAGGCAAGCTTAAGCAACAATATGGTGAAGATCAAGTCATTCAATTGAGAACTAACAAGTTGCCTAAGGGATTAGTCACCTTGGAATCTATCTTTGGCACTAATGATCATCTAAAAAAGAACAAGAGTAGCATGCAGGTCAAAGAAGAACATTATGAGGAGCTAGAAATTTTCAAAGGGAAGCTCTTTAAAATTGGTAAGATCTGTTCACTTGAAGATAGGAAAGCATTTATTGCTCTTTGTCAAGAATTTGAAGATGTACTTGCTTGGGATTATTCAGATTTAAAGGGATTTGATCCCCAAATTTCCCAGCATACCATAGAATTAGAGCCAAATGCTAAACTTGTAAGGCAGAAACAGAGGCCTTAAATCCAAATCTTCAGCCTCTAATGATTAAAGAATTAACCAAGCTGATTGAGGGAAATATTATTTTCCCGATCAAGCATACATCCTGGGTCTCCAATCTTGTTCCCGTAAGGAAGAAAAATGGAGAAATTAGGCTTTGTGTTGACTTTAGAGACCTTAATAGAGCCTCTTTGAAGGACCACTACCCGCTACCCTCAATGGACCAAATTCTGCAAGTACTGGCTGGTTCAGAAAGATTTTCTTTACTTGATGGATATTTAGGTTACAATCAAATTTTAGTCAAGGAAGAAGATCAATTTAAGACTGCTTTCACCACAAAGTGGGGCACTATGGCCTATAAAAGAATGCCTTTTGGCTTATCTAATGCTGGTTCCACTTTTCAGAGACCCATTCATATGGCCTTTAAGGGGTTGCTTTATAAGTTGGTGATTGTGTACCTTGATGATATCATAGTGTTCTCTAAGAATGTAGGTGAGCATTTATCTCATTTAAAACAAGTGTTTGAGAGATGTAGAGAATTTGGTATATCTCTCAATCCCAAAAAATGCATTTTTGTTGTCCACGAAGGTAAACTTTTGGGGCATGTTGTGTCTAAGTAGGGGGTTACCATTGATATAGAAAGAGTAAAGGCTATTTTGGAACTGCCTTTACCCAACCACAGGAAAGGACTACAAAGTTTTATAGGAAAAATTAATTTTCTACGAAGATTTATACCCGATATTGCAAATTTATTGAAACCACTGACTTCTATGTTAAAGAAAATTACAACTTTCAGCTGGACAAAAGAAGCTAAGCTCAGTTTTGAATCCATAAAAGAGGCTTTATCTACAACACCAACTTTGGTAAATCTTGATTTCTCAAAAGATTTCATTTTGTATGCTTATGGTAGTGTAGATACAATTTTTGCAATTTTGGTACAACAATAGAATGAAGGTTTTGAATAGCCCATTGCCTTCTTTAGTCAAGGTTTGCAAGATTATGAATAGAGGTATAGTTTTATTGAAAAGCATGTCCTTGTTGTTGTAAAGAGTTTAAAAAAGTTTAGACATCTTGTTTCTAACAATAGAGTGCATTTAATGGTTGTACACCCTGGTGTGAAATATTTTATGTTGAGCAAGGATCTAAATGAAAAGAGGGTTGGTTGGATTACTAAAGTCATGGAGTATGACATGGATATCAAAATAACTAAGCTTGTCAGGGGAAGAGGACTCAGTGAATAGCTTGCTACTAGGCATGAAGATGAAACAAAAAAGGAAGAAGTAGTACTGGTCAATGAAGATGAGCCTCAAAATGATACTATAGCTGTTGGAGCAAGTTGGGTTAAGGATATGGCTCATTTTCTACAAACTGGTGAGTGCCTAATGGGTTTGGACAAAGCCAAAAGGAGGTATTTTCGACTGCAGTCTATTCCTTATGTTTTGGTCAATAATGTTCTGTTTACAAAAGATCTGAATGGTGTACTCTTAAGATGTACTAATAATGACCAAGTTAACAAAGTGCTTTATGAGTTCCATGATGGAACAGTAGGGGATCATTTTGCAGAAGATAATGAGAGATGGCTATTATTGGCCCAGCTTATTCAGAGATACCCATGCATGGGCCAAAAAGTGTAAAATGTGCCATTTTTGTAGGCAAAGAGAGGCTGTTAGCTTTACCTCTGTAGCCAATTCAAGTGGAATAGCCCTTCATGAGATGGGGCATTCATTTTATAGGTGCCATTAACCCACTGTCTAGTGCATGTCATAGGTGGGCACTCACAGCAACATATTATTTCATGAGATGGATTGAAGTAGTGGCTTTGAAAGAAGCCAATGAGAATGTTGTTTTAAACTTTTATTATGATTTAGTATCTAGATTTGGAGTTCCTAAGTCAATCATTTTAGATAATGCTTTAGCCTTTGTTGGACTGAGAGTAACTGATTGGGTTGTGAAGAATGGTATTCACTTAAATAAATCATCAAATTATTACCCTTAGGGTAATGGTTTGGTAGAATCAATAAACAAGACCCTGATAAGGATTATCAAAAGAACAATGGAGGATAACTAGAGGACCTGACACACCAAGATGAAATCTACTCTGTGGGTAGATAGAATAACTCCCAAAAGCTCTATTGCGAACTCTCCATATATGTTAGTTTATGGAAAAGAGGCAAGGCTGGCTTTATCTGTTGAGCTGCCAGCTCTTGACATCATGAATCAGCTAGAAATATTTGAAGAAGAAGACCCAATGGCTGTTAGATATGCTCAACTTATGGAACTAGAAGAGATCAGAGATAAATCTATGAAAGCTATGGAGTATCATCAGTTTCAAACCAAGAAGGTCTTTGATAAGAAAGCCACACCAAGGGTATTTAAAGAAGGTGATGTTGTGCTCAAGTGGGATGAGCTGAAGAGTAGACTAGGTAAGCATACAAAGTTTGACAACTTTTGGACTGGTCCTTTTGCTATTACTGAATGTAAAGAACATAATGCTTTTCAATTGTCAAGGATGTATGGAGAAGTTTTACCTATCCCAGTGAATGGGATACACCTCAAACGTTGTTTTGAGGTTTGATCTGATCTAACCTATACATATTAGGTTAGGTGTTTATGCTTTCAATAAGTGTTGCTCCACCATAGTTTAGATGCTTTTCCATTTTCCTGAAGTGCTGTCCAACACAGTTAGTTAGTTTCATTTCTGCACTTTTTGCTTTTGCTTAGATGACTAGGATTCTTACATTTTGTTCCATTGAGTTGCAGAAGTTGGACAATTGTTTTTACAAGTGTTGTCAAAATTTCTAAGTGACCCTATGCCAAATGAAAAAGGTTTAGGCAACTGGTCTGATGTTTAGTAGGCAAACATACAGTAGATGTTGCTAGAAATGTTAGCTAAATTTCACTGTAGCTCATTGAGGTAGAGCTTTGATTCAAAACTTGAAAAGGTACATTTCATCTTATTTTTGCTATATTACATTTGCAAGGTGTCATTGTACCTCATCATTTAATCTATTTTTAGATGTCAATAATCCAGGGGCTGTGTCCTTAGCTGTCTGCAACTAGGGATTCTACAGTTACCAGTTTCTAGCTAATCTTAACAGCCTCTACAAATTGAAAAGATTAATCTATCTACTTACTAAAAGAAATTAAGGAATGCTGAAAACAAGATAAAACATGAAATTTACTCAAAGCAATCTGAAAAGAGACAGTAACATACATCTACCTATCAAAATCAGTAAATACTTTCATAATAAAAAGCTGAAGCAATAAAACAATGGTACTAGCCTCCTGCCTTAGTGGTGAGAGTGGGCTCTTGCTCCACACCCTTGGGGCTGAAGGCTATAGTAAGAAATCAGTACAGAAGAAGATCACAACTAGATTCAATCCAATTCATTCACTCTACATTCATGAAAATATGGCTAACACAGAACTGAGATTTCTGAGAATTAGAATAATTCAATCATTGTGTATTTCTTCTGTTGTTTCTACCAGTATATATGAAAGTGAATGATGACTTAACACTTATCTTATCTATCAGTTCCTCTATGAGATGACATCCACCTCTTTATTACACTAGCTATTTAACTATGAAAGAAAATCTTGCAAATAAAAGGTAGACTTGAGTGGAATAGAAGTCCACTCAGAATCTAAGTTTGAGTCTTAATACATTTGGGCATCAAGGCCCTGAAAATAAGGATATTGGATCAGTTCCATCATAACTCATGCAAAAACTTTGAAAAGATAAAACTTTAGCAGTTTAACTGAAGATGACCCTTCACCACTCAGGTGATTATTTGAGTGAAATGAGGGGTATTATGACCACTGCTGAGAGTTCTTGGTCAGTAGCTTATGCTGGAAATATGCCCTGCTCTCAAGAGGTGCAGGAGATAACTATTCATGTCTGCAGCTCTAGAGATATGTCTGTAGCTCCGGAGATACTGTAGCTTTCTCTGTTCAGCTCCAGAGATGCTCCAGACTCCCGTAGAGCTCCGGAGAGGCATTCCTCATTTCTTCAAAACTTCAGGTGTCATGGTACTTTGATATTGTCTCCGAAGATCATTGAAGACTATCTCTGGAGATGCACAAAATTGTTGTTCCTGGCATCTACACCTGTTGAATCAAAAGACAGAAGTTTCTGCATTTTTCAATCAATTCCATGCACATTAGTCACTCAATCAGAAATTATAATCTTAAGTAATCTATCTCAATTAATCATAAAATAGAACAATCTTGCTAACTTATTTGGGTGCAGACATTAGGAAAGATGGAATCAAGAAGGAGAAAAAGAGAGGCAAAAAGATGTATTTCATGAGTGCAACTTGGCACTCATCAGCATTCAAGTACATAAATGCAATAATTCAAAGGATTATGTTTATCAAATTACTGCATTCATACAAGTGCATGTAATATAAGAAGGATTTACACAAATCTTTTCTGAACAAAGAATTAATCCTTATTGAATGTAAAATGTACATTGTCCCACACAATCTGTAAGACTAACTTTACTTGTTCAATGGAATTGAAGATAAATATGTACATGAATAAGTAAATGAAAGTAAATGTTCATATAGGGAAGGAGACCAATCATCCCCTGAGAATGACTGGTTTTGATGTGTCATCTTGTCCTGTTGTTGCCCCGAGCTGCCTCTGTCCTTCCTAGTTCTATGTTGCTCCTAGTTTCTACATCTGGCAATAACAATGATGTTAGAGCAATGCTCTAAACAATGAGAGGTCCCAAACCTTACATGAACAAATACCTATGCATGTACAAACTGATCTCCAAATGCATTAAAAAAAAACAATGCAAACCTTGGATGTCCTAGAGAATAATCAAGCCATCAAACACATCCAAAATATGCATTTATTTTCCTAACAAAGTTTACTTCATGTGCAGGTACAAGTCGTGTTTGTAGTAGTCAATTTCAGTATGATTATAATGAGCAAGTGGGGTTAAATGCGCTCCCATGAGGGTTGAGCCCAGCTTGCCCTTGTTGATTTTATTTCAGGAATCATGAATACAGTACATATGTTTTGTTATTGCACAAATATTTATCAGTTATGACAGCAAGTCATCAAAATTTGTTTGTCTTAAGTGGTAAGCATTCATGCAATGACAAACATATGTTGTTTTGAAAGAAAATCATGTTTCAGTTGTTGTCATAGCCATAGAGTTCATGTGATAAGAGCATGATCACACAGAGATTGAAAGTGTATACATGTCAATAGCATAAAGGATTTGCAGTATGCAACAAAAATGAAGAAAGACAGCAATATAGCCTAATAAGAACATATTCATAAGTCAGCATAATAAACACAGGGAGCAAAGTCGCTCAACCACATTAGTGTGTTTGCATGAAATAATATGATAGGTAAACTATCTTCATTCTAGTAATTGTCACATACTGTAGAGTCTTTACGAGTTTGATGCATTTATTATGAGTAAATAGTATATACCCTAATGAAATACAATGAACAGTCTATATGAAAGTAAATCAGGCTTTGACAGAAATCAGCTAGACTATATATGAAATGAACGTAATAGTCCTCAAGCAAGGAAAATGACTATTACTATTACATGAGCAACATGATAGGGAATACTGGATATGTGAAAGGTAACATTCAAAGAGCATGAGATAGCACCAAGATAGTCCAACATATGAACAAAAAGGCAGTCATTGTGACATATTGATAGTACCAACAAAGAAGAGAATAGTTCTAATGAGGAGCATAGACAGTCAAGAGGACTGTGTGTCATCATAGAAAAGACATAATCATTTGTAACTATTATAAATTCATGAAGATAAAGAGGTCTAAAAGGATAGTGCAGGGGTTTGACTGAGATAAGGGTTTGTGATAGAGAAGTTATAAAAGAGAATAGTCAGAGAGCAATGCAACAAGAGATAAGGTTTCAAAGCTGAAGAGGACTGTCACAAGTTATTTAAAGGAGACAGGGGCTTAAAGATATTCTTCCACGTTTATCAAGCTCTTGGTTGTTTGTAGTGGAAAAGAGATGATGATCTTTAAACGGTTAAGGACAAATGTAACCTACAAAGAAGGAGTTCAATGGTGAGCTGCTATCAAAATAGTAAGACAGTGTTTGAAACCTAGAAAATGAATGTGATAGTTAAATCATGGTTTGAATGTAGCCACTATCCAGATCAAAGGAAAGTTATCAAAGATCAAAGTATAAGGATCATATTGTATGCAAAGAGGGTACAGATGAGTGGAGAGTACAAGAGTATGAGATATAGATGCATCAACTTGAACAAACAATATGTCTCATATTTTCCATTTGCCTTAATGTACAGTATTTTATGCATACCCAGGTGGGTCTTGTCAAGAACCAACAGTTTTGACATATACTAAGTGAAGAATCAAAAGGGTTGTAGAGATACTATATACAAACCCTTACCATGAATGAGAGAATTATTTTTCACAAGGATAAGAACATAATGTATGGCTGGTCTAAGAGCAATACTTTCTTCAAAGAAATGTCAAAACCCACATCAAGAAATGAAAGAAAAGCATATACAGAGAATAAAAGATTTATGAAACCCTCATCATTACAAAATGAATAGTCAAAAGCTTTTTGCCAAGAACCCATATGGAGAAATACACAGGTTGTAGCTAGGAGGGCCATCCTTTTTCTTCTTTATCAAGCCAAATATACAGAAATGTTTACAAGAATATCTTCATATTTTCTTATGTCAAACTAAAGAAGAAAGAAGGTTTGTGAAGATAATGATTTCACCTTTTGTGGCTGTCGAGCATGGCAGTAACTTTCTAGTTAATTTTCTTTCTCATGAAACAAATGATGCTCACATATACCAGAGAGGAGACAAGAAGGACAAAAAAAAGAGTGTTATAATAAGCTCAACACAATAAAGAAAGCATAGGCTACGGCCTGAATATCAAAACAATGGATTAGAAAGGATCACAAAATGCCAAATGAAAGCCACAGATTACATTCACCTTTTTCCTCTATGCTAGATGTCAAGTGAAATGAAACCTCAAGATCAACCATAGAAACAGAAGAGAAAGCCTAAGAGAAGGGTCTAAACCCTACCAACATGGCAGCAGGATCAACAGAGCCAAAGTAAAGAATATGAAACAAAATGATGCTAGGGTTTTATTTTCTTCTTTTTCTGCTGAAGTGCTCGAGTGACTTTTTGTCACTTTCTTTTGACTTGAGAAAATTAAATCATTATTATCCTTTTTTCATGCTCGTGGTCAAGTCTTAGGAGACTTCCACCTAATGATGCCACAAGGGGGCCCATGAGGGAATCTACCTTTTTTGTTTTCCTTTTAACAAAGTCAAAACAATATAATAATCATTTTTGTCCCCATATATCTCCTTAGACACATGGTCGAAGGTCTAAGTTATTTTTGCATTTATCTGTCAAATGTAAAAGCATATGATTAATGTGTTGTTATTATAAAATACTTAATCAAGATGCTCTTTTAAAAATGCATAAATAGAGTGGCATGCCTTTTGAGGCTTTTATGAGGTAAGCCCTTATATTTTGTAACCATATGGGGTAGTTAAGGAAGTTAGCAGACAAAAGGAGAGCATCTAGAAGATTTTACTTGCTTTTTGGAGAGGTGGAGAGGATCTAGGCATTATTTTCTTGTGCCTTAATGTTTGACTTAGTTAAATTTGACTTTTTCCACACTTTGGAGCTCTTTTGGAGAAGTTTGAGTTGCCATTTTCTAGGCTTTTTGGAGGCATCCGACCCAAGACATCTGGGAGGTCCTATTTTTGTGGATTTTTTGGGGGAGATGATGGATATAGTCACTTTTGTGACTCATTTTGGATAGTTATGATTATGCAATTTAGAGAGACTTGTGATTTTGACATCCTTCCTCATATTTTAGCATTTTTTGTAACTCATTTTACTTGATGTGAAATACAGTGAAGGCCTTAAGTGTTGTTGACTAAGGATTTTGCCTACTTGTTCTTTGCATTATTGTGCTTAAGAAATTGATTGCTCAAGTTATTTGTGAGGTAATGTTTATTTCCTTATAGCTTTGTCTCAAATTTAGAGCCTTTATGTAGAAATTATATTAATGCAGGTCAAAAGGTGTAAATTGTTTCTTTCTGGGTGTGAAGTTATCTTCCTTCTTGAAAATTTGAGCACTAGGCCCTGTTTGTGAAAGACTTATGTAGAAATATATTGTAATAAGTTGTGCAAGTATGTTTTTTGTCAATATAGTAAGTGCATGAATTTGAGTTTCATATCCTTTCAGTTAGGTGTATCACCCTTTTACTTTCAGTTTTTGAGTTTAGTTTTTCTGAGTTTCCTCCTTCCCTTTTCTCTGCAAGAAATCATTAGTTTAGGTTATACAAGTTTAGGAAGATGGCCTTCTCCAGAGATTCACTCCAATTTCTAGGTGACCCATGGCCTAGGAGTGTTTCCATGTTCCTCTAGAGTTCCAATTTTCTGCAAATTGGTAGGGTGCAACTTTCAGAGGTAACAAGTGTATTGCATGCATCATATGTGGAGGATACCACATGGCCCTAGTAGGCCAACACTCAAGTGAAACCTATTTTGACGTAGAGATTCGTCATGGACATAACAGGCCAGAAATATAATTATATTTATAACACTTTAGAAATATAACATAATTATATTTATAACACTTTATCATTTAACTCTTTCCAAATAATTTCTTATCAACTTCTAATGCTGATATCTCAAGCCTTGGATTGAAAGAAATTGCTAGTATTTTGAAGTAAACTAGTAGAGAACAAGAATGTTCTCAATATAATATTGGGGTGGAGAATAAGAATTCTCGAGCCCCAGAATCCAAGAACAAACACTTTCAAACCCATGAATGTTAAAGAATGCTATTAGTCAAGAGATAGTTAATGGCTATTGTGTATATATATATACATTATTAAGATTATACTTGAGTCTTTTGTATAATATTATAGCACCCAAAATGACCATCTTAATGATAGTATGGGAGAGACTTGTGGTCAATATATTATGTCATGTAAAAATATCTACTTAACCATGATTCAGTGAGTAGTTTAAATGATAGGTGGTGCATTATAGTTCATATTGAGATGTATGTTAAGATATTCTTTTTGATTATATTTTATGGCTCATAAATATTCTTTGTATGAAGAGATTAGAAAAATATAGTTTTCTAAGAATATCCTAGACATACCTAGTTAACATATAGACTCTCTCACAATATTGTGAACAAGTTAAAACAAACATTTCTTTTCGATATAGATTTGAGGATAGTCCACGAACTAAGTTAAACATCTTAACTGATCTCATAAAGTTATAGACTAAAATTGATCTTGATATTGAAACCAAGGAATTTTAAACTATGGACATAAGCAATAGTGTGATGGGGAGTCATAGATTCCATGTTGCAAATGCAATAAGAAACCTTTGGAATGTACTCCAAAAATTAGAGTTAGAAGTCCAAGATAGATGTAATAAATGGGAAATTTATTTAAGTCACTCCATGACTAGAATCAGTTAACCAGAAATATTGTAGGATGAGATAACTTCTAAGTTGAGTTAGAAGTGTGTGAACGATCGACTACGTTCATTATGAAATGTCTATTTATATTAAATCTTTGGCCAAAGTAATGCATCTATCTCTCCATGCATTAGTTGGTTCATTGTGTTCCAAATGGCATAACCATCCAGTAGTGTCATACATAGTTAGAGGGGATCTACAGTAGTGTCATACAACACTAGAGACTTAGATGGCAAACCTATTGGTTCTTTATATCTATTCCCTTCATGAAGGGTAGGGCCACTTCTAGGAAAGAAGGTGTGTGGGGGACCGCTAGTCTGTGGTTGGAGGAAAAGCACTCGGGTGATGCTCTCCTTCCCAAGAAGATAACAAACTAAGACTTATGAAGACAAATATCAAATATCCAGATGCAGTATATTCATTTTATATGACTTGACAGTCAAATTTTATGTAAATTCATCATTATTTCCATGAGTAAAATATTGTGATTGTAAAGTGAAGGATTTCACTACCATGATATCCTTGAATATGTTATAAATTTTTAGTTTGAAACTATTCAACAAAGATATGTTATTCTTCTATGATTATGCAAATGATTAATGTTATGATGATCAAGATTATTTACATGATAGTAAAATTAGGAATGTAATTTCTGAGTAATATGAGATGTCATGTTCCATATGGTATCAGAGCTACCATATTCAATACATGGACGTATGATCTCACTACATGAAATCTTCCTTAGGCATTAACAATTGCTAATGTTTAGATGTTCTTTTGTCAAAATGGTAAGAACAAGAATGACACCAATAAAGAAGGTAACAAGAAATGGATGTTACCTAAAGGTTATGAGGGAGCAAGCCTCAAGAATAAAAAGCCTAGGCCAAACTGGTTACCTAGAAGGAAGGTGTGCCACTTCTAGGAAGGAAGGTGTGCAAGGGACCACCGGTTTATGGTTGGAGGAAAAGCACTCAGGTGATGCTCTCCTTCCCAAGCAGATGACAAGTCAAGACTTATGAAGAGAAATATCAAAACTCCAGATGTAGTATATTCATTTTATATGACTTGACAGTCAAATTTTATGTAAATTCATCTTTATTGCCATGAGAAAAACATTGTGATTGTAAAGTGAAGGATTTCACTAACATGCTATCCTTGAATATGTTATAAATTTCCAGTTTGAAAATATTCAGCAAAGATATGTTATTCTTTTATGATTATGTAAATGATTAATGTTTATTAAAACAAATGTTTATATGATGATCAGGATTATTTACTTGATAGTAAAATTGGGAATGTAATTTTTAGGTAATATGAGATGTCATGTTACATATGGTATCAGAGATATTAGGTTGAATACATGGACCCATGAGCTCACTACATGAAATCTTCCTCAGGCACTAATAGTTGCTAATGTTTAGATGTTCTTTTGTCAGAATGGTAAGAACAAGAATGACACCAAGGAAGAAGGTAAGGGCAAATGGATGTTACCTGTGATTAGAAAATCCAAATCAAAGGTAAATACACAAACTAAATGCATAGAAAACAAGAATTTATACCTTGATGTGAAGACCCAATCTCATCAAAGGGGAAGAAGCTTGCACCCAAAAAGCCTCTTAGATGTACCCTAGATAAGGAAAACAATGTGAAATGCTCTATTCTAATGCAACTCTCAAGCTAGCTCAATAGATATTTTGGCATGGTAACAATACTTAGAAATTGGATGGATAAATGAGTTGGAGGATGTTCTATTTATAGGCATTTTGGAGAGATTTTGATCCAAGGGTTGAGATTGATTTGAGAGATCAATGGTGGAGGATGAAGATGATGTAGAGGGCCTAGATTTCATATTTGGAGGATGGAGGGCTAGGAATAAATATGAATCTTATATTCATTTTTGGGAAAAGGGTGAATTAAATAAGTATGGGTGAGATGGAATATGTGTGAATTAAATATTCACATGGGGAAGGGTAAAATGAATTAAAAATTTATTTGGGGATGAGTGGACATAAATGAGGCATGGCATGGGTAAGGGGTGTAAGAAATATTAAATGTGATGTCGGACACATTTTAATAAAATATTTTATTTGGAGGATGTGGGGAAGGGTGTTAAACTAGATTTGACCATTTTAATGAGGGGTTTAAGATTAATTAAATAAGGTTGTATTTAATTAATCCTAAGGCTAGGATGAGGTAGGTTAGGGTAGGCAATTAAATAATAGTTATTTAATTACCTAGAGTAGGGATAGGTCAATTAATAGGCTAAATTAATTAGTTAAACATGACTTTTAGGGAGGAGGGAGAAATTGACCAAATAAATATTGCATATTTATTTAATCAATTGGCTAAAGTTGAACTATTGAATTAATAGAATTAATTCAATTGTTGGGGATAAAATGATGAAAAAATTAGGTGATGAAGGGATAATTAATTAAATAAAATTTAATTAATTGATTAGAAGGGAAATTGGTATGTTTAGGGATGTCGGGAGTTGCGTTGATGATAAAGACATTTTTAGGTGTCTACATTTGCCCCTCTTTGATGTGGTGTCAGGACCTAGGAGGGAAATGGCATTAGGTCAAAGAAAAATATCCCCCAGCTGCCGAGAAGGAATAAGATGGGTGAGGGATGCCCCCTCGAGAGGTCGGCAAAAAAAAAAAGAATTTTTAGGGTGAGATCTTGAAAGGACGCGACGGGAGTGAAAGTTGGATAGGGGATGGAAAAAGAAGATGACATGAAGAAAAATAGGGGAAAAAGGTTGTGATCTGCACCCTGGAGGGGAAAAAGAGTGGGCGAAAGGATGACATGGCTTACTATATTAGGACTAGTGGGCCCTAAGGGTGCCAAATTTGTACACATTGAACCTATGAGAAGAAGGAGCAAAGGAGAGATGCCAGAGCGCAATCCCCAATTCCCGTGACTTACACACATTTCCAAGCATTTCCAATCATATGGCTGGCACCAGAGGCTAGACCCTAGGTAGGACCTAACCTTGTCTTTGTGATTTTTTGATTTTGTCACATTTTTTGTGTTCAGGAATTGGGTTTTAGGATTTGGTGCTATTGCAAGATCACGCAGCACCAAAAGTGGGTGGATTAGCGCCATCCTCTAGATTGGTGCTATCTGTTAGGGTAGACTAGAGGTGGATTGGTGCTATGTATTTAGTGTTTTGGCGCTATCTTCTGTAGTAGCACCATGTGTGAAAGAGTTAGGGTTTTGGTGTTTTAGCTCCAAATGGACATTAGGATAGCGCGATGTTCTCGACTAGCGCTATTTTAGGTAGTGGCACTATATTTTATTTTAGCGCAATGTAGAGGATTAGTGCCATATGTTATATATGCGCTATGGGGAGAACTGACACTATTATTTAAATTAGCCCCAAGTGGCAGGGTGGCGCCATTTTTGAAAATGGTGCAAAGTATCTTGCGCAGTGGTGCTATTGTCTATATTAGCGCCATGAGGAAAAGTGGTAGCGCTATTGTTAAAGATGGCACAAAATATGGTTTGTTTTGGTGCCAAATGATTCTGACTTTCAACATTAGAAGAAAGGGGTTGATTCGGTAGAAGATAGGTAGATTTTTTACCAGAAAGTTGTGGATGCAGGAGACGAGGTCATTTATAGTGTCCTCGCTGGAGTGATGCATGCCATCTTTAATGGCACTATTTGATCAGTTTGATGATGCCACCCGGGCCTGACTGGTGAGGTTGGGGCTCTTTATAGCTGCATCGATGCTAGTGCTGTGAGCTCACAGAGCTCTGTTTACCGTGGTTATATAGCAATATCGGCCATAGACTTGTACATTTTTGCTTCCGACTAGTGAAATTACTATCACTCTTGAGGATGTTTATCGCATCCTCAAGCTACCTATTCATGGCCGTCGAGTGAGATACGACATGAGGAGGGGATGGAGGGCCTTGATCATAGTGTTTGGCTAGGATCACATGGCTTTGTCAGCAGACGATAGGGAGATAATGACAGGTTGTCACTGTACCTCATCATTTAATCCATTTTTCAGATGTCAAAGAACCAGGGCTGTGTCCATGGCTGTCTGCAACTAGGGATTTCTAAGTGACCAGTTATAGCTAATCCTAAAGCTTAAAAGAATGACTAATCTATCTGCTTGTTGAATAAATGTAATGAATGCTGTAAAATAGAATAAAACAGGAAATGTACTCAAAGCAAAGAACGATAACATGCATCTATCTACTAAAACAGGAAATACTTTTATAAAAGAAAACTTGAAACAATAAAACAGAGATACTAGCCTCCTGCCTGATTGGTTAGAGTGGGCCCTTGCTTCGCATCTTTGAGGCTGAAGGCTATTGCAGGAAATCAGCACAAAAGATGATCTAAACTAAATTCAGTCCAATTCATTCATTTCTATAGTCATGAAAATGTTATGGCTATAACAGAACTGAAATCTCTGAAAATTAGAATAATTTTATCATTGTTGTTCTATTACTGTTTCTGAAAGTATATATAAAAAGAGTGATGATATATCACTAAACTTATCTATCAGTCTTTCTAGGAGATGACACCATCTCTTATTTGTACTTAACTGTCAAACTTATGAAAGATCATCATGCAAGAAAGGTAGACTTGAGTGGAACAGAAGTCCACTCAGAGGTCTAAGTTTAGGTCTTAATACACTTGGGCATCAAAGCCCTGAAAATATTGGATTAGTTCAATTCGTAACTCATGCAAAATCTTTGGAAAGATAAAACTTCAGCAGTTTAACTGATAATTGACCCTTCACCACTCAGGTGATGATTTGAGTGAAGTAAGGGGAGGTATTAGGATTGCTGCTAAAGTGTCTGATTGGCGGCTCTGACTGGAACATGCCCTGTTCTCAGGAGGTTCCAGAGATCACCGTTCCTGTCTGCAGCTCCCGAGATATTCCAGACACTCGCAGAGCTCTGGAGAGTCATTCCCCAAATCTTCAAAACTCCATGTGTCACTATTCTTTGTTATGGTCTCTGGAGATCATTGAAGATGATCTCTGGAGATGCACAAAACCACTGTTTCTGATATTTACACCTGCGGATTCAAAAAGAAAGAGAAATTCTACATTTTTCCATTAATCCCACGCACATTAGTCACCTAATCAGAAATTCTAATCTCAAGTAATCTATCTTAATTAATCACAAAATAGAACAATCTTGCTTAACTAATTTGAGTGCAGACACAAGGAAGATGAACTGAACAGGGGAAAAAGAGAGGCAAAAAGGGTGTATTTTATGAGTGCAATTTGACACTCATCATCCCCCCCATACCTAAGGTTTGGCAGGTCCTCCTGCTTTTCACATTCTGGATTTGTTTAGACGAAGCAATTTGTCAGTCAGACTATACTCCTGGAGATAGGTTGTCCAAGTAGTTCTATTGGTGTTACCATTCCCTCTGTACTTGTCAACTTGCTTCATCCAATCTTGCAATTTTTCATCTTCCAGTTGTTCTGTCCATATGGGGAGTGGTTCAATTATCAGAGGAGGTCTAAACTGCCCACCTATCCATTCCTATTTATCTTTATCCATCAGCTTGGATATCATCTTTGCCTTCCTCATAAATAGTCTTAGGTTTGCAGGGGTGACCACCTCTCTAAGTTTTTTCTCTGGGGTTAAAATACTCCATCTCCTCTTTGCTACAGCAAGGACAGGATTTGCTAAATTAATCATAAAAAGACCAAAGTCAATGGAGCATTCCTGCAAACTCTTCAAGTATAATGGCAATATGCTGGTTGCACTTACAGGATGATAGATGATGGATCTGAATTGGGTTTGAAAAGCAAAAGGATTGGGACATTCTTTTCTGAGGAGGAGATCTGTTTTTGAATCCTTTTGAAGATGATCTTCCATCCTTTTGTCCCAAATCTGGTGGTTTCTCATGAGGGACATGAATGCCTTAAGTTGGCATTCTCCCACAAAGTGATTAATCATGAAGGCTATATCATTAATGCAGAATCCATGTAAGTACAATTCACATAGGAAGTTTTTGTCTTCATCATTACTTTCGGTGTAAGCTGTCATGAAACCTTCTGCTGTTTCTGTATCCTCATTCATGTCAGATAAGACTAAGGAAAGTTTCCTTTGCAGTATCCTTTCTTGTAGGAACATTGAATAGCTGGCACTTGGAGGTCTGCAAGATAGAATTTTTGAGGAGAGGGAGGCCATTTGAATGATTTTGCTCTCCAAAGTTGCTATCCTTTCTGCTCTGGCAGTGACTGCCCTTTGTAATTGCAACATTGGCTTGGAGGCTTCAAATTCTCTATACCTTTCCTCCCAATGAAACAGGGCTTTAGGAATGTCAATGGGGATTGGACCCACATAGGCATCTGTTTGAATTTCCTATTCATTGGTTGCCCTTGGGCCAGACAGTTCTTGAATATATTCTTCTTGGTCATCCAGTCTGTTATTGGCCCAAGTTAATTGTTTATCCTGGCTCTGTACTTTCTCAATCAGTGCTGCCATTACTGTGAGGCCATTGTCTCTGGCAATAGTGAGATCAGAAACTTTTTGTGCTGCTTCTTTTTCTTTTTCTTCCATCACTTTTGCTGCCTCACCTTTCTGTGTTTCCAACTCTGCCTCCTTCTCCTAGATGATTCTGTCCTTGTTTTGGAGGTCTATTTGGATTTCTGCAATAGTTTGCTTCAGTTCCATCTCTATTTCTACCCTGACCTTCTTGAGGTTAGTAATAATTAAATTCTTTCCCCAGAGCATCCTTTTTAAATTCTTAATTTCGTCCATTAATTGTTGCTCTGTTGAGATCTCTATATCTTCTTGGTCAGAGGGATGTGATAGAGTTTCTGCCTCTGTTTCTGTGGCTGGTGGTTGATTATCAAGATTATCCATGGCCACCTGCCCTGCTTCTCCCAATGTATCTGTGTGCCCTGTTTCTCCTTCTGCAGTGTTCCTGTCCTGAGGATCCTCTGCTGCTGTTGGCACAACTGAAGGTCCTGCTTTTTCCTCGTATGTGCTCAATTCCAGGAGTGCCTCAGCGAGCAGGGCAGTATCCTTCTCAGCCTATGAGAGCTGCCTCTTCCTTTTGCTTCTCCGGAGCACTGGTGGAACTGGTGCCTCCGGAGCAGGTCTTCTATCCTCAGAGTCTGAG